>CM057826.1:52578448-53810115 GCA_030068075.1 Paguma larvata | reverse complement strand
AATAATAATTAGTTATGAGCTAAACAATGCTGGTCTAAGCAAGTAATAGATATGCAATCTTCAGAAATTTACTTAGTCTCTGGCCTCAATTTACCCATCTGTAAAATGAGGATCAAAATATTACCTATATTATAGGCTTTTCCTGAGGAATAAAGCAGATATCACAAGCAGAACACTTAAACACAACTGGCCACACAGTAAGCACTCAAGAATTAAGGGTTGTTATCATACCATGGTAATTCATAGGAAGCAGGGTATTTGGAGATGGCATTGGCTCAAGAACTACACAGAAAAAAAATGATATTTTGCATTCGGAGCACTGGAAATATTTAAACATGAAGAGGAGAGAAGATATCTTAAGTCTGGGGAAAATAGAGCAAAATTATAAAACTGTGAATGAGCCAAGTATGTAATTTAGAATGTGATGGAGTCATGGCAGATATTTTGAAAGCAAAGAATGAATTTGTACTAAGCATTGATGCTAGGTCGGTAAACAGATATCGAAGAGGGACATTCATGAATAGTGGGAAGGACGACATTCCAATGATTTCCTACCTACTAGCATTTTTACGCAACTAATTTCACCTATGATAAAACAAATTATTTTTACTAAAGTTATCAATTTTATTCGGCATTCAAATTATATCCACTCCCAGTTCAAAACTCTGAGTTGTCTACTTCTCCGTTCCACTGTATCCACAAACTCACACTGCTTTCATTCTATTGAATCTCTGTAATATCCCATTTTTCTACAACTCTACCTTTACTCTTTTCTCTTAAGGAAATGCATTTTTATATTTGGTCATTCCAAGAACTACAAACGTCTATCTTAGCCAACACACACACACACACACACACACACACACACACACACAGACACAGACACACACATAAACACACACACACAAAATTTCTCATGACTTAATAGTTAGGAAATCTGTGGTTTTTGAGTGTCGGCTTTAGAGTCTTGGGAAGTCATTTGTTCTCTTAGAGTATATGTTTTCCCAATTTTAGAAATTAAAAATAATGCCTCCTTTATTTGCAAATAGCACTGAAGATAACAAGCAATAGATCAAACCCATAAAATTACTATAAAATATGAAATAAAAGTTATTTCACTTTTATAGTGTTGAAGTCCAAGTTGAAGTGCCTTTAAAAGGCACATATATTATAAAACCAGTATTATATTTTTTAATGTATATTTACTTTGGAGAGAGAAAGATAGAGCACAAGCAGGGGAGTGGCAGAGAGAGAGAGCGAGACACAGAATCTGAAGCAGGCTCCAGGTTCTGAGCTGTCAGCACAGAGCCTGATGTGGGGCTCTAACTCATGAGCTGTGAGATCATGAGCCGTGAAATCAGGACCTGAGCTCAGGTCAGATGCTTAATCAACTGAATCACCCAGGTGCCCCTATAAAACCAGTATTCTATGAATTTCACCAAGGAAATGCTTAAAAAATATAGAAATATACATGGATGTTCTAGAATGTATGTAGCAAATATCAAAAATATTTAAAATAATCAAAAATTTAGAAAATATTCCAATGCCAGCCAGTTGGAAATATGTTAAAAATTTCCCCATACATACAATGAAATGCCATATAGCTAAGTAAATAATTGCATATCCAATATGTATTATTAAGAAAAAAGAAAATTATACAGAAGCATAATAACATAAATTAAATAATAAATATGTCCAAATATATTAATATAAATATCAGAAAATTCTGTTCGAGAAAAAAAACAAATGATTATATAATTTGTCTTACTGATTTCTTTCTACAGTAAAAAATGAATTTTAAACAGAACTCCCTCAAAATAATTTTAACAGGTATATTTATAATTACTCCAATATCCTATATTTTGCCTCCTTCATTTCAGACAATCCAGAGAATATTTGGGGGAAATGACTGTGTTTACACATATCAGTTAGCTTTTGTTCAGAGAGCTAAGAGGAAAGTATGTAACCGATGTTTAATGTTTTGATTGTAACTTTTGGCCTATCAGTGATAAAGAAGGAAGAGTGGAAGTAATGAAAAAAAAATATGTTCTAGGAGGGCGTTATACTTAATTTCTTAGAAAAAGAAGAGATAGTGAATTGTAAAACAAAAACAGATCCTCTCAGCCATCATCCATGATTTGGCTTTCCTTTTCCAGCATGTAAGTAACCTAATATAAAATGTAAGAATTGTATTACATATCAAATTAATTCAGAACATGACAGGAAGGGCAGACAAGTGGCGGTTTTAGAAATGAATAGAGTTCATGAAGTATTTAATAAGTATTGATTGTGATTTCACCAGAGGGTAAGCTACTCTTTGCTACCAAGTTAAGCACTTTTGAAAGCTCCATCAACTCCGGGGTCAGCAGTTCAACTAATATCCAGTCATGAGCCACTGGCTCAACATACTTCATGAAATGGAGGGAGGTCTTTTCCCAAATCCTCTTTCATTGGTTACCAACTCCATCCAGGAATTAAAAAGATCATATATTTAAATGTAGGGTAAAGTGTGGGGGCCATCACTGGCAAGCGCTGAATAATGGTGTTGAAATGAGCCTGTAATTTGCTACTGCCGTCAATAGGCAAAAAGAAGGTCATTTTCTGCAGATGTTTTAAAGCCCTCAGAAAGCCACTGAAGTTACTTGGTGAACTTGATTTCAACCTGGTTTTCTTTTTTCTTTCTCTTTTGCTTTGTTTTTTCTGTTTTTCAGTTTTTATGACAATATTATAGAAACTAGCTTCAGTGTCAGAATAACTACGAGAAAGATCTTAAGGTATACTTCTTATTCTAAATTTTTAAACTGTGTGCTTATATGTCAGTCTCTTTGGACTTTGCTTTTCCATCTGGGCTTTGATGCTTATCAGACTCAAAAGCTAACTGAACAGGAAAAGGTTGATTTAATATCCTATGCTTCAAAATGTTCCATAAAAGAATTAGCTAATGTATTGCCAAGTTTAGAGTTAAACTCTTCTTTCCCTTTCTCTTTAATTCTGGATTTCCAGATTGGCACATCTAATAGGAAATTTGAAATCCATTTTTAAGTGGAAGAGAGTAAAGATATCCTGAAAAGTTGTTGTTGTTGCTTTATGTAAAATGTGCCTTATGCTATGGACAGTGTTACCAGGGCCTAGAAACAATTCTTATGCTTTAAAAGGCATTAGTCTCATCAATGTGCATCCCGGAAGGTAAGAATAATCACTTACCCCTATGGTTTCATGTATTTTGCAGCTCTATGAGGTATTTTCCTAAAACCTAATACTTAATTAAGCCACCTGGATTGCACAGATTTTTTTAAAGTAAAACCTATGCTAGTATGGGAGAATATAAATACAATGATAGGATGAACAATTTTACTACCATTACCTCAGCTGACAGAGTTCAAACTCAGGTTAATTTGCCTAATACCTCAAATGCAGATTGGTCACCGTGGTAATCATCACCTCCATTCCTCACGTGGTCAAGATGAGGAATAGACATAACCTGACATTTTCTAGCCAGCTAGAGAAGAGCTCCTTTTTCTTATTATTCTCCTTCCAATGCTTTCTATTCCTGAAATAAGCATCAAGCCCAAGATTATTTTGCTTAATTTGAAGTTTACTTACAAAGCTAATAATATTTATTCAAAACGAATCTTAAGTTCTGAAACGTCTTTAAGCAATGAGATCCTCCTTCATTAAGCCACTTTGGTTTTTTGTTTGTGATTTCCTTTGAAAGCAATCCCCTAGGTATAGCTTACCAGTTAAAATAGCATAGCTCTCAGAGGGAAAACATGCATTTCACTTGTGAATGTTGTTTATTTGTAAATTAGTTTCCTTAGTGATTCCAATAAAAACTTTTTGAACTACAAATAAAAATGAGCACAAAATTATATCTGCCTTCTAGTTCTGGTTAACAGAATTCTCCTACATTCACTCAGACATAGGTGGTCCCCTTGATGAGTCTGATGAAGATTATTATAAATTTTCAAAATTATATAGTGATGAAAAACACTGAAAAGAAATCAGAAATTTAATCCAGCCAGAGCAAGGCAGGTATTGTGTATAAAGCAAATGAAATATTCTCATCAAAAACAGTAACATGATTCAGCAAAAGACCCCAAAAGATATTTTATAGCAAGGTAACAAATATATTTTTAGATGCCCCTCCAATAATAACGAGGCAAGATTATCAAATATTTTAATGTAGAAGAGTATTGAAAAGGCACTTTTTCATCTAACAATTAAAGTTATGAAAGACTACCACAAATATGGACACTTCCATCTGCAAAGTAGAATAAGAACTCAGAATTTTATCTCCAATAGAAAATTTAAGATATAGAAAGAAACACAAAGGACAAGAAACAAGGATTATACACAACTGGTTTGGGAGAACTTATTTGTTGTCAGAAGAATTACATCTGTAACTCATACCAAATAAGAAAATTAATTTAGGTGGTTTCAAACTATTCATGGAAATTACTACATAATTAAAAATGAACATGTGCTTAGAAGAAAAAATGAGTAGGCTATGTAGGAAACAAATAGTCAAGGCATTTTTATTATAACATCAGGAAAGAGTCAAGAATCTGAAGCATCTCTTTGGGTCTTTATCTTTGAATCTCTTGGAGAACGAGGAACTGAGGCATGGGTGTAAGGGTGAATTTGCATCAAGATGCAAAGTCCAGCTATATATGAACTTCTAACAGGCACTTATCATAGGCTGATTTGAAGTTACTTATCATAGAAAATACAAAGCCTTACATAATGGAGAAAAGTTAAACTACCCTGAACAAAGTGTAGTTTAAATAAATGTATACCAAGTATTTTCCATCTCACTAAGACACAAGTGAGTTAACCAAGTATTCCAGGACATAATGTAACATGGTTTCCCCGCAGCTGTCCCTTAAATTAGAATCATCAATCCAAGATTTTCCAAAATGCCATATATTATAGAGCATAATCACAATTGCTATATTTTGGACAAAACACATTTCCCAGATAATACTCTGGCCTAAAATAAAGTCAATAAGTGAAAACTTTTGATACATTTATATGTCACCTGATAGAATTTAAAGAAAGAACCAAACATATGTAGAGTGACAATTTTTTACAGGGAAGTGACCATAATTACAAAGTCTAGATACTGTCATTAATCCTTTTAGAGGTTTGATATCACAACTTAAGGATCATGAAAATAAATCTACAGGACAAAACAAGCAAACATATAAACAAGTAAACAAAATAACACTAACCCATATATTTTGTAGGTAGATATTTATGCATCATAATAAAACTCTAGGAACAGCAGCATGTGGAAATTGAAAAGGAGATCTATCTTAAAGAACTTGGGCAGCAGTGTAAATGAGTTGTTCAGGAAATGACTCAGATGGCAGAAATCAGTGATGATAAAAGACAGTGATAGAGAAGACACAGGTAGGGGCACCTGGGTGGCTCAGTAGGTTGAGTGTCTGACTCTTGATTTAGCCTCAGGTCATGATCTCAGGATTAAGAGGTTGAGCCCCACGTTGGGCTACACACTGAGTGTGTAGCCTGCTTAAGAGTCTCTTCTCTCCTTCTGACCCTCACCCGACTTGTGCTCTCTTTCCAAAAAAAAAAAAAAAAGGAAAAAGATACAGGTAAAAATTTTGACCCATCGCTTGAAAGCTGGAAATGAGAAATGAAAACACTACAGTATTTCCCAATATGGTAGTTATTTTTGATAATGCTATTTTAATGTATAATTTGTGAGGTACATATTTATTTAATTGATATTTTAAGTAGAGATTTGACTACTTTAACTATACCCCAAGATTTTATATATTCAATTGCCTAACACCCAAAAGCAAACACTGAAAATCCAGTAGGAAGTAACTCAGAGTATCTGTCCGATATTTGAGGGCATTAAACCTTTCTAAACTATGAGCTGAGAAAAGGTAATTCGAATAAAATAAACATCAACATAATTGCATGTATAAAATTATAGTAAATAACAATAACTAATTAAAAAGGGAAACAAGGGACTAAAGGTTTGGTAATAGTTGGGATCTTTATTTGGTTGCAAGTTACGCAGAAATTTTTGTTTTGTGAAAATACATCAGGTTGTGTTGTTACTATGATTTGTGCTGTCTCTGTATGTATGTTTTATTAAATAACAGGGGATAAAGAGAACAGTATTTCTAAAAGTGATGATAATGGTATTAGTATTGCTAAAATAATGACTTTATATAAATATAAAATAGCAATTATATAAATCTGTAATAGCAATACTTTTTAAAGAAAAATCAGAACCAATTGAAAAATAAGACATCATAACAATTAAATCGGTAATATTTCTATTATATTCATATGATTTGATAACTATGATACAAAGACTTCCTCAAATAAGAAAAAAAAATCCCAGAAGAGATATGTTTGGAACACCATAATATTGGACATTTTTCACCTTTGAAAGTAAAAATTACTGTAATTAAACAGCAATGTGTGCCATTTATAATTTCAAGTCAGAAAAAAATAAGAAAGTTATACATATACCCAGTGTTTGCTAAATTAGTTTGCAAGTAACAAGTAATGTGTTCATATGCTACTTCTGGTAATGTAAATTGCTAGAGTACTTTTGGGGAGTTAACCAACAAAACATTTATAGCTTTTGACAAATATTCCTACCCCTTAGAATGTTGGTAAAAATGTTTCAAAATATAAATGTTTATATTTACTAACATGTTTATTCTAGCACTCCAAAGTGTGTCAAAAGCAAAACTGTAAATGTTAAAAATAAAAAAATGCATTTTAAGAAACATCTATTTAATGAAGTAATATGAAACTACTAATGCTATACACACTAACAGTATATAATTTTACATTTATATGTATAATTTTGTATTATATGTACAAAGATGATAAATAAAGATTATTTACTTTTAAAGTACAAAGGATTGGAAAATTTAGTTAAACTTAAAATTTAACTTCTTATATTATTTCCAACAGTTGGTTTAATGATGATTTTCTAACAACTGTAAAAAAAACTCGATATAAATTTATAATCAACATGGGAACTATTAGTTTTCACGAGATGTGTTTTAGATTTGGATTGTTTTTTGAAATAGCTATTTTATTATTTTGTTCTCAGTAGCTTCTTTTATCACTTAACAATATGTCTAGAAAATACCTCTATTTCCTATAGACACATATGTATATGCATATATAGATTTTATTTAACTACAATATAAATATTCCACAGTATAGATTTAATACTATTCATTCAGTAAAATGATTATGAACAATAGAATTTTTTAAACTCATAATGCAAAACAAAACTATAATCAAAGTCTTTATGACTTTTTATGAATAAACTATAATAAATAAATTTTGCCTTTCCATTGTTGGGATATCGACAGTTTCCATTTAAGAGTTAATGCATACTGTCTTTCCACAGGCAGCACCCTCTTGAACAAAAGGACAATTTGCATTCAAAAAGTTTATTGGTACATAATTTCATCAATCTGTAGTTATTTTTTGTTTTTCCCAATCTGATGAGTAAATAAAAATCTCATTATTTTAATTTGCATTTCTCTGATTACTTATAAGATTACATGTCTATTTTATACGTATATTTCTCAATTGCATCTATCCTGTTCTATCCATTCTATGTATAAAATATACATAAAATTTACAATTTCACATTTTAAGTGTGCAGTTTAGTGGCATTCAGTACACTTGGATCTTTGGCGATCACCACCTGTCTCCACAATTGTTTTATTTTCCCAGATTGAATCTTCATACCCTATCAATAAGAACTCTTCATTCCTTACTGTGCTCCCCTCCCCACCCTTGACAATTACCTTTCTACTTTGTTTCTATAAATTTTACTATCCTTGGCACCTGAGTAGGGAAAACTACATTACTGATTTGTGTTTCTCCTTTACTCACACTGCTCCAAACCCACAATACTTCTGACAGTGGACACGTGGGGATTTTCCTCACCAAGCGTCTGTCCATGATACCTACAGTTTGGGTTTTGGTTTGTTGTTGTTGTTGTTGAGTTGTAGGATTCTTTTTATATTCTGGATATTAATTTGGTAAGTTATCTCGTGTGTGTGTGTGTGTGTGTGTGTGTGTGTATATGTGTGTGTGTGTGTGTGTTTCACATTCTTGATAATGTCCTTTAATGCACAAAAGGTTTTATTTTGAAGTTCAACTCATCTAAATTTCATTTTTGTTGCCTGTGTTTCTGGTTCCATATCCAAAAAAACTGTTGCCAAATCTAATGTCTTGAAGCTTTCTCCCTATGTTTTCCTCAAAGAATTTATAGTTTTAACTCTTATTTTTAGATCTTTGGTTCATTTTGACTTTATTTTTGCAAATGGTATAAGGTAAGGGTCCAACTTCATTCTTTCATAAGTGAATGTCCAGTTTTCCCAACACCATTTGTTAAAGCAAACAAACATACAAAAAAAACAAAACAATGTCCTTTCCACAGTGAATACTCTTGACATCTTTGTCCCAAGTCATTTCAGCGATGTGTGAGGGCTTATTACTGGGCTATTTTATTCTGTAGGTCTATATATCTGTCTTTATGCCAGTACCACCCTGTTTTTATTACTGCAGCTTTGTAGTAATTTTTGAAATCGGGATGTGTGAGACCTCAACTTTATTCTTCTTGGAAATTACTTTATGCCTCATATTCCATTTATGGGTGTTATTGGATTATAAATGTCTTGAAGTCTTCAACTCTCTGGTTTTCAACAGTGACATGAACACATCCTATTCCTTACAAGTGGTTGGCAAATGACTAACTTATTAGCATTCACAGATTTAATTTCTAATTTAATTCTTGTTACATTTTACCTTAATTCCACATCTCTATTTTCCTTTCCATCTCTCTTCTTTAACAAAAATACCTTAATTTTATATTTTGCAATTTTTAAGCTAATTTAAAAACATTGACCAAGTTATTTTATGATGCTAACATTTATTTTAAAAAGTCATTGCATCATAAATTAAGGCAAATTATACTAATATGTATTATCATCTGAGGAGTAAAACTAAATTATTGGCAGGGATATTAGGAAAACTGTAGGCTCAAATAAATTAGAATTTTAACTTACAAAGTTAGAATGGCAGGGAGGAGTTAAAATATATAAGGAAGGAAAAGAGAATATTTTTAGCTGGGTTTTAAGAAGAATTAATGAAATGGAGAGTATTGGAAGGCTGTTCTAGATGGCAGATGGCCGATGGGAGGAACTGCAGAGCCGTCCTGATGCAGTCCTGGCTGTGACATTAGTTGAAGAAGTTGAGACTGGAGTAGAAGCTTAGAAAAAGGAGTGATTCCTGAGTTTGAAGTCATTTCCAAAGTGCATCTGTTAAAGTTATATAAAATTCTATCATCCTATCAATAAAAAGCAAAACCCTCCTGATATATCGTCAGATGGAGAACAGTTATCTAAAAATATAAGGGGATATTATGTCAGAAATGATAAAATATTAGTACCTGCCTATATTATATGCTTACTGTTTGCGGGTGCAGGGCCAATGGGATTCTAAGTATTTCATCATCAGCTAGAACATGGCGGAGGTCGACTGGCATCCAGGTCAGCCTGACTCCAAAGGCAGTCGGTGCTCTTGGCCTATCTCCTCAACTGCTTCCTTCGGCTATTTGTTAACAGTGCCACAAAGAAAACAGCAAGGACTCTTTCCCTGTATCCTTATTTCTATTTTTTCTTTATTTTAATTTTTTTAAGTTAGGAGAAACAGATTGTTCCTATTCTCCTCACAAGTCTACATAGGGAACATATAGAAATAAGAATAAAAGGCAAAAACATTTTATTATACATGCATGCTTTAGGACAACGTAGCTGCAAAAAACATCCTAGCACAGCTTTTGTTTTTGTGTTTTGCCTTCAAGAAGTCATTTCAAAATGGGGATTTTTACAGCAAGAGTTTGTTATTGTATAGAACCAAAATGTTGGTTGTTGTTTTTTTTTTCTATTCAATAGCCTGTTTCAAATATTACTCTCCTCTGAATATGAATATATGTACTTTATTATTAGGAATTAATTTCAAGAGTAATGATCATTCTGGGAGAGCCAAGTGTTATACTTACCACTTCTGAGTCCCTCCTTTCCCAATTAGACAATTGTTTGTCTCGTTAGGTGTGTGTAACAATCACTAAGAGCAATTAATGTACAGGGCACTCTACTCATTGCTGGGGGAGTACAATATCTAAGAATAATTCCTGACCCTATGATTTAGCTAGGAACATGAAACATAAATAAAATAAAGTTAAATTGCTAAATGTATGGTGTAAATGATAAATGCTTTGAATCTTGAGTGGAGAAAAATCACTGTGAATTTTCTCTGTCTGATGCTTAAAATTTGGAAAAGTTTCTCTTTGTGTGCATATGTGTGTATAAGCATTTGGTGATAAATTATATATTTCACTAAGGATTTCAGCAGCTATGTGTACTCAATACTTAACATGTAACTGACAGCAAGTTCTCGGAATTCTAAACAACATGTATGTCAGAATGTGGACCTTTTTCATTGTTAAACTATGTCAGTTTTACTTTTGGTTTTCTTTCCTTGATTTAGATTTCGGAAAATATTCTTAACCTTAATTTCATAGTATAGACCAGATTTTGTCTATTTGCATATGACATAAACATAAAAAATAAAATACATTTTAAAGAAAATAGCTTTGACTAGAAAATAAAAATATGTTTCTATTAAATATTCACAGTGATTTATACTCAGCTTATTTTCAAGTGGATTTTCCCACCTATGTGTTATATAATTATTTGTCATCTTTTACTGAATTAAGTTCCATTATAGAATTTCTCTAGGGTCTGTTAAGGCAGTATTCCTTTTTGTGCTTCCTGACAGCCAAGATTGACAGAGTGGAGGCCACTGCTTGATTAAAATAAATGGTAGTCAGTGTATTTAAAATTTGAATGTCAGCACGAGTACTTTTGCAGATCTTGAAAAAATATATAATCCTCTCCCAAAGTAGAAAATATAAAAATTTATTTACTTAAGGCATTCGGGTTTAGCAGATAGTTTTCAAAATAAAAGTTTCTAGCTCATACTCATTTCAGAATGGGAACGAGTTATAGTTGGTGTTAATTTTTTTCTAATGGCAGCGCAGACTGAGCAGGTCAAAAGGAAATCCTAGAGACTATGTGATTTATTTGGCTATATCTTTAGAGCAACCTCATAAGACCAAATCCTACACCACTAAGTAGGGTCAGTATGAACAGAAATCGAGGCATTAATCTTGGTATCAAGATCCAACTGGGTATTGACACCAACTAGACAGGTGTCCTTGAGTAAGTAACAACTGTGTCTTAGTCCTTGAAAGATCTTAATAGTTACATACATAATCCTTCTAAATCCTGATTCGCAATTCCTTGACCTCTATTACCACACTGTGGTACTACTCAATAGTTTTTTGGTTTTTTTTTTAAACCAGTTATTATGTTTTCTCCATTACCACCATTTCAGGCATTTTATTCTCCAAACATCACGTCTTAT
Organism: Paguma larvata; assembly: GCA_030068075.1. Taxonomy (NCBI): domain Eukaryota; kingdom Metazoa; phylum Chordata; class Mammalia; order Carnivora; family Viverridae; genus Paguma; species Paguma larvata. Next base: position 53,798,610 of record CM057826.1, on the reverse strand, counting down.
ATTTCAAGGTCTTCCCATTAATTCCCCAGCTTCAAGAGTTGCTATTCTTTCCTAAAACCTATAAGCCATTATTCTAGAATGAATCCACTCCAAGGTTTCTTTTCCTTTCATATGCTAACTTTGTCCTTAGCCAATTTAAATGCCATGGTCCATTCCAGACATGAGGCACTTGTCTCCTAACACTTTCCTTCCTACCACTTATAATTGCCTGGAAATATGCAAATCCTAGTTCCATTGAATTCTCTCTTTTGTCTACTCCTATCACTGGACAGATAAGTGAGGCTAGAGCAAACACAATGATGTTGGTTGACTGTATGTTCCATTAAACACTAAGTATCATAATTTGGGATAGACCAAATTTTATGTTATAACTCAAGGATATAAAACCAACAAATTACTCTTTTCTTTTAAATAATTTGATTCGCCCTCTTTTGATATGCCATCATTCTGATTAGCATACCCTATGTGATGATATCTGTGACTTTTTTAAAATCACAATATCCCTAATCTTCATTCACTCTAGAAAATGAATTGTATGGAAGTCATGACATTCACATTGCCAAATTAAATAGTTCTCAGTTCTTTTATTCAATATGTTAGTAGAATTTTGTAACGATGATTATTCATATCTTAAAATATTTCTTCCTTTGGCTTTGGGAACCTGACTCCTTCTGTTCTCTTCCAAACACAAGGGCCATCTCCTTTCATTGCCTTTTGCTTTTTCTCCTCATTTTCCAGGCTCAGTTCTTATTTGTCTATAATCATTTCTCTTTGGGATCTCATGCAGTCTTCTGACTTTAAATATAATTTATGTACTGGCAGCTCCCAAATTCCTATCTCCAGCCCAGAGTTCTCCCCAAACTGGATTATCCAATTATCTGCTCACCATTTCCCTTTGGAAATCTTCTTCTAGACCTATTTATTCCATGGAACCATTTAACAATAATTCCATCCTTCAGTTGCTCAGATCAGAAACAGTGTCTTTAACTTCACCTCTTATATTTTCCCCCTCACACAGCCCATACCCATTAAAAATTTCTGTTGATTCTACCTTCAAAATATATCCCAGATTTGTTAACTTCCAACTATTTTCCTGCTGTCATGGTGATTTGAGTCACCATCACTTCTCCCCTGGACTACTGCCATAGTTTCTTAACTTGCCTCCTTGCCTCCATCCATATCCACCTGCACTCTATACAAAACAAAGCAACAAAAGTTATAACATTTTAGTCATACTTTATATATAAGAATGAATTCTAAAGGCAAGTTAAAATTAAAAGATAAACCTATTTTTTTACTTCTTAAATTACAGTCTAGCTGACTCTCAAACCATTCCTGAAAATGTAGCCTGAATCTACTCAGCCAAACTGAGTTTTTTTTCCTCTGAAAAATCACAGTATTTTGATACCACACCCAAATAATTCTTCTGATATTGCCCCTTGTAATTATTAACTGTTAATATATAAATCTTAAAACTGTGTACATATAACATTGTTAAGAACACTGTATTTAAAATACATGTGCTTTGTGTTTATAATTTAACTATACATTAAAAATATAACTAATGGTTGCTCTATACCTCTTGAGTTAGTTATGCTACATGCTGAATAAGAGAAGCAGGTTTTTTTCCCTTTTCCTTGAGGCTCCCACTGTTGGATGATACCTTGCTTTTGTTATTTTGCCTTAGCTTGAGTAGAAGGCAGATAATCCTTTTATTTCACTTGATATTCCAAATGAAATAGTTCCAAATGAATAGTGAATGTTCCTTAAGCCGCCTCTTGTCTTCAGTTATATCTGCAAGATGTTGCCCAAAACTTGTTTCAGCCCTCTCTCTTATTCTGGCTCTCTATGTGGTGTAAGTGTAGACTCCTATGGTCTTTAAAAAGCTCACATTCCATGTAAATCCCAGTTCTTTCGCGTGAGGTTGCCTACAGTTTTTTGATGGATTTGTCTATCCTGCATTTTTTTCTTATTCTTTTTTCACTGCTTTCAATTTTTTGCTTTCTTCCAGCCTTTGCTCTTCAATCAAGGAGGCCTGACTTTATCAAAATTCTGTTATTGTTTTCCCTAGTCTCTGTCCCCAACCCTCTTCAGTTAGTCCCCATATCCTCTTTGTTTGCCATCAACCACACTTTCAAGTATAACTCAAAATGGCAGAGGGCTAAGAAGCATAAGTAGATACGTGTCATATAAATAAAGGAACTGGATTCAGAGAAAACAAATTAGCACTGCCTTTTTTTTTTTTTTCTTTTTAACTCTAGACTTTCAATTGTTTCTGTTGCCCAAAATGCATTTTTGTCAGCTTTCTCTTGTTCACTCTTATCCTTTAGATCAGCACAAATATCATCTCCTCGGAGAAGCTTTTACTGGTCACTCTATCTCAAGTTATTCTATTTTATTACTCAGTGTATTGATTTCCTTTGTAACACTTACCAAAATATATAAGCATACTGCTTATCTATTTGGCTTCTTTATTATTCTCTATCCCTCCCACTAGACTGTCATTTCCTAGGGAAATGGGATCTTGTCTCTCTCACCCTCTCCCCATTGCATTCAAGTCTAATTCAGAGGAGTATTAAGTACTCAATAAGCATGTATTAAGTAAATTAGTTGATTTTTTTTTCTTTTCCTCTTATGACCATACCACCTCAATATAATCAGTCACAGTATTTTTTTTTTCCTTAGCATTTGGAGATACATTTCTATTCTTTTAAAATTATTTTTCATTTTGGTAAAATAAACCTAAAATATGCCATCTTAAATATTTTAAGTATACAGTCTGTGTTATTAAATGCATTCATATTGGTGTATAACCATCACCACCATCCATCTCTATGACTGTTTTCATCTTATAAAACTGAAACTCTACACTTACTAAACTATAAAACCTCATCCCTCTCCCCTAGCTTCTGGCAACCAATATTCTGCTTGTTGTCTATGATTTTGACTACTCTAAGTATCTTATCAGAGGGGAATCATACCACATTTGTGTGTTTGCTTCTGTGAAAGCCTTTTCTCACTTCACATGATGTCCTCAAGACTCATCTTTGTTGTCACATATATTGATCTTTCCTTTCTAAAGCTGAACAGTATCCCATGGCATATAGCCATATACAACACATTGTGCATATCCCTTCATCCATCAGTGGACACTTAGCTTTGTTAAAAACAAGACAAAATAGGCCTCCAAAGTGGAGTTGCTTATGCACTCCTCACAACACCAAACCAAAACTTAATGACAGTTTCAACTTTCCCAAAAATGGAATCTTAACCTGATCAACACTAGTTAGGTAATCTGCGAAATAGACCCCTGCCATCCCCTAAAGCTAAGTAACTTTGCAATAACCAAACTGTTTTTTTAGGTAGTATAACTTCCTTATTTTTGTTCCCTTCTGCCTATAAAAAGTCTTTCACTTTACGCAGCTCCTTACAGCTCTTGTCTCTCTGCTAGAATGTATGTTGCTCGACTCAAACCAATTTTTGCTCAAATAAACTCCTAAAAACTTAATATGCCTCAGTTTATCTTTTTGCAATTCTGATGTCAGAAAAGAGAACCAAAGGAGACCCTGAGGACAACTCCAAGGAACAATGAGGAACCAACTCCTTGAGCTTGCTGCTTTCTCTTAACTTCATAGGTTGGGCCCCTTGAGCTCACGCCTTTCCTCTTAACCTCAGAGGTTTCTCTGGAATCCAAGCTCTGCAGCTTTTGCAGTGTGAGCTGTCAAACATTAGTTGAGCATTTCTTTTCCCAGACTGGGTCTGGAAGCCTGCTGAAGTCAGACTAGATCCAACTTAGAAACTTGGACCTAAGTCAGACTGGGTCTGACTTAAGCTGGCCTGGGTCCAGTGCAAGTCCTTGGGTGAATAAAATTTTGTTTTAAGGCTAAAAATGCAGGTAACCTTACCAATGATAATCTTGAATTACAGTGACCACGTGGGAGAATTTTTAATCTAGATAAGCTTGCCCATTTATGAGGTGTCCTAGAAGTAAAGGCGGTCTCAGCTAAGTACTCATAAAGAGTAGAGGAAAAGTTATCTTTTTCTTCTCTATAGTTTTTAGTGACCAGGATGAGACCCTCTAGGACACTCACTCCAGAACCTAGATAGGATCCTGGTGAAACTGACAGAAGTCAGCAAAGGGTGAGAATTCTAAGTCAAGTCATCTCTCTGAGACCTCTCTCTGTTGTGTCTGTTCAAATGAATAAGGTAAATTTTATGTCATCCTTTACTTTCCAAATGCAGACTAGCACACAAAAAAAATAAATAAAAATAAAACAAACAAACAAGAAACATATTTAAGTATTAGATCTTTGAATTGTGACTCATGATTTTGCCTTTGGGTCCCCATTGGTCTTCAATCCTTATTCTCCCAGGACAACTATTGCCGTCTTGCCTGTCCTAAGAACTTGACCTGGCAACTGTCAGGTTAGGGAACCAAAAATATGGTTCAACATAAATGTCGGTTGTACCCTATTTGCTGCGAGACACGGTTGGACAGAAATGTAGATTGTACTTCATTTGCAGCTATGGTCCTTCTCACTGTTGCCAAATTGCAAGAGGATTTTCTGACTCTTCCTTTCTTATTAATATCTTTGGGATTTTTCTCTGAATCTTGGGAGGGTAATAGTTCTTGTACTCCTTAAGGATGTCTCTTATGTCCAAATGATTATTCAATTCGGCCAGAAATGTTTACTGTTTGTCTCAGCTGGAACCTGACAAGATATTTAAAAGGAATTTTCCCTGGATCACATAGTGATTCTCATTTTATAAAGATCTTCCATATTGCTTTTTATAGCAGCTGTCCCATTTTACATCCCCACCAACACTTCACAAGAGGTTCAATTTCTCCGTATCCTTGTCAACATGTGTTATACTGGTTTTTTGATAATAACCACCTTAATTAGTACAAAGTGGTATCTTATTGTAGTTTTTTTTTTAATGTTTATTTATCTTAGAGAGAGCATGAGCAAGCAAAGGGAGGCAGAGAGAGGGAGAGAGAGAATCCCAAACAGTCTCCACACTGTTAGCACCAAACCCAAAACAGTGCTTGAATGCACAAACTGTGAGATTGTGAACCTGACCTGAAATCAAGAGTTGGATGCTTACCCAACAGAGACACTCAGGTGCCCTTATTGTGGTTTTGACCTTCATTTCTCTATTTATTAGTGATGTTGAACATACTTTCATGTGTTTAATGGCCATCAGCTCTTATTTGGAAAAATGTCTATCCATGTCCTTTGCCTAACTTTTTTTTTCTTTTCATTGGGTTATTTGCTTGCATTGTGGTTAAGTTTAGAAATTCTATCCTCTGGATATTAATCTCTTATAATATATGATATACAGATATTTCACCCATTCTGTGTGTTTCCTTTTTATTTTCCTGATAGTTTCTTTGAAGTCATACATTTAAAAAATTTTTAAAAATCAAATCCAATTTGTCAACTTTTTATTTCCATGCCTATCTTTGAAAGAATTTGCATGTTGATCTCTTCTAAAACTTATGACATAAAGAGTAAACATTCAATTATTTCTTAATTTACAATTGATTTACATTTTTTGCACCAGATTTTTTATATCTGTCTTTAAGCAATAAAGACAAATCTTGGAAATTATTCTCCATTTATTTTCTAAACTCATATTGTTTACTGTGACATGAATGGGGAGTGTTTCACTTATAAATGTAGTGTGCATGCTATTTTGAACTAAATAAATACTAAGGTGTGTTGTTATCATGTAACTTCTGTAATTTTTTAATGTTTATTTATTTTTGAGAGAGAGAGTGGGAGAGGGGCAGAGTGAGGGCGACACAGGATCCGAAGCAGCTTCCAGGCTCTGAGCTGTCAGCACGGAGCCCGATGTAGGGCTCAAATTCACAAACCATGAGATCATGGCCTGAGCTAAACTGGATGCTTAACCGACTGAGCCACCCAGGTGCCCCATCATATATCTTTCAACATGTTCACAGTTCATGATTTTGGTCAAGTATGATTAAAGTTACATCAGAGCATGATTTAAAAGATGCTTAAATACACCTATCATGTAAACCTTTTAAAAAACATATTTAACATGTGTGATCTCAGCACTATTATGTGTTGACTTTGTAGTGTTTGGATGTCTTAGAAGTCTATCATTTAAAGAATACTAGGAAAATTTAGTGATATATCAGCCAAATGCAGAGATCTATATCCTCTCTTGTTGGTCTGACATTGTTCCCAGAACCTCTTCTACAAAAAGCTGCTAAGAATTAATAATAAAGGTCAATATTATATAACCAAGTATTATTATTTTATGATTTGGATAGTGTTTTTATTATATATTGCATAACTGATTCATAAAGTAATTGTACAGTTTTAATTCTGTCCTCTTATTAATGATGTAATGGCATTTTAAACTTCAATTTTTAGAAGCTTGTAATTTTAAAAGGGTTTGGGATCTAATTTGTACATTTTAAAGTAAATTAGTATTTATTTTGACTTACTTTTCTTTCATTGCCAAATTCTATTTTTACTTTTTTTATGTTTTTCAAGTAATATCTATACCCAATGTGGGTCTCCAACTCACAACCCCAAGGTCAAGAGTTACATGCTCTACTGACTGAGCCACCCAAGAAACCCAGCTAAATAGTATTTTTAAATTAACTACCTAAAAATAATTTTAGATACAAAGTCTATTCCTACCTATGTTGCCTTGAACATATAGCTATTTTATATTATTTAATAATGTTGCAAAGGGAGCATAATTACAGATTCCTTGCCATTTCACAGAACATGCAAGTACCACATAATTCAATGGAAGGGTTAAAACCACATAATTCAATTTTATCTTGCCATTTATTAACTATGTGATGTTGGGCATTTCACCTAAAATCTCTAAACCTCTTTTTCCTTACCTGCTCATTGCTCTCATGCCACAAAGTTGTCCACGATTAAATGGCATGATGCATGTAAGCCACTAGGCCCAGGGTCTGGTATATGCTCAAAAATGTTAGCTATTGTCTTTATTGACATTGCTATGGTTACAATTACTACAGAATTCTAGTCACTATTCTTTCTAAGCAAATCCTTTTAACCAAAGACAAACTTCTTTTCTTTCTTCACAGTTCAGTCTATGTGTGAAAAGCTGGCCATTTGAAGGTTGTGTTTCCCATATAACTTCTCTCCCTGGGTTCAACAGGCCTAACATGTTTTGTGGAGTTCCTTATTTCTAAAATCAGCTTAAAGCCAAGGTTTATTGCTTTCCTACTATTTTGAAGATTTAGAAGTAGGTGGTTTGAGGGGATACGAAGATGAACAAGTCACAATTATTTGTTGAAGGAAGATCAAATCTAGCAGAAGAGATAAAATGTCCTCAAAGAACTACACTGGAAAACATAATGTGTTAAATACTGCCATAGAGCAACAAAGGACCTCAGGCATATAGCAAACACAGCTTAACTGTTTGAGTGCTCAAGGCATGTAGGGCTAAGAAACAATTCTTAGGATAATCCTTTCTATTTGAAAATGATTGAGTCTTCTTATGAACTGAAATATGTCTTTAGGGGAGAGGGAGCCAAAAGACGTATTGAAATCCTCCTAACCCTCAGTACCTCAGAATGTGACTTTTTTGGAAACAGGGTCTTTACAGAGGTAGTATATTAAAAGGGGTCATTAGAGTGGGCCCTAATGCAATGTGATCATTATCTCTACAAAGGTGAAATTTGGACACTGAGAACACATGCACAGAAAGAAGATAAAGTGAAGATACAGGGAGAAGATGCCCACGTATGTGGAGGGATGCATCTGAAAGCAAAGGAATGTCAGAAATTGACTCAACTAAATCAAGCTAGAAGAGGGGAAAAAAGAATTTTCCCTAGAGCCATCAGAGAAAATGTGGTCCAGCTGACCCTTGGTTTCAGATTTCTAGACTCTTAGAAGGATGAGACAAGAAATTCTGCTGAGTTAAGCTACTAAGTTTTCATATATTGCACTAGCAGCCCCAGGAAGCTGATACAGTTCTAAATTACTTGATACTTGAGAAAGAGAAAAATACCAAATTCCAGGCAGGGAACTGGAAAGTAATAACCATATTCTGATTATATATATATATGTATATATATATAAATCTAGTGTTAAAGCCTTTTAAACTATTTGACTTGTGGGGAAAAAAAAAACAGAAAAAACTATACAGCATAAGACCTTAATATAAATCCTTGTGCAAGATCATTTTTTAAAATGTTTATTTAGAGAGAGAGAGAGTGTGCATGTGCTAGTGGGGGGGGGGGCGGGCGGCAGAGAGAGAGAGAGAGAGAATCCCAAGCAGGCTCCAGGCTGTCAGTGCAGAGGCCAACACAGGACTCCATCTCACAACAGGGAGATCATGACCTGAGTGGAAATCAAGAGTCTGATGCTTAACTGACTGAGCCAACCCAGGTATCCCAAGACCATTTCCATAAATTCCATTTTGAAAGAGTCTGCCAGCTACACTGCTATTTCTACTAGAAATCAAAATATCTACTGAATATCCAATACCTTTTTGCCTTCACAAAAAAATTCTTGTATTTGCAGTCTTGTACAGATGGTAGGCTTTGCAAATTGTTTTTTGTCAATTAACCCATAAAAATATCATAATTCTTTCTTCCAAATGGTGAAATGTTTGTCCCAACTAACTCAAGTGTGTTGTTAAAACTAAATGTAAAATAATGAGTATTAAAGTGTTTAAAATGTTTAGCAAATCACCAAGAAAATATATAAAGTATTATTGCTAGTGAACCATTTAACATGTGGAATTAAAAACCATACTTATAAAATAATTTGTCTATAATAAAATATATGTTTGTTTTAAATGTTGACCATGTCTTTAAAATGGTATTTTACTTGAAAGGGAAATAATTACTGGATAATATATACTTTCATGATTTATCTTTATTTTTCACTAAAACAAAAACAAAAAACAAAAAAAGACAAAAAATCCTGTTATTACATGTTCTGACATGAAATAAATTACAAATGGCATGAATGTGAAAGACTAAAACTCAAAGAAAAACGGGATGCAAATATAATTCCCAAAGCACTGTCATTTACAGAGAAACCTTTCCTTTGGCTTCCCTGAGTTTTGCATTAATTGTATCTCAAATACTTGGTAAAAACAAAACAAAAATACCTTGAAAAGCAGAATGAGGGAATATTAATTTTCTTTATCTGTTCAGGCAAGAATTGGAACCCTACACTCCACTTGCTGAATTATTTATTCCAGTTTGTAGCAATGAGTATAATGTACAAATTCTTCCCCAGGTTAGACATGAGAGTCATTAGCAAACCTTGACACATTCCATCATTAACTGGGAAAGTTGGAAAAACCTGGAACTTGTCTTTCTTTTCTTTCTTTTCTTCCTTCCTTCCTTCCTTAATAAAAACCCAGTCATTTTTAATTCATGAGCGAGACCCTGAGTACTGGTCTCTTAGAACTTGTGGACTTACACCATGTCCCTGACGATCACCTCTCCAGTCCCTGTCTTGTTCTAATTTAGTACCTCCAAGAAATGCAACTGTGTTCCTAACTTCTCTGGTGGATATTTCTAAAAATAACCACTTGAGCCATCACCAACCACTGACTCCTCATCCCCTCATCTTGTTTACGCGCCCTTCTTCTGTTCAAATACCCTCCCAAAGAAAATCTAAGATGAAAACCAACATTCTTTTGATAGCAGAGCTCCCTTAGAGCAAGCTGTCTCTTCTCTGCAGTCCACAGACTCCTGGCCAAGGAGATAGAGTTGACAATTCTGGGAGTCCCCATTGTCAATTCTAGATAATCATGCAAAGCATTACTAGAAATAATAAATACTGGTAGGATATGATCAGTTGGTCTAAAAATATTTCATCCAAAATTGTTTAATTCTCATTTCTATCTTCTAAAAGAATGATAAATAGTTTAACAGCTAAGATTGAGAAACTCATATTTTTTCTAGTGACCTTTGATTGCATACAATGTATGTAAATTTCCAGGAAAAACACAAAGCTAGTATGTTAAGATAAACAAAAAGAAAGGGATTGAGAGCAAAATTGTATTAACACATTGCTGACAAAATAAAGAGGGGGAAGTAATTTTGATCTGAATCTCTGGAAAAGGGTTTAAAGAATTTGTTTCATTTCTAGTGTGGGCTGAATCCAAGCCAATCTAAGATTTTGCAACATCTGATCTGGTCTAAGCTACATGAAGAGCTAATGTAGCAGGAAAAATACATTATGTATATGTATTTGTGTTATTTTAATCATTGCATAATTGTTTTATTTATAAGAATTGTTCTGACATCTGGGTTTATCATAGATATAAATATATTAAAATATAAATATATTGCTATATATCAATGTGATCCTCTCAAAGACATATCCCAAAAGTTCTAAAAAAAATATTTTAATAGATTATTTAAAGGGTTGAACATTGGGAAGACTTCAAAATGCACACTGAAATTTTTAAAAAAAATATATTAAAATATAACCAACAGACAATACAAGAATTTAAGAAGTAAAGTAATTTAGAACCACCAAGCTTATTTTAGGTGGATAGAAGAAATTAATTGCCACATTGGTATCCTAGAAAGTTATTGAACAACTGAGTCTTGGTGTTTTATATATATCTCTAAAGTCCATTTTAAATTATGAAGGGATATAGCTAAGTATGTTTCTCATATTCTCAACACATTAAACTTACTATTTGCTGAATTAAATGAATAGTTTACCAGTAACAAATAGTTGTCAAATAAAAAACAATAATGCTAGCCATTAATCTATGTGCTTGATAAATGGTACCTATTAGCTCTTGTAACAATCCCAGGAGATGTTACTTTTATTATTATCTCAATTGTTTTATTTTCACTTATACAAATAATAGGACTTGAGCTACCAACACATACTATAACAAACCTTATTCTGAAAAGGAAGAAAACAGGAATAAGTGGTGGCGAGTCTTACTCAAGGCCACACAGCTTGGAATTTAGTTTAGTGTCCATTTAACAATGGTCACCTTGGTAGTATTTCTCTAGGTATTTCGGCATTGTAGAAACTTTACAAAAAGTGTCCAAACACAATTGAATGTAACCAGAGACAATGCGAGGAAGGTTTGGGGAAAGGGTGGTGAAACAGGTCAAACAATGAAGCTCGCCTTGTGAATCATATAAATGAATAACAAATACAGCAAATGTGCTTCTCACTTTTGTAAAATTTAAGGACATAGCTATCTTTTATGAGAGCATGCATGGAGTACTTCCAATTTGTGACCTCTTAAAGTCCCTTTTATCTCATATAGTCTCTGATTCTATAATGACTACTGCTACAAATAATATCAGTAGACAGATAAGAAACAGGCAGGAAAAGAAGGGAAATCGCCTCAAGCAGCAATAACAGAAGGTGGAATTAAGTCATTGTTATACATGGCAGCTCTGCCTTTCAAGACATCGCTTTCGTAAAGCTCCTAAGAGAAAAGGGGATTTAAAAAAAAATGTTTCGTATTAATTAAATTCCATATTGCATCAACCCATCATCCAGTGTATTATGATCATATTACGGGAAATAATTTGTCATTCAAGAACTTGCTAACAATCTCAATAGCAATGGTCTCTTAGAAACAGATCTTAGGAAGGTGAGTAACAACAGGCATGTGTTGCTTGGGAACAGAAGATTTTTCATTTCCCTACTAGTCTGAATAGCCAGTTGATTTATTTAGGAACAAAAGCACAACATTCAATATCTTATGAAAGACACCTACATAAAACCCCTTAAAACTAATGATTTCTAGGTATAATTTGAAAGATGTGTTCAAGTACTAAACTGGAGTATAAAATTAGCCACTTTATCAATTCATACTAGTGGTTGGCTGTGAAAATTTAATGGAATACTAGGAAGCAGAAAGATGGCAAGATGTCTTTAGGGAAGAAAATGTCTTCGGGAAGAAAAACTATGTGTAAATTTTCAAGGACAAAAATTGGGAAGTAGGGTATGAAGAGGTTTGGAAATGTATACAAACAAATGATTTTAAGCCACATGTGCACAGATGTATAAGTTATTATTTTCCCCATAAATAATATTCTAATCCAGATAATTTGCTGAAATCATTTTAGACCTCACAAAGGAATACTGAGTGAATTGTGTCTAGGGGCAAAACACAATGACTACACATAACTGAGAACTCCTTAATAATCGTGTCTATGTATAAACGGTTTTGAGGCCTGACTCAGCACTGTATAACAGTAGCTAAGAACAAGGTCTCTGGAGTTACACTAGCTGTGTTTAAAATTCCTGACCCCAGGGCTACTTATTTTGGCACTGTAGAGATTTATTTATTACTCCACTAATGCACTTGTTACCATTTATGCAGTGAGGGATGGGGTGGGGAAAAAAGATATAATTACAACCTTCAAAGAGATTCTAGTGGGTTCTAGGCACTTTTCCCTTGTGGGCTTCCTTCATAGTATATATAAAATTGTACTTTATGATATGTTGGTGTAAAAATATTATAACATGTAAAGACATTTTTATCTACGTATCATATTTTTTCTTCTGATTTTAAAATAAATTAGTTTTTTTGTTTTTGTGTGTGTTTGTGTTTTTATTATTTTTTTTTTTTTTGGTGAGCCTTAGATACTCCTCCCACTATACCTAAATAAATAAATCAGCCCTTCCTGTCCCATTTAATACATTTATGACCTTTGGCAACTTAACCATCTCTCTATGCTTCAGTTTTGTCATTTATAAAAGGAGAAGGCAGTAATAGTACCTATACAGTTTCATTAGACTGATGTGATAATTGAATGACATAATCCACCTTGAAAGATGGAGGGTGCACAGGCTGGAGCAGAAGTGACGACTGATGGGGCAAAGAAGTGTAAGAGGCAAACTTATGAGACAAGGATGAGAAGTGGGAGCAGGTGGACTCAAGGAGAGGGAAATTTCTAAGCACAGTAACTCCTTCCTCGTGCCTTAATGACTGTTTCATCCATTTTTGTGCCACCATTTTTTCAAATATAGCTTATATTGAGTTAAGTGAGATATAAGTTGATTTAAACTTATCAATTCCATACATTTAGTCTTAGTGCATTTTATCAAGCAGCCCTGAAAAAAGTACTTTTTTTTTTTTACTGCAGTTATTCTTAGTGTAGTATTTAAGGAAATTTTTACAGCAAAAGGAGGTAATCGTTGGTGTAAAGGAGATTACCTGGAAGATTAAAGAGTCAAAGTTCATAAATAAAAGTTCAAAACTCAAAGACATCACTGGAGTGCCTTGGTGGCTCAGTTAGTTAAGAGTCTGACTCCTGAGTTCAGTTTAGGTCATGATCTCACCACTGGTGGGATGGAGCCCTGTGTCCGGCTCTGTGCTGACAGCATGAAGCCTGCTTGGGATTCTCTCTTCCCTCTCTCTCTCTCTCTCAGTCCCTCTCCCGCATACACACCCCCTCACGCGCACGCACATGCACACACACACCCTCTCTCTCTCTCTGTCTCAAAATAAACAAACATTAAAATATACAGGTTTTTTTAGAACTGAAATCCATCACGATTTTGTAGTCAAAGTCATATAGTTTACAGCAGATATAACTTGAGTCTCAGAGAAGTTTGCATAATGCCATAAATGGGTTATAACCCCAATTCCATGATTCTTCCCTTTGGGCCCCACCTCACTCCACATTAAATGCAGAGTAGCTCTCAGCTGATGATTTACAAAATGACCGTTGTTAGAGATTGTGGGCTTTTGATAGAAGGAAAATACTGTTTTCATTAATTCGAAAATATTTATTATATTGCTGATGTGCCTGTTAACGTTTATGCAGTGTGGGAAAAGAAAGACATATTATGACTTTTAAGGAACTTCTAGTTTAGTCAATAGACTGCACATTCAATAAATGATCAAGTACTATGTGTGTCATTGTGTAAGCTCTACAGAAGAGAAGGAAAGTTCCAGCAAAGTGGAAAATGGGAGCACACGGTATAGTTGAAGCGTTCAGGAAATGTCTCCTTGAGAAAGAATGAGCAGGACGAGACCCCAAGTTGAGCTCAGGCAAAGAAAGTAGGAGAGAGTGTTACAGGCAGGGATTACAAAGGCAGATCAAAATGGCATTGCACTCCCACCACTTCCTGAGCACAAGGAAAATCAATGGGGCTGTGACCTGAGGAGGACGGAGGAGAGTGGAGCAACGTGAGGGAGCGGGGAGCCAGACACAGGTCTGATCATTCAGGAATTTACAGGATAAAAGAAGGATTGTATAGTTTATTCTAAGTGCAATGGGCTGCCAGCGAGTGTTGAAGTGATTCGAGAATAGAACGAACGAAAAGTGACAGTAGTTTGTGATAGGCTGGTGGTACAGTATGCAGAGAGAGAAGGAATTAAGATATCTTTAAAGGTAAAATACACAGGACTTGGTTTCTGACTGTAAAAGGTGAAGGGTGTGAAAGAGTTATCTAGGATGATTTTAGTTGTCTGATACAAGTAACCGACGACTCAGGACACATTTTTTAAGAGGGTTTATACTGTGGTAGAAATGGGGATTATGTGTCTTTCTCCTCTGTGGCTCTTCTAGTTCATCGCCCAATGTTAGCTTAATAGGATTACAAGTTCCAAATAAATCTAACATGGAGTCTGGAAACACAAGCATACAATCAGGTAGTTTAAAAATAACTTGTAACACCACTAGCTTGTATTTACCGTGTCTGCTATTTGCTAGACCCTTTTCTAAGATTATTTATCTGAATATTAGCACGTATCAACATTTAAATGCTTTGTCAATATGAAGCAGATACTATTTTCTTTTCTTTTTATTTATTTATTTTTATTTTTATTTTACAGAGGAGAAGACTCAAGCACAGAGAGGTCGAAATTATTTAAGCAGAATGGAAATGATAGCAATTTCACTGAAAGCTTAAACAGAATTTAAGGTCAGGCTTTGGACTATCCTGTGGTGTTGCCTCTCCTAACAGATCCTTCCAGTTTAATCTTAAACGAAAGTTGTAGGGGCGCCTGGGTGGCTCAGTTGGTTAAGCTTCCGACTCAGCTCAGGTCATGATCTCACAGTTTGTGAGTTTGAGCCTCACATCGGGCTCTATGCTGACAGCTCAGAGCCTAGAGCCCGCTTCAGATTCTGTCTCCCTCTCTCTCTGCCCCTCCCCTGCTCATGTTCTATCTCTCCCTCTCTCTCTCTCAAAAAAACCCTAAATAAACATTAAAAAAAATTTTTTTAAAAAGTTGTAAAGCAGGCCTTACAAATCCACCTGGGGCCTAAATCCTCTGTGTGAAGAGGCTGGATGAAAATTTGGGGCCCAAACTATAGATCACACTAGTGTTACTGCCCTGCTGTCCTCTTGGGAAGAAGAAACCCTGTATATGTCTCCCAGGGTAAAGTTGGAAATGGAGAGATTTGTGTGATTGGCTCAGATTCTCATAACAAATATAACCAAAGTGAGTTTTTTGAATTTATGTTTCAGTCCTTTTTTCAAATGCTTTTTCATTTAAGAGCCTTCAGTTTTACGTAACAGAAATAAGCCCCAGAATGAACTTAGTTTTTATGAATAAAGATGTATTGTTATTATTGGCAACATCTTACAGAAGCATTAATCCTGCTACAGCATGAAAAGCAGAGAGACCTGTGATCTCTGTTCTCCAAAGGAGATACATGAAGCATTAGCTTGCTTGGAAGAGTAAGTGATATCTTAAGTTACTGAATTGTTAGGTTTTATTACCACACGAATTCCAGGTAATCAGTTCTTAGCAAAGCATATTGCCATAACACATTTCATGGTTCACTGACAAAAATGATCCTTCATCCCAGGTAAGTAACATTCTGTGTCATACGTGTGTTATCAGGTTCAGAGTCAAGCTCTGAGCACCTGAGGTAGTAGTTAAATTTTTAGTGGGAAATGTAATTCACAAGTCAGATTTTAAAAATACGTCTGAGTAAGAGGTCTGACTACAGTAACTTATATTGATCTTACAGTCTGTGAAGAAGTCAAAATGAACAGAATGTAGATGTGAGGATGCACCAGTACAATGATGAATTCTTTCTCCTTAACTGCTTCTAATGCAGTGACTGCAATACCTCATCAACAATTATCAGGTATCAAGCACAATGTAAACAAATCCTACTTTAAATTTACACTATTAAGCTTAACTTGGTCATTATGAATAAATTTATCTGACGTGGAAGAGCACACTTTAGTGAATGCTGATAAGAATCCTAGTGAGACCTTGCTGTTCATAGAAATGTGTCTCTCAAGGACGTAACCTTTTCTGTCATGATTGCAACTCTCATTGCAAAATGAGAAAATTAAATCACTTGGGAATGCTAGAAAAGACAGAAAACTTTAAACTAAATGCCACTCATAACACTAGAAAGTGGAGTAAATGATGTGTTGACTTTGATACAAGGAAACATCTATGACATTATCTATCATTAAGTCGAGAAATCTGTCAGGTATGTTTTCCTTACGATGATGGTTTTTTAACTAAGTCTGGGATTGAGCTGTTTAAATAATAATTGGCACATATACCAATTTAAACAAACTTCTCGGCCGTCCTATAAAATTTAAACCAATGAGAGCTTCAGAGTTCTGGATCTCTTAGCTGTTTTAAGCCTAGATAAATAATAAACCTAGGTAAACCTTTAGCACCACTCTAACCCTCTGTCCCACCTCAATTCACCCTGGCCAAATGGTCTCTACTGTACATAGTTAGCTCAGGGGTATCCATGAGTCATTAAAATATAATTATATAATATAATTAGCAGTAGATGTTCCAAAGGTAAAAGATGGTGTATGATAGAAAGAGTAAATTAATGGTCTAGGGGAAAAAATAATTTGGAGGGAAATTGTTTGTTGCCAATACCTATATCATTTTCTGCACACATACAGAAAAAAAGAAAAAGAAAAAGAAACCCTACTTTAAATTTAACTACATCTAAGTCACTTATTAGAAATTTAATAATAAGTTGTCCCATAGATATTTTCTTGAGGAAGATAAGAATCTATTACTTCTTCTCTTATTGATAAAATATTAAAAATTACTTTCACGTGTTTTTGTTTTCTCTGCTCATGGTTCCTATTTTTAAAATAACATCTAAAAGATCCATGATTTAGATCTATTAGAAAAGCTGATGGTTCAGCCAAATTAACCTATATTCAGAACAAAAGGGAATATGAAAAAAATTAGACTTCTACTTGAAAAGGTTTCTACCAAGCATTGTGTAATAGTAGGTTAACTGTGAAACACTCATACAGAGATGTAAGTGTGTGTACGTATGCTTTCCAAAACACCAGACTGTAGATCATGTGTGGGACTATAAGAAATCCCTGATTTATTTATTTATTTGGATTAATTGGTACTTCATGATATACCTACTTAAAACGAATCTGCTAGCATGTAGTAAAAAGCAAAAGAGAGCATTATCTCAAATATAATATTTTCTTTTAATTTTTTCAATATTTATTTTTGAGAGAGAGACAGAGAGGCAGAGTGTGAGTGGTGAGGGGGTGAGGGTGTAGAGAAAGAGGGAGATACAGAATCTGAAACAGGCTCCAGGCTCTGAGCTGTCAGTACAGAGCCCGACGTGGGCTCAAACTCACGGACTGTGAGGTCATAACCTGAGGCAAAGTCACCCCAATATTTAGTTTTTTCTTGGCAATATTTATGCTTATAATCATCCGCTCATTTGTGGAGTTAATGATACACAGATCAGTTGTTTTTTTAGGACACAATTTTCCTGGTAAAAATTCGTTATACCAAGAAAACAGTATCTCTCACTTTGAAACTACTATACCATCAGATATTATACAATACCTTTATCCAAAAATATTTCAGGGTTCAGAAACTTTCCCAAAGACCTCTCAACTCCGATATTGAAATCATAAATGACATGCATTTGAAGCACCAAACATTTCACAGTTCTTGTTAATTTTTCCATAAGAGGTAACTTTCGAGTTTGTTATATGTTCTAATTCCAGATGCTTCCTTGTTAATCAATGGCTTTACCAGTTATTAGGACAGTTTTCCAATATTGCTCTCATCTACGTCATGAAATAATGTGGCTTGTTTTAGGATTTACTATGTAAGTTTGCAACTCGCTGTTCTGTATCTTTATAACATTGCCATATTTCAAAACTAAAAATCAGAAAGAGATCTAAAAGTCTTCAGGCAATAAATAGTATTGTTCTGTGAGAAAATATGATTAAATAGAATAAATTCTATAAGTAGTCATATTTTGGTAAACTTGATTCATATTATGACGGAATTTGAACCTCCAATTCAGCAGACAACAAAGTTATTCTATACAAAGACAGGAATACATATTTTTGGTTTCTGTTGCAGCTAAGTTCAGTCATGGTAGCATCAAAGCGGTCATAGACAATACATAAATGAATAAGCATGTCTGCAATCAATAAAACTTTATTTACAGAAACAGTTACCAGGGTGGACATTTTGTTGAACCCCTCTCTAAATTAATAAATACTCAGATAAAGAGGATCACTCTTAAGAAAAATATTTCTTCCAGAAAATAAATAGAAAAAAAGAATTTCCTCTATAATGCTCTCCCCAATCTAGTAACTTTTTAAATTAAATATAATTTGTATATTTTCTACAACACAATCTCCCAAAGTGTACTGGTAATCATTTGATTCTGCTATTTCTCCCTCTCATTGTAAGATTTTAAACTCTGTGGAAAAATTTTCTTTGAAAATATCTGAAAATATATGTATTTCTCAAATGTGCAGGTTTTTGACCTTCTCATTGTCATTATTACAGATTAGAAATCCAGTTAACCCATTGTTAAAATGATAGTCACATGTAAAACAGATAGTGATGATGAAAATGGGAAAAAAATACTTCAGAAATAAAAGTAAAAATTGTTTATTTGAATCAATTGCATATGATTATTTGCCCTTCATGAAGTACCTCAATTAAAGGATTTCACTTGGGAAAGTTCTCATGGTACCTAGTCATTAGCTGTTAGTAATACAATGATCTATGTGTTTTTACCAAGGTTGAAATAATGTGGCTAATCATCTTTAGCACTCTGTCCTTTTAAATAGTATGATCAATGCAGTCAAAATTAAAAAAAAAAAAAGTAGATCACTAAGGTGTTACCAGCTTATACACAGAAAACACTACTGGCTTGTGTGCATAAAGTGTTACATATGTCTCTCTAAGCTACATGTAATTTTTATTAACATGTCCATTTTACCATACTCAAGACTAAATTCACAGACATGCAATTGATTTTGAAAAGAAAATTTAGGCCTTCTTTATCCTTTCCAAACCATGTAAATCTGATCTCCAAAATTACTACTTTTAGATTTGGTGGTATGATGGTCAGCATACTGTCTTCCAGAATTCCTACTTTTCATCAGTGCTTTAAGACCTCTTTTTTTTCCCCTTTCCTATACATGATTTTGAAAAAAAAATCAGATGTTATTGGCTAATTTAAAGGAGTTGAGCAACCTAAAATGTACAATAATTATAAATGTTTGCCTATAACTCATGCATATGAATTTATGGATTTTTTGTAAAATCTAAATGATGCCATATTTCTAAAGAGTTATTGCATGTTGCCCTGTTGATATTTTCTTTTAATGGATGTATTTTGTTTTAATGGTAAAGAATAGAATATTTGAACTGGATGACTATAAATAGATATGGGAAGAACCAGTGTATCTACTCTTTAAAATAATTACCAGAGATAACCAGATTTTTCTATAGGAATATTTCTTCTTGTTACTGATAGAAAAAAGATTATGTCATATAGACCATCGATCTGAACCATTATGGTATTTTCAGTTTTCCACAATGAACGTTAGGACAATCGTTGTGGGATAAAAAATAAAATTCTCTATACCATTATCACATTTAGGATACACAGTTCACTGAAACCCTGTTAACCCAGAGGATATCAGAATATGGGAGAGTGGGAGAGTACACCATTCCAAAATTACATGTGTGTCTTCAACACATACTGACTCTTGGATGATAGGACTCAGAATTGGGAGTTTTCCAGAACATGGAACGCCCACCAAAGAAGCCACTGACTACTTCTGGTTAAGGTACAGTTAACTCGTTTTGCTATTTACCAATTTTAAATAGTTTCTCTATTTACCAATTTAGAAAGAGATTCTTCTCTATCAATAACTCCCTTTCCCCTTTATTTCTAGCTTATAGGAACTGAAGATTATGATACAAAATACTGACAAAAACAAAGTATCACCAATGTTATCAAGTCATATACTTTATTATGAGTAAAATATTTACTTCCTATATGTTATGCTTTATACAGACTATAATTCCAAAACAACCAAAACAATTGAAAGTAGATAAAACTTACATAGCCTTTATGACATGTCAGACCATGATTTATGATATAGAAGTCATGAAAATCTATATAGTTATGTAAGGCCAATTCTATTATTATATGCATTGTATAGATATGGAAAACGAGTCCCTAAGTGTTGATTTACTCCAACTCACAGAGGTTTTAATTGGCAGATTCAAGACTGGAACTCAGGTAGTCCAGCCTCAGCAGCCATGCTATTACTACTCTTTTCACAATGCTATTGAACAAGCATGGCTTTCTCTTCCTAAGTCCTAATTCCACTGAAAATATTATTTTCAAAAGCAATACTCAAAATTTGCCTAAACCAGACCATACAGCTTTCAAAGTTCATTCATAAGTCCTTCCGTATTTATTAGATGTTATGTCAATGCAAAGCCTGCTCTGGGGGGTGACCATAGATTATAAATCTATCTTCCACAATTGACTGCAAGATTATTTTCAATTCACCCCATCACCCTCGCAGAGATCTCAGAAGACTTTTTAAAAATTAAATTGATGAATAAATCAGCAAATTAGGCATCAGAAACAAATGCTAATCTATTATTTCCCTGCACTTGGCTTTTTCAAAAAGACACAAACTTATGAGAACAGAAATATATATATAAAGTCTTTCCAAACAACTAAATGGCAATATATGTTCTCAAGTCAATATACATTTCAGGTTCATCATCGCTCCTTTCAGTTAAACCAGTAAATTTAAATAGCCTAAACAACCCTTTTCTCTATGTTTTTCAATTAATAGGGTTTTAATATGTTTAGAAAATATCTGGTTAAATTTAGTGAAACAGCAAATTATGAACCAGGTGTTTTGATTGTATAAATAGCCTAATATGTGGACTGCATTAATGACGGCAAGTCTTCATCTTATCCCCAAACCACCAACTAAAAGTGGAATGAAGATTATTGCCTATTTCCTTGTATCTAGATTGTGTTTTAATATCTCATTATATGTTTAAAGGATAGAATCAAGATCTCTAAGGCACAGAGAGCTCATTGGTAATTATAAATACAAGATGGTATTAATAATAAACTTTTATTCCCATTCATTATTCTCATTAATTCATTCTTTTAAATTTTGTATATTGTGGTGGGATTTTTTTTTCTTCCCCTGTTACAGATGTTTGGATTCTGTAATCCCCTGAGGTATAAGGAGCCTGCATATCCCATCTGCAGTGATAAACATATCCGGTGATTAGAATTTCATACAAAGCAAAATACTAATACATCATTAAGCCTACAAAATATTTAGTCTCCCATATGTTGTTTGTGCTTCAGATTTTTCAAACATTTTGCTGTAAAATACAATGCAAAATAAATAATAGATAAAAGTAAAGTCAAAAAAAGTAAAGAATATCTGAGTTTTTTAACTTCTTTGTTTTATATTTTATTTACACCAAGTATACAGCTCAACTCTCAGTATTCTTTGTTAACTTGACACGAAACCTGAATATTCAGTGTATGAGGTTTACAGAAGATATTGGTTTTAAAAATACATTTGGCATTAAATTGAACTTAGTTTAAGATGGGTGGGTAAAATTCATTAGAAGTTCCCTGATTGGGCATTAATTGCTAGTCATCTTGCTCTAAGTAAACTCTATTTTCCACAGTCTGTGAAATGGAGTAAGGATTCTGTTTTGCTACAGAGCTTTAATGCAGCTTCATGTCTTACTCCAACATTTAAGAATTGAATCAGTTGTTAAGCAAAACCTACATACATTTTATTGCACATAATAAGTGAGCAAAGCCCAAAGGTGAAATGAACCCACAATAAGAAGTTTCAACATATAGTGAGCAGAAAGCTAAAAAGAAAATGTTTTCCTTGGTAGTCCAGTGTTTGTTTTATACTTGGCAACTGGGCTAAATGAGCAACGGAAGCAAAACCACATTGATTGTGTGAAATAGGAATACAGAATCAACTCTTAAATTTGGACTGTCTGGTAATTATCAGCAGATTAATGTGTTACTTTTTCAACTTCAGCATTAAAGCCATTTATGTTTCTACTAGCTTTCTTGGCTACTGTGTTACATAAATTCTGCTCAGCCCTTTCTTTCCTTAGTTCATTTCATCTAGGGTTACTTCAATCTGAGACTAGAATAGTAAATACTAGAGGGACTAAACAAGACAGTCTCCTCTATTGAAAAGATGTAAATGATACAATATTTCACCCAGCCAAAAAACAAAATCAAAGTACTAGATGCAGCACAGCTTGAGACCTGTATATTTTAGTTTGAAAAGTAAACATAAATACGACCCTGGAGATTAAACAATTTACTATTTTTCTCATTTAATCAACACTGGGGGCCTCCTGAGTGTTTCCTGAGTACAAACATCTTAGAAGTATATTTTTCATAAAACTATATTAACCCCAAATGGAAAAGACCTTTGGGTCAGACCATCCCTTGGAGACCACAGAGGGCAGTTGCCTTGAATAAATACTCCAGTGTTTGGTCCCCTCGAGTGTTAGAGTTCCCTAGTGTTAGGCCAGCTTCTGACCTTTTATTTACAGCATTATTTATTATTCATATTTTATTAAATATTTAAAATGCCACCTATTGTATTTGATAACTATTATAAGAAGAAAAGGTCTCTGTTCTTCAGATCTAGCTAGTTAATATCCTGGACTTGGCATTAATTATCTGACACTTCCTTTCACAAATTCCTCAAGCTCCTTGGTTATATTTAGCAACCAATAGTCGCAAACCACTTCAGCAGAAACCAAACATAGTCATGAAGACAGCCAGATTCAGGTGAGAGTCATTTCTTGACCACTTCATTCATAAATGAAGTCAGCCTTTATTTTACTTCTTCATAAGTACCACTGATAATGAATATTTATTGTAAAGTATAAACAATAAATGACAAGAAGGATATTTGTTAAAAATTAAATAAATAAAAAATAAAAATAAAGAAATAAAAATAAAGAAATATTTTCCAAATATTTCCAAATATTCCCTGGTTATCACTTAATCACTTATTTGAAATTAAACCAAAACAGGCCATGCTTGTCTGTTTCTGTCAGTCTTTTTCTTTTCCATAGTGTCAGAATTTGAAGTTAAAGTGAAGGGGTACTGATTATTTAACTGCTTCGTTAGTGTCTAGTTCTTCCTGCAGAGCTCTCTGTTCTCACAGTAAGAGAAAGGATAACATATCCAAACTTTATCTTTGAATAAATTAATCTTGGTGCTGTGCATAAGAACTATACAAGAAAAGACACATATCATTTGAGCGAAGGGTGAATCAACAACAAAGAGTAAAACCAAAACCAAACCAATAAAAAACCCAAAGCATCACTTTAATGCTGAGAATCAATTAGCCCAGTTGCAGAGAAAGAGAGGTAACTGGAGGATTTTATTTGTGGGAAAGATCTGTCTCTGGCCATGTAGAAGCAGTTTAGAAACAAGGCTGATAACTGGTGGAAAAAGGGAACCTGGTACAGATCTAAACCCAGTTCCTGAAGTGCACCTTTCCCTTAATTACTTCTTTA
Source organism: Paguma larvata (assembly GCA_030068075.1). Taxonomy (NCBI): domain Eukaryota; kingdom Metazoa; phylum Chordata; class Mammalia; order Carnivora; family Viverridae; genus Paguma; species Paguma larvata. The sequence continues at coordinate 53,774,787 of CM057826.1, read as the reverse complement.
AAATTTCATTTAAAATGATAGTCTATCCTTGGTTACGTTGTATGTGATGCATGAAAGACCAAGAGAGGAGAGCAGCATTTGTGTCACAGCAGATGGTGTGACCATGGAAAGGACAAACCCAAGAGGTCATCAAAAGTAGGGTGACAGTGAAGAGCTTTGAGGACAAGGCCAGAGGGAAGAAGCAAAAAACATAATTAGCATATGCGTCCAAAGGTAAATCTGGGCAGGGAATAATGCCCCTTCCTCAAAGTAAGTCCTTGAGAGTTCATGCCATCATGATTTGGATTATGCTAAATCCCATCCTGCTGCTTACAGCTAATTTTCATTCCTTAATTCCTTACTACATGACTCCCCAAATTTATGTCTTCTTTATTGTCCTTCTTATTTATTTCCTTACTCCACATTCCTCAACAATTTCAAAGGATCATGACAGCAAGTTTGATTTCTGATTCAACAGAGACAGATGTTAATAAAAGAAGTTGGACTTCCTGAGATTAAATCTTAGATCTGCGACTGATTATTTGTGTGACCTTGGAAACAGAAACTCATCTGAAACTCAGATTCTTTATGTATAATATAGAAAAAAATGGTATATACATAGATGTTTTTGATGAGCAAATGAAGTTATTTGGGAAAATCACTTGGCAGAGTGCCTGGCATACAGTATTTTTATATTAGCTCTAATTATTATTAATTATAATTAACCAGGTGATTCTAAATAGGTATTTCCAGGCATGATACTTATTCTCAGCTCCATTTTTTTTCAGCTCTTTACTCATTATGTCTTCTTATTATTGCATATTTAACACTTGTTAAACTAAATTCACACTACTTTTTTCCTTTCAAGCTAAGGCATTTCTTATGCTATTATCCCCTTGTTCTCTATGTATCAGTCTATTCAGTTATGAAACTCTCTAGCTACTGCCAATATACTTCAGCACTCCTTCCCTCCTTTTCATTCCCAAAGTAGTTTTCTACTCAACCTTGGTTTCCTAACATTGCAATTATTGCAACCACCTCCTAACTTTTCTTTGTTCCTTCTCTTTAACCTGCTACTCTAATCACTTGGAATTTTGTAGACAAATCAAGAACCCTAAATCACAGATCTTTATCTATAGACCATCCAAGTGTACAATGATCCTGTAATTCGGGTCCTTTACACACTTCGGCCAGATCTTCACTTCCCACATTTACTACTTTCATAGCAAAATTTAAGCTCTAAAATAATATATTTAATTTTTTTCCTTGAATATTCTATGTTTCTCTACCTATGAGTCAACATTTATTTTTTCTGAAATTTATTCAGCATTACTATTTTTTGGGGGACAAAACAGTAAGTACCCTTCAAGAATCAACTCTAATGAAATGTCATGTATTAAAAGTTTTCTTGATTCTGATGCTCCCTTTATTTCACCTTTCTATCATTTGATGAAGCTGTTTCTCCTGCCATTATAAAATGGGAAATGATAGGTGTTTGTAAGTTGTATTACATCTTTCCTTTATTTTCTCTAGTTTTAAGGTTCCTCGGGGAAGGTTTATAGGCCTAATTCAGCCTTACATTTACTTTCATGCCCTCCACAATGTGGCTGTCCTCATTTCAAAAAGTAATACAAAAATAATTTCTCCTATCATCCAGTTAAATTAGTACTAAGTAAGGAAAAAAATTACAAATTAGTTTCATAAGCTCCAAGTAGTAATCTAGTCAAAAGCTTATTAATTTTTATTTATTAAAGAAATTCAGTTCTTTCATGCAGTTATGTTTTTAACAATGCAAAGTGTGTTAGAAATGCCCATACATACTTATGTTCCCATTATGCTTAAAGAATTTAAGTATTAAAACCTAATGGTACAGATTCTGATTCTGGATGACCAGAAAACATTCTACTAACAAAAAAAAAAAAAAAAAAAAAAATCAACATTTTCCCGAAAAACATAACTGAATCCAAAAGCATCAAAAAACACAATGAAAATATCTGGAGTATAATTCATATATTTTTTAAGGTTTTCTTTATTTTCGAGAGACAGAAACAGAGTGAACAGGGGAGAGGGAAACAGAGAGAGAGAGAGAGAGAGAGAGAGAGAGAATTCCAAGCAGGCTCCATGCGGTCAGCACAGAGCCCAATGTAGGGTTCAAACCCATGAAACCATGAGATCATGACTTGAGCCAAAACCACAAGTCAGACACTTAACCAACTGAGTCACCCAGGCACCCCTCTGGAGTACAATTCAAAATTGCATTATATATGAAGTACCAGGAAGACATTTACAATTCTCAAACAAAAAGACACGTAGGAGACAAGACAATGACCCAAATATTAGACCCATAACAATACTAAAAAATGCAAAGAATAACATGTCTGCAAAGAATGAATGTTAGAATATTTCAGCAAAGAAATAAAAATGATGAGGCTTGGGCTCAGATCATAATCTTGAGATTTGTGGATTCAAGTTCTATACTGGACTCTGTGCTGACAGGTCAGACTTAGAGCCTGCTTCAGATTCTGTGTCTCCTTCACTCTCTGCCCTTCCCCCACTCACACTTTGTCTCCTCTCAAAAATAAATAATAAAAAAATAAAAATGATAGATAAAAACAAAATGGAAATTCTGAAACAAATGAAATTTAAACATAACTGGATGTGCTTAACAGCCTAGTAGAGGAAATAAAGGAAAAGTCAATGAATGTGCAGATTGATAGTAATTACTCATATTGAAGTACAGAGAGAAAATCTATTGGGTAAAACATCAACTCAGACCTGTGGAAAAGTTTTAAAAGGTTTAAATTATGTGTAATTGGAATCTCAGAAAAACAGGATACAACTAAGTAAAAAAACATATTTTAATTGTGAAAGGTATACATTTATAGATTTGAGAAGCTCGTTGAACTATAAGCAGAAATGAGAATTAAAAAAAAAACTGTAAATGTATCAAAATCAAAATGCTGAAAGCCAAAGATAAACAAAGTCTTAAAAACAGCCAGAGAAAAAATGACATCTTAATTATAGGAGACTATTTGAATTTTTGCTAACTTCTCATCAGAAAATATGGACATCAGAAGACAGTGAAATGAATTTAAAATATTAAAAGGAAAAAAAAATCTGTCCATCTAGACATCTATATTTAGCAAACATGCATATAAAGAAAAATAAATAAAGACTTTCAGATTAGAAAATAAATAAGCTCTCAGAACTCATTGCCAGCAGATATGAAATACAAGAAAGGCAAAGAAAGTTTTGTGGCTCAAAGAAGTTGAAAACAGATGGATAGGGGGTGACCGAGCAGCTCAGTCATTTAAGCATCTGACTTTTGGTTTCTGCTCAGGTCATGATCTCATGGTTTGTGGGTACAAGCTCTGCACTGGGCTACACATTAACAGTGTAGGAAATGCTTGGGATTCTGTCTCCCTCTCTGCCCCTCTCTTGCTCTCTCTCTCTCTCTCTCTCTTTCAAAATAAATAAATCAACTTAAAAAAAAAAGTAAACAGAAGGATACATAGATCCTTAGGAAAGAACAAAGGATCAAAATTGCTAAGTATCTGGCCAAATGTTAAAAAACAAAACAAGCTTTTTTTTTTGTATCAAAAAATAGTAAATATCTGGGTGAACACTAGAGATTTAGAAGAATTCTCAGCACTAAATAGAACAGAAAAAACAAAAACAAAATGGTAAAAATAGAGATATTTCAACAGTACTAGCAACCATATTCAGCTAATATTTTTTAACTTATAAAATACACCAACAGCTGCAGAAAATACATTTTTCAATTCCATAGCATATTCTCTAAATAGTCAAATCTGCTGTCTCATACAAGAAACTTAAGTTTTAAAAATTGCATCTATATAGACTATGTTGCTGCTACAAAGGAATTAAAAAAAACAGCAATTTAAGAATGCTCAACTATTTGGATATTAAACAACACGCTGTTTCTTAAATTTCTTTCTAATGTTTATTTTTGAGACAGTGAGAAAGACAGAGAGAGAGCAAGGGAAGAGCAGAGAGAGGGAGACACAGAATCCAAAGCAGGCTCCAGGCTCTGAGCTGTCAGCACAGAGCACAATGCAGGGCCCAAACTCATGGACTACAAGATCATGACCTGAGCCAAAGTCTGATGCTCAACCGACCGAGCCACCTAGGTGTCCCTGAACAACATGCTCATTAAGTATCAAGGGTCAAAGAATAAAAAATCATGATAAAACGAAAATACTTTGAACTGAGTTATAATAAAAGCATATAAAAATTTAGGATGCCAGTGAAGCACTGCTTTGAGGAAACTTTACAGCATTTAAGGTTTACTTTAGAAAGTAAGAAAGATTTTAAATCAATGACCTATGATTTTACTTTAAGAATTTACAAACAAAAACAAAAACAAACAAAAAACAACTAAGAAATGCAAACTACAAGGAAGCCAAAGGAAAGAGAAAACAATGATGTAAGCTAAAGAGAAAATTTTAATTGTCACAAGTAATTTTTTGGAAAAGAATCACAACATAACTAAGCTTCCAGCCAAAGTAATCAAGGAGATAAAAGAGAGTGAGTGAGTGGGTGAGTGAGTGAGAGCACACACAATTATCAGTAATGACAGAAATGTTATCATTAGTAAAATTATAGACAAAAGACAGACGTCAAATGGATGAAATAATTATGAACAATTTCATTGCCACAAATTTGACAATCTAGGCAAGATGGAAAAATTTTCTTAAAAATTACAAAAATAAGACAAATTTAAATGGAAAAGATAGGAGATCACTTTGTGTAAACAAAAAATGACATTTTTTACACTATATTTTTAAAAGATCCACAAAGAAAATTCCAGGCCCAGATGACTCACTTTTCAATTCTCCCCAAATTTTAAGGTAAAAATAAAATCTGTTTTATACAAAAAATCTTATTGAAAATTGAGAAGGAACACTTCCCAGCCTGACTTATGATGGGAGTGTAATTTTAATATCAAAATCTGTCAAAGATAGTACAAAATAAGACAATTACAGACCTCTTTCATGAATATAGATGATGTTATTTCAAATTATTAGCAAGTCAAACCAATTAATATGCACTAGGTAATACAGCAAGATCTATTAGAGTTTATCGGAAAGGCTAAATTGGCTTAGATATTGAAAATTAATGAAATTTACCATATTGACAGAATGACACACTAAAACCGCAATAGGTAAATAAAGTATATTAATAAAATTCAATACTCATTTATGATTAACAACAACAACAATCAAACACTTCTTAGCCAACTACTAATAGAAGAAAACTTCCTCAATCTGATCAAGAGCATTTATTTGCTTTTTTAGGTGAACTATAGCAATCAGGGTCAAGAGCAAGGATGCCCACTCTGACTAGCTCTTAAAATTTTATACTGGATATCCTAGCTCTTAAAATAATGCATTAACTTAAAAGTTGTCAAGATTGCAAAGAATGAAATGAACTGTCTTTATTTGCTGATGAAATAAGCATTTACGAAGAAAATCCTCAAGGATTAACAAAACCAGTATTGAAATTAATAATACCTTAGGATCTGAGGTTATAAAAATCAATTATATTCTAATGTGCCAGCAAGAGATAATTTGTAAATCAAAGTTTAAAAATCTATCTTGTAACAGTTTCCAAAAAAATATAAAACATGTAGGTTAAATATAAATTAACAAATCTCTTCCCAGAAAATTGAGAAGCAATGCTGGAAGAAAGTAACGAAGAATCTAAATGAATGGGACAGTGTACTGTATTCATTGGTTTTAACCTCAACATCGTTGTGATGTATTTTTCCCTAAATTGATCCATGAGAACAATCTCAAGGATGATCCCAAAAGTCTATTTTATAAAACTTGGCATGCTAATTCTTAAATTCATATGGTGTTGCAAATGACTAGAATACCTAAAACAATCTTCAAAAATGAATAATGTGCAAAGGCTTCCAATACCTGACCTTAAGACTAACAATAAAACTATAGTAATCAAAACAGTATGATACTGAAATAAATACTGAATAGATGAAAAGAAAACAAAAAGTCCAGAAATTGTCACACACAAATGGCCATTTTTTTAAAGAAAGGTACTAAATCATTCCATTTCAGAAAAGAAATTATTTTCAAAAAACAGTTCTGAAAAAAAATGAATATTGACATAATAAAGAAATATCAGTTATCCACAGTACACAAAAATAATTCAGAACTCATCAGCGATCTTATTACAAGGCTAAAACTGTAAGACTTTATAAGAAAGTGTAGACAAATGTCTTCATCATTTGGGAGTAGACAAAGGTTTTTATATGGATCACAGAAAGCAAGAAATTTAATAGGAAAAAAATTAAGTTAGACTTTACCATAGTAAATAAGCTGCACTTTATCAAGAGACATTATTAATAATAAATTAATATAATATATATAAATTAATAATAAAACCCTCCTTACCTCAAGTATTCAAAATATTTTAACAGACCTTTCACAAAGGGAAAGCACATGAAAAAAAGTTCAATGTTGTTATTCATTAGAGAAATGCACATGTAAATACCAAAGAGATAAAACTTCATTATACACTAGAATGGCCAAAACTAAAAGGTAACATACAACTAATGTGCCAAGAAAGTGCAACAACTCCAATTCTAGTGTTTTGTTAATAGGAATGTAAATTTATACCTGTAGTTTAAAGCAAGATAGATAAAAATATAGGTACACAAATGAATTTTATAATAATATCCAACATATTTTGGATACGTTGATCATGGAACAACCAAGTAAGTATAGATAGCCACGTATTATAAATATCCTAGTTATACGTCAACTGGATAGTTTATAAAAAACCTATTGCCTATTTATATAGTAGAATACTATCCAGCAATAAAAAGAAGATAGACTTGGACATTTAGATCTAGATATTCATATATATACACATTATCTATTTAAAATGAGATAAAAGTATATAATATATGCTTATTTTATACGAAACTGCAGATCAAGAAAAAATGTTCTGCATTTAAAAAATAAATCTGAACAACATTTGTCTCTGGAGGGTGTAAATGGAAATTGACAGAAGTCAAACCTAAGGACACTTTCTAGACTGATGGATGCGAAGTTTCTGTTGAATCTTTGACAGGAGTTTGGGTTACACAGTTTATTTGTGCTTACCAAAACTCAGTGAATCTATACTTGTGAAACAGCAATACTTGTTTTATTGCATGTAAATTTTAATTAGAAAAATATACACTGCACATAAATCTTGGACTCTAGTTAACGATGTGTCAGCTGAACAATTTAAGAAACAGTGTACTTATATCTGACATTTAGTTTGAAATTCACCCAAAATAGGATGAATTAATAAATAGAGAGATGAATGAATAGGTATAAATGTTTTGATTTTTTTTCTTAAAGATTAGAGTTAAATATGAGTGGTAAAATTTGAGAAGATGTTGAATGTATGTGTGTGTGTGTGTGTGTGTGTGTGTGTGTATGGGACTGTTACTCAGCCATAAAATGAATGGCTGCCACAAGAATAAAATCTTTGCATGAAGGCAGATAGACCTAAGTATTATACTAAGTGAAATAGGTCAGAGAGGGGCACCTGGGTGACTCAGTTGGTTAAGCGGCCGACTTCTGCTCAGATCATGATCTCACAGTCTGTGAGTTCGAGCCCCGTGTCGGCTCTGTGCTGACGGCTCAGAGCCTGGAGCCTCTTCAGATTCTGTGTCTCCCTCTCTCTCTGCCCTTCCCCTGCTCTCTCTCTGTCTCTATGTCTCTCAAAAATAAATAAACGTTAAAAAAAAAAAAGAAAAGAAATAGGTCAGAGAAAGACAAGTACTGTATGATTCCACTTATATGTGGAATGTAAAAACAAACAAACCAACAAGGAAAACACAACACAGAACTGGTTGTTGCCAGAAGAGATGGGGTTAGGGTATGGGCAAGATAGGTTAAGGGAATTAAAAGGTACAAACTTACAGTTATAAAATAAGTAAGTCATAAGAATGTAAAGGACAACACAGGACATAGAGTTAATAATACTGTAGTAACTTTGTATGGTGACAATAAGTGGACTTATGGAGGTGATCATTTCATAATGTATATAAATGTTGAATCAATATGTTGTACATGTGAACTAATATAATTTGTATGTCAACTATACTTCCATTCTATGAAGTCTGGAGGTGGGCATACAGAGTCGCCTGCAATTTTTCCAATTTTATTTTGTGTTTAAAGTACTTCTTAATAATATATTGTGTTTAAGGAAAAAAAAATCAATGGTAATAGGCATATATATGTTATAATGTGTAATTATTTATATATCTTAAATTTTAGAATTATTTTCCTTATTATTTTCACATTTTGTATATTTACGTATCATTATATGCACACACACATATTTTCATATAGTGTACGGTAGATTATATCAGCCAAACCTTGCAACCTAGAACAATCTTAGAAGCTCCATCAAATTAAACAACAACAGCAACAGCAACAATAACCAAATCCCAAACAAAATACCTAACCAAAGCTGTTGAGAGCATGAGAACATCCAAGGCAGCCAGGACTTGAGGAGCCAAGTTTTCAGAATAAAAGAAAAAGCTTCAAGATGAGCAAAATGTTGTCAGTTTTTGTACTGAACTATTTGCTGAGCCTTAAGTTGTCTGGAATGAGGGACAGCACCCTCAGTTTAGGCCTTTCTGTGATCTCAGGGATTCAGAGATAAAACTGCAAGTTTACCAAGGAGGCCATGTCTTGAGGGGCAAGATCCCAGAGGAACAAAGGATTGCCAGTTTAGCATTATTTTCCCCCTCGAGCTATTTGTCAATTTCCAAGTCAGTGGGGAAGAGATTAAGAATCCAATGAGGAAACTGCATCTAAGAAGGAAGAAAACATAACAGCACTTTTGGTACTCTTGCTTTCCTGTGGTCACAAAAACTGGAGTTTGAAAATGCCAAAAAGGAGGAAATCTGCTAAACATCCTCCTTCTAGGCTTTCAGCTGAGAGCCCTGAGGGTTGTGCTTGAGATATATGTGCAAAGTGGAAATAGTTTAGACCTCAAAGGACTGAAACAGACTTAGACCATCTCAAACTCTGATTGCCTTTTCTCTAATTGCCTGCCAGAAGAAAACTAAGTCCTCCCTGGAGGAAAACATCATACTCAAGAACCTCTTTTTTTTTTTTTCCACACTGTCTTCAGAAATGAATTTAAAAATACTGGATGCGCCGCTCCCATTCGACATTGTACTGGAGTTATCAGTTTAATAAGACAAGAAGGAGAAATCAAAACGTAAGGACTTGAAAGAAAGAACACTGCCATTATCCTCTGACAAATAATTATGTGTATAAAAAATCTCAAAGAATCTAACAATTCTTAGTAAGTAAATTTAGCAAGTTTGCAAAGGAGAGTGTCAGGATACAAAAATCAAATGTATTTCCATATACGAGCAACAAACAACCACAATTGAAAACCTAACATTTACGGCAGAGCGCAGAGGAATTTAGAGCAGTTAAAATACTCTGTATGATACTACAGTGATGGATACATGTCATTATACATTTGCCCAAACCTACAGAACATACTGAGTCAAGGGTGAACCATAATATAAACTATGGCCTTTGGGTGATTATAATCTGTCAATGTAGGCTGATCAATTGTAGCCAATGTGCCACTCTGGTGTCAGAAATGTCCATTATGTGGAGACCATGCATGTGTGGGGACAGAGGATAATGGAAAAGCTGTGTCTTCCATTCACTTCTGCTATGACCTAAAATTTCTCTAAAAATATAAAGATTCTTTTAAAAAATTACACTAAGAGCATAAAATATCAAACATCTTTTTAAAAATTTACAAGAGATGTGGAAAACCTCAATGTAACTTTTTACAAAACACCAATGAAAAACTTAACACATTAAAATACACTCAGCATTAGCTAAGATAATTTTGACGATGAACAAACTGAACAGTTTATGCTATCAGACATCAAGTTTCGCCTTATTATAAAGCCACAGTAATTAATAAAGTGTTGATCTTATAAATAAATAGTAAAAATAGTAATTTTTTTAGACTTTTATAAAGGTAATACTGACTGAAATGGGAAAAGGATGGTTTTTTCCATCAGGTGGGCTGGGTCAGCCAGAAACCAAAATAGAAATGAATCTTGATTATTTCAAATTATATACAAAAATAAACTACAGGTAGGTTTTAAGACCTGCGTATGAAACTAAAATGATGAAATTTTTAGAAGATAACAAAAGTGACTACCTTCTTTATCTGGATCCTAAGTCACTGACCATAAAGGAAAGACTGACAAATTGTATTTCATTAACATTAGAAACTTCCGTTCATCATGCCTCTCTCTTCTGGGAAAAAAAGAAAAGTAGCAATTCATGGAGTGAAAAGAGAGACTAGGAGGCGACAGTTCTAATATAACCAATAATGTCTTGCAGCCAGAATATATATAAAGCTTTGCTACAAATCTAGAAGTAAACAGGCAATTTTAAAAGAAAATTTAAAAGAAAAGGATAAAAGACAGCAATGGAATATAACCAACAAACAAAAAAGCCTCTCAGTACAGCTAATCATTACAAAGAGATAAATTAAATCTTTAATGGAACAGATTTGCTGGACTGGCTAAACTACAAGCTTGATGATATCAAGTGTTGGTAAAAGTATGGTTTAGCTGGAATTCTCATACTCTGTTGGTGTGAACGTTAATTGGTAAAAATCAATTGTTGTATATTCCATCTCCCTACAATTCCATGCTTAGGTATATACCAAACAAAAATGTGTACATTTGAGCACCATAAGACATGTGTAAAGGTATCCATAGCAGTTTAACTCACAATACTTTTAAAAAATAGAAATAAAGGTCAATTAACAATAGAATAAACGTAGTATATTTATCCAATGGTATTATATAATCAAATAGAAATGAATTTGTTTTATACTATCATTTAGGTGAATTTCAAAAACATAATGTTAAATAAAGAAAAGCAAATAAAAAAGAGTACTTACTATAATCATTTCTTTATATTCAAAAGTATGTGAAGCAAACCAAAGTTGAAAGAAGTCAGGAAAGTGGTTATTAACAGGGTGGTATTCATAGGACTGATGGGGACACAGGTAGATTTCTGGGCTTGTGATATTCCATTTATTCATCAGAACTGCAGTTACACAGATGTGTCCTCTTTTTTACTTTTTTTTTTTTTACTTTTTTAATGTTTATTTATTTTTGAGAGAAAGAGAGAGAGAGAGAGAGAGAGAGAGAGGGAGGGGCAAAGAAAGAGGGGGACACAGAATCTGAAGCGGGCTCCAGGCTGTGACCATCAGCACAGAGCCCGACGCGGGGCTCAAACCCAGAGACTGGAGGATCATGACCAGGGTCGAAGTCGGATACTTAATTGACTGAGCCACCGAGGCGCCCCTGTCTTCTTTTTAAAAAGTCATTTAGTCGAATAAATATGGTCTACAACTTTTTAATAAGTATATTATACAAAGTTTTTTCCTAAAAATCAATGGTATAAACTATATAGAGAGGTTTTACTTACTTACTTATTTAGTTTGAGAGAGCCACATGAGAGTAAGGAAGGAGCAGAAAGAGAGGAGGGAGAGAGAAAATCCCAGTCACTCTCCATGCCGTCAGCACAGAGAACAACAAAGGGTTTGATCTCATAAACCATAAGATGAAGACTTGAGCTGAAATCAAGAGTCGGACACTATCTGACTGAGTCACCCAGGTGCTCCAAAGTAAGATTCCTGCTTCTTATTATCGAATGACAGAATGGTTGAATATCCAGTCATCTGCATATGAACTTTCTTTTAGTCTATACAGATTAAATAATAAGACAATATAATGATTTTAGCATATTCCTGTAAGTATTCATGTTTTTCTTACCTATATATTTTTACATACCAGACAGGGTTCTAGATTCTTTTTGAGAACTTGGTCATCCAATAGTAAGTTCGATCTAGGCCCCTATAAATCTGATAAACGCGAAAAATTCCAGAGGTGCGATTAGAATGGGTGTTATAAAGAATATATGGTTCTAGGATGGCCATTAAAAGCTTTCTGACTTTTCATAAGAGCCACAAGAAATACTTGCTCATGGTCTAATGCTGATATACTTGTTAATTAGATCTTGCATCATTGAAATTACTTTAAATTGAGATAAAGTGATGATCTGTATATATATTTGGGTGTGTATATAGGTATGCATTATATATATTTATATAAATATATGCGTACTTTATATACTTATTTATATATATGAATAGGCCTGTTTTCTTGGCATATACTATGCCCAATTACTAAAAGTTTTTAAAAGTTTTGGTTTTGAAGTTATGTAATTAACTAAAATATGGCACAGCAATAGCCAAACAATGTGCCCTCACTCTAAATGTGCCTTTTTATTTCATTTTCTGTCCTTAAGTAACTTGTAAATTGTGATACTTGGATCCAAGTTATTATGAATTTATTTTTTTTATTTTTTTATTTCCAAATGTAAGGCAACTAGGATAATAGTGATACTACCTATGGATAGGAGTGACCAGTCACAGCCAGGCTCCTGGAATATCTTATTACTACATTTGTGATATGATTTGTAATGAGAAAAAAATAAATAGCAAAAGCATATGATTATTTCTGTAATTTAACTTACATTTTCTAAAACCAGTAATAACTAGTGTAATTTAGATCTCATAAAAGAAACAGAGATGCTCTACTGAATCTAAAATCAAAGCCCATGAAAACCTTTTATACACAACGTAAACAGACATGTTTAATATAAGCATCTGCCAATCTAATCTGATAATTTTGCTCGTGTTGTATTTTTTGCCCATTTGGCATGTTTTTATGCAGCAATTTATATACAACACTGTATCAGCATATATGGGGTATACAACCAGCTGTGTCCTATTATATAATTTACAGGAAAAAAATTAACAAAGAAAATTGCTTTATAATGAAATATGGGGGAAAATTCTAAGATGAGAACCTGTTGACCTATTTTCCAATTGAGCCCACAAAGGCATATCCTGTACCTAGACCTTTGACTGTAATGTTGACTCCTCTTAAACCCATTGGCCTATCTACTCCCATGCAAAACTTACACATTTGCCTCACAAATGAGCCTCGCACTTTTGAAGCCAATCTTTTGAAAAACAGGAAACAGCAGCATGCACTTTACTCCCCAAAAGAGTATTGTTTCTGGAACATTTTCCCCCCAATCAGAAAATTGTAGTTCATGGTAAACACAGTAAACAGTGATGGTGAGTAACAATGTACAATCAGAAACATGCATGAGATGAGCAGCTGGCAGTAGTTAGCATAGTTTCTGTTCACTGTTTTCCAAAGTACTGTTTATATTACGGTGGCGGTGGTGGGGGTTGGATCAAGAGAATAAAATTGTACCAAATGAATATGGGTCATAATCCTCCTATAAGTGCCGTTCCTCCCATCTTCCACCTCCAATTAATTTCTCCCATATGTTTATTTGGTGAGCTTTTTCAAGGAAGAATCCTATGATCAGCCATCAGTCAATCAGCTACTTTCACTAGTAAACATCTCATGCATCTTTCTTAGGTCTTGATAGTCCATAGTCTTACGATATTTTAGACATCTTGTCGAGATTTGAATATTTGTGTTATCTTGACAAGATTTTCTCTTCTGCAAGTTGGCCACAAAATAATTCATTTTTCTCATGGCATTTAACTTTTGTTTTGACTAATTCTCTTCATTTTTGTGCAAGTCTCATCAATCAATTTTGTCATATTTGGTGGCCCATGTCAGTATACCTACAGGACGGTGTTACATCCCTCTGTAACTGTTGTCTGTATCCAGAGGTTAATAAATGTTTTCGAAAAGCTCCAAGGTGGTTCTAATACACTATCTATCAGATTTGAGTCAATGACTTAAAAGATAGAATGCACTGGTCTAATGGACTACCAGTGTTCCCGGTTATGGACTGTGATTTCCCCTCAAGGATTAACACAGCAGTTTCCTTCTATGAGTTAGCTTCCCACATGGTTTGATCACAAAGATACAATGCTGGTCATAGTTGGTGTAAGTATTTTGGTTCACAACTGTGGTTCTCAGTATATATTAATATTATGGCATTCTGAATTTATCTCTTTTGAGTGTGCCTTTTGGTTAATATGGTTCTTTCAATTTGCAAGACTTTTTAAAGAAGAGGGTCAGATTCTGGAGTATAATAACTCCCATGGCATATGGCTCTGAGTTGACTAGCTTTGTGTAATCTTTCCTCATTTGAAATCAGCACCATTTTATCTTCTACTGTCAATACATTAACTTTAGGGGCGCCTGGATGTCTGTTGGTTAAGTGTCTGACTCTTGGTTTCAGCTCAGGTCATGATCTCAGGGTTTGTGAGTTTGAGCCCTGCATCAGGCTCCACGCTGACAATGTGGGGCCTGTTTACATTCTCTCTCTCCCCATCTCTCTACCCCTACCCTACTTGCTCTCTCTCTCTCTTAAAATGAATAAACTTTAAAAAATTATTTAAAAAATATTAACTCTCAATTAACTGCTCTATTAGAACCATCAAGTTTTTTATAACATTTATCCTTAAGTCATGGGGCAGGCCACACACTAACCGGATTTGTGCAGTGGGCATTTTTAGTGCCCCTTTCCACCTATCTAGTTCCTTTTTAATATTCCCTGACTTCTCAGAATCATACCCAGAATATTGCTACTGCAAATAATACTACGAATATTTTATAATAAAACTAATAAAATAGAAGTTAATATTTTGAATGATTTACTATGTTTCAGAACTATATGTGCTAAGCACTCTGCATTATTTAATTTCCACAAAACTCTCAAAGGGAGGTACTATTATTTTCTCTATTTTACAGATAACAAAACTGAGGCACAGAGAGGTTAAGCAACTTTCAGGAAGAAATGTAATTAAACAGGTCTAACCCAGGCTTGCTTGTAATCTCCTTCACCACAGCACAGTCAGCTGTGCTGATTCTGAGGCTGCTATCATTAAGCAAACACTCACAGGTTAATGTGTTACAATTCACAAAGACACTTTGAGACTCAGGTTTCAGCTTAGAAGGCGCATCTTAAAGGGAGGGTGTGTTACGTATTGCTGGAAGGTCAGGAAAGTAGTGAGTTTTAGATAAAATTACTAGTAACCTTTCATACCAGATTATGTTAAATTTTTTTCCAATTTACCCACTGCATAGATCAGCCATATGTGGTGATTCCAGTGTAAGGAATTAAAATGCTGTTTCATCATCTCTCACAGGAAAATAACAATTCTTCTGATAACTATTATCACAGAGCAAGTACTATTTACCAGTTACTGTCCTAAGCGTTTTAGCTTCATATAAAAATTTGGCATATAGAGACAATGGTGAGGGCTCACTAATAATAGTGGGTATAATATAATCTTTTGGGAATTAATCTATTAAAATCGACACACAGTGGATGTGACAGATATTTCTTACAAATACATGAATGGAACATTGAGGAATATTCTTAATCATGACACCAGTGAAATGAGGAAAAAATTTCAAGGATACAGGACAGGAATGTTATCACAATTGAAAAACTGAATCATGTAGATTATGCCCTGTTCTGAGAAACGTTAAGATCAGGCAGGGAACAATTTAGACTGCTTCATCTACAGAGCTTGAACAAACAACAAACATAGTGACCCATGCGAACACTGGCAGGCACTACTCCAGTACCATCTGAGGGAGGTGGTGGCCAGGGACAGACCTCCTTGAATTGAAACCCACCTGACCTAAGTATATATTACAGAGATTTGAGTCAAGCAAGCTATCAGAGCCTAAAGGCAAACATTCGAAATATATAAATGGCATCTATTTTTCTGATTTAATATTTAATAGGCAAACTTATTATACATTTTTCACATGTGGCTTTCTCTTTAGAGAATGTGCTATTTTGATTGATACTAACATCTGGTGTGTTTGATAGTTGTTTTCCCTATTGTAGATTAATATACTGGCATGGTGACATATCTATGTAGTTATGGCTTTGCTGGCACATAGGTTTAGACTGATAATTTAGTCAACCCATAGGTAACCAGTAAGTTCAAGGAAAACATTTCTGAGCTAGCAGGAAAGCAGGTCAGATTAGTTACTAGGGTCAATGTCACTTAGTGAGACATATGGCTTGCCATCACCTGCATACGACTGCTCCTCACATCTGGTTTCTACTAACCATTGCATTTTAACTCTAAAGCTTTGTACTATCACTGCATAAGACTCATCAGCTTTGTTTTTACTCATGAGGAGACTGATAATCACAGAGATAAAGTAACTTCCTCCAGGGTAATCAGCTAGGAAGTATAGAATCAAACACTGAACCCAGAACTGTTGGGCTGAAAATTCCACATTCTTTTCAGTCTTAGCTAGGGTGCATTCCCTGAAAGAAACATAAAGTTATACATCATTGATGTGGAGAGAATAGTATGTCTTAAAACTGATTCATTGTGAAAATTCTGGAAAAAGCCAACAGCAACCAAATCAGAGAACCTAACAAATTAGGTATATTTTCAAAAGTTTCCACTTCTTACTGTTTGTCGGTTTCAGGAGGATTAAAAAAAGCAAACAAATGCACAAAACAAACAAACAAAAAAAAAAAACCTCTTAAAGCTGTGTTCTTAACAGACACCCACAAGGGAAACACAGTATCCCTTGCTGCTCACACAAGTGGGTTTCCTCTATAGGAAGACTGTTGCCTAAATAAGGAAATGGAAGCTGATGGCCCCTTCTCATATCCAATGTCTCCAATTATTCTAGATGCAGGCAAGAAGCAACGAATTGAGAGAATACTCATAAGGAAAAAATACATTTATAAGAAGAGATCATTCATTATGCTAAATTGCATTTGTCTTTTCATGAAAAGAGAGGGAGGGAGTATTAATATCACAACTCAAATGACTCTCCCTTCACATAAAGACTATTTTTCAGATTTTTTGAGCCAAATTGCACTGTCAGAGAATCGCTCCAAATTTCATAACCATTATTATGACTCAGGAGCATTATGAACTACTTAAAGTAGAATTTGCCTTAGGCACAATTGTGAAATAAGTGGAATACATCTTCTGCGTCCTTACTGTTCTTTCTCTCTATTTTCCCACGCCTCTGGCTCTGCCTGCTGCTACCACTGTTTTATTGTTTGTTAATAGAAGAGTTATCAGTCATTTACACTTTAGCATGAATCCATGTTAATTAGCATAATTAGTGCACTTCTTTATTTCAGTAAGCTCATTTTAAGAATTCTCTCAGGTTGTAAAATAAAAATCTATGTTAAAAATTTTAAGACATCAGAGACAAGATGGAAGAGCTCTTGAGGAAATCATTAAGAGATCTTTCGTACCATTCCTAAAAGGATACTACAAAGGCAATCATCTACAGAAATGATGATAAATAATTGGTGACTATTAAAACTACAATGTCTCTTAAAGAAACTCAATAGCTAAAAAACTAAGACATTTAAGGAAAGATAAAGGCAGATGTGATGAATCATTTTCTTGCAATAACACAACTTTAGATTAGATAGAATGTTAAACCTACCATTAGTCCTTTCTATTTTTCATGTTTGCCCCTTCTTCTTTTGTCGGAAGCACAGAGCACTTTCTTTCCATTCCACACATAGTTTCTGCCTCATAAAGCATTGTTCGCTGCTTGCATTTATTTCTTATTCTCAGTGATGCATTCCTCACAAACCAAGTTTTCCATTTCTCAGTGACATGTTTTCAACAAATGACTATGTTAGATAACAACCTGATAAATTACTATTTACCAAAATATGCATGACTTACAACTGCTTAAGGTTTTAGTCATCCGTATTCTTAAAGCAGTTTCTTTTTTAATAGGGTTTTGCTAACCAAATGAAACGTGGCCTAACTTAAAAATAAAGTTTTCCACCATAAGCATATAGAGGATATTCATTAACAGATGTATGGGCAAGGGACCTTCCCTACTTCATACCAGCAACAAAAATATCAGGACCGATAGCAGCAAGAGTAAGAGCAGTGGAGAAGCAACACAACCACTAAGAAAAGGCACGCGATTTTCTACTGTAGGTATGTTTAAGACTGAATTCACCTCGATGGGACTGTGGCAAGAATGGTAATAATTACACTGTTTGACACAGAGTATTTTTATGCAGGATGTGCAGTAGCCCATAAACGATTGTGACGTTCCTGTTCCTTAGGAGTGTGAGGGGATCTAGAAATGATGATTAACATGAAATGGTACTGGAATGGCTGGATTTGCAGATAAGCCCCACCTCTTCATCACAACTGGCCCTTTAGAATTATTCCAATCACATTTTAAGTCCATCACAGCTAAAGCTTTCTGGAACAATCTCTAGGATCTACCTCTCCTCTAGTAGATATATTGTCTCTCACTTTCGTAACCCAGACATATCTAGAGGTTTTGATCTCGACTGCTAAAACGAAGTTTGGATTAAAATCTTTAAGCAGTTATCGAAAATGAAGTGAATCCTTTCCTTGTACAGGCATAACAAAAAGTAGCTGTGTGCATGCAGATACGATTCCCTTTCTCAGTCTAGCGGTTCAGATCCCACGACCATTCCTCTTTGATCTTCCTCATGGTCTTGCTATCACTTTGAAGCAGCATGGCACGCACTCTGGGTACCAGCTTATTAAATACAGGTTATTGTTAAAAGAAAATTCCGACTGAGACTGAGCTGATTCATGTATGGTCTCCCTTGTTTACTAAGAATACTTTTGACTGAAAATATTAAAAGGAAGCCTGCTTTTCATTTTTTTAAAGAAGTTTTAACTCCCTTTTATTTAGGAAAAAAAAAGTCTTTGAAGTAAAATTTCACCGATCACTTCCCAAATTTGTTTAATCCCAAAGACTTTGTACTTGAAGATAGTTCTGCACACAAGTGACTCAGTTAAATATATATATCCTACGGCCCCATTAACTAATATTGTCATATTTTTGTTAAAATACAGAGGTTGCATAACCTACATGTCATTGGAAAGAGTGAAGGAAATACTGGTTGTCTTACTTGCATCAATCAAACCTTATAGCTTATCTTTTTTCATAAAAGCAAAACATGAAAAATTACATATCATTATTATAAAATGCTTTTTTAAATTCCCAAATAAAATAATTATAAAATTATCATACTTTCAAAATCACATTACATATGCATACAGAGAGAGATGTTTATATAGCTATATACACACAGTTGTGGAAGTTTGGATTATAAGTCACACAGACCTGGGTTTTAGGCACTTTACACACCATGTGACCTTGAAAAGGTTTAACCTCTCTGTTTCCTCTTCTATGATGTAAGATTGCTGAACCTATCCTGAAAAGCTGCTGTGAGAAACCAGGAACATGACACTGGAGAGCCTGACATTGAATAGGCTCTAATAAACAGGGGCTGTTGCTGCTGCTCCAAGCGCTGCTTGGGAGAGGTCATGAAGCAGCCGTAAGTAAATAAATGCCCTTATCCACTCACTCAAGTCGTTTCAGGGTGAAGTCCCACCACAGGAAAACATACCTGCAAGGCAGAACACCTGCCCCCGAGACTCTCAATTTGGGGTCCGTATTTTAGAGCCTGTCTGTTTTCTTTGTCCTTGGTACTTTAATAACTATGGCTTGTGTTTGCTTATAGAAGTCTCATGAGCCTCTAGTCATACCTATTTTGGCTATTTTGGAGCAGGCTGACCTGCCCTTTGGAACTCTCCAATTTAAATTTCAATTACAGTACAGTCCTTTAATTAAAGTCAAACTATTTCAAACACATTTTAGATATTTTGTGATCATCCATCCAGAAACTGTTGAGGCAGTTAACAACCACAGGTAAATAATTTTACGAATGTAACTAATGATATTTCTCTTACCAGATGTCTTCTGGAAAAAGAAATCCTAAAGAAATTACACTACAGTGAAAACATAGATTTATATAATTAGTATACTCTCATATCCAACAAATCCTGGGCTTAGTCATTCCTATCATTATACTGAGATTATAAATCTCATGATGTCATACTCTGATTCCACCCTATTCATTGACAAAATAACAAGGGCTACGTCAATCAATCTATACCTTAATCAATTATTTATTAACCCCTTGCTGTGTGTGTCCCATTATGGTAAGTGTTGTGGCTACATCTGTAATGCTTTATGCCATTAAAATGGTTCTAGTAAAAGCTTAGAGATTCTCAGATTACATGTCTGGATTGGACTCTCATCCCTCATATGTCATTCATTAAGTGTGGAGGTTTGAACACTATCTTGAGCTTATTTGCTTTCCTTTTCTCATCTGTGTAATGAGGACACTGAACCAGATGATGTCCCAAGCCACCTGCAGTTGTCAGATTCTATGATCCTCCTCCTCTTTCCTGAGATACTAGGTGAGATTTCTCGCATGGTTCATGGAACACATTCCTTGCTCTAGCCATAGGGAACTACATTCTTATTTATCTCACTTCCGGGATTTCGCTAGTGTTGAAACTTTCCTTGGATCATAGCCCTCTGCCCTTTACCATGGTAACTCCGAGTCATCCTTTAGGTTCTGATTCAAATGTCATTGGTTTGCCCCCGTCATCTTCCATTATCCCCTCCCCCCATGCTGAGTTAATTGTTCCTCTTTTGTACCTACAGCATCTTAAACTCCATCCATTGTTTATAATATTCATTATGCAGTACTGTCTTATTCATTTGTCTAACTGAATTCTTCCCTCAATGGTTGGTTTTTTGCCTTTAGAGAAAGATCAGGCTTCTATTAGGTATTCAAAGATTATTTCTTAAATGAATGCAGAGTGGAGTTTTGTTTTAAATCCTTCAATGGCTTCCACATGGACACTGTGCTACTCTTTCCAGACTCTCCTTTAGGAAGGAAGAGCTCATCCCATTAGCTGAAGACAAGGCAAGAGCTATTAGTAGTATCTCTCTCCAGGAACTGCCCTGGAAGATGGCTATCATGCCTTCTCATGAACAGCCTGCATGCAATGATGAGTTGATGTGGGGTTATAAAAGCCCAGCCCCTCTGCCTTCATGCAAGACAATTTATAGAGCTCTTCCAATCTCAAATCGCCCTATGGGAAAAGCTGAGGGAAACATCTGAGGGAACAGAACTGCAGTTCAATTCCTCTAAGTGCCCGATCCTGTTTTGCTCACATTAAGTGTTGTGCTCTAAAGCAATCTGCAACAAACTTCCTGCCTGCAAAACTCCATTTCAGAGCCTGTTGTCCACAGAATCTCACTTTTGACACCATAGGTCTTGAGAATAAAATCCCAAACCCTGTACAGCCATGACTGATCTCTTTCCTCCTTCTCTAACCTCTTCTCATCATCATGCCACTTTTCTTCAATCATACTGTCTGTCCTTGCTTTACTTTTATTCCCTCCATCTACAACTCCCTAGAATTCTCAGTATAATATATTTCTCAGGAATGGCTTGTTCATAGCCCTATGATGTCACTTCTGGCATGCTTCCCACAATCCTAGTTATTTACATGATATCATTTTTTATAACTAGGGATTATCACACTTCCTGATTGATTGTCCCCATTAACATCTAAGCATGTTATGTTAGAATAATAGCAACAATACACTTACTAACTAGGCACAATTTGAAGGGGTTTGCATATTATATTCTTATAATTATCCTGTAAGTATTATTATTTCATTACTTTTATAAATGAGGAAACTGAGGAACAGAGACTCCATAGCTAGCAGGAACAGACAGTGAGATCCATACTCAGGCAATCTAACTACCAAGTTTGTGCTTTTAATCCCTATCATAGGTATGAACTACATAACACCTCTTGCATGAGGTGGAATAAATTAACAAATTAACTGTATAGTATAAAAACACACATTTTTTAGGTAATTTTTTATAGAGGGTATTTAAGTCACATTTAAGAGCTTTAAATGTAATTTTAATTGTATTGTTCTTTGGAAAGAGAAGCAAACATTTATGATTTCAGTCTCACCTACTAGGTTGAATCTGTAGTTCTGTGGCTGCTACAGAAAGAAGCATATTTTATACTACTGCCAAATCCATTATGTTGCCTTATATGCACTCTGGTACTTGTGTTCCTAACTTCTCCTTAATAAGCAAACAGTTCAAATATTAGTAGGCTATTCAACAGAAAACATATATGGAAATATTACACTTTATTATGTAAGGATAAAAATTAAGTTTTGCCTGAGCGGAGAGGGGGGTTTGGGAGGGGGGAGAGTGGGTGATGGGCACAGAGGAGGGCACTTGTCGGGATGAGCACTGGGTGTTGTATGGAAACCAAATTGACAATAAATTATTCCAAAAAAATTAAGTTTTCCCTAAATTTGAGGACACAGGTTATCTCCTTTTATATCACTGTAGATATTATAGCATAGTTTTATAAATTACAGAATGATTAATTCCAGTAATGCATACAAAATATCAGCTCTAATAAAATGTTCCATCTAAATTTCTTTAGTCAGACATTTTGTCTGTAAGATGCCAAAATTCTGGAGGCAAACTGAAAAATGTGATCAGTCATCTGAGAGTTTTGTCTACATTACATTGAACATGTTATTACTTATAAATCAGAAGGCTGTTTTTTCGTGTTTTTTTTTTCTTTTTTAACTTAATATCCAGAATACTTGGCAAAGACAAAGTGAATGGAATTTGGCTCCTTTCATGTAGAATAAGAATGCATACTACATTCTTCTTTCCCTAGTTTTTTTTTTTTTTTTAGGTATATTTAAAATCACAACATAGTTTAATATATCTAAACGGTCTTTGCATTAATATCATACTTAATTGAAAAGCACAACTAGAAATGTTTTAGAGGGTTAATTTCTGGTGAATTATACAAAATGCGATAATCTTTGGCAAAACAATTTTGGAAGCCATTTGGCAAGATAAAATAATCCAAAGGAGATTAATGTTTTCCAGATAAATGTCCGTTACTGGTTTTCTATTTTCGTTCCCAAAATTTTGGATATCACTTATAAATAGTCTCTTCATAAACCTATATATGTCCATTTCTGAAACAATGTTATATCGCATAAAAATAATATTTCCCTTGGAGTCTATACATATAAGAGAACAATCTTGCTGAGAATAACTCAGTTATAGTAATTTTCCTAAACAATTATAATACAACCAATCCAGTCACAACACTGTATGCAGAATCAGTACCTGATTTTCTAATTTTTATTCATTTTAGAGCCATTGCAATATACAAAGATCACTTGTGGTATTTTAATTTATTTCAAGAGAATATTTTCTGGGGCAAACACAGTTAAATTTTTAGTGCTTAAATGAGGCATTCAATGCAAGTTGGAACAAACCACCTTTACAAAACTTACCAATAAAATATAAAACTTAAAAAATCTTTCAAGATTTCAGGAACTATGTTTTATCAGCTTATCAATGTAATTGCTCCATTCTCTATTGTCAGGGAAAGAGTCAATCTGAAGCAGATCTTGTGGACATTTAGACCTTCTATTTGCCAAAAATGAATTATTTAACATATAACCACCAGCCCGATCATGACATTAATTAAAAAATTCCTTCCCCTCTAATTAAGATAACCATTAGATAAGTATGAACAAGATTTTTTAAAAAAAAATCTTTGACAATTTAAGAGTTTGGGAAGTATTTGACTAACTTGAAACCTAATTATTTAACTCAGCATTAACCAGAATATCTTAAAGAAAGAAAATATTTTAACCATTAAAAACATCTTCGTCCCAAGTATGTGATTACTTGAAAATGAAAAATTAAATTCTTCTCCTGTCTGCACACTATCTACTACTCCCATGAATGGAAATTACACAATTAAGAATGACCATTTTTGTGGTAGTCTGAAGCCAGATTTAAAACAAAAGGTATGATGACCAGAGACTGGTGATAACTAAATGTATTTTCCTTGAAGGCCTCAAAGTCATCGGCAGTAATTGCTGATTTGCTATCACGGTATGCTATTATTCAATTATGCCAAAGGTGCACCCAGGCATTTATACCAAATTGAAAGTTAAAAAGACGAATATGTCTGGGGCCAAGAGTATGTGCTATTATCTAGTCATTTTTTGCAAGATGAATTCTGATTCTTTAGGAAGAAATTTCTTTGAGACTTTTAAATAGTAAATTTAAAAATTCACTTCAGATCAATAATACATAATTATTTCCATTTAAATATTTTGAAGTGAGAATATATAAGCAACTCTGAGCAAATAACATACAGGAAATAAAATTCAATGACATGTCATGGTGAATAATATTGAATAAGTGAATTGGCAAACTCGTCCAAAAGGCCAAACAATAGTAACTTCATATTGAAATTTATGAATTTTTTACCTTTCAAACTATCCTAACTCTGAGAGTGTTTTCTTATTCTTCTTCTATAAGAATAAACATAGAACATGCATTAACAAATGGCCACCTTCAACATTATATATTGTATATCAATCTGAGTTGACTAATCATTTTAAGAGAAATTGGATATTTTGGCTTAAGAGCTATTAACAAATTTTCAGGTATAAATGAAAAGAAAAAGCTAAATGGCATAGTCAGGAAGAGTCAACCCTAAGTCATGATCATTACCCTTCAGAACACATTTCATAGTGATAACATGAATTGTATTTTTTTCTTTTATAAATTATATTCCTAAGAAATGTCCATACCATGGGTTTCTTGTCATTTATAGATTTTCAGGTATTTTTAAGTCATTTCAAAGAAAATCCTTTTGTAATGACAGGGTCTTTAAATTAAATTTTAAACAGAAGTCATTTAAAATGTTTTAACATAGCAGTACCTAGCAGACTTCCTTCTCTCTCTTCATTCTATTACAAAAATTGAAGTCATTACTCACTTTTTCCCTGTCAACATTGCTTCATGTAAGAATTGCCTCTTTTGCAGTAGGCATCTTTAGAGTGTTTCCCCAGACAAGGCTTCTCCCTATATGAAATCTGCAGTCCTGCCCATAAGGTGGGGCTGTCACAGTAAACATATTTTTACTATATGACCCTGCTCCCTGCAAATACCCTCTTGGACTGGGGATGGATATCTGGCCCAGGTTGGACATTCATATTCGCTCTTTCAGAGTTGAAATTGGACTGGGAGAAGTAAGTCCAGCATCAATGACCTTCCCCTCCCAAGAACAAAAGGCAAGTTCTTTCCATCTGTGGGGAGGACTCTTGCCACAAAAGTGCAATTACAGAGAGCAAAGGAAGGACCAAGTGAAGATGCAAGATTATGCGTCCTAAGGGAGCCTGAGAGTCATGGTGCTGGAGACTGAATGCTAAGTCTCTGTCTTTGTTCCTCCTAAGGTGGGGTATCTTTCTTCCCTTCCTACAATATGAGCTGCCTTTAATCAATGCTTCATCTTTGTCTAAGCAAGTGGCAATAAGTTTCTGTGGCATGAATTTCAAAGAGAATTGATTAAGATGTCCATTCTTTTACATTTTATGCCCTTTTCCATTATTATTTTATGTATAAAAACCTTGCATATGTCTTTTATTATGGTGAAAAAATATATAATTTTATTTGTTTAGCAACAAATTCACCAATTATTAGCCCCTATCATAGGTTTCCTTCCAATCACATGTCAACATCAAAAAAATGCTTTTCAACTTGACAGTTTCTTGAAACATTTTTTTCTTTCTAGTTAGTCACCATGCCCTTCTTTGAAACTTGCTATCATACCTGCAAAGTTAATAGGTGTATCACTCATACAGTGTGTCTATTTTTATCCAATGCGATGATCATATCTGGTCTTCCATCTTAAAACCACAAGCCCCTGTGCCAGGGTGGCTCAGTCAGTTCAGAGCCTGGAGGCTTCTTTGGATTCTGTGTCTCCCTCTCTCTCTCTCTCTGTCACTACCCTATTAGTGCTCTTTCTCTCAAAATAAATAAATGGAAAAAAATTAAAAAAACAAAACAAAAAACAAACAAACAAAAAAAAACCCCACAAGCCCCTGAAAAGTAGTATGATATGTCATTACCAACCGAGCCACTTAGAAGCTATTTGAAGGCTCCTGAACTTAGTAATGTTGAACTTTGAGTTTTGAAGTGACTCCTAGTTAACAGTTTACCAACGTTAACTCTCAAAAACAACCAAACAATAAATAAATAAATAAATAAATGAAAATAAAAAATAAAAAAAATAAATAAATCAAAGCAAAACAAAACATACAACAGGATTTCAATAAGGTCTGTGAACTAGGTCTTTCCCTTTCAGTTGAATTAAAAGGACCTCTATTAGTGTTTCTTGAAAAATAAAGGAACAAATTGCCAAAGACTTTTTTTCTTAAGTATATTTAAAAGTGGGGGTGCCTGGGTGGCTCAGTCAGTAAGGCATCTGACTTCGGCTTGGGTCATTATCTCGCAGTTCGTGGGTTTGAGCCCCAAGACAGGCTCTGTGCTGACAGATTGGAGCCTGGAGACTGCTTCAGATGCTGTCTCCTTCCTTCTCTACCCTTCCTTGCTTGCACTCTGTCTCTTCTCTCTCTCTCTCTCTCTCTCTAAAATAAACGTTAAAAACATTTTTAAAAAGTGATCTAAGGTCAAAGTGAAAATTTTCTATGAAGGAAAGGAAAGGAGAGAGAGAGAAAGAATTAAAGGAGAGACAGGGAGAGAGACCTGGTTAAGGACTACTGTCTGTACTTGGTTCAACATATTTAATGTGATTACAAATGTTTAACTTCCTTACATATTGTAATTGGAGTGTAGGGGCATATTTATCATTAGAAAATCATTTCAGAGCATTTTTGGGGGGTAAAACTCTAATTAGATAATATTGTTCTCACTGATTGTGAGGAGAGGGTTAAGATGATTTTCCAATTAATCAGTTACTTGTAATTAATTAGCAACGAACAGTTATAGAGTACCTAGTCAGTTAATCATGAACAGTTATGGAGTAACTCCTGTGTAAGGAACACTAGACCAGGTACAGACAGGTGGTGTTACAAAATAAATAAAATAAAAATTTCCTTCATGGAGTTTTTGGGGAAACTGAACAAGACGAGGTAGGATGTGATTACACATAAGAAGTTTCCTAACATCATCGAAAAATAAATCAACTCTTGTTCTATGCCACCCCATGAATGAATCTTGAGGATACTCTGTTACGTCAAAGAAGTCAGTTATAAAAGAAAAGGTACTGCATGACTCCCCTTCACTTGAGGCATCTAAGATAGTCAAACACACAGCACAGAGAGCAGATGGTGACTGTCCTGGGGATCAGAGGACGTAGAAATAGGTAGAAATAGGGGCATTTTCAATGGGTGTAAAGTTTATTATGCAAGGTGATTAAGTTATAGATCTTCCGTGTAACATTGTGCCTGCAGACAACAACAGCTACTATTCTGCGCTTAAGAATGTGTTAAGTGCATAGATCTCATGTTAAGTGTTCTTACCACAGTAATAAGAAAGAAAACATTGTAACTCTGCACAAAAATCAACTGAGAGCTTGTAGCAAACTATCGGCATGGGGAAAGGTGCCTACGTCCATGAACTAGATGAGCACAGCAGAGAGCTGCCCACTAGTGCTTTGTTGAGACAGGAAGGAGATGACTTGCGTGTGTTCATGTCATCTCTGCTCTAGGTGACTGCCACACCTCTGCTGCAGGGTCTGAGCGCTGCCGAGTTACACAGAGAGCACCACCTGGGGTGCCTGGGGCTGTGAGGTGTGGCTCCTCTCCTCAGTTGGTCTCTGGCAGCTATACAAATGCAAGTTAAATACCTTAGGTCCAGGTTTGCAAAACGTCTCTAAGCAAGAACTCCCACTGGATAGTAAAATGGAAATTCTGCTCTTGAAAACCTCCAGAATTAGGTTTTATTTTTGACACCTCGGCTAACAATAGAAAAAAAAAAAATATTCCTACTTTGAAAATGCCTCGTGTATTATTTACACTTTCAACATTTGTGAAGAGTCAGGGGGAGGGGTAAGGAAAAAAAAATAAATGTGAAAAACAAAGCAGAGAAATGTCCCGTGATTCTCCAAAGCCACACTGATAACAGTAATTTCTACTACAACTGTCGTCCGTGCCACTAACGCCTCTATCTTCCTGGGGAACTTGTTACCTATCAAGACCTTTGCAAAAGATCTCACGTATAGTCTTTGTCTAAATTTTACAGCATCCCTAGAGGGGCTCTGTCACCCCATTTTCTTGGTGAGGAACACAAGGCTCACAAAGGTAGGTGCCCAAGCACACAAAGCTACAAAGTAAGTGGGACAGGACCGTCTGCTGCTAAAGCCCACAATCCCAAATACTACACCGCCAGGCTTCAGTATCTCACGCAAGACTTTCCAGTACACACTGTTATTATGCTTCTATATATTTATGTACTATTTTCCAAATTATTTCAAACATTTTGTTACTACTTTAGTGTGCATAAAACATGTCAGTGCTTCTCCAGCACTCTTTCAAATGTCGGATATCCTACTTGACTGTTCTTTGAAGCACTTACCATGACCTGATATGCAGGTGTGTGTGTGTGTGTGTGTGTGTGTGTGTGCGTGTTCATCTGCTTGTTTATGGTCTGCCTCCCTCCCTAGAATGTAAAGTTTAGAACAGGGCCTGCCTGTTTGAATCATTACTCTAGATCCTGATTCTAGAAGAGGGTAGACATTCTGTATGTATACGGTGAATGAATAAATTATCGTCTAGACCCAAAATATCAAGGACTGCCTGTATTGTTATAGATCAGAGCTATAGTTATTTTTTTAGATGTAATCGTCATCAACAGCTCATTAAACTTATTTGTACTTGAACTATTACACCAAATTCTATAAGCACCCCAAAGGAAGCATGCAGTGGTCGGCCACTGCTAATCCGATTTTAACTGAAGGTCCAATGAACTAAGAGGGTGAATATTCAAGAAGCAATACCTTTGTGGCAGAGAAAAACCAGGCTTTGAAGTTTCAGGAAAGGAAATTCAAATCCTGATTCTGTGGAAGTTATTTCTCTTTATGTATAAAAGTGGGGAGTAATTAAGAAAATGTAGGGATTACTATACGGATGACATGAAATAAAATGCTAGACTCTGACTTTTAAAAACAAAATTTTCTGGACTTTGTCTAAAAGGCTGCCAAACAGCAGAGAATTCTATTTCAAAAAAAAAAAATTGCAACCCTCTCTACCAAATCATCCATGGCAAGAAAACAGAAAAGGAGAAGAAAAAAGATGTCGCCAGGCCCTCACAGACCTGGAGGTCAGCTGAGAAAACATCAGACAGAACATGGCATCCTGGGTGATACCTAAACAGAATGGCAAAGCCGACAAACGAAAGAGGAGCATGAAAAGCAGCACAAAAAAGAAAGTGGACAACGTGGCTTTAGAACTTAGAACTGCGTGGGGGGCAAACTTCAGAAGCAGCTTAGTGCGATAGTGAGATAGTGAATAGAACTAAATTCAGACTAAAAAGCCAGAGCTTTTCATTTCAAAGAGAGGGACAGAAGGGCCAGGCTGGCTTATGTTTCAAGAAAGCTCCACAGAACTTCACAATCTTTGGGAATTCCCCAGGGTGTAAAAGTTCAATAAAAGAAAATTGGCTGAAAGGACTCAGCACTACGTGAATATCTCAAGATTAGTTAGGTAGTCTACTTCTCTCCCTCCTTGGCTCTTTAGACTGGACACAGTGAGAGAATCAGAAACAAAACTAAACAGTTATTAAGGAGACAGAAAAGCTTACAGGCAAGTATTAAGTGAAACACTCAAGATAAGACTATAAACAGGGTTTGAAAGAACACCTCCTCCTTTTTTAAAAGGAAAGTTTAAGAGGTGATTAGCACTTGTCAACATGGGAAATGGGAATGCAAATCTTCTAAAAATGATTTTTTTGCTTCATTTTCAGGATTCTTAAATTCTATGTGATGCTGGTCTATACAATTTAAGAAGACAACAACTTAAGTGAATTTTTGTAAGTAACCAGAGGATTTGGATATTTTTAATAGCCAGTTTGGACAATGTCCCTCATCAGCATTGGCCATTTCTTTTTCTTTACACTTCTTGAAAGCGTGAGATTTATCTGACCCTTTGATAAATACTGTTAAGATTTAAAACAGAGGGGTGCCTGGGTGGCTCAGTCGATTGAGCGTCCGACTTCGGCTCAGGTCATGATCTCGCGGTCTGTGAGTTCCAGCCCCACATTGGGCTCTGTGCTGACAGCTCAGAGCCTGGAGCCTGCTTCACATTCTGTGTCTCCCTCTCTCTCTCTGCCGCTCCCCCACTCATGCTCTGTCTCTCTCTGTCTCAAAAATAAAAATTTATTCAATAATTTAAAAAAAAGATTTAAAACAGATGCAAAAAGAAAGGCATAGAATTCTTTCTTGGAATAAGAACATTTGGACTTTGAGCTCAAAGTCTCCTCAGGCAGAGAATAGGTATTACATAAGGACTATTCTTACCAGTTAGTATATGAAGTATAGTGTATTTTGTAATAATAGGGTTTTTCCCATCTGTAAGGGGTACCTTTTTAATATGACTAAATAAATAAAACCAAACACTTAAGCAGAAAGCACAATGTTCCAGTTAGGGTTTATAGTACTTTACATATATTAAAATATTTCATCCCCCAGCAATTCTGTAAGGTATGAACTATTATACAATTGTGTAGATGTAAAAATTGAGGCATATAACAAGTTGTGTAAACTTCCTGAAATTACTCAGCTGGTAAGCAGCAGAGATGAGATTTAAACACAGAAAACTTAGCTGCATATAGCATACGGTTACTCATATCTTATTTGATTTAGTTCAGAACAAAATGCCAGAGGAAGCAAGTCTGTCTGCTGTTGATCAGACAACAAAATCTTAAAATGTAAATATATTTACTATCCTTATAGAAGGATATCACATTTACTCTCTCCTCTCAAATGATTTTTTCCTCTTGAAATTTTTATCAAATTTTACCAAATATTGTAGCAATATTCATAACCATACATTGTCATTTATTTTAATGCAGTTATTCTTTTGATACAAAAGAAAGATTTGATCTATGAATAAATGTATATAGAGGTCCAAGGAGACTGGGCAGGGGGATGGAAATGAGATCTAAGAGCACTACAGCTGGAAATGGGGTTTGAATACATTAAGAGAATGTTGGTGAGACACAGAAATGAGCCTCATAACCGAAGAAGGGCAGAAGAGGAGAGCGGTAGAGATCCCAGGGCTTCAGGGAGATCTGCGTGGAAATCTCTGGGCATCTCGTGTAAGTCACTAATCTCTCCCGAGCTTCGAGTTTCTCCATCTGTAAAGTGGGAATAATCACAGAAGCTCCCTTATGGGGTAGTTTTAAAATTAAAAGAGCTCAATAAATTGTAGCTATTAACATTATATATATGTTATAAATGGAATAAGAGATATTAAATAATTATACTTGATTAAAAAGAGTTTTAATAAATGAATAAAATAATACTTTTTAAGAAGCTGAGGACCACTACAGGAGTTGGTATAACCTCAGAGTTAGAGAAATACGGATGTTAATTCTGTTACCTTTAAGGGCAAAACTAAGTGCTTTTGTTAGTTCATTTGACAAACCCATTGAAATCATTATAGAGGAGGATGATAACAATAACTAGAATATTATTGATCTTTATGTATCCATAAGTCAATATAGATGTGTGGCCACCCAGGCATTCCATCCATTTTTTTTTTTCTTAATGTTTATTTTTGAGAGGGAGAGAGAGAGACAGAGTGTAAGCCGGGATGGGGCAAAGAGAGAGGGAGACACAGAAACCTATGCAGACTTCAGATTCTGAGCTGTCAGCACAGAACCCAATACAGGACTCAAACTCATGAATCATGAGATTATGACCTGAGCTGAAGTCAGATGCTTAACTGACTGAGCCACCACGGCAGCCCCATGTTAAGTTTCCTTTTAAAGGAAGGATATAAAATTTTATTATGAAGGATTTTTGAATTTTTAAAGGTTAAGTTTTTAAAATTAATTATTTAAAAAGTATTAAAATTGTTACATAAGCAATATTAAAATCTACAAATAACAGAAAATTAGGGAAATAGAAAATATCAAGCATTTGAACTTTAAATAAATATAAATCACTTTTCCAAGTTTTTGTAAAAACGGTATTGTCTATCATGTAATTTTCTATTGTAGGTCAAGAGTTTGGGGCACCTGGGTGGCTCAGTCGGTTGAGTGTCCAACTTCTGCTCAGGTCATGGTCTCACAGTTCACGGGTTCAAGCCTTGTGATAGGGTCTGTGCTGACAGCTCAGAACCTGGAGCCTGAGATTCTGTGTCTCCCTCTCTCTACCCCTGCCCTGCTTGCACTCTCTCTCTCCCCCTCTCTCTCAAAAATAAATAAAGTATTAAAAAATTTAAAATTGTTTAACAAACACAATTATCATGAACTGAATAAATGATTTCAGCTGGGTATTTTGTGTATGTGGGTAAAAATGCCCTGTTTAATTTTCTTTGCATGTATATGTGTGTGTGTGTTTGTGCTCCTCAGCTCATATTTAAAGAGATATATTGACACTAATTACAATCAAACTATCATTTATTATTAAAATATAACCTGGCGTGGCTTTCTTTTTGCCTTTCAACTATGAGAAACAGAAACCATTGGCGCGCCTGGGTGTCTCAGTCAGTTGAGCATCCAACTTTGGCTCAGGTCATGATCTCACATTCCTGGGTTCCAGCCCCGCATTTGGCTCTGTGCTGACAGCTCAGAAAGCTGGAGATTGCATTGGATTCTGTGTCTCCGACTCTCTCTGCCCCTCCCCTGCTCTTGTTCTTTCTCCATCTCTCAAAAAAATAAAATAAAACGATAAAATACTTAAGAAAAAGAAAGAAAGAAAGAAACAGACAGTTAAAGAAGGAAAGCATAACTACGAGGGCATTTTTATCTTTTCAATTAAAAACTTTGACTTCTCTGAATCCAACCCTACCTTCTCCTCATGTATTTCCAAACCAACAGAAAATGCACGCACTCTCACAGACACACACACACACACACACACACTCAAAGCACCACCTTGCCCCAACAGTTCCACAGTTCTAATTAAAAGCTACATTTTGTTAAGCAAATTAGAAGCTACAATAAAGTGAAGGGAGCATGTGAAATGAATAATTAACGTTGTATAGACTTCAGCATCATAATTAAGATTAAACGCTGCATATATTCAAACTAGATTAGCACAGCCATTGAAAGCAAGGATGTGCTCAGTGGGAGAGTATGCTTTTGCTAAATAATGTTTTATGAAGAATATTCTAAAAACATTAAGCACAAAGTTGTCATATATAAAATGATTAAAGTTTTATACAAAAGCAGCTGTAATTCCAGTAAATGAAGTAATTTCATTTTCCTGCTGTTTTCACCTTTAGGAACATACTGTAAATGGAAAGGAACTCCATGTGATATCTTATTAAATAGAGTATGAATCCCCTTGTTTGAGATTAATGAACTCTCACAGCATAAATTTGGGGTAACGGACAGTTTTAGGCACTTAACGGTACTTACTTCTCTGATATCCCTTGGAAAGATTTATTTTGCTTATCATTTTATTTAATGCGTCCCTCAATCTTTTCAGTAAGTGTTTTTGGGGGCATTACTCAAAATTAACATACACTTAACTTATCTTTAACTGAATTCTTTCTTGCACCATGCCATAATTCCTGAAAACCCAGACTTGACAAAGGTCATATATTTTCATAGCATGTTCATTTCATTCAGGCTGATAACTAGTAACCTTTATGGTGAGATCAGACTTGATTCTCAACACTTTTAGTCCCCTTTCTTCCTGGTTAGAGTCTTTTCCTGACTAACCTACTCCTGCGTTTTGTTCTTGACCTGAAATTGTTTAAAAATAAAAAAAAAATAAAAATAAAAATCTTCAATCTAGTCCCAATTTGATGATATTATCACTTTTTTTTTTAAGTAAGCTCTATGCCTAATGTGGGGTTCAAACTCGCAATCCTTATAATCAAGAGTTTCATGCTCTACCAACGGAGCCAGCCAGGAATCCTGGCATTTACTATCAAAGTAAAAGAACAAAATCAATAAAAGGCTTCAAAACTTCTGTTTAAATTATATAGAATTTTATATACATAAATTTGTTTTGAAATAATCAGAAAATCTACACCCTGAATCAGCAAAAATCATATGTTCAAAGTGACCAATACTGAATAAGTAATCCACTGAAAATACTGGAAGAATAGATAGCAAGATTTAGGCATATAAAATATTTTAAATAGCTCTGAGAAATAAACAATTCATGCAATTTATGTATTTATATTTATTTATTTTTGTCACTCCTTTATGAAATGGGGTGGGGTGAAATGGGAGGAAGCAAACAGTTTCCCATTAAAAAAAATAGTGCGATTAGACAGTATGATTATTTAAAATGGAGAAGAATCTGAGGTTTACTTCACCTTTTTTAGATGCTTGCTTTAATCAAAATCATACTATGAATTTGATTTCAGGATACGGTCACTCCTATAAACTGAGAAATAGAACTGTAAAAAAAAATACTTATCCTTCTTTCCTGGTTGATAAACTATTCTCTGAAAATAACATTCAGTATTCTAAAGACAAAACAAAGCGAAAGAGAAAAAGACTTTGAATATCAAATCAAAAGTTGGCCTTCTATCTCACTGCATTATAAAGAAGCCATGGGGAAATCCTAAAACATAATTTCTTAAATATCTATTAAATATATGGCAGGTAAAAATTAGGAAAAAAAAAAAAACCCTCAAGTCATGGAATTACTAAGATCTCATCAGTTTTGTTTTTACTTTGTTTTTATACAAATGCTAGGATAATCTTACAAATAATGGAGAGAATAGCTAACAACAGACAAGTGGGCTGATAAAGTCTAAAGAGGAAAAAATGCAGTTACTATCTTTGCCAATTGAACAAATTCTTTTTTAAAATTGTATTAATCAACAGTTTTGATGTAAAAAAAAAATGAACATTGTGTTTTATGGATTCAACCATTAAGATGAAAGATACTATCACTATAACTATAAATTACATTTATAGCAATATAATTGCAGGTTCTACAAGTAGGTAGCACTAATGGTCTTATCAATTACAGTGCCTTAAACATTGTTTATGGCAGCATAAATATTGATAGTAATGTAATCAAGAATCAATAGTGCTTATTCAAAGTGTCATGCAAAATATAACTAACTTGTTAAATGAAATACTTAACTTTTGGCCTATGCCGGATGTATACTGCCATGCAAGAAAATTCTCTTGTGTCAAGTCTAATCTAATTTAAATACTGATTAATAATGAAAAGAAAAACTGTATTCAGGACATCCTGCACTTGGCAAAAGTTTTGATTTTATAATATATTCTCTTTTTTTTTTAAAGTTATTTTGTATTAAAAGACAACATCTAAATCACACAACAGTGATTTTTAAATATGTGTGAATGTCTCATGAAGCAATCAAACCCAAATACAGCATTCTATTTTACTTTTGGTAAATGTAACAAGTAAAACATGAACAACATTGTTGGGGGTTCTATATCAAGATTCTACTTAATTCTACCACTATATAAAGGCAGAATTCTACTATGGACACCAAAATTTTTGCTGCATGGTGAGAATGCCATGTATAATCCCCGCCCTTTGAGTATAGGTGGGTCTCATCTAATCAGATGACTTTCAAAAGATAACCTAGAGGTGAGAGACTAGAGAGAGAAGTTAGAGTTCTTAAGCTGCAACCAGAGGAGACACTCTCCTACTAATCCTAAAACAAGCAAAATGACATGTTTTGGGGAGAATCATATGACACGGAACAGGCAGCAGACTGCCTCTAGAAGTTGAGAACCGACAAATAAATGGGGTCCTAACTGATGCAACTGAAAGGAAATGAATTCTGCCCAACTGTAAGACTACAGGGAATTTTAAGCTCATATGAAAATACAAATCCAGTCAGCTACAAATCCATCAACGTAGCTTGATAAAATACTGAATCAAACCTAGTTGGCCCACTCCCAGACTTCTGATCTGTAGATCTGTGATGTAATACATGGATATTCTTTAAAGTCTCAAGTTTGTGGTAATTACCTACACTGTGATACAGTAAGAAAAACTAATATGCCTCCTTTACCCCTTCTGTCTAAAAATCTACTTATTTCTTCTGCTTATCTGTTCTGGTGTCAGAGCAATTGAAAATTCAAGAAACCACCCTGTTTTCCCTGAATCTCCAACTATTTCCAACCCACAATGATATCTAAGATGCCACACCTCAGGTTTGTAATGTGGGTGCCCATTGTTGACTATACAAACATCTATCTACAAACACCTATGATGTTTGCATATGCACAATATATAAATGTAAACTTCATTTATAAACACAGCCACTCAGCATTGAAAAAGTCAAGTTGGAAGGATCATAGCATAAAACCTATGTAAACTTTTAATTCAAGTACAAATTGTAGGAAAAAGGCAGATGTGTGTCACCATATTAGGGGGCAGCAGAAAACTTATTTGTTTTAAAATTCAAACAGGGTTTCCTCTCTCCAACTCTCCATTTTAGTATAAAACAGGCCTAGGAGAGTCCGGTATATTCCCCTTTTTCATTCAAATAGTAACATGGTTTAGGAGTATCCTACTTTCGGGGTGCCTGGGTGGCTCAGCCAGTTAAGCTCCTGAATTCGGCTCAGGTCATGATCTCACAGGTCGTGAGTTTGGGTCCCAAGTCAGGCTCTGTGCTGACAGCTCAGAGCATGGAGCCTGCTTCAGAGTCTGGGTCTCCTTGTCTCTCTGCCTCTGCCTCACTTGCCCTATGTCTCAAAAATCAATAAACGTTAAAAAAAAAAAAGTATCCTTTCAACAATAGAGGGAGAAAAACTTATTACCTATCATAATCCATGTACAGCCTAGATGCTTTTACTGTTTAACTTCCTATTATCATCTGCCACGTTCTTAGGGCAGATTAGAGAGACAACAGTCTAAGGTTAGGTAGCATCAATGTACGAACCAAGCAGATATAACACAAGAGGGAGTGCTAGGGATAGTGGAGAACTCAGAGCGTATGCCTACAGGAATGCTGAAATAAAACACATTTTGAAAAATCCTCTGATGACCAACTGAAACATACTCCTCCCCTGGGCTTGTAAGAAAAATATAGTGAAATGGCTAGAAACCTAGACTTTGTAATTTGTGTTCTGGAAACCCAATTAGTAAATTACTCACTCTTGCTAAATCTTATTTTCCTCAACCTCAAAATAGACTAAAATAGTGTCCATTCTTAAGTTGTCTTAAGAATTAAATCAGACTAATAGCATGACTTCGCTATAACTAGTAAAAGAATTAGAATAGTGGTGATTGAGTAACACCCAGTATCGACACTGAAGTCTACTTTCTCAACTCCAATTATTTCTTGATACTGGGGTTGTATACTACACAATCTTCTAGTCAGTTCCATACACACACACACACACACACATGCAAACATGCAGACATATATATGTATACACATCTGTCTCTACCGTTGGATTGTTATTTGTACTTCTTGCATCTGTCCTCACTTAGCAGCTTGCAGATGTAAGTATTGATATTGAAATTCTTATAATCACCTTGATCTTATACACTTTAGAAGGCAACTCTCCCACTCTCTCACTCCCAATACACAGACCTCATACGTGCAGGTGCAAAGTTCAGCAAGGAATCAATACTTATGAAGCATATTTGATACCTTCCCCAGGAGAAGGGTGTCACATTTGCCTAAATCAGAGTTTTTCAACTTGCAGCCCAAAGACCAGATTTGACTAGTGGATATTTTACTGACTAGAACAATGTTGGTTCTTGCTGTGATACACAAAATGAATACATATTTTTTAAAGTATCTTTAATTTTCGACCCTATTAGAGGGGGGTTTCATTATTTTTAAAATTTTAATTACTATATAGTTAACAGTGATAATTTTAGTTTCAGATGTATAATATAGTGGTTCAACGATTCTATACATTTTTTCAGTGCTCATCACGAGTGTACTCTAAATCCCTGTATTCACTCTATCCACCTCTCCACTGGTAGCCATCAATTTTATTCCTTATAATTAAGAGTCTGTTCCTTGGTTTGTCTCTGTTCTGTCTGCTTTGTTTCCTAAATTCCACATATGAGTGCAATCTGATGGTATTTGTCTCCGTTGATTCATTTATTTCAGTTAGCATTATACCCTCTAGATCCGATCATGTTATGGCAAATGGGAAGATCTCACTTTTTTTTTAATGCCTGAGTAATACTCCAGAGTGTGTGTGTGTGTGTGTGTGTGTGTGTGTATGTTTGTGTATACACATACCACACTTTCTTCTTCCATTCATCTACAGATGGATACTTGGGCTGCATCCATAATTTGCCCGTTGTAAATAATGCTGCAACAAACATCAGGGTGCATGTATCTTTTCAAATTATCATTTTTGAAGTCTTTGGGTAAAGATCCAATAGAATTACTGGATCATAAGGTAATTCTATTTTTAATTTTTTGAGGAACCTCTATACTATTTTCCACCGTAATTGCACCAGTTTGCATTCTCCCAACTAAGCATGAGAGTTCCTTTTTCTCCACATTCTAACACTTTTTTGTGTTTCTGATTTTAGCCATTCCAAGATGTGTGAAGTGATACTTCACCAAGGTTCTGATTTGCATTACCCTAATGATAAGCGCTACTGAGCATCTGTTCATGTGTCTGTTGGCCATGTGTACATCATTGCAGAAATGCCTGTTCATGTCTTCAGTCCATTTTTTTAACTGGATTTTGTGATTTTTGGTGTTGAGATATATAAGTTCTTTATTTTGGATACTAACCCTTTATCAAATATATCATTTCCAAGTATTTTCTCCTATTCTGTAGATTGTCTTTTAGTTTTGCTGATTGTTTCCTTTGTTGTCCACAAGTTTTTCTTATTGTTGTTGTTTTTATTTTGATTTAGTCCCAATGGTTTATTTTTGCTTTTGTTTCCCTTGCTTCAGGATACATATCTAGAAAAATGTTGCTATGGGCAATGTCAGATTACTGCCTTTGCTCTCTTCTAGAATTTTTATGGTTTCAATCCTCTCTTTTAGGACCTTAACCAATTTTGAGTTTAATTTTGTGTATGCTGTGAGAAAGTGATCTAGTTTCATTATTTTACATGTAACTATCCAATTTTCCCAACACCATTCATGGAGGAGACTTTTTCACATTGTATATTCTTATCTCCTTTGTCAAAGATTAACAGGCCATGTAATCATAGGTTTATTTTTGGGCTCGAGGTTCTATCTGTTTTTGTGTTTATTTTTGTGACAGTACCATAATGTTTTAATTACTATAGCTTTGTACTCTATCTTGAAATCTGGAATTGTGATACTTATATATTTAAGAACTATTAATTAGTTGTCAAGATTTATAATTGAGATAGTCGCATTTAAGTATTGATTTCTGGCTTTTTTTTCTTCTTATTAGCAATTTAAAAGCAGGTATTACATCACATGGAGTAAAATTCAAAAGGTACAAGTGGTTTCCAGTGAAAATCATATCTTTACATCCATGCTCCTCAATGAATCAGTTCCCTTCTTTGAAGGCAGCTCTGTTATCAGTTTATTATGTTTCTTTTTATCTGTGATCTTCTCTAAATTATTTTAATTGAATAAGAGGAGTAGGTGAGAAATTGTGGAACCAGTGGGATGCTATTTTTCCTCATAGTAACATTTAAAGGCTGTCTAATTACCCTAAAATCCCATCAGTGTCCCTTCAAATGACTTAACAATTCTGGAAATTATTTAGGAAACAGATATTTAAAAATTAGTGTTAGAAATGATGGTATTAGATTGCATGTTAATGGCATTGTGTCTTACCTCCATGTACTAGACGACACTGGTAGTTAGAACTGATTACATTCAAAATGTTCCATTGTTTATGTATGTAATAAGTTGATGCCACATTCACCTAAGTATTAGTTCTGACATTTGTCTATAAAAAAAACTCAGTGAGATTTGGAAATGTTCACAGCAATTTCAGACTTTTAAACTTATATATATAATTTATAATGCATATATTCAGAAAGAGGGCCTACTTCACTGTATTTGTCATATTATCTAAGCACTGACATTTTCAGAGATTTAGAAATAATCTAACCTTCACAACACTTTGTTCTGAAGATTTGTAACTACAAGTAACTTCTCACAGTGCTGGAAAGTTTCATTCTTTCGAGACATTTGGCTCAAGTTACCTTGTAGTGAAGAATTTTTCCCAATCAAATCAAATAGAATTCAATCATTAATTACCTGAATATTTGGATAAAAGTTCGGAGAAAAAGTTTCTGCTGATACAACAAAAAGATTTGCCAAATACCATGGTGCTCTGAGTACATCTACTGCTGCTCCATTGACTGTATTGTCATCCAGTTTAAAATTTTTTATGAAATATTTTTGTTGTTGTGGTTTGGAACAGATTAATGTAGTCTCTATAACTCATTGCTGTAATTTAGGCAACTTTCTTTTATGAATATTGGATTGGGTCCTAAGTACTACTAAGATGACTTCTCACTCACATTGTTAATGACTATATAGATATGTTGGTGGATACTCAATGCACATGTATTTAAAATATTAAATATAAAGGGACATTTTAATCACCCATAAACAAATGAAAAAAAAAAAACATAGTTTCCAATCTAATAAGTGCTAAAAGTGCAGGAAAGTTTAACACCAGTTAATAACGATCAGGTAATTTCTGCTGGTTTTCCAGGTAGGGTGAAGGACTCTAGCAAAAGCACTTGTTCACCTTGGAGATTATATTTCATTTCCAACATAATCCTCAAATTAAAAAGATACACATGTTGCCATCAGTCCTGTTTCTTATGCTCAGGAGCTCCCATTGTCCCAAAGTGTCCCCTAGGGTCATCTTGCTATGGAAGCAGTTAATGTTTTTTAAACATTCGCAACCTGGAACTGCATAGCTGGAATTCAGTACACAGCTCTGCATTCTTAGCATGTTTAATTACAGGTTCAAAAATTTTAAGTCAGTGGGGTCAAGATTATCCTAGAACAAATCATGAAATTGACAAAATTTGGGGCTACAGTAATTTGAAGTATTCCATATGTTTACTTATGCATCTCCTATCGATATAAATATAGAAATAATATAAAGATGTCTTACACCAGGGCAAGGTTTGGAAATTAAGAGCTTTTTTTGTTGTTGTTGTTTTCCCCACTAAGAATTCCAGTTTGGGGCCATGTTAATACTTCCCCTTTAGAAATTTACAGAGAGGTTTAACCTGCAGATTAACTTCAATACCCAATGGTATCCATGCTGTCAGGAAAGGTTGAAGAAAGACTCTGTTAATAAAGTATTCAAGGAGGTTATTTGCATAAACTGTCTTCCTTAAACTAAATATTAAAAATGGTATTGTTACCCAAAGCCAAAGTGGTAAGCAGTTAAAATTTGAACCCTATTTCCACAGCTACTACTCTATAAAGAAGCTGTCTTGTTTATATAACTGTCTCCAATTCTTGCTTCAAGTGTCTCATTAGAGGGCCCTAGATCCAAACAATTGGAATTGTACGCCTAAAATACAAATTAGGACTTGTGTTGAGGACCTCAAAAGGGTAAGTTCTGTTTATTGTTTTGCTAGGGAAGCCCTAAGAAAGACTAAGTAGCTTAAACAATAGACTAGGTAGTTTCAACCAGGTAAATTTATATTCTCATAATTCTGGGGGAACAAGTCCAAAATTAAGGTATTCAGCAAGTTTGGCTTCTTTTGAAGTCTTTTTCCTTGGTTTGTAGATGACTGCCTTCTCCATGGGTTTTCACATGGTCTTGTGTGTGTGTGTGTGTGTGTGTGTGTGTGTGTGTGTGTGTGTGTGTGTGAATTTCCTTTTATAAGGACATCTGTCACATTGGAATAGGCCCCACCATCCAAATCTCACTGTAACTTTATTACCTCCTTAAAGACCTTGTCTCTGGGACACGTGGGTGGCTTAGTTAGCTTAAGTGGCTGACTTTGGCTCAGGTCATGATCTTAAGATTCACGGGTTCGAGCCCTACATCTGGCTCTGTGCCAAGAGTTCAGAGCCTTAAGCCTGCTTCAGATTCTGTGTCTCTGTCTCTCTCCACCCCTTCCACACTCACACACTCTCTACCATGGTCTCAA
Organism: Paguma larvata; assembly: GCA_030068075.1. Taxonomy (NCBI): domain Eukaryota; kingdom Metazoa; phylum Chordata; class Mammalia; order Carnivora; family Viverridae; genus Paguma; species Paguma larvata. The sequence goes on along the minus strand of CM057826.1, from coordinate 53,732,736 downwards.
AAATAAATAAGCATTTACCAAAAAAAAAAAAAAAAAAAAAAAAAGACCTTGTCTCCAATACAGTCATATTCTGAGGTACTGGTGTTTGGGACATCAACATATGGATTTTGAGAGTACTTAATTAAGCCTATAACATTCTCTAAGTAAAGAGGGTAGTAATTAGAGATTACAGCTCAAAAAGTTTTAAACTGATGATTGCACTTACAAGTCACCTTATTTTTATTCTTCCTTTGGCTCTTTACCACATAATATACAAAGTGTTTTTCTATTTAAAATGAATGATCTGGTAACTCCGCCTTTCTTCTCAGGATCCTAAACATTGAATCTTTGTAAACAGCCTGTTAAGATATTTTTTAACAGGCTTTCAAAAAAAAAAAAAAAAAAGAAGAAGAAGAAGAATAAGTCTTATACATCAAGATACCCAGACAGTAATATTGCCTTAACACTATCTTTGGATTATAAGTACATATGTAACTTTGAGACCATGAAACTCTACAAGTACTCATGATAGGATGCTCCCATCTTGGATATCATAATAGGGAGGAAAAAGCAGCCATAGTATGCATTTTGTTCAGCAGTAAGTCTTCTTGAGGTTTTCAGTGAGAATGTTTAGTGATTCCCAGAACAAAATCAGTCTTTACTTGCTGTATATAGAAAGGCATTTGGCTCTGAGGGCATTGAGTTAATTGGCAACTTGTAGAAAGAAATTTTCTTTCTACATGCCAGAGACCTTAGGGTATATAGTAACTAGTGGACAAAAGACTTACAGGTCTGAAACTCCAGAAACTTTAAGAAAATTAATTATACCACACAAATATTCAGTGAAAAGATAGATATGCAAGCTATTGTCACTACTCTTTCTAAATATTCAAGCTTGTTATAGCAGAATACCTTGTTTTATACGACTCTGGTTAATGATCAACTTGCTATTTGTGTTACAAAAGATAAATGAAGTTAAATCATATTTAGATGATTTAATAGATAATTATATATTTTTAAATTATTAATGCAAACATAATGCCAGGAAAATGTAAATAATTAATGATGTACTTATAAATAATTTCTATTAGGGAAATAGATTAGGAAAATGATTTGTCCTTACCAGTGGGCTCTTAAATATTTAACAATAAATGCTACTGACATCTTTTAGAATCACCTTAAACCCTAACATTTAACCCTCTGTTTATAACATGAGTAAATTTTTAAATGCAAAAAATGCACACTTAGGTATAATCTTTATTTACTTCAGAACATTTAAAAATGATTTTCAATGGCTGCCATATAAACAGTATTCCCACTGTATTTAATAAAGATAGGACATTTTTTCTTTTAAATTTGAAGTCTAGAAGATGTTAAAGTATATGTTCATTGAAACATCAGTTAATTTTATGGTTCCAATCCATAGCATGCTCAATTTATGTATTCCCTAACATTATCTATCATGTCTAAGAAAAAATAAGTATGTTTCGGGAACCTATTTATATATTCACTTTTCTGAAAGTATGCTCCCAACAGTCCCCAAAATATGTTCAGCAAGGGGGACAACATTTGTGGATAGTTTACTGATAGTCCACTCACCCTTGTAGTCAATAAGCAGGGATTTGCTGGGGAGGTTAAGTAGTCATTACTTGTAAAAAGGAAGTGGGGGCTGCTACCATGTGATCAGTTCCTCCAGAAAACCAGGTGTTTGAGGAGTCAGATATCTGTAGGAATGGCAATGGCCAGCTCTCATCCATGCCCTTGAACTGGTAGGTCTTTAAGTCCATGTTAGAGCATGCATGCTTCTCATCTAATCTAACGGGTTATGAATCTTAACCACTACAAAAGCCTATGCCCTTTAACTGTTTTTTTTTTTTCCTACCATTTAACATTAATGTTGTGGTGATCTCATATGCATGGATTTTTATAAATAATACATGGAAATATATATAAAACTTTCTTACACATATATCAAGCACATATGTGAATAGTATACCTCTATGTTATAAATATAAACTACATTTAAGTATTAAATATAAATACTAAAACATATGTATTAATATAAATGTACACAAATAAGATGTTCCTATCACAAACTCCTCCATATTTTTTCTTTTCAATTCTCTCTTCAATAACAGTAACTACATCTATTTCATGATACAGTCTTTCTTTATATGTTTAAAAAGTCTAATGAGTCTTATAGATTCAAAGGTAATGCTCTTTAATATTTCTCTGCTTTTTTTTTTATTTCTCTGTTCTAATTCATGATTTACTCATCTCTGTTCATATCCACTATAAGTTAGTTTAAAATTTTACTTATAGTTATCTTTCAGCTAGCTATCCTTTTTCAAAGGACTTTTTTCAGTAGGCCAGGTAGGGGGAAGTCAGCCTTCTCCTTCTGTCAATTACCAAAATATTAGTCTACTGTTATTAAGAAAGCTGTTTCTTATTCTTTTACCTTGTTATACTAACAGTTAGAAGCCTTTGCTGTTCTTGCTATTGATGCATTCATTTTTGGATCTTTTATGATTTTATAATTAGGTAGTACTCTGTCTATCCCTGAGGAGACATATAGAGACTGGAAATTCATTGAAAGCATGATCTTTGTTATATACATATTCTATGTCCTTTTTATAGCAAAACAACCATTTGATAAGAGTTTGTTAATAAAAAAGAAGAGGTGTTGATTATTATACGGGACAAAACAGAATTAGACCCAGTAAGCTACATTTCACAAGGGAGATATTATACTTATGAAACTCAGCAGCCATTATGAAGCAAAACTACAGGAGATTCACGGAGACTTACCGGAAACATAGTAATAATAGAAGAATAAGAGATTTTAATATACTACTCTCAGTACTACTCTATACAGTAGAAAAATAATTTAGATAAATAATAAACCTAGAGGGAAAATCTAAACATTAATAAATCTTATAAATATATTTTCAAATTTAAACCCTTATAACAGAGAATACATTTCCTTAAGAACAGTGCAACTTTCCCAATTGGTCTTTTTCTAAGGTCACACTAAGTTCTAAGTTCCACAAGGTGGAAGTAATATAGACACTCCCCATCAGAAAACAATTAAAACTAGAAAGTATAAAAAACAACTCTTCAATTGAAAATTAACACAAAATAAAACCTCTATTGAAAGAATTCAATAAAAAAGGAAGGCAAAATTCTAAAATTTGTAAAAAAATAAAACTGCATAATAGGGTCTATGTGTTCCATATAAAGCAGTGACGAGAAGAAAATTCCTAATATAAAACCGTTATTATAAAGTAAGGAATAAAAATAAATGAATTAGAAACAATGGTTTGATTTATTTGGTTAAGTTTCTGACTCTTGATTTCGGCTCAGTTCATGATCTCACAGTCTTGAGATCGAGCCCCTTATCGATTGTGGCTCTCTCTCCCTCTCTGTCTGCCCCTTTCTTGTGCACTTGCATTCTCTCTCTCTCTCTCTAATAAATAAACATTTTTTACACAAAAACCAAAATCAACAAATTAAATATTCAGCTTAAAAAATAATAAGGGGCACCTGGGTGACTCAGTTGGTTGAGCGTCTGACTTCAGCTCAGGTCATAATCTCATGGTTCATGGGTTCGAGACCTGCATCAGGCTCTGTGCTGACAGCTCAGAGCCTGGAACCTGCTTCCAATTCTGTGTCTCCTTCTGTTTCTCTCTCTTCCTCTCCCTGGCTCACTCACTCTCTCTGTCTCTCTCTCTCTCAAAAATAAACATTAAAAAAAATAAAAAACAACAAAGCAAGCTAAAGACAGTACAAGAAGAGAAGTAAAGAACCAAGATTAAGGGAAAAATAGAAAAAAAAGTAATACATAACAAATCACAACAAATATTAATATAAATAAATCCAAATCCCTCTATTACCATATAATTAACAAAATAGATTACTAGTGAACCTAATTCAAGAAAATAAGGAGAAATCACACCTATATACATTAAGAGATGATAAGTGTTAGAGACTAAAAGAGACATTTTCAAAAATCTTCAGACTCATTTGCAGACCATTAACCAAAAAAAAAAAAAAAAAAGTAAAGAAAAAGGAAAAAAGTGAACTTTTATGAAATGCATAATTCTCTAGGTAAAATCAGATTACAAAAAAAAAAAAAAAAAAATGATCCCATTACAGAGAGAAAGCTTAAACAGACCCATGGAAGAAAGTGTTATTAAAGAATTACTTTGCCAACCAGACACCAGGTCCAGATGCTTTTTCAGGAGAACTCTACCAAAACTCCATTTCCTAAAGATTTCCAATGCTTTGTTTTTTCAGAAGACAACTTTTCTAATTCAGTTGTGTAAATCTAATACAACACCAAAATTTATAGAGATAATATCACTCTCCCCCCAAAAATGACTTAAAAATACCAATGTAAAATATGACTTAAAAATACCAATGTAAAAATAGGAAATGAAACAGTGAACAACTCTAATACTACATTAAGAAATAATCTATCATGACTAGGTGGAATTTACTCCCGAAGTACAAGATTAGTCCAACATAAGGAAATCTATTAGTATTATACCGTTGTGAAAACAAGACAATGGGTCCCAAACCAAATCACTTACCTTCATCCCCAAACCTGCAGTATATAGTTTCAGCCTTCCCGTTAAGCGAATCCTCAGTCAGTTAATCGCCTGATCCGAGTTAGTTAATCTACCTGATAGACTCCTTTGTCTCAAAGAAGTGACTGCAATAGTGAACTTTTTTTTTTTTTTTACCTAGTATAACTTTGTTGTTCTTACTCCATTCTGTCTACACAATTCTCATCCTGAAAGATTAAAGTTCCTCAGAGCTCTTCTCTTACATTGCATGCTGCCACATTTGAACTAATTTTTACTCTCTCAATTTTTTAAATATTTTTCATGTTTACTTATTTTTGAGAGACAGACAGACAGAGCATGAGCAGGGGAGAGGCAGAGAGAGAGGGAGACACAGAATCGGAAGCAGGCTCTGAGCTGTCAGCACAGCGCCCCATGTGAGGCTTCAACTCACAAACCATAAGATCATGACCTGAGCTAAAATCAGACACTTAACCCACTGAGCCACCCAGTCACCCCTCAGATTTTTAAATATGCCCTAGTTTATCTTTTAACTGAATGTATATTAATATATATTGATCTAATAATATATTTTTTAAGATCATATGCCTATCCCTATAGATGCTGTAAAAGCTTTGGATAAAATAACACTTACTCCTGATTAAAAAACATTGAAGAAATACAGATTGATTGACATGTTAACCCATTAAAATGTTAACTGTTAGCCCGAAAGCCAATATTTTGCTTTGTTTAGCAACACTAGGACACTTCCACTAAGATCAGAAAAAAAGGCACTTCTCTATTTGAGAAATCATGTAGAGGTATAAAGTTGCTAAGAAGAAACCATCTCTATTTGATATGTGATTGTATAATCACACACTTAATAAACTTTTTTTTATTAAAAAAACTTAATACACTTCTGAAAGACAAAGCAATAGACCTGAATAATTATGTGTAGTCTTAATAAACATGTCAAAAACTATTTTATAGAGTTAGATAAGTTGATATGAAAATTCCTTTGGAAATAAACATCCAGAAACAATCATGAAAAAAGTAAAAAAGAAAAACTACCTTGAGAGACTAACTCTACCAGCTGCAAAAACATACTGTAGAACCTCTAAAATTAAAAAAATGTGTCATTGGTATATCGACAAATAGTTCAGTGAAAATGGAATAGAAAAATCCAGAAATAGACGTAGCTACATAAAAAAATAGACATGCAATGAAGGTAGCATCTCAAATTACTAGGGCAAAGATAAAGTTCTTAATAATTATTGTTGGGACAACTGGTTAATCACTTTGACAAAAATCAAACTAAACTCATACTTCATACCATATATAAGAATCAATTCTAAATGAACCAGAAATCTAAATATAACATCAAATTTAAGTAAAGTAAACCTTAGAAGTACTACAAATAGAAAATAGGAGTGATTCTTTTTTAATCTATATATAAGAAAGGTTTTCTAATTATGAACCCAAAATACAGAGACAATAAAACAAATTTATCAATCTCTCTACATAAAAATTATCATGTTTGATTGCAACAAAACGTCATGAAAAAATTCAGACGACAAGTGAAAACATGGGAGTAAACTCTTGTCACATATATCCCAGACAAAAAGGTATTTCCTTAATATACAAAAATACTTAAAATTTGAGATAAAGGCACCAAAAACACAAGAGAAAAGAAAAAGAAACACAATATTGATAACAAAGTTATAAAATGGTCCTTAGACTCATGAATAAATGTTCAAGATCACTGATAATGAGATAGATGCACAACGATACACTATTTCGTGGCTATTTAGGCATGTTAAGATTTTCTTTTCTTTCTTTCTTTCTTTTTTTTTTAATGTGAAAGTGCATCCTGTGGGGAGGACTATGGAGAATTAGGCATTCTCACACACTGCTGGTTAACAATCAAAATGGTAATACCCTTTGTAGCTGAACATTAGAACTCTAAATAAAATTAACATAAGTTCTTAACTTTTGATCTAACAGTCACACCTCTAGGAATTTACCATGATGATAATCCTGGATAAAAAGAAACAATATATGCAAAAACAAAAGAAACAAAAAGCACCACCATGATATACACAATGTTACTCAGTGCAGTGATATTTATAACTGCAAAATATGAAAACCTTCCTAATGTCCATACATGGAAGAGTGCTTAATAAAGAAATGGAGTAAGGGTGCCAGGGCGGCTCATATGGTTAAACATCTGACTCCGATTCCTGTCATAATCTCAAGGTTTGTGAGCTAGACTGCCACATCTGGCTCTCTACTCTTAGCACAACGCTTGCTTCAAATCCTCGGTCTCCCTCCCTCCCTCTCTATCAAAAATAAAATAAAAATTGAAAAGAAAAAGAAATAGAGTACAACACATCTGCAAAGTACAATATGATAATTTTTAAAAAGGAGTACAATAATAAAAAATGAGGAAGATCTTAATCAATATGAAACAATAAGATATATTTAAATATTTAAAAAAGAAAAAGAAAAAATCCATCAATTATTAACTCTTGCATTTGTTGATAAGATATTAAACATATGCATCTGCCAAACTTTGCAAAGCAAAAACAAACAAACCAACAAACTAAAAACATCTTGACCTTTGAACCAAAACCTACAGAGGGTGGGTAGGAACATGGGAAAAATGAAGGAATGGGAATTGGGCCAAAAAGATGAGGGGGAGTGACATTTCTTGAAAACATCTTTTTTTTATGTAGTTCTTATGATAATAGCTCACATACTGAAACAGTACATAAAAATCACTATCAACCAGGGGGTGAGGGAGATCCCAATGTGAATATAAAGAGTAACGAATGATCCTAACTCTACTGCAAAAGGAAACATAACCACACTTGGGGACTTAGATAAGTAAGGATGGGACTAACCTATCATACTGTAGAAAACGCTATGTTGATGTGATACAGTAAGTCCGAAGACAAGAACCATTATAGACAAATACTGTGTTACAGATAGTACATTTCTTTACCACAGTGATATGAGTTAGCAACAATCATATTACTTCAGTAATTCTGAAGTTACTTTATGAGAGGTGCACAAACAAAATGTATGGTCACTATAACCCAGGTTCTTACTGTTGGAGAAAGATTTAACCAATAAAAAGCAAGTAACACAAAATCCCTTCTGTGATAATCTGTCTAATGAAGAAACATTAGACAATCCAAAATTAAGGGACAGGCTATGAAATAAATGGCTAAAATAGGTTAAAATTGTAAAACTCAAGAAACACTAAGACTGAGGAACCACCCTAAATTGGAGAAGAGTAGGTATATAAGAGACCTAAGTGTAATATGGGATTCTGAACATTAGTGGGACAGAAAAGAAGATTAGTGGGACAACTGGTAAAATTACATTAAAGTTTGGATATCGGTAAAAAGAAGGGTACAATGTTTTCTTGTTTTGATAATTTAATTGTACAATAATTTTATAATGGTTATAGAAAATATTAAACATGTGGGAATTTGTGTAAACTGTAAACAAGATATACTTTTTTAATAGCATTTTTGCAGTTTTCTAAAGCGGCAATCATTTTTAAAAGAAAAGTTAACAAGAGAGCCCAGGGAAACTCCGTCAGTTAAGCTTCTGACTCTTAATTTCAGCTCAGGTCATTTTCTCACAGTTTATAAGATCAAGTCCTGCATTGGGCTCTGAGCTAACAGCGTGGAGCCTGCTTGGGATTCTCTCTCTCCCTCCCACTCTGCCCCTCCCCAGCCTGAGCTTTCTATCTCTCAAAATAAATAAATAAATAGATAAATAAGTAAATAAACAAACTTAAAAAATTAAACTAATAAAAAGTTAATAAAATATTTGAAAAAATAAATCGTTAATTGAAATTAGACTGCAATGGCAGAAAAACAAAACAATAAGCATAAACAGAAGGTAAATAAGATATTCATCCCATTACTGGTTTAGGGTACTGAGCAAGTCATAAAATGTACCTGTGTTCCCATAAGTCTTCTCTTCTGATCCTACAATCTGAGGTCACTTCTGAAACTAAGGAACCTGGACTACATTTTTAAAGATCTTAAGAAAGATGTTCCTGTGTCTAAAGGCATGTTCTTCAGGATATCATCAAAGGTCAAACCACATCACTGGGTCAGGTTATGATAATGCGTATAGTAGAAGCATATAGAGAAACTCAATTGTTTCCAGAGGCAACTAAAACTGTCAACATCAAGAAAATCAAAATCTAATGATAAAGACATTAAAGGGCACAGAAATATTTAATTGCTGTTATTAAAAAGTCAAATTTGCTTTATTAATCATATTCATCTAGATGCTACCATTGAACCCAGATTCTAGAATGACTTACATTTGTATGTTTCTAAATACATATAATTTCAGGTTGTTTTTTTTTAATTTATTTATTTTTGAGAGACAGAAAGAGACAGACCACAAATGGGGGAGGGGCAGAGAGAGGGAGACACAGAATCTGAAGCAGGCTCCAGGCTCCGAGCTGTCAGCAACGAGCCTGACGCGGGCTCGAACTCACAAACCGTGAGATCATGGGCTCGAACTCACAAACCGTGAGATCATGACCTGAGCCAAAGTCGGATGCTCAACTGACTGAGCCACCCAGGCGCCCCTATAATTTCAGGTTTTAAAAAAGATGATGGTTTCTCGGAAGCCAATATGTGTATTCGTGTGTATACATATATGCACATTTTTTTGAAAAGCTTCTTCCATCAGAATTCTACTTAGGCTTTAACCTTCTATATTTATATTCATCTACATGAACTTAAGTCCTTTGATCTCTTCAATTTCTTCATGTACTTCATTTATGATACGTAAGCTACAGTACCAATTTATAACTAAAAATCCTACGTTGCTAACTTAAATCTTCTCATTCTTTATCATAGAGTTATTTCTGGGAGCTTCAACTGAGACAGAAAACTTGAAAGCACTTGGTAAAAAAAAGATTTATTTTATTATTTGTTGGTATGGATTCAGTAAGCTACTTGACAAATTAGTAAGCTTACTCTAAAAAAATAAAAGAAAGAATAACATTCTTTCATGGGAACATTACCATAAAAAAAAGTAGAATAAGACCCCTGATACCTTGATAATTATATAAGGTAAAACAATAATCAAGTGACTATAGTTCAGGTAAGCTTTCATTCATATCAGAGAGAAAAAAAAAAGTCTATTTCAACTAGTTCAAATAGCCACCCCAACAAAATAATCCTGAGTTCTGTTTGATTGCATGAACATGGTTTTCCACTTACATCTATAATATTATTACCATTACCATTACAGGCATTCCATGATGGTGTGTAGACTATTTATTTTCTGTTAGTCAGAAAGAGGCTGGTTAACACAATTTAACCACATTTCTTCCACAGTTCTATGGATGATTTTCATGTCAACAGGTCTAGAGCCTGTTTACCAGACAGAGAGATGGAAATAAAGTACTGATTCTTAAATGACCAGACATGGGCTGTGCAAAGACCATGGAAAGAGAGAATGAGCTTTCACTCTTTTTATTTACCAGTTCTATTCTCTATATCTTCCCCTTTGTCTACTTGGCACATCACTGCCACTCAGGAGAACCCATGGGTTTCAAGAAGATTATTTTGTTACTGACAGGAAATGGGAGGCTAATATTCTACTATAGAAATACCACACTTAAAAAGTAGTACTATGGTTCAATTACTAGAAATATTTTTTCAGTCATTTGAGCTCAAGGAAATACGGGGATTTCTACATGATGACCACTCAACTCCCTGTTTTTATGAAGAGTACATAGTTATACTTTCATTAAATGCATTATAAGCATTAACTCTGCTAGCATTGGGATATACCATAGTCAACAGAAAGGGACAGTCCCCACCATAAATCTGCTTATGATCTTATGCATGAAGGCAGAATATAAATAAATGCAAAAGTACTTAAGTATAATTCAAAGGGGGAAAAAACACTCTTAAGGTGACAAATACCTTGCTTCTACAGAGAGTACCACACCTAAAAAGGCATAGCCAGCAACATCTGAGAAGGCAGTATTTAAGAGATTTAAGAAGGATCTATCCATGTGATATTTGGGAGTTATTTTCTAGGCCAATGTAGTAGCATTTGAAAATGTTCCAAGGAATGGTCTGTGAGTGGAAAGCAGTGTTCATGGGAAAGAAATTTTATACATGGTTGGGACAACAGATGGTGCCAAACAACGCAGGTTTTCCCAACCTGTGGCATGAAACTTTTTTATTTTTTTTCTTCTACCTGCAATGGCAGAAAGTTATGGATTTTAGGTAGGAGACCATCACTATTTTATTTATTATATTATTATTAAATATATTTTTAAAATCCTGGCTGTTGTGTAGAGTCTGGATTAAGTAAGACAGAAAATGAGTATTAAAGCAACAGCGTAGGTGAGAAATAAGTCATGTTGGACTCGATTAGGCTGACAATAGCAGAGATGTGGGAAAGTGTAGTTATTCAAGATACTTTGGCCTTACATGTAGCAGAACTTGTTGGTGGTTTAGATCATAGAAATTCAGGAGAAGAAAATGTCCAGGATAATTCCAAGATTCTCGCTTAAGCAATAGGTCCAAAGTGATACTGTTTCCTAAAATATCTCTAAATGTCATTAAAGAGAAACTGGATTAGTTCTTGAGTTTTATTACTTCTTTTCCTCTCTGAAGAATCTCAGAAGTATACTCAAAAAGCATACAAAAATATTTGCATCATCATTAGTCATTAGAAAAATGCAAATCAAAACCACAGTGAGGTATTACTTCATACCTTCTATGATGGTTCTTAAAAATTAGTAGTAATAAGGAAAACAAGTGTTAGCTAGGATGTAGAGAAATTAGAATCCTCATACATTACTAAAGGGGCAGTAAAATGGCTCAGGCACTGTGGGAAACAGTTTTGGCAGTTCATCAAAAAGTTAAACATAGTGGAGGAACCTGGGTGATTCAGCTGATTACGTGTCCGACTCTTGACTGGCTCAGGTCATGATCTCATGAATTTAGACTCTTGACTGGCTCCCTTCATGATTTCATGAATTTATGAGACTGAGCCCCACATGGGGCTCTGTACTCATAGTGCGGACCACCCTGCTTGGAATTCTCTCTCTCTCTCTCTCTCTCTCTCTTTCTCTGTCTCTCTCTCCCCCTCCCTCTCTCCCTCCCTCCCTCCCTTGTTGCTCCTTCCTCACTTGTGCTTACTCTCTCTGTCAAAAATAATAAATGAATAAACTTAAAGAAATGTTCAACATAGGATCACCAAAGAATCTAGCATATCCACTTCTGGGTATATATTCCAAACAACTGAAAACAGGTACTCAAACACAAAAACATGCATATGTACACACACACACACACACACACACACACACACACATTCATAACAGCACTGTTCACAGCCATCAAAACTAAGAAAGAGCCCAAATGCCCATCAGTGGGTGAATGCATAAATTGTGTAATATACATGCATTATGATGTTATTTAGACAAAGAGTAAAGTACTAATTCATGCTACAATGTGGATAAATCTTAAAAATGTGACGCTAAGTGAAAGAAGCCAGACACAAAAGGTCACATATTATACAATTACCTTAATACCCAGTATAGGTAAATTCATAGAGACAGAAAGATTTTTAGTTACCAGAGGCAGAAGTAAGAAGGAATGGGGGACAATTGCTTAATGGGTACAGGGTTTCCTTTTATGGCGTTGAAAGTATTTTAGAAATAAATAAATGTGGAAGTAACTGCAAGACACTGTGAATGTACTAAACAGCACTCAGTTGTTCACTTTAAAATTGTTAATTTTGTAATCTAAATTTCATCTCATTAAAAAAAACTCATGAAAATGTGATTATTATACTTTAAGATAAAGCTAATTTCCCAAAGCATATACACAAAAACAGATATTCTTAGATTAATAATAATATTTTTTCATAGCCCAAGTATTAAAAAGGCATTAAATCAGGAGGTCATCAGGAAATCATCTACCAACCAATTATTCCATTAACAATTATTTTTAATTTTTAAATTTATTTATTTTGAGACAGAGAGAGAGAGAGAGATTGAGAGCATGAGCAGAGGAGAAGCAGAGAGAGAGAGAGAATGCCAGATTCTATTAAATGCCAACCCCAACTAGTTCAGGGTATATATGAATGTATAATCTGTCTTTAAGGAATCAATTTCATAGTATATAAATACAAATTTCATAGTTTACAAAAATAAATTTCATTGTATATAAGTATTTTATATATATGCACAAATATATATATCACAATGACTCATCAAAAAAAAATACTTTTTAAAATCAAATTTTTAGACAGAGTTGGAAATACAGAAATGTATAAAGGAAAAATTCTATACCATATAACTAAGAAGTGGCTGTTAATGGAATTTTGGTTTATTTCCTTCCTATTTTTCATATTTAAGTTCATCCTTCAAGTTGTGGCTCCAGAATGAAATAAATAGTTTGATCCAGTCTGTATTCCATGTCTCATTTGGAACTTTTAACAAAAACCAAAAAAGACTATAACTAATCTTTAGCACATCTGGCCTCTAGGCACCCAGACTTTAATTCCATCCTTGCAATGCCAATTTTACTAAAAATAGATGACTGAGCCCTCCCTTGACTTCTCCCTCCCTTCCAGATGTACCAGCCCTCTTGCTGGCATCCCAGGGCTATTAATTAAAATGAACAAATATAGTTGAACACATATCTCTAAATGATCTCCATGGTCTTTTGCTCCAGGGATGGCAGATTCAGATCCTGGAAGTATTTCCTACTAAGGAAGATAGGAATAGAATGAGAAAAAAAATTCTTGCGTTCAACATTCACCAGGCAATTCTAGCAAACTCACCGGGAGTGCTAGGGCTATGCTGAGTTTAGAGACTAAGAAGATTAGAGTCCTGCCTGCTGCACTAAGCTTGGTTGGGGAGAAAAACTACAAACCCATGATAGTTACACTGATAACTACAATGATATTATATAGGTGATGGTGGACTCCAGTTGGAAGTACTAAGAATGAACAGATGGGAGAAGGTAAAGGGATGGGAGGGGAGAATAATGGGAGTATTCCCACCAGTAACAGAATGTGGGCAGCCAGGGTGCCTAGAAAGAGTGTTCACACCTATTCTAGGAACTTTAAGATGTTCATGATTAACCTGTACTTAATCTTCTGGCAAAGGGAATAGAGTGTCTGGAGATGTTATGAAGCGATACGAGTAAGGTCTTGAGAGTGGGCTAAGTCGTCTGAACTTGAACTGAAGAAGTGAGTACTGGGGTATGTGGAGGAACATTTCTCTGCCCTTTCTACCCTTCCCATGGTTTGGGCCCTACTCTTAGTTTGTAGACTTCTTTCTTGATTTTTTCCTCCACACCAATTTTGTGATGAGGATGTACAGTACCTGAAAGATCAAGAGTAAAAAACAGACATTTTCCATGACCTCCAGGAGGCTTAGAACTTATTAGTGGAGAGATCCAAGTCTATAAACAATTACAAAAGTATATGACTAATGTCTGAGGAAATGGGGGGTTAGGTGGTGAGGACAAAGGGAGGTGAAAGAGGTTTAATGAGACTGAAGGTTGAGTGAGCTGTTTTTCTAGAGCTTGCAACAATTGACAGGACACTGCACAAGGGCTCCTAGAGATCCAACCCTGGTCATAGTGCCCTGGGGCTACAGAGGACCACAAGGACCTTGCAAAGGCCAAGAAAGCCAGGGTTGAAGGGTCAGGCTGGACGTCTCCTCTTCACACCCACCCAGGTACCTACTTCCTCCTTCCTCTCCTATTCTTGTCCCCTCTTAACTCCGTCCACTCCTCAGACCTTCCACCACATCCTCATGACCCCACCTGTTACACATTTTTCCCCAAAGGAGGATGGGGGGGAAAGGGAGGAGGGGGCAAGCATTCTTCCTGTAGGTGATTCTGTAATGATTTCATGATACAGATGGAGACTGAAAGGGAACAGCAAAAAATGGAAGTGAAAATGTTTTCCTCCCTCTTAGGTGGCTATGATCTGCCCCCCTGCCTTTAATAACAGGCAGTCAATGCGTTTACAATTAGTGATGAGTTATAAATGGCCTCGTTACCATCCCTAGCTATGATGTCTATTTTAATATATTTCATAATCCCAATGTCACCTAAAATGCATGTCTTTTTAACACATGGGCCAATCTTACTGTTTTAATGCCTGAGGTTTATCATACTATAGTGATATTTTCACGGCTGACTCCTGCACAAAGCTGCCTATTTTCTAAGGATGTGCTAAAGTCCACATAATGTGGGATGCAGGGATTTCTGGTAAAAATAACACAGATTAAGCCTCAGAAGATGTGCAGATAAATCCCATCTCTGCCACTTGCCAGTATTGCCACTTTGGGCAGGATTCTTCACCTCTGCAAACTTCTTTCCCAATTTGTGGCAGGAGGCTAACTCCTTCCTTAAGATCCCCCTGACCAGCCTGCGTGCCTGCCTTCTGTCCTCTCTTCCTTCCAATTTTATCTGTTGAGTTTAAATAGGTACTGACTAGAGAGCCTGCTATGAAGTTTAAGTGAGATCTATGAAGCACTGCTTCCAGTGTGGGCACAGAGTAAGCACCTGACACACCATTAGCATCCAATAAAGGTCAATTTATTATCATTGTCTGTATGGTTTAATCAAATCATTTACTAAGCAAACACCTTTACAGCTTCTGAAAAATGAGGGATGCCTTCTTGTTACGGTGTTCAGATGTCACATATCAGTTTTTTCATTTATTGCTAACTATAGATTCTTACAAGCTAAAAATACATTGGCACAAGCCAGTTGCTTGTCACCTGTAGAGGATGCCACATTAGCAATTAAAAAAAATAAGTTCTTGGTTGATTTTTAAATGATAGAGGTAAAAATCCTTGTTAAACTACAGAAGGGTGGAGCTGATAAATTTTTAAATCATTGCTTTTTAATGTAACAGCTCACTCTTTAAAATTTTAATGTGTATTACACAGACAATATAAAAAATGGCACACATCAGTCTAAAATGATAAAAATGTCATTATGACCTTCATGGATTTTTGTCTAGCCTAAGTAATCCCAGTAAACCCTACAGATTGAAGAATGCATCTTCAATCATTTCACTGCTTCTGCCCTTGATTGTGGGTTTTTGTTTTTTTTTTTTTTACGTTTCTCACTAATACATCTTTTCTTTCTTTCTTAAAACAAAGACATTAAAATGAGAAGGCTTTAAATGAAAGTTAGTGACTGTCAAGGGGACTGGCTTAGATCCTGATACTATAGATTTTACTTGTTTTAATTATATCAGATATGTCTAGTGTGTGCTTTGCTGTTTTAAAAGAATCAGCATCTCTATTTTTGAAAGCTTTACAGTTTTGTTTTAAGAAACCCCTTGTGGTAATTTTTGTCATGCAAATTTCTGTTTGAAATAACAGACTCACAAGGTACTAAAATTAAAATGGCCCTATTTCTGGCCAATATATCTGAGATTGATGCAGGAACAAGAATAAGAGTCATGGAATGAGAACATGGAGAAACAGCTAAGGGCCTGTTGACAGCCTCCTGCCTGTGTGCCTAGGACAAGTCTGATCTTAGATCTTCCTGTCCATCAACAGATACACTACTGCATCTGACCCAGTAATAGGAATGAGCTTTACCTACATCATACTAGAAAAGTGAGGGAACATTGAAAAAACATAGATTGTCTTCAACTTGGATGGTGCTACCAATGCAAAATTCTCCAAGACTTTAGAAGTGAGATCATTTATTTCCTGGAGAGGGTTGCACTAAGGCTCGTACTAAATATTACTAAATATTAAGTTAGACAGTAGACTGGTGAAAAGAGTGAGAAAGAGGTGGTGTTGGAGGAGGGTTATGTGGTAAAGAAGGCTACTGAAGGTTAAATGCTGGGGAGTTGGTGAGATGGTGTCCCCAAAGCAAATCTTACTTGCTTTGCCATTTTCCCAGAGGCCAGTCCTATAGTTTGTGAAAGAGAAGAAACAGCTATCCTTGTTTGCTCTACTGCCTACACATTCTGTCTTCCCCAAAGCAATCCAAATAACCTACCTTTCCAAACCAGAGCAAGTCATCATCTGTTGAGACAGATGATCTATTTTTCTCCTTATTTCACACTCAGTTATGGTGGCAGATATCCCATCAATATGATCTCTTCCAAAAGAAGAGTGTAGTTATCCAAAACAGAACGGAAGAGAGAAATTCAGGCAACTGTGGTAGAAGAGTTTCTAATTTTGAGTAGGGGGCCATTATGTGTAAGGCAAACCAGAATTGCTGGAGAGCTGCCTTAGGCTCTTGCTGAAACGTCTATAGTTGATACTAATGTGTTACTCCAAAACCATTAGTTTCTCCAGATTGCAAAGTTATTTTCCTCACTATGGATTTGATTCAGGGAATGGTGGAGGTGGGAAGGGGGTGGGGGTGTTAGCTAACTTCTGGTACAAGTGCTACCTGCCATTGGTATATTCATAGAAGTCATTTTTTTTCCAACGTTTTTTTTTTTTACCAATACATGACAGACTGCTTGATATAAAAAGTTAGTTTGAAAAAAATTTACTATTACTACTGCTAATAATAATAATAGTGGGATCTGAGATGAGGCGGAAATCTTTAGAGGGAAAAAATTTCAACTCTTAACAGTTTGTAATGAAGAAAATAGGAAATCACTAATGATGTTTAGTAATTTGTTGGTATAGATTACCTATTATACCTATTTATGAAATGAAAAACTACAAAGGCCATTTTCCCTCACATTCAACATCATGATCATAAGGAAGAGAGATAAATGTTTAATAGCCTGTGTTCATAATTTAAGAAGATCACCCAAGGAATACTTTATTTACACCAATAGTATATTTTGTTTTTGAGAAGAGACAAGGCTATGATGTATTTTCATATTAAATATTCCAGTGTGATCAGTTAAGAAATCCTTAAAACCCTGCAGATAGTTTCTATGAGACAGGAACAGGACTTTGGTAAAGATAGAAGAAGATGCTACTCTCTTTCCCTCTCTGATGAGAAACATGCCAAAGGAAAGATCCTAAGTTTTCTTATGAGTGAAAAGGAAACACTATGTTTTCTCAGGACAACTCCAAATCTTTGTCATGAGTAGGTCAATCTTCAATTCATGTAATTCATTAACTTCTATCCTGAATTATAAGATAAAGGTCATATATACGATTTTCTCAGAAGATGGGGGGGGTCTGTGCACATAAGGTATGAGTAGGGCCCAGGACATGAGGTGGAGATGTTCAGATTCCCTTCTAGAGGTCATTATATATCTACCCACCATTAAACACTGCTCCACCCCATGATAAAAGGCCAATTGTGGGGTCTCCATTATGAAGGATGTTAATCAGCAGCACATGCTAATTCCATAACTCCCAGGCAGTTCAACTACCTGATGCATATATCTAAGCAATTATGGTTGTATGCCTTTATTTCAAAGATCTTGAACAGTTTCAAGAAATTACTCTTCACTGGGAATAATCTAAACAATAGATTTCTAAAGCAAATGTTTTCTAAAAAACACCTTTCTATTATATCATTATCAGACAGCAATACAAAGGTATTGTTTAAATGTAATGAGGACACTAAGAAATTATTGAGCATATTACAAGTCACATGGTCATAAGCATTAAAGTCAATTTGATAAACAAATATTAAGTTTAAAGACTGAGATAAATTAACCAAGTTTTCGGTATGGGTGAGAGGGAAGAAAGTGAGGAAATGGGTGAGGAAAAAGGGAGGGAAAATGGATGGGAAACAATACAGGAGATAATTCTAAAACAGTGGGTTTTGTATTTCTTTCTATTTTTTTTATGTTTATCAATTTTATTTTTTCCCAACTAACCAGTTTTAAAGTTTTAAATATTGCTTTTATTTCCTTTTGGCTATACCCAGAGTGGCTACATGAGATGTAAAAAAATACTATTTATTAGAGTAAAAAGCTAATTTAAAAAGTCAATGATAAGAATTATAATTACTTTTCACTAAAGATATAATTATACATAGATAACTTCCAATTACAGAAATAGTATAGAGATGGGACCAAAAAAAAAAAAAAAAAACCTCAAAGCACCCAACAATTGTTTTCTCCATGACTATAGAATCTCAGGTCCTTTGAGACTGTGTGAATCAGAACTTCCTTGGATTCACACAAACTCTGTAAGCATTTTTTATCACCTAAAATGAAGGAGCAATAGTCAAATTCTGGGTTCCAAATTCTGTTTATATCAGCCATTTCAAGTATGGGGACCTTTACCTTTAGACTGTACCTCTCCTGGTTATAGGAAGTATACCTTGTCCCTAATTACAGTATCCTTAGCTGCAAAGATGAAATGTCCTCAACTTTAATGCATCACTATTGAATCATTAAATATTTAATATTGTGATGATTTATAAAAGACACTAATGTTCCACCAATTTATTGACACAGATTGCATATTCTCTTCATGAAATGCAGTACTATACAGGCCATACTCCCTCACCTTCAAAGTCATGCTTATAAGGAATAAATATATTTGTAAAGCTATATATGGTATCCTAGGTCTTACATAACTCATTTTTTGTGCATGATTTTTTTTGAGTAGGCTAAAATTTACACAGGAGACAGTATGAACTTGATGGGCAATTTGAAGTTAAATGACCAAAACATATTTTCATCATTTTGTTATATAAAGTACACTGAAGTTATTGGCAGATGTTTAATTTCCAAATCAATAAGCTTCTTTTTCAGCCTTTTAAGTCTGATGACTGACTATTAAGCTTGCAGAATTCATACTTTGAACAAACGGAGCACTGACCTAAGTTTTTTTATGTGTCTGTTTTCCTCTTCTTTCTTCAAGTCAAATGATATATTTTTTTTTATTAATTCAAAATGTTTAACTTAACAACCTGAATCTGACTATGTAGGTCAAATATTGACCCCAACCAATGGCAGATAAGAAAGCCTTTTAGTAATAGGGCTATTATCATCAGGTCAAACAATATTAATCCACCATCAAATTAAAGAAGTGCCAAAAATGATAATGGTTACTTAAAAAAAAAAATCAATCACAGTCCAAATGATAGCACCCATCTTGAGATATATTCTATCTTCTGCTTCCCGAAAAGTTGATATATTTCAATGTCTTAGCACTAAAGTGATAGAAAAATCACACACTGAGGACCCTCAGAAATGTTGTTCAGGTATTTCAAAGAGTATAAAAGAAGAAAAACAACTGTATTCAGCAACTTGTGGCCTTCAAAATTGTTATATTTATATCTAATGACTATCCTTTCATGGTCATTTGGGGGTGTCTAAGCAATTGGGGGTATCAAGCTTTACTTGAACAATTTTCTGACCACATCCAGCCTCTAGTATCAGCTCTGATGGCAAGTTGTATTTACAATTAGGACATTCCCCAGGATGACCTATTTATACCTTTTGCCTATGAAAATATCAAACATTTCTAAAAATAATTAGAATACCTATGAACATATCACCTAACTTCAACCACTACTAATTTTCTCCTCTTCTACTTCATATATCCATACTCGCCACTGATACCCCACCCCACCTTCCAACACACACACACACACACACACACACACACGTGTGCGCATACCCCTACCTTTTATTTGGTTCTTGCTGCAGTTCATGAAAGCAAATCTCAAGCATCGTATTATTTCATCTTTATTACTTTTCTATTTTTTAGACTTAAAACTTAAACCAAAATATATTTTCACATCCAATGAGATTAACAAAAATTCGCTATCATCTAAAGTTCCACAAGTTTTGAATTGTCTCCAAAGGCCTTAAAATAACTATTTCCAAATAGTTTGTATGGATTTTGTTTGTTTCCAGTGTAATGACATTACTGCTTTCATGCTATGATGTTATAAAAGATCCACAATCAGCCTCAGTGTATATAGTATTTCTTTAACATATCAACATTAATGTCCTAATTAACATTATCCTCATGAATTCCTCAGTTATGAAAATACGATGACAAAAAACAAACTTTGTGTAGGATAAAATGACATAAATAGTAATCTCTCAAATTTATTTTAAATGTTTAATGTTTATATTTGAAAGAGAAAGAGAGGGGGAGAGAGACAGAGTGTGAGCAGGACAGGGGCAGAGACAGACAGAGACACAGATATTGAAGCAGGCTCCAGGCTCTGAGCTGTCAGCACAGAGCTGGACAAGGGGCTTGAACTCATGAACTGTGTGATCATGATCTGAGCCGAAGTTGGACGTTTAACTGACTGAGCCACCCAGGCGCCCTAGTAATCTCTCAAATTTAAATTAATATTAAAAATCAGAAGAAATCATAGGGCACACAAAGTTTTTATATAAAGAGACACTCTGTTAGGCTTGATTATGTAAAACGGTTTGAGAGTAACACAAACTTAAAGATGAAGAACCGAAATGTGAACTGAAGCTTTGAATATCATAGCTATTTTGGATGAGTTTGAATCTATATTGCTTCACAGTCTTATATGAGGAACAGCACGAAGTGCTTCTGCACAAAAATTTGTGAGGATCAAGTGAAAATATGCTAGAAACCACTCAGCACACAATGTAAGCAGCCACAAAATGTTGGCTCAATATGTTCTATGTAAATTTGATCTTAGCTGTAGTCAAAATTCTTTGATTCTCCCTTCTCGGGGGGTGGGGTGGGGTGGGGGGTGAGGTGCCTACTCCTTTCATTCTATGAACTTTTCTTAAGCCCTCATCCACTAGATCTCCTCATTTCCCATCTTCCTGGTCACGCATCATCTCTCCTTTCCAAACACCCTTCTGTTCCTTGCGCTTTTCCAACTTTGATACAAAGTTTGACAAGATCACATCCTGATAAACTTCAACATTCCACCTACTCTACATCTGCACCCATGAAGCTAGCTGCAAGTGCCTCAAGAAAAGCTCACATTGTCACTAGTTGGTTTCACTTTAACTTTGTATCCAGTAATCTCAAAATGAGTCCTTACTGCTCCAAGGGAAATTATGGAAAAACTTCTCAGCTCGTTCACACAGTCTTAGTTATGACCAATTTTCTGCCTTTCCTCCTTAAACCCTTATCATCTCCTTCTCTGACCTCACTTTCCACTGGTGATCTTGCTGGATGTTTCACAAACCAACTTAGAGCAATGTGAAGAGGACTTCCCAGACTACCCCCACCATGCACCTACATTGGCATCTGTACCCTTTCCCTCTCCGTTCTTTTCCCATTTCTCTTAATCTCCCATCTCTTAACTATACGACTGTCTTCAGAACTGTCTAATTACACTCACCTTCTTCGTGAGCTCATCCATTTTCTTCATTTTAAAAACATCAATATGCCAACTCGGAGATCTCCAGCTCCAGCTCAGGCCTCTCTTTGAAATCTCAACCTCATCTGCCCACAGACACGAACGTATCCATACAAAAGGTGAACTTCTGAACTTACACCAAACCTACTGTATTAATAGGTGTCCCTATCAGCACATACAAAGATCAGCATTTCAGATGCTCGCGCCATCCCTCCCTGGCCTTTTTCCTTCACATCTTACATCCAACTCTTCAGAACACCTCATTGCCTCTCACTTGAAATATATGCAGACATAGACAACTTCTTCCCAGCTCTACTGTGAGGTCTACTTTGCTCTGAATCATTATATTCTTTGGTGTAGACACTCCGCAGCCCCCTAACCCCCAACTATTTCTCCCCTCAGTCACCTATTTGCCCTGTATTACTTTTTAAATATAAATCATTTCACTCTTCGGTCTGATCTTGTCAGAAACACCCCATTTCGCTCAGATTAGAAGTAAAATGGTTTCCAAGGGTATCTATACACTGGCCCAATTACGCGTACATCCCCATGTGTGGTGACACTACTTGCTCATGATGCTTGGACACACTGGCTTCTTTTGTTTTCCCTTTGACATGCCAAGCACATGCAATTTAGGGCCTTTACTCCAGCTGTTTCTCTCCCAAGAATGCTCTTCTCCCAGATTATTTGCTTGGCTTGCTGCCTCCTCCCTGTGTATTGCTTGCTTGCTTATTTGTTTTTGGTGTCCATGAAAAAGGTCTGCACCCAAGCAATTCTGCCTTCATTACCATCCTCTTTAGGTTGACAAACAGGCTCTGCTTGTCCTGGATGAATAAAGAATCATCCAGGCTAAGTTGCTAGTTATACTGGTCTCCTCTCCTATTTGTCATTGTAACACGCCACTTATCGAGTTCCAAGTCAACTTGGGGCAGGTACATTGCATACATTATCCTTGCTCCTTATATACCCCTATACAGTAGGTTTTAGCTTATCTATCCATCCATTCATCTATCAATTTATAGAGCTTTAGTAAGAGAGAGACAATGAGAATATTCCATGGTATGAATAGGAGCTATCCTTTCATTATGAGGTTGTAGGCAAATTTTTTCTTTTCTTTTTCTTTTTATATTTCCCAGTCATTATATACCCCAAATTGTTTTCATTGTTAGACACAATATTTTTAAAAATAAAGCTTTAGAATTCTTAGCTCTCTAAACCAGATTAGGAAATCTAAAATCGGGAAAACAACATATTCTAAGTTCTAGTACTTTCAACAGTGTTTATTAAAACCAGGGTTGCTGCACACCTGCTTTCACAGATGACAGGACATCTATGGTGCCATGTTTTCTTCAAAACTTCTGTGCATTTGCCCTAATGCTCAACTATTTATGATCTGTGTGACTACAGGAGCTTATAACGATGAGGACTGTCTTGGGAAGGGAAAATGGCAAGGGGAAGTGGGGAGAATCAGACCCCAGCCATATTCTGTCACTGATTTACTGGCCAAGTCACTTAACCCTTTCAGATCTCCTTTGTGTCATTTCGAAGAGTTACATTAGGTGACTTCCAATCTCGCTTCCAGCTCTAAAGCCCATGAAATAACTATCTTTCTCATCCCTGTCAATGTTGTCCTGGGAGATCACCATTAAATAATCTCCATTTGGAACATGATAAACCTCGACTGTTTCTGAGTGAAAGAATGATGTTCCCAGAACTCTAAGGGACAAGAGAGGTCAACCACAAACCGTTCGGCCATTGAAGAGTCTTCCGCCCATCTCATTCCCTGGCTTCTGGGCCTCAACAACTTTTTTTTTTAATTATTTTTTAATGTTTATTTATTTTTGAGAGAGAGAGAGAGAGAGAGAGACAGAGCATGAGTGGAGGAGACGCACAGACAGAGAGGGAGACACAGAATCTGAAACAGGCTCCAGGCTCTGAGCTGTCAGCACAGGGCCCGATGTGGGGCTTGAACTCAGGAATGGTGAGATCATGACCTGAGCCAAAGTCGGACGCTCAACCGACTGAGCCACCCAGGCGCCCCTGGGCCTCAACAACTTAAGCTGCTTGGGGTTCTGTGCCCCATTCCCAAAGTATTTTCTTAATTATTATAAATAATTTAATGTACTTAAACAAAGAAATAAAAACATAGAAAGATAATTCACTCATTGATCTATTCCCCTGCCTCTAGCAACTACCAACCTGTTCTTTTTATGTAACAGTTTTTGATGTTGTTAAAGATTCCACATGTAAAAGAGATCATAAAATATTTCTTATAGCTGTATTATCTATTTACCTATCTACCTATAAACATATAGATATAGATATAGATATAGATATATAGATCACAATTTCTTTATTCATTCATCATTCATCAATCATCACTTTGGTTGTTTCCACATCTTGGCTATTGTAAATCATGTGTAGTAACAGGGATAGAGGTAACTTTTCAAGTTAGTATTTTTGTTTTCTACAGATAAATACCCAGAGTAGAATTGCCAGATTATATGGTACCTCTATTCTTTTTGAGGAGCCTCTATACTGTTTTTGCGATGATTATACCAATCACTCCCACAAAAAGTGCTCAAGGTTCCGTCTTCACATCCTAGCCAATGCCCCTCCTGTCCTTTACCCAGATCTCACTTTTTCAATGAGGCCCACCCTCACTTTAGACTCTTACTTTACCTCCAACTTCTCCCTGTGCCATGCCATCTCCAACCTGTTATTTTTTCATTTCATGATCCTAGTTTATCATTATATCCACATCTCCATAATGTATACTCAGGAAAAATAGTAACCTTTATCTGTTTTTCCATCTGATACATTCTCAGTACTTAGGACAGAACCTAGAATATACTAAGATCTCAATAAATAAATTGGCATAAATTTCCAAAATATCATCAGCTTACCTTTTCATTAGTAACATATTGAGTAAGTGAATTTTCTAAATGAGACCTAATATGTAGTAAAGTAAACTTATAGCATATTAAGACTTGACAATACCAGTATTTGTTCAAATGGTCAATATTGCCCTTTAATTGCTGTCAGAAATGCTCAGTTTACATATGGCAATTATTAAAAAAACAGAAATAAAAAAATAAGATTTGTAAGTCAATAATACGTTACCTTAAGTATTTAAAATGATGTAAACTAAATTTTTTTTTAAAATGACTATTTTGTATTTCAAGAAGTTACTCTGATTGTTGTTACAGGAGTCACTAAGTATTTTTTAATTAATTAAATAATTAATTTTGAGAGACTGTCTGTGTGCAAATGGGGGAAAGGCAAAGAGAGATAGAGTAAGAGAAATCCCAAACAGGCTCCTCAACCAGTGCAGAGCCCGATATGGGCCTTGATCCCATGACCTTGGGATCATGACTTGAGCAGAAATCAAGATTCAAATGCTTAATCAACCTAGCCACCCAGGTGCCCCAGGGAGTCACTAAGTAGTTAAAAAAAATTACATCTTATAGCTCTTATAGACAAAATAAGAAATCAGCATCAAAGGCTTGAGCTGATAAATTAATACACTATTGGGTGTGACATTTGACAGTCAATAATCTTTATATATGTAATCATTGTTTTTTAAGAACAAAGTGGATATTTATTCTTAGCCCTTGATTTTATTTAACACAATGAGCTTAATTCGAAACTCTTTTGAGGGGCAAACTTTATTACAATTATATCTACCTCACAGATTAATGACATCTTGCACAAGGACATTGAAGAGATGTAAAGGCTCCAAGCAATGAAAAATGATGGCCTCAGCATTCCCCCAGTCTTCAATTTAGTTGAAAATAGGAATATATTTGAATTAAGCATAAAGAATTCAAAGCATTTATTTTCCCTATGTTGACAACTTAATGTTTTCAATTACTTTTAAAAATAGGTAATTTCACAAAATATATGATTCTACCACTAACCTGAAGAAGTTACCTCAGGACTTGTAACCAACTCCCCTGGATTTCGATCTTACTTGACTGCTCTTATACAGAGAAGTTATTACGCAGATAACAGGAGCTTTACACACGTTTCTTAACAGGTTATGGGCTCTCTTGAGAGAAACACACAAGGCTCTTCTCTTCCAATTTCTTTTGGGCGTATCCAGCCTCTCCCCCTGCCCCGACTGAGGTCAAACAAAACTCGCTCACACTCACACCACCATGCTCAGTGCATTAGCTCATCAAATATTTTTGCTCTGCACACCAATCCCCCTACTTTGGGGAGCACCATGCTTTATACAAGAAAATCAATGTCCTTCTAAACCAAAGTTGCCAAACACGCTACTAACCTTGAGTAAATTTACTTTCGGCAGCGAGTCTCTCTCCTCATTTGTGACCAGCTTCCTTCTGAAGCTGGGGAAAACACCTTTATTATAAGGCTTCACAGACACTTTATTTATAACACCTGGAGATTGTAGTCAATTAGCTACACACCGAAAGCAAAGCCCATCAGGTGTATTTTATAACTTTACATGCAGTGCAGTGATGAAAAGTATATATATATTTTTTTCCAGCTGAGGGGAGCAAAACTGAAGGCTAACAGGGAGAAAAAAGAAAGGAAGGAGACAAAAGCATTGTTTTTTGATAGTTCCACTATCCTGTTGATAACTAATAGAAAAAGGAACCTCAAAAGCGGCAATTCTTCCCCTACCCCATGACTGGAATGGAAACGAGTGGAACACTCCGCTTCATTTCAACCTAATGTTCCAGAGGATTTTAGGAAAAGGTATAATACACATTCTTATTTAAAGATTTTTTTTTAAAGGCATGAAATATAATCTCTGAATTAACTTCAAAGAAACTGAATCCTGATACAGATAAAGAGGCGCTTAGCTTCAGCAGTCAAGTGGCCCTTTGAAGACCTTCAATTGTATTTCATATGATGTACCCAACTCTCTCCGACTTGGGGAAATAGAAAAAGGGACAAAGATGATTTTTTTTTACCTGCATTAGATATAAGAACTAAGAGGGAAGCTAAAGTATTCATGAGGATAATAAACTATTGTTTGTGACTGGCAAAACTTACTCAAATATCAAAGGACTCAATGAGAAAAAAGAGTGACAAGGGGGTGTGTATTATCAAACATTTTACTGTTTTATCTCAATTCCAGCCTCTTTGCCCCTCCTTTTAAATAAGAACCTGAAATCACTACTAAGCATTTAAAAAATTGCTTTGTTGATTTTATCTTATTAGAGAACGAATATACTTTCCAATCGCTGTGATACTTAAGGTATTTTTTCTACATATTTTCAGATCCTATAACTAAAATTATAAAGGCTTATGCAAACAAAATGGGAAAAGAGTTGTTCTGTAGATTGTAGGCCACAAATAATGCGATGATTGAGCTACTTTATGTAATAAAGTTATGTCAAAATATTACCTCAATGCAACTTGAATTTAAGAATTTTCCTCACCTCCAAATAATTGAATGAAAGGGGAAAAATGCATCTGTATTTGTCCTTTAATTAAAAGCACAATCAGAAACACAACCGCAGACTATCACCTAAGAATTAAAATGCTAATTCTTTCAAAAGAAAAATTTATTTGATGTCCTCCTTTGAAATGTAAGAAATATACAACAAAGAAAGGAGGAGAAAAATGCCATAGGAAGTCAAGCACACATTTGCAAAGCTAATTGAGCAAATTCTCCACCATTTGACATTTTGTTAAAAGAAAAGCAGTCTTGCAGCTGGATAAAAGAACAATGCAAACAAAGACAGAAAAATACACAGTCTAAATTGATCTGTTGAACCCCAAAGCACTAAGATAGCCTTGTATAAAGTGTGAAACTGAACCCGGAGCAACAGAGAAAATTTTTGTCCTAACTTTTCCCAGGATCAGAGGGAACTGTAGGTGATCTTTCCCTCTGCTTTTATTTTCCTTTGTAAGAAACTAACCTAGTTGAAGGACAAGAGTTTAAATCCCCAAAACCCTCCTTAGGGTTAACAGATGAAATGCACCAATGAGGATTAAGATTTCCCATCGGGAATATTGTAGAGGAGACCGATGAACGGGCGGGCGGGGGTCTGGGAGAGCCTAAGACCAAGCAAGGAAGTAATTACCTTCTCAGACCGTAATTAGTGCAGTACACTAATTTGCTAGACTTGGCTTATGTTTGGATCTAAAACTTTTGCCAACATTTCACTTTTGAAGGGAAAAATGAAAATCAGATTCATATTTCGCGTTTCCTAATAATAACTGAGCCCCTACATCATCCCTCCACAGCCAGCTTTCCACTCAACCCATTACTGAAATGAAAACGCTGTGATTAACATCCGGGATCGTATTGGCATGGAGCACAGTGTGTTGGGAATGCCAGATCCACACGCACGGAAAATGAAGAACTTCTTATAAGCTCTGCATGGGATGCCAAACAGCCGCCAAGTTAAGGGACCAATCACACTTTCCCCTTGCTAACATCCCCTTGGACCTCATCAAATTCCAACAAAATATTGAATCCATAACTGATAGGAACCTGGCTTCAGGTGATACTGTTAACCTCCTAAGGTACTTATAAGGCCTTTTCAATTTAACCTGTATGTCCTGCAGCTCCTTTCCTGTACCAATGCAAAACAATGGCTCTTTCCTCTAAAAATGTGGCCTTGGGCACGGGCAGATGCCTGGTGTGCTTATAAAGTTACCTGTCTGCTTTGATATTGGCTTCTTCTTTAATTGCAGTAGTGTTGTGGGTAGAAAGGCCACCGCAGGATTTTTTCCTTTCACTGGCCTGATGAGTACTTTGGGGTCTGTCTTAATAAAGTCCTATAGGAATATTTTCACCACTGTTCAGAGAAAATGGGGATATCTTGTTAAATTAGTTTCACTCTACAGTGAGAATTTGTGGGGAGGAGGCAGAGTGAGCGGTGTTTGCTCAGGAAGAATTGTTTCTGAAGAATACAGCTTCTCCTTACATTCAGCCCAGGTGGCCTGTGTGCTTTCGCTCCTCATCAGTTCTTTCTGGGGAGGTTTCCCCACAGCTTCCAGGCAGGGGGAAAGCAATGAAGGCACTATCTCATGTGGATCTTACTTCCTGTGTCTGAGTGCAGCATCTCCCGTTCTGAACATGCCCATGTCAGAGTACATTAAATTCAGAGAGGTAGATTGACTTAGCTCAAGACACAGTGGGGAAGCTGCACACAGAAAACAATATCAAACAACTGCAAGGGGATCCTTAAAAGAAGTAAATTAACTCAACAACCAGCTGTGTGGATAGGAGTCCTGTTCACACAGCAATCACAATTCTGCCACCAAGGCTTGATTAATATTAAAATAACAATTATACATATGTAAGATTCTGGAACGAGGAATGCTTCTGTTCCTGAAATCTGTTTCTTTTCCCCAACACCTACTCAGCCTTTTTCCTCCTAGAGTGTATCAGTTAGAGCCAGAATAAGGAGTTCTGTAGGGAACCTCATTCTTTGTAGAACTGCAGGCTTCTTATGCAGCAAATCCCAGTAGCCAGGAAGCAGTGATTTCATGATTTATTAGCATTCAAACAAACTCTGTATAGATTCTCCCTTTCCCAGTTCCTTCCTTAATATTCTACACCAACCCAAATCTTGTACGTGTCTGGGTTTTGGTCTCAATAAAGATCCGTATGCGAGGCTCCTAGACTGGACAGGCTCACTCTAAAGGTACTTTTTATTTTTACATGGTCAGTTTTGCATTTCACCCAGCAAAACTGATAAATTATTAAGCGAATATAGCATTAAAAGGGAAATGTCAGGGACTAGAGAATACATAAAAGAGAAAACGAACTTCCTTACATATTATGAAATGACAACATTTTCCAAAATCACTTTGATTCGGGAAAAGGGTATATTGAGCACCAACAGTGTGCCAAACCGTATTCAGAGCACTAAGTTGCATTTTTAAATTACAAAATAAATGTTTATTAACTATTTCCATTGAAATAAAACTCCACATACTGAAAAATTAATTGACTCTTCCAAGGTCACACAGCTAATAGAGCAGCAGAGTCGAGTCTGAAACCAAATCTCCTTATTCCCAATCCAATTTCCTTTTAACTCCACCACACTCCCTATATCTCAGTGTCTAATTTCAAAGTCCAGGTTTTTGAAAGTCCAAAGATCCAACACTGAGGCTTTGATTGTGGCAGAATGTCTCAGCCATATTATCAGACCTCTGGGGAAATTACAAATCTCCCCAAATGCTTAGCCAATTATCTTTATTTTTTTTCCCCTCATTTGCAACAGGCATAATCTTTGGAGAAAACATTTGCACTAAATTACTTGGATCATCATACAGAATCACAACTCCTCTCCCAGTAAAACCAGTCTACTTTCCAAATTCCTTTGAGATGATGGATAATTCGTTTACCCCTTCTAATAAGATATCTCACTTAAGTATTTTATTTTTCCTCCTGACCTTTGTCCCTATTATTCCTTTAGTTTGGCTTTGTGTTTTCTTGTTTTTGTTTTTGTTGTGGTCGTTCTTAAATTTAAACAGAAGGTTTCATTTTAAAAGGGTCATTTTCTGTGGCATTTACTCTCCCATGAAGAGAGACTGAATTTATATACGTTCCTTTTCTAAAATGAGAGTTTATTCTCTGAAAATTGCCACTTGTCTGCAGACTTCATTTCAAAAGTATTGGTTTGAGAAATAGATAATTAGAACATTAGAAAGAAGATACATGGATAGATAGAATCTGTGATGTTTAATGTATCATCTGCCATTAGTTCTTCACTTATATTTTACTTATATTTTACTTATATTTTTTTTATTTTTTTAGTTCTTTACTTTTAAATTGTTAGCCATTTGTAAACATTGACATGTGTATGTTCATCCAAAATGCAACTGTCAACAAACACACTTTATCTTCCCTTCCAAATAACCAAATTTTCTGAAATTCATTGTTCTCTAAGAAACAATCACCTAGAATTTTTAAATTATCATTATTTAATCCTTTCTATAGTCATGTCTCAAGTAATTCCCACTTTCAGAAATATAGTCTAAGAAAATCATCCTGAATATATGAATGGATTTCCTAGAATATTTATCTAAACCTTATTTTACTAGCAAACTGTTGAAAAATAAATACCCATTAATAAAAGATCAAATACATTTATTAAGGTATATTTTATGCAGTGGTATATGACACAGCTATTTAAAATTATGTGGTAGAACACTGAAAAGATACAGTCGATTTACTTTTGTGAGGAAGAAAATGGGATTACAAAATGGCATGAAAATTAAGATGTCATTTTTGTAAAAGGACGTATGAATCTGGGCACTGGGGTGGCTCAGTCGGTTGAATGTCCGATTCTTGATTTCAGCTCAGGTCATGGTCTCACGATTTTGAGGCCAAGCCCCACTTCAGGCTCTGTGCTGACAGCATGGAGCCTGCTTGGGATTCTCTCTCTCCTTCTCTCTGACTCCCTCTCTCTCTCTCTCTCTCATAAATAAATAAACATTAAAATAATTTAAGGGGCACTTGGGTGGCTTAGTAGGTTAAGCATCCAGCTTCAGCTCAGGTCATGATCTCACAGTCTGTGGGTTAGAGTTGTGCATCGGGCTCTGTGCCAACAGCTCAGAGCCTGGACCTGGTTTGGGTTCTCTGTCGCCCTTTCTGCCCCTCCCTTGCTCGCATTCTGCCTCTCTCTCTCTTAAAAATAAAATAAAAATATTTAATTTTTTTAATTAAAAAATAATATGAATGGACAACATATTTGAAGGTATTGTTTTTAAGATTCCATCTGATACTATTTTAGTCACCTCTTGAAATCCTGCAAATAGAGTCAGTCTGATGAAAAGAAGGTTGAAACTTACGTGGAATTTGACTTTTAAGAGTTATTTCACAATATATTTCCCTCTTTCCTATCTTCTTCTTTTCCTCCCCATCTTTAAACTACACAAATTTGTGGTCTGTTCTTTAGCTTACAGTCTTTGATTTTGCCAAAATACTAAATACCACTGTTTAAATAAATTTATATTTTATCAGTCACTTACATATTTTTCCTTTTTACTGTTTATTTACTTTTGAGAGAGAGAGTACACACATGCAGGCAGGGTAGGGGCAGAGTAAGAAGGAGAAAGAGAAACTAAAGCAGACTCCATGCTGATCGCAGAGAGCCAGACACAGGGTTCAAACTCATGAATCTGAGAAAGACAGGGAGCCACAGAACCTGAGGCAGGTTCCGGGCTCTGAGTTGTTAGCATAGATCCTGATGCGGGCCTTGAACTCTCAAACCGAAAGATCATGACCTGAGCCAAAGTCAGATGCTTGACTGACTGAACCACCCAGGGTCCCTGTCAGTCATTTGTATCTTGAAACTGAGTTGACCAGATTATTTTCCAAAGAAAGGCTTAAGAAAGAGGGAGGCAGAGAGGGCATGCAGTGAACTGAGTGCACACCAACTGAATCTATTTTTCTGAACATCAGTTTCCCTCTGAGTAATGAGATTAGACTAAATCATCTCACAAAGCCTTTCTTGCACAAACATTCTATGACTATGACAGGATGTAATTCATAACAAAGGACAAAAAAGAAGTAAGAACAAACAAATAAAACCAATAGCAGCCCAGAACCATGCCTTATTTAGAGTGCAATTTTATTGTAACGGTTTCAAATCTGTCTGCCCATCCAAACCATCTGAAATTAGCTAAAGTTAGACCAGTCTTTTTTTCTGATTCCAAATATCTGACCTTAGATTTAATTGTCTGTAGTTTGAAAACTCCAAGTGGCTTGCTACAGCAAGACTGTGAACCAGTATTTGGGAACCATTAGTCACGGCAGGATATTTTCAGCATATTTCGACACTAGAGTTAGGTAAATAAAACAAGTAAGAAAGCATTTGATCTTTTTATTGTTTGTGCATTACTGCTTCTTACCCCTTCCATGCAAGAAGGCAGACAGTGGAGTCAAGCTAGTGGATGTTAGTTTAACTAGCAGTATAGAATATTTTGCCACCATGATTTGAAAATATTTACATGCATAGCTATTTCTTAAGCATTTTTCAATAAGGGTCTTAAGGTCTTTTTAAATATGATAAGGCACTGAATTACTTAATATTATATCTGTTGAAAAAATCAGCTTTTTATGTGACTACTACATACAGAAGAAAGCAATGATTTCATCAGCTTAATAAGGCTATTGCTCTATATTCAGTTTATTATGTGGAGTTCCAAGGATGCCAATGGAGATGGCTTTGAACATTTCAAACAGATTCAATTTTAGTTTTTGATTCAAAATTCAGTGGATGCTCTGGAAGGACCACTGTGTGTCACAGAAGATATACGTCAAAATTGTATAAGGAGAAGAAATCAGAAACAGGGTGATAATAGGGGAATCTAAACTGGAAATTAAAATCTAGGGCATTAAAAACACAAACACCTTTAAATCTAGGCTATATTTCTATTTGGGGACACTGTCATTAAGGTAAGATTTCTGATTTCCTTCTTGCCATACACATCTCAAACTTGAAAGGACTTTTCCGATTGGTGGCTGGGAGTAGGGATCAGTCATGCAAGTCTCAGTCCATTCCCAGTTTTCTTTTTAGGTCTGGTGCAGAGAACACGTATTCTTGTTTGCTCTCTCCTCTATGAGGGATCCTGGTGGGACAGGTTCTGGTATGGCCAGCATGGGAGTTAAGCTGTCCACTGCAATCTAAGAAGGGGTGGGTGGGCATATCTAAGTTCAAGGAGAATTATCAAGCCCATATGACTTCACATATTAGCCACATCTTCCAGTTCATTAGGCTTCCAGTCTTATAAAATAATAAAGTTGATATGTTGATCTTCATTTCTCTGAATTGTATGCCTATATCTAAGTGGATCTAAAGAGTGAAAGGAGAATGCTGCATATGGACCTTATAAAATCTCATCTGGGGAATCCATGGAGGACCTTTAGGGATTTTAGGAGGCCTCTCCAAATTATATTTAAAAAAAATCTGTACTCAAGGAGTTAGAACTGATTTCTCTAATTTCAATTTTTTATCTCCCCTCTTAGTCTATGCATGATTGCTTTATGATTCAGCTTCAGGTCCATACCTAAAAACAAAAACAACCCCAGGGAATCTCTTCATAAAAAGTGACTTAAAAGTTGCAGGGGTGGGGCACCTGGGTGGCTCAGTTAGTCAAGCAACAGACTTTTGATTTCAGCTCAGCTCTCGATCTCACAATTTGTGATTTAAAGACCTACATCAGGCTCTATGCTCACAGTGTCAGCACAGAGCCTGCTTTGGATTCTCTCTCTTCCCCCCCTCCCAAAAAAATAAATAAAAAAACTTAAAAAAAAGTTGCAGGGGTATTTTGAATTAGTGGTGTAAAGTGTTTGATGACTAGTCTTTATTTGCATTCTCATAACCTAATATAACTCTCACCTTTCAACTGAGGGATGGGCACATGATCCTTGCAAAAGTACAATTTGTTCAATGGATATCCAGGCCTGCCCCATGAGAGCCATTTTCGGAGATTTGTGTCTTTGTGAAAGCTAGTATAAAAGAGATTTCCTTTTCTATCTCTGTTTTAAATTTAATCCCAATTTTAATTTCAAGTAGAAAATGTGAATCTGAAAGCTTTTATCAGTCATATTCTCCATCTCTTGGAGGAAGTTTTATTGAATTACAAAAGAAAAGACCAAATAGGTAAAAGCCCTATGGCACTCTTGACCTTTGGGCAACACATTTGCACAATCCAATATATGCTTTGATTTGCTTGATCCAATTGAGTTGAGTTCTATGCTTACAAACCTTGGGTAAAGCAGAAGGTATATAGACTTAAAGTCACTTTTTACATTAGAAGTAATATATATTTACTGTCATGAAAATTAAGACAATACAGGGGCAGAAAATAATCACTGCAAACTGAGGTCAAATGTGAATGTATATTTTCTTTCACTATCTTTCCTACATGTTTTACAAAACAGATACATATGCATGCATGCACATGTCCAATGCAGTTACTATACAGTTTGTCTTTACTCCTTTTCTGTTCACTAAGCAATTTATCATGAAAAATTACTTAATGCATTATAATTTTTGTGCAGTAGATCTTACTATACAGCAAAGTATAGTAAGACCCATTCTTAATCCTGCCGTCCATCTTTTTCCCACTTCTTTCAATACATTTGTTAACCTTAAAAGGTTCCAGGATTGTTGCTGGGGATATTGCAGTGAACAAGAGAGAGAGAGCACTTCTTTACATGAAGATGTCTGTTTAGTGGGGGATATTGATATTAAACATGTAAACAGAATAAATCCAGATAGTATAAATAGCAGTAGGAAAACAGACGAGGTTGTGTGATAAATGTAACAAGGGAGGGGAAATGACAGCATTACGTAGGAATGTTAAGTAAAAGTCCTTTGAGAGGGTAAGAATTGAGTTAGCAATTGAGAAGAAAAAGCCTGTCATTTAACATGGGGTCTGAGTTTTCCAGGCAGAAGGAATAACTAATGCCTGGACTCTGCAGTGGGAGTGAGCCTGGTGTGCCTCAGGAATAGAAGACAGTAATAGTGCCTCAGATATAATGTATGGAGAGAGCAATAGAAAATTGTGTCAAAAATAGCCTGTGGCCAGGATAGACAGGGCTTTGGAGGCCATGTAAAAGACTTGGATTTTATTCTAAATGTACAGAAAACACCATGATGTTTTAAAAAGAAGAGTCATGCAATCTGTTTAGGAGATTTAATTCACTGGAGACACCTGTGGCTTACATTATTCTGGTGGAGGTTGAGATGCAGTAGACATATTTGCGTACATTTTTGAAGGAGAAGCATAAGACCTACATTTGGGCATTGAGAGATGAACACCCTGAGCCTCAGTCCCTCATGTATAAATTGAATTAATGGCATGAAATTATTCTTGAGCTGCTTCTCATGATCTGTCATGTTTCCACAAATAGCACACAAATTTTAATAGCACGCTGATGCATAAAAGAACTCTGAAGAGGTCAGTTGTTTTCTTTTTTCTACTGACTACTGTTTAGTTTCTGGAAAATTATATGGGTGGAAGGGGAAATGACTGATGAAGTTAAACTCCTTTGCAGAGAAGCTATCCTGTTGGAGGGTGGAGAGTTGGGTTAGTAGGCTCAGCAGCTGGTTCAAACATTTTGAATCCCTGGACAGAGAGGCTTAGATCTCAGCAGGACTCACTCGACCATTCATCCTTCCAAGGTAGATAAATTGAGTGTTGCACAATTTAGAATGTGTGTGTCTTTCAGATAATGCCTTAAAAAGCAAATTCTGTGTGAACATTAAAGACTACATAGCACTATAGAACAGTAGGGGCCACCCCTGTGTCCTTGGCCTAAATTTCCTCCTTCATAATGCGGTAGGGTGAAGATTTCAGTTACCAATATTTTACTGTTATTAAATCAATGCAGTTTGTCTGAGTCTTTGGAATCTTTCAGAATGAAATGAGCTTTATTAACCAAAAAACTGGTTTGACTTACTGTAAGTGTCTCCAAAGTCGACTGTAGCTTTACTGTGCTTTTTAATGATGTCTCCATTACAGAGGCTTGTAGGTGAAAGGTAACTTGATCTTTCGTAGGAGAGGTCTATAGTCAGGGAAGTTCTACAACTGAGGGGTCCCTGCCCTGAAAATAACCCATCTAAAGGTACTGAAAGATGTGGAAAGGAACATCATGAGTGACTGAAGGGCATGGAACAGAGAAAAAGCCATTAGACTGCTGTAACTTTTTTTTTTTTTTTTTTTTTTTTTGCAGATTACCATACTCTACAGTGAATCTAGTAGGTCTCAGT
Source organism: Paguma larvata (assembly GCA_030068075.1). NCBI lineage: Eukaryota > Metazoa > Chordata > Mammalia > Carnivora > Viverridae > Paguma > Paguma larvata. Next base: position 53,696,175 of record CM057826.1, on the reverse strand, counting down.
TGACAATTCGACACTGCAGTCTTGGTCACTTACTTGGCTATAATAACTAATGGATTTTTAAAGACATTTTGTATATATAAAACATTCAACAATATACTATATATTCTTATTGTTAAAGTTAAAAAATTTATCCATTCGATAGTAATATAATGGTGTATATATATATACATATATAGTATATAACGGTATATATCCTCAGTCCTCCTGCCCCCCAGTTCCTTGTTACTTAGTGAGCTCTTCTTCTCTAAAAAACTAGGGAAGTGGATTCCGTTACCAGACAGTAAAATCAAAGAAGTGAGAAGTCATTTTTGTTTGTTTGTTTTGAGTTCTCAAACAAGAAGTGCATGTGTGAGGCAAAAAGACTCGGAGAAATATTAATCCTGATAGAATATGCTATTTCTGCCCTTTGGAATCTAAGTAGAATTGACCTGATAAAAGGAGACGTGAGTGTGATGTAGTGTAATGACGATGTAAAACCAGGAGTTCATGGAACAAGATTTGAAAAAAATGTGGGGCCAACATCCAGGAATATCTCAGTGAAGAGTCATACAGGAAGTGAATCAACCTTCCATGACAACACAAAATAAATCCATACTATTAGATTTATTAGGTGCCTACCATGGAGCCAAAAGATTTTTTAAAAAGAGAATATGGATGTATAGCTAGCTGTGGAGAAGTTCAAATCTGAGTGAGAAAATGTAATAATTATAATACAGAGTAAATGCATCTGGGAGGTCTGAGAAGGTTATATTTGATATTAGGATTGGTTTTCTAAGATAAAAATTTATTTGTTAGGTCTCTCTTTAGCTACCATAGAAGCAGCTGTACCAAATTTTGTTTATTAAAAAAAAAATGGAACCTCTTTTGGACTGAATGTTCAAAAATAGCACATGATCACCCTGCTTCTCACCTCAGGAAAACAGATAAACAGAAGCAAGTAATCTCTGTATAATGATAGAACATAGATGAAAAGTGTATCTCTAAGAAAAATTGTGCTTTCTTAAAGAGCCAGAGAGAATTTAGGAAACATGTGATTTTTTTAACTGTAATTTTCATGGAGTTTCATGAATCTCATGTGAATGCAAACCACCACATTAAGCATTCTTTTGAGGTGTCCTGCAGCCCAAACTTCCAATGTGTCTTTGTATGGGTGGTTTTCCCATGCCAACAAGCAATTCTTAAATGCCCTGCTGGTGTCTGAAAATTTACTCAATGCTGACACAATCCAACTCAGTTCTGGCATCATCTACCCAGAGATAGCATCAGATTCCACAGGTTAAAGGTTTAGTCCTACAAGATTGTCTCCCCAGTTCCCCCAACTTCAGATGCAAGTCATAAGGAGAGATTGTCACCTATACTTCTGGCTATAAAGCAAAGGTTCCCATAAACCTGTCCTCAGATTTAATTAATTTTCTCTCAGAACTCTGAGAAACACTTTAGCCACTAGAATACAGGTTTAGTATAAAATTATGTAACTTGGGAACAGCCACACAGAAGAGGTACGTGGAAAGAGTGTGAGGCTTCTTTGCTTTTTCTCAAAGCTGGCTATTCTCTCCAAATCTCCACAGATTCACCAAGGTAGATGCTCTCCAAACCCTGTCCTGTTGGGTTTATGGAGACTTCACATCACAGACATGACTGATTAAATCACTTGCCATTGGAAAGTGATTCTACTTCCAGCCACTCTCCCCTTCCATTAGTCAGGGAGTGAGACTGAAAGTTTCAATCTTCTTATCACATGGTTGGCTCCATTGGTTACCAGCGCCCATTCTTAGAGAGTTTCCAAAAATCACCTCATTGATATAACAAATGACACATTTGTCAATCTTAACACCTATGAAATCCCAAGGGTTTTGGGAGCTGGGAACCAGGAATTATAGAAGGAGATATATGGAGAATATATTTTGGTTATTTGAATGTCCAAATGAATATTTCTTATAAATCACAATATTGCAAACATCGAGTAAAAATGTTTCTTTGGTACTGACTCTAACAGACACAAATGAAAATGAAGTGTAAAGTACATGAAAGTTAACTTTTTGGTATGATATGGTTTAAGTGGCTCTTAAAACCAAAATTTAACATTCATCCCTGAATTGAATGAAAGGAGAGAAAGAAAGTGCAGAAGTTATAGATACTTTGGAAATGAAGTAACAGATAAAGGAGTCTAATAAGTTTCTATTTGGGATGACAAGAGTGTGGTAGTTTTCAGGATGAGGACATCAAATTAGAACTCAGATATTTTCATGCTATGATATTACAATCATTGAGTTAAGATGAATTTGATATCTGTATCTATCTATCTATCTATCTATCTATCTATCTTCTGTCTATCTTCTATCTATCTATGTAGTCTTTAGGACACATAAATTATTTAGTCGTTTCCCTTTCTTATTCAATCTTATTAATTGAATTAGATTCAATTAATCTATTCAATCTTCCCTTTCTTATATGGGCATAGAATATAGTAGAGTATAGAATTCTGTAGAAAAATGCAGAAATGTATTGGTCTATATATCTCCTAGCTTGAAATATTTAATAAAAGTCATGCACAATTTTTATCAATTCGACCTAAGAAATTTTTAAAAATGAAAAAACATATATTTGCAAAGGAAGTCAACTTTCCCTCCACTCTGACAGGAAACTATTTTAGAGGCTGCAAGATGCTCTAAGAATTCATGTTAGATGTCTTTATGTGAACTACCATGATAATTTCTCCTGATATATTCTACCTAATATTCTTAGAGTTAAGTCACTAGTGACTCTATCTGAAGGAAGAGTTATTCAGCCCTCTCAGAGGCAAGAAATTACATATATCATAAGTCTCACAAACCCACTATTTTAAGAAATTTGCAATTATCATGTACTTTACATCTTGGCTCAATAGAGTTTTCCTATAGATACATGAGTATCTGCGCTCACGTACTCATGTGAACAATTTCCTCCTCACACATCCTTGTTTCTCACCTCTTATCCCCTCCATCCTGGATGCTCTAAATGAACAATGAGTCCTAGATTACATTAGACTCCACAATTGCTAGATTTTGGATTCAATGGTTCTTAGATTATATTATTACTCCAGAATTGTTATTGTCCACATGACTTGATCTATGTAATTCTTTGCTTCTACCTGATTAGCCTGCCTCTTCTCTGAGTCCCTGTCCAAAAACAGTCTTGTTCTCTAAACCCCTTCCGTGGTAGCTGGACACCCTGCCTTCCTACATAACTTACTCCAGTTCTCAGTCCCTATGGGTTACATTGTTATTCTTTACTAGTGGGACCAGAGAAGTCAATCTGCATGTTCTATTACCCTTTTTTTAGTTGAAGTAGAGATAATCACTAAAACCTGTTGCCAGCCTCCAACCACCAGATTGAACCTCTAGACATCATAATTGCCTGTATTTTGCCTGTTTTCAGACATTATTTTCTAAGACTTTTCTTTATAGTCATTTCAGTTTGGTCTATTCCTTATTCTGCTGTAGGAACTCCACAATGATGCACATGTGTAAGCAACTTGTGGCATGAAAACTAACTGAAGATATACAGACAAACTGCAGAAGCAGGGCTGTAAAGGACTTGAGCATACCTAAAATATGCAGCTGGCTGGAAAAAAAAAACAAAACAAAACAAAACAAAAAAACAGGAAGTCTTTGGGCAACAGATAGAGGACATGATGAACAATAATGGCAAGAAAGTGAAGAAAAGGCATTCACTGTCCATGCCTATTTTTCTAAAAAGACAATATACAGAGAGTAGGGATATTGAAAACTCTACTTATATAGACTTTTTTTACAGTCTTTTAATACCTTCCATGATTGCACTCCTCATATGTTCCTACCACATACCACATTAGTCATCTAGGAACAATATACTACAGATAAATCTACCAGATACATGTCATACTTCTTTCTATTGGTTTACTGCCAAAGTAAAATTATATAGACATTTAAAATGTGACCTCTTCCCTGAAGTTCTACATAGTCTATTTAGGGAGACCTGACTAAAACATATAAGAAATACAGACAAAAAGCTTTGGGAAGTATTTTGTATAGAAATACAAACAAAAAGCTTTGGGAAGTAAGATACAGTGTGGACTATGATGGAAGGATAAAATGTGGAAAAGCAAACCAGCAGGGACATGAGTGGTTCAAATTTCAGCTCTTAAATCAAACTCACCAGAATTTATTTGGATGTTGATACTCACATTTAGTCATACTTGGGCCAACTATCTCAACTGTTGTTGCCTCAGTTTTCTTATTGGCAACATAGGAATGATGAGACAACCACAGGTGTTGGGAGTATATTGAAAATGAAGTTTCTAGAACATAAGAAGTATTTAATGTAAATTGTATGCTATTACCAATTAAATAAACATTTTCTAAGAGACAGCAATTGCAATGGAAAATTTTAAAGTATGACATTTTATGAATATAACAATTAATTATTGGTGCTCTATAGATACATATTAATGGCTTATGCTTATTAATTGGAGGACAATATTGAAAGTACAATGTTCTCGGAGGATATACCTAAAGATTGAACAAGGACTCTATGCCGAGGTCCAGTTCTAGTGAATCCAAGGGTCCCCGAAGGATGGACGGTCAGGCGAAAGGAAATGAGAGAGCCACAAGAGAGATGTAATCTGATGACCAAGCAGGCAGCCCTGGCAGTTCTGGCATCCCCACCCTGCTGGTCTCAGTGTCTTTATTTAAAAGGTATTGAGTGACATTACATAGTCTGATCTTGCTGCTTTCTACCAGCAAGGCACAACTTCCTTAATCCTGTATGTTGGTTTCAGGATACTTAACATATAAATTTAGGGTGGGGAGAGAGAACAGGGTGTTTCCTAAGGCCTTAATATTAATTACCTATAAACAAGCCAGGGGTCATTCTGCCTATTCTTCCCACTACTATGGGGGAGGTGCAACCCATCCCCAAGATGCAACTTTAAGGTTACTTCTGGCCAGGCTACTCTCATTCAGATGTAATCCATCAAAGCATGTGCTCCAGGTCCTTCCCTTTTATCTAAATGCCATAAAACAAAAGAGCATTACATTCCTTGGGGCCAAGGAGAGTAGCTCAAGAAATTCAAGCCCGCCATTTTGGCTGGAGAGAGCTTTGCTGCAACCACTTTTCTCCACAGGGAAGTGTCTCAACCTGTGAGCCCAAAATGGCTCCCAACTTCTAGGAGCCTAAATTACTTCTAGGTCTAAATTACTCATATGTTATTAGACATCTGCCAGTTTCCAGGTATTGTGTCAAGAAATTTCATGTGTGCAATTCCATTTAAACTTCATAACAAATTATGAGTTAGTAATATTATTAGGTTTTTCTAGATGAGAAAACTGGCATGCAAAAAGTAAAGTGATTTTCCCAGGTCCCCTATTTATAAGAAGGATTAAAATCTGTATACCCTGAATCACCGCCTGGGTCTTTGTGACATATATACTCCTCATTAAAGAAATAGAAAAATGACAAACAAGCAACAGAGTTAAAAATACATAGAGATGTAAGAGATGGAGTGAATGATCCTGAAAAAGAAAATGCAATGCCTAACCACCAACAGAAAAGAGGCAGCAAAAGAGACAGTTAATTTAAAAATTAAAAGAGAAAGATAAAAGAAAAAAAAAAGGCTCTCCAGGTGACAGGTTAATATATATGAACAGGATTGAAAGGATTTAGGCAAATGCACCAGATTTTGCCATTATGTGAATGAACAGCAAAATGTTTAAAAATATAATCTTTAAATGGAAAGGATAATGATTTTTATGGACACGTTCACATTTGCTTAGAATGGCCTATTATAAGCAGAGTTTTATTGGTATTAAGGAACTGCTCCACTCAAGTTCAGGAAAAATATACTTATGATAAGAATAGACTTGTCAAAATTTGTCAGGACCCTGGAGAGCAGAAGTTTTGGGTCATGCATCTCTGCTTTTATCTGCACATATCCTCTATCTGCTAAATGATTAGCTACCCATTGATTAGCCTACCTCCAATGCTATTACTGATCTTTCAAAACATGGATATTTAGTTTGCCTGGCCAGCTCCAACTCAAAATCAAGGAATTCTCATTGATTATACTCTAACACTCCATTTCTACCTTGCAAATTCTCCAGAGAGAGAAAGAGAAAATATCTATGGGAGCCAGCCATTTTTTTTCTTTTTTAATCAAGGAGGTCTTGGGCTAGCCTTTGCACAATGATCCTCCCTTTTGCTAAATAATGTGCTGGGGAAGTCTCACAATGTAGAACAGAATCATTTAGACAGTAGTTGTGTTTCAGAAAAATTCCCTCAGAAGTCAGTATATGTGGGACAGGTCATTATATCTGTTATATCTTGTGTCAGAAAGAAAAAGAGGATATATCACTTAGGGGTGTGCACTTGGTCATACAGATAGAAACTGTATTAAATACAATTCAGTGATTTAACAATGAGTGTTATTTTAAAAAAGTCACAGATTAAAGGTTTATTACAAAAGTTAGATGAACATTAACTGTTGGCAATAGACCCTAGATGCCATAAAATCTCAATTAAGCAAAAACGAACTACTTTTTTTTTATAGGAGTAGTTTCAAAGGTATATGGAGAAAGGCATATAAATCATACCAGAATGAACTACATGCTGATTTATAGTTACTAACTTGTGATGGGGAGGAGAACCGGAAAAAGTGATTTTAAGAGTAAGACTTCTCTGAAAATTTTATAACAGGAATACTAGGAGAGTAATTTTCTTCTTTCTCATTTATTTATTTATTTTTGTTTTTGGTATTAAGTTCACATAAAAATCACTTTTATCCTCAATAATTTGACTTTATAATATTGTAGTATTTGTTTTTCTTTCTGGGCTAAACTGTGCATCTGCAAACATTCACAATCGAAGTGAAGTTAGTAGGAAATCTCGCCTCACTAGTATATTTTATACGGGCCATTTGTCTGCATGACCATTTCCCATAGCTTATCACAGCTAACCTACATTCTTACTCCATTTGTTGTTAGTATTCTTAAAGTCATAGTTACTGACCTATTTTTTTTCCTTGCTCCCTTGCTGGTGCCTGCATGCCAAAACCTTTCAGTTTTGAACAAGACACTAACTATTCACTGGTTGCAAACTCAGCGTCATTTAATTAATTACTTTGGACTTATAGACGCCCATCCTCAAAGAATATTAATGTCAGATAAAAGAAACAGTTCAGTTACATTTTATCAATTTTGGCTTATCCAAGTCATATTTTATTTGATATGCAACTGTAAGTAAGCCACTTAAAATTTAAACCAATTCAGGGAAAGATTATTTAATTTCAATCTTGTAAAAAGTAAGGAAACTTCCTATTTAAGAAGTTCTTCAGTCAGTAACTGTAGTTCGTTTGCTAGGAGACTTTGAAATATACCAGAAAACAGGCTGGCTGGCAGGTTGGTTTGTGCTGCAAGATATTCTGACAACCTGTCAAAGTTCCACTTTTCTCACATTCTACCAACTTCTCTTTTCTAAAGAAAGCATGAAATGTCAAAATGACAGGTGCCAAAGCGCAGCAGCATCCAGCTTCTGGGCCTATTACCTTAGGAAGGAAAGAGTTGAAAAGTTGTGCAAGTGACATATGCTGAAGAGTGATATTATTTGCCAGGTAAAGGAGTGGCTTGATGGTGCTCGTGTTAACCCTTTGGAGCTGACTAATTTGAGTTACATCCTCTGGGGATAATTTCTATGTGTATTTACAGAAAAAAAATATAGCTTTTGAGCAATAACTTCAATAAGCGATTGAGTGCCATTTTCTTTAATGTTGGTGACTTTCTTCAGTTAATTCTTTGAATGTAATCAACATTGCACAGTTAAAGGAGTTATTTAAATGGATGGAGAAAGCAATATTGCCAGAGAAAGATTAAGACAAGGGAAACTATTGCAATTGTATCTGCATAAAATTTGTTCGTTAATGTGTGTGTGTGTGTGTGTGTGTGTGTGTGTGTGTATTACATACCTACGGGGAGAGTTAAGTATGGTTCAGTTAATTTATATTAATTAGGGAAAAGTCAATCTAAATTAATGGGCATGACTGAGTTATGAAATAAAGTTTAAAAATTCTATTTTATTACTTTCAAGTTCAGATCCTCTCTGATGAATATATATGACTAACCTGCAACTTCCAGCTACTTCTTTATAATGTGCAAAGAAGACCTTAAAAGGAGTATTTTTTTTCTAACTGATAAATGTCTTTATTATTTGTGTTATTATTACTTTATGTTGTATATATTTATGTTTGAGGAAATGGAAATAAATACATAATAGTTTTCTGATCATACTGTTTGGCCAGGACAGGAATGAACAAAGAATCTAATAAAAACTGAAAAATGGGGGCGCCTGGGTGGCTCAGTCGGTTAGGTGGCCGACTTCAGCTCGGGTCATGATCTCGGGGTCTGTGAGTTTGAGCCCCGCGTCGGGCTCTGTGATGACAGCTCGGAGCCTGGAGCCTGCTTCAGATTCTGTGTCTCCCTCTCTCTCTGCCCCTCCCCTGCTCATGTTCTGTCTCTCTCTGTCTCAAAAATAAACATTAAAAAAAAATTTAAAAAAAACCAAAAAACTGAAAAATGGCTGAGAGGAGGAAAAAAATTTGAATGCCCAGAAGGAAGGTGGGAAGGCTTTACAAAGTTAAGAATGAGAATAGGAAAGGATGCTTTAGTAGAGAGTTAGAGAGAGAGAGAGAAGGAGAGAGAGAAAGGGAGAGAGAAGAATGAGATTTATTCTATATTCTGGGAGAAAACAAGATTTGATGCTACAAGTCCGGAGATGTAATCCTATCTGTACTCTGAGAAGCAACATCATGTAGCAGTTGGGAGTTCAGAGTCCATAGCTGGACTGTTTAATAACTGAGTTTTTACCTGGTGCTCAATTCAAGTGGTCCACAATTTATCTACCTGTAAAAGGGAGGCACTTGAAATGTCTGCCTCATAATACTGTTGTGAGAAATTAAATTGATTATGTGTGTAAAGTGGTCATTATTCCATGATTTTATCTTTGGAAAACCAGTTTTAAAGGACTCTCATTTCTATGTCTTCAGAAATTAAAAAAGGATATTGCATTACATTGGAATGAGAAATCAGAGAATTCTCAGCCAGAGGGAAGTTAGAAATCACTGCTACAAGAGCAAAGGGCTTTAATTAACCAATTTATTTGTGGCATACTTTGAGTATCTTTATACTACAGTAGTTGTATGTACTTATCACAGCTATGGTTAATTATGTGTGATACTACTGATAAAGATTTACAATGGCAACACCTAGTGAGTAGTAAGCATTTTTTAAACCAATTGATAGGCAGTATACTAAGAGTTGAAGACTACATGTAATATAGTATGACCCACTTATAACCCATCTGGGGATACTTGGGAAGCAGATATCTAGCTTATCTTCTACCGATGAAATTCATACAAATTAGACTGAAAGATGAAAGACAGGCACTCATCATATTATTGCTACTCCAGCAACAATAAGCGGGTGAGTGGATTCAAATTTTGTAAAAAGTTGCAGGAACCTCTTAGCAAATCACCTTTTTCTAAGCCCTAAGCAATAGTGATCATTGCTTTAGCTTCTGCAATCTCTTCACTCTCTGGATAAAAATGAAAATGAAATTTAGTAGCAAATATGAGATATTAGCAATTCCCTGACCTTAGATTCTCTATTTTGTCCATTGGTTATATAGCGCCCAATTTATTGTATTATATCCCATGCATCCTTCTAGGAATAATTAGAGGGGTTTATGGTCTTGTTATGATCAATCTCAAATACACCATTTGCTAACAAAAGTAATTCCAGAAAAAAGAGCTTCAAAAATGGTGATGTAGGATAGTTAATCTTTAACGGTTAGTGTTGAAGGAATCCCTACTAATGAAGAGCAGAAAATAGGATAGTGATGTTCCACAGCATATAGTGTCAAAGAGCTATTTAAATTTTTACCTGTATAAGACTTAAATGAAGCAATACAATATTATGTAGGGTGTGAGGCACTCAAGAACTAATTGTAAAGTAGCATGGCTAATTCTGATTGTCCTGGAGAGCATTCAGGAAGGAAATGTCAAGATCAGCACTTTGAATTTTCAGCTTAAGAGATGGTCAGAAAGCCATAGAACTTCTATAATTTCCTTTTAAAAAGTCTATCCTTTTATAGCCATAGAACAGATATATCTGGAAAAAAAAAGAGCTAACAATTAATTCTTCAGGTTCGAAAATCAATTGAATTTATGGATGCACCGGGTCTCATATGAAAGCTAGGAGAGTGTTTGGAAAATGGTAGGACTTATGGGTTGAAATGGAGATATTTGTATAGATGCAGATGAATATGAGTACCTTGACTCTCTAAATGTCAAAGGACTTTCCTTACTGGTAGATACAGCTCTCCTGAATCTCCTATCTGAAGAGACAATGTATATTGCTTGAATGTCTACAATGAGCTAATTTGAGGCAGTGCTCCTTCAAGAAAATGATAATTCTTTCAGTATCCAATACTAGTACCCAACTTTGCTTCCAGATGCTTGACTAGAATCAGATTTCAGAATAATTTCAGGAAAGAATTACAAAGACCTACACAAAAAAAGCTACTGTATACATGAGATAGATTTCAGTATTTTGAAACATGAGATTATCTATCTATCTATCTATCTATCTATCTCTCTATCTTCCTACCTACCTACCTATCTATCTATAAGTGGATACCAATAGTGCTAGGTTAGGGAAGAAAGAAAATAACATTGGATTTACATATTTTCCTAAGTGCATTAATAACTGTACACATACCAGAGATTCTGAATTTGAAGTGTTAACATAAACAGTTGGCCATGATTTTCACAGTTCCCCTAGTTGGTCCACTGAACCATGGACTCAGTGTTGGCCTATATTAGAATGTAGAGAAAAGAAACCAAAGGTTTAGGAGAATAGGAATGTTGGATCAATCTATGCATTCCTTTCACTCATCCCCTCACTATTTTTTTCTAGAGGAATCCAAGCAGTCTCTTTTCACAAAGCATTGGTAATTACATTAAAGATGTTAAACATGCAGTTATAAGAATTTCTATAATTGCCATCTTCTACTGTTTGGGATAACAATCACACTATTATTCACTAGCTATTTCCCCTGGGTAAATTACTTAAAGTCTCTGAGACTCAGTTTCCTGAACTGCAAAATGAGAATAATAATAACCATTTTGTTCAATCATTGATATATCTGGCACAAAATGACTGTTAATGTTTTATTGAAGTTCTACATACAAGATGCTTTGCCAAAACTTTACATGCATTGCATTCTTTAATCTTCTCAGTGATCAAATGAGGTATATGCTTTGTCTAATCCCCTTTTCTAGATAAAACAGTTGATGCTTAGTTGAGTCATAATAACAAACCTATAATTTGAACTAAAATAGTCTGACTCTAGAACTCACATTTTTAAACACTATGCTGTACTGCATACAGATTATCCATAAATGTAAATTATTACCATCATCAACATCACACTATAATTAGCATCACTGTTATTATATGATCATTTATCTGTAATTTTTGTCATACTTCTATTACAGTAAAGTCCTTCAGATCATTGATAGATGTAGGAGGGCTTTTAATAATAAATATCTGATTATCAGAATATAAACATCAGAGACCAAAATAATAACCTCTATGGACTTCCCTGATCTAAAAATTAAGATGTACAATTGCACACATCCTGAGATCTCTTTTAGTTCTATTTAACAAGTTTTAGTAAGATCAATCTTTGGAGACTGTCAGCTCACGATGAATGGACATATGTACAACTTCAGTTATAAGAATCATTGGTGGTAGCAATATCAACGTCCTTCGCTAAACATTAGTTATATTGAGCCTAATCAGAAGCCCAGGATATGCTACTTTTACTTTTACTTTAATAAAAATAAATTATTCGTAGAGGGTATCCTTCTACCTAGTTAAAATTAAGTGTCATATATTATTTTTTTTGTTTTTATTAAGATACTATACATTCATTGAAGTTATATAGTTAGCATCACAGTGACTTAAAAATCAGGGGGCACATGGGTGGCTCACTCTGTGAAGGATCCAAATCTTGATATCATCTTAGGTTGCAATCTTGCTGTCATGAGATCAAGCCCCACACTGGGCTCCACACTGAGCACAGCCTGCTTGGGATTCTCTCTCTCCCCTTCTCTCTCTCTCTGCCCCAACCCCAAAATAAATAAATAAACATTAAAAAATGTCAGAAGTGTACTATTTCCTTATTTTTATACAAAGATTTCCACTACAACCTGATAAGATAATTTTCTTGGATCTATTGGGAAATTGCAGTGCCTTTTGAAAACTCAATGACGTTTTGCATCATTCAAATATAAAGCTCAGTAAAATTACAAAACAAAATGCAAGCTGAAGGAGGACTATCTCTATCATTTAGACTTTTGAGGTCTTAGGTTTAGAATTTTAACCAATGCATTATAAAACCTAACTCTTTCAGCACTAATCATTATCATCCTAAGATATATAAAAGATCATTGTTATTAATTACTGTAAGACATAGATAATAAAAAGCAAAAAGTCTGTCCTAGTTTAAAAAGTTACAAAAAACCAAAAAAGAAAAAATAGATTATAAGACCCTCACAGGCAGATCCCACATCAGGCCAAGTCAATCAGCTGAAAAAATAATAATTCACCGAGAAAGTTCATTATTTGATGGACACAATGCCAATTAACTAATCTGACACAATGCAATTAACAAGTTTGACTTTTTTTAAATGAATTGACTGACTTGGCTTCTTGTTTCAGTGTCGTGTAGATATAGCAGCAGATAACAGTAACAATATTGAACTAGGAGGTTAAGTGATTTAATTTTGAAGACATTACTGTTGCAGAGGCCACATTTAATAAATCAATGCATTTAAGATGTTTGGAGATCTATGGATTAAAGATTACCTTGCTGGTGGAGTGCCTAGTAATCATTATACATTGCAAAACCATGCACAATACTAAGAGTTTGTCTTTCCTGGTTGTCAATAATACTATGCATCTCCAGGTAGCCTCAAATCTTCCCTCCGCTAGCTGGTTTTCTTCAACAGATATTACTTCTCTATAGTAACAGATCAAACCCCACACCTCTCTACCTCAGCTTTAGTTAAGGGTGTATGACAAGTTTAGTTTGGGATATTAATAGTTAGAGTAAGCAGTATACAAGCCCTTCTTCATTTGAGCCTAAGATGATATTGAGTTTTGGAATTTTTTTTTCCCTAAGCAACTGAGTTACTTGTGTGAAAAAGGAAAAAAAAAATCAAATGTTGTTCCTATACAGAGAAATGCAATGTCAAAGGAGACCTCATGGCCTTATAGGGAATTGTTCAGCACTGCTCATTAATTGTAACTTGGAGGCTATTAAACAGTGCTAACCTCAGTGCCTTATATGAAATGTGTAAGAATAGCAGGAAGGTGTCCTGTTATGATATAAGGGATATTATATTTAAAAAATTAAAAAAACCTCTATTCTTTCTCAAAGATAAATCTCGAGTTATTTTAATCCATCATGCCAATCAATACATTTTAGTAGTCAACCATTTTTCATAATGAATTCTAGTGGAAAAAGATGTTGAATATTTAATTTGAGTACACTACCAGGAATAATTATAATGGTAACTAGAATCATAAAATTATGGAATATGACATATGGATCAGAGATTAGGAAATGTCTGCCTCAATTTTTGATAAAAAAGATTACTAAAATTTAGGGACTTTCCAAAGACTACAAACTTATTGGGAGCAAAGTTGAGTCTAGACTCTTTCTTCCTTCAATGTTCTTTCCAGTCCTACTTTCCAGCATTGTCTGAAGTAACTTTAGGGACACCTGGGTGGCTTAGTTGGTTAAATGTTCAACTCTAGCTCCAGTCATGATCTTGCGGTTTGTGAGTTCCAGCCCCTCGTTGGGTTTTGTGCTGACAGCTCAGAGCCTGGAGCCTGGAGCCTGCTTTGGATTCTGTGTTTCCCTCTCTCTCTGTCCATTCCCTGCTCTCTCTCTCTCTCTCTCTGTAATAATAATAAATAAATATTTAAAAACAACAACAATTTGAAACAACTTTAATAAAATTTAGGAAATTAAGGGGCACCTGGGTGGCTCAGTCAGTTAAGCATCTGACTTCAGTTCAGGTCATGATCTCACAGGTCATGATTTTGAGCCCCACATCAGGCTCTATGCTAACAGCTCAGAACCTGGAGCCTGTTTCCGATTCTGTTTCTCCCTCTCTTTCTGCCTCTCTCCAGCTCTCTCTCTTTCTCTCATTCTAAAATAAAAAAAAACAGTTTTACAAATTAAAAAAAAAAATAAAGAAAATGTAAGAAGTCTACAACCAATAAGAGTTTTGGTTTTCTGCCCAGATTGCAGCTGTGTTGTGTCATACTTTAGGGCAAATCCAACGGAATTTTATTTGAAGCATTCTCCATCCACATCCTGACTCGCCACAAGCAATTATATCCTCCCATGCTTGGATTAAATTCCTCTCAGTTAATCATGGCTTCCCAACCCCTATGGAGGCCAGGGCCTCCATATTCTTTGCTGCCCTTGTTAATCTAGTGGTCATCCAGGTAGATAGAAAGTGTTCAATAAAAATGATTGAATGAATTAAAATGCTCCAAACTCCTGACTCCCGTGTTAGCACTGTTTCTTAGCATACTGTTGTCCTCTGATGTATCTATGACATTCTTTGATGTATCCATGAGGTTATATTAAGATGATTTGATACCCATCCCCACACATACCCATGCAGAATGTTAGCTAACAGGCTTTCTTTTCCTCTGAGTCAATAGGGAGTGTTCTTGTTCCTCAGAGAGCTAGAAAGAACCCCAATGAGAGCATTACTAACTTCGACAGGGAAAAAAAAGTCATATAATCCTATGATTTTTAATGCAATCTTTAAGGTTGTTTTGAGAATACATCTGGAGGACATTCCTATTCTAACATAGCTTGCGATATGATGTGAATTTTTCATTCATAAAATGAGATGCTAACATCACCGGATGGGTATATAGTGTTTTTATACAACTCATAGCAGCTCTTTTAATTTAGTGGATTAGGTCTCAGATAGATACCCTTCCTCTTCCCTGTTTTATTTGATTAAATTAAAAGGAAGCATTTTTTCTACCCCTACTACATTACTGATAATTACTCTGACAAAATATTACAAGGCAGAGTTTCTTCCTGAGAACGAATTTGGTAAGTAATAAGATGCCAGTTTTGTCATCTACCCCATATAATAATAATAGAGCCTTAAGTTTGTGAAGCAGTCTACACAGTTTCTCCATGTGCTACTTACTACCTTTGGGATCAGAGAGACACCATGTGGTAGGTAGAACAGCTCTGATGGATCCCATTTGGCTGGTGTTGTGAGGTCTCAGATAAGGCAGGTGAGTAGAACAAGGTCACACAACCAAAAGGAAGCAGAATGGGAAACCTCATCACAGATTTCAAATTAAATCTCTGTCTCTGCCTGCTTTGCATTTCTCCAGATTTATGAAGGTCTATACTCCAGAAAATACAACATGTTACCAGATAAACATGATATATTTCTATGAATTACATATCTTCTTAAATTTTCGAAGGGGAGGAAACCTTAGTTTTGAAGGAAACATAATTTCATGTGAAAATAAATACATGTATATTAGAGAGGAATGCAGAATTTACAGATATAAATATATTAAGGTCAATATTTACAATTTCTGTCTTTAGTTTACATACATGGAACTCTAGTTACGAGTTCATTTTCTGTCATGAAGCATTCTTAAATACGAACATGGAAGCAGCTCAGAACATTTTCTCACAAGTACACAGGGAAGTCCTGACCAGAGCTCCCTACCCCCATCTTCCTATCTGTAATGTCCTTTGATTCATTCAGAGATATGCAGACTTGGAAAACAGGAGGCTTCATATAATGACAGAAAACATAGGTTCTGATCACAAAATCAATTATATTGGAACTAAGTCACATAGATCTTGGTATATAATCCTTAAGGAAAAAAAAATCCAAGTGATTTAGCAATAATGGGTTAAATAGTGGTAAACGGTTTTCTCTGTTGTAGAACTTCTTAGAGTGTTAAGTGTGCTACGTGATTAATGGATCCCATGTAAAGTGAACATGTAGTATTTCATTGTATTTTATTAAAAGAAGTATCCTGACCTGTGTTATAATGATATGGAAGAATTTATTCAAGATTTCTGCAATGACAGCATTGTAATAGGGGAGAGAGATTGAGCTCAACTCTAAATACATGAAAGACGGCTGAGGATTTAGAGCCAATGAACAGAGGGAGGGGAGCAGTGGATGGAAAAATGCTAACAGGAGACATCAATGGCAGGAGATTCTAGCTAAACTGACTTAACAGCATTCTTCCTGAGGTCAGGCCACAGTGTTCAGACTCAAGGGCGGGAAAGTATCACTAAATTGACTTATGAGGATTCTTGCTAAAACTGAGCTAAGTAAGTTAAAGACAGACCTCTGTAGTTGGGGGTGGGGTGGGGTGAGAAATGTTGAGGCCTAGTCGAGAGAAGGACTTTAAAAAGTGTAGCTGAAGATTGTTCAAGACCAGAGTCTACGTCAATTTACTTAATGGATAGCCCTTTTGGTGGGTCACTTTCCTTGGACTAATTACCAAGGAAAACATTCCGGAAGCCTTTGCTCTACTCCATTCTTTGTGTTATAGTCCAGAATGTGATACTATCGGTATACCTCGCTATTTGCTTTGCGTTATTTCTACATGCCAGCTACAGCATAGGTGATCTGATCTTGCCGACATAATGTTATGCTTGGGTCAAAATAGCAGGATTATATAGGTGGAGAACATAAAGAATGGATCTAGCCTACCTTTGTTCGAGCTGAGTTTCCTTCTAAAAAACAATATTTTCACTCATTTGCTGAATAACTTTGGGTAAGCCATGTAACCTCTGGGTCTTCAATGCCTCATTGGTATAATAAAAAGTATTTAACTGACTGATGCCTTTCCACTATGTGTGTGTGTGTGTGTGTGTGTGTGTGTGTGTGTGTATGTGGCTTTCTGTGCTTCTATGTATCCAATTAATGTTTTACAAAGAACAGATTAAACAAAAGAGTTTGAATCAAACAGATCAAGACAGGTAGGCAGACATCAATTTCTAATATCTTCTGACAAAAGATTTATCCATTCTGATTTTAGAGAAATATTTCCCAAAATAAAACTGGATTGTTCTAAAAATAGAAGAATTTTGTTTCCGGATATAAAACTAAAGTATAAGCATGAAATAAGAATCCCAAATAAACTGTAAATAGAAAATATTCACATTTCTCAGTGAAAACCAACCTTTGCATCAGACTTGTAATCTAGCCGTATTAATTCACCCCAATAGAAAAAGATGTCATGCAAGTCTTATACCTCTCCCCACACACGTGTGTGTGTGTGTGTGTGTGTGTGTAGACACTTAACCAAACAAATCAAATTTGCTAAGCAAGCATGTTTGGAGGAGAGCAGTTACGAGTAAATTCCTTCCAAGAAAGTCACCCTTTTGCCTTTAAATTTACAAAATCAACATATCACATTTAGAGTTGGAAATCTACTCAGTCCCGTCTTTTAAATTAAAGTGGGAAAATTATTCAAATACGTACTTTACAACTGTGTATACATATAGATATGGATAGTGACAGGCTTTAACTCAGAAGACTTGAAGAGCAGACACTTAAACTTACACCTTCCCCAGTTTTTATTAAAAAAATGTTACAATTTGATTACAATCTTCATAGTAAAATCCAGAGTTACAGTTGGAAGAGACCCTCAGAGTCCTGTGCTCTAACCCCTTCATTTTATAGACATGAACATGGAGTTTCAGAAGATAAAGCCCGCAGCTGGTGAGTGGCAGAGTTGGGTTCAGAACCCAGCTTCCTGATTTGGTGCAGAGATTTTTTTTTTCCCACTACTACAAACCAAACAGGAATTAGTCAAGCAATTCAGGAGGCCTAACACAGGGCTCACTTGTGGAATCGACGTGCATTTGTCCCATGGAATTTGTTATCTCCAATTGTGCTCCTGTTATGGGATTTGTTGTTCTGTTTTCTGACTCTGCACTTGATTTGCCATTCTGGGCCATAGCAATATGCTTCCCCAGAGTACTGAGCAGTGGTCAGTGAATTTAATCTGTCTCACACTGTGATCTGTGAGCTAAATTGTTACATCTCCACCTAGTGGACAAATTCACATAGATGGGAATTGCAAAGGAGATGTGGCCCGCTGAGGACGAATCTGCAGGAAAAGGGCAGGATGTATCACAGAGAGGTTAAAGCTGCAAAAAACTTTTAGTGACAACTGGCAGTAAACTGAAGACTTCTATGGAGAAATCAAAGTGTAATTATTAGACAGGGAAAATCAGCTTTCTCATTACTTCAAGGGCCTCTAGAGATTTTTTTTTTTTTTTTTTTTAGCTTCTGGAGGATGCTATGTTGTATGAAGAGAGACAAGTCAGAGGGTGGAATTAATAGAACTCTCGAGTGAAATTTCCCTAAAAGTGCACACAGACAAATGTACTCAGCCTTTGGAATCTGACTGTCCCCTCAAAATCTCTTAAAGCCTAAATAGAAAGACAAATCCTGGGCCATATGGTTAGCCGAACAACCCTACCTGCGTCCAAAATCCATCACAGGTTTACTATGCTCTGTGCTTCAGAGGAGCCCTCACTAGTTTGTATGTATCATCTGCCGTTTGCGGCTTTCTAGAGTAACGAGAACAAAGGGTCGAGTCAATTTGCTATGATCCCCTGAAATCAGAGGCAACACTGTCTCAGAGAAATGAGATCTCCAAAACAGAAGTGTGCACATGTGTGGGAGGGACAAGCACAGAATTAGTCCTCTTTCAGTATAATTTTCAACACTGGGCCCTTTTCCTTCTCCCCTCTACCCCTTTCTTACATTTTAGCTTTTCATTACCAAGGAGCCAAGTCGCTTCCATCGCAATAATTTCCTCTCTGTGCAAACATCCCTGGGACATTTTGCTCCACATTAAGTACAACTGCTTTCTGAGAAGAACTGACAAAACAACTGCTGCTAATTTTCTTTTATTCAAATCAAGTTCATTTTTTTTTCTTTTTAACATCTATACGCTGTGTTCAGAAAGCTTTTGCATCGATAGCAATTTTAAGAATGTCCTTGACATTAAAAATTTCTATATTTGAGAGACAGTATCTTCTGAAGAGAGTGTATAATGCTCTAAGGCTGAGTTGGCATAAACACTGCAAAATCACAGGTGAATGACACCTGGCAAGTAGCATACATTCAGGAAATACTTCTTGAAGTGAATTGAATTGAAAAGGCAGTTGGTAACCTAATGGGTTTGATTTGATGTGGTTCCCAAGGCAGCAGATTGAGCAACTCAAGTGAAAATCCTAGAAGCCGAGGACCCACAGCTCATACTAAAGCTCATACTTTTTTGGGTTTGTGATAAAAAGCTGAGGTCACTCCTCACTCTGCCCCTTACTTGCTGTGTCATCATAAATAAGTTACTCAAATTCTCTGTGACTCAATTTACCTGGCTAAAAATTACAGTGTAGGAATAGTATTTAATTCAGAAATTTCTGGTGATAATGTAAAGGTATCTAAAGTGCTTAGCACAGTGTTAAGCACAGCATAGCAAGTGCTATGTGAGTACCTTACTGAGAAGTGTTTTTGTTGTTGTTGTTGGTTTGTTTGCGTTTGTTTGTTTGTTTGTTTACCAAGAATGGATTCTATCAAAGGCTTCACTTAGAAAGGATGGAAAAATAATGAGAACAAAGGGAGCTGACCAAAGATTATATATTATTCAATTAATTATAAAGTACTCTCAATAACTGTATTTTAAAAGCATAACTTCGTGTATGACATGAGTTTGAGAAAACTTTTAGGCAAAACTAAACAAAACTCTGCATTAGAGCCTAATAGAAACTAGAGGCACAGCTTGTACTTCATCCTTGGGAAGTGGGTAGCATTAGTAAGTGAAGGAGGAGAAACACCATAAACTAGCAAAATGCCCACATATCACACAGACACACACACACAGACGCACACAATTAAGAAATCTAGTAATATCTGCTGTTTAAGCAGAAAGAAATATTTAAATGTTAGTTTTAGGAGGCTAAATACAGGAAGCCAACACTATTGATGTGTAGTTGTAGCAAACCTCTTAGGAAGCATTTAGATATTAAGGAGGAGATATTAGAGCAAAGAAGACCAATTTTAATTGCTAAAGATTAAGGTAGGTTCTGCCATCCTAGAAGCACCATTGGAAGGCTTGAGAATAAGTTTTCTAGACGTTGCACTATTACATCTCCTCAACTGCATGCTTATAGTAATCCAATAATTAAAGAATTGGGATAGTTTTTACAAAGTACAACCAGAGACGTTTACCCTGGAAACAGCAGCAGAAGGACATAGTAATGAAGTCTATAAAATATCCAAACTGTAGGGAATGAGGAAAGGAAAATGGAACAAACCTTGGAGAATAGGACCAATGGGCAGACTTGTATCTCTACAGACGAGGGTGCTCAATCCCTGTAATGTAGACACAGCACAAGAAAAATGGCAAATGTAGGCTGAATTAAGTTTCAGTGAAGAAAATAAATGGACTTTAAAACCCCTACTCTGAAACTATACTTCTTAAGTTTATATATTAGCTTATTTTGTCATAAATTCTCTGATTTATCAGAGAATATACAGAGGTTTATACATAGGTTTTTAGATAAAGTGGAAATAACAAGAGGATCTATGTCAAATAATTATTTTGAGGATTGTACAGTGTCAGGCAGTAAGCATAGTATATAGAACATAATAAGCTATTATTATTATTATTATTATTATTATTATTATTATTGTTATTAGATGTAGCTAACCAACTAGCACAAATACACTAAAAATAAGAAATTTATAGTTTGAATTCTATTTATATTTGTATTTATATTTGTATGTCTCTATAGCACTCACAGACTAGAACAATGTTTCCAAATTCTACCATGTATTCAAAATATTGGAGAACTTGTGGAAACAGATAGCTAAGCTTCACCCCCAGGATGAGGCAGGGCTAAGATTTTGGGTTTCTAACAAGCAACTAGATGATGCTGATGCTACTGGTCCAGGTATCACCCTTTTTTTAATGTTTATTTACTTATTTTGAGAAACAGAAAGAGAGAGAGAGAGAGGCAGAGAGAGAGAGAGAGAGTGCATGTGCATAGGGGAAGGGCAGAGAGATAGAGGAAAAGAGAGGGGGAGGAGAGAGAATCCGAAGCAAACTCCACACCCAGTGCAGAGCCTGATGCAAGGCTCAATCTCATGTCCCTGAGATCATAACCTAAGTCAAAATCAGGAGTCGGATGCTCAACTGACTAAGCCACCCAGGCACCCTGAGTCCAGATACCATACTTTGATAAAACTTGTCCTAGACTATACAACTTGAATTTTCACTATGAGTTACTCTATATTGTGGTATTTTCAAATAAGCCTTTTTAGTCTCAGATCTTATAGCAGGTCATTATGTCTCAGTGGAAACCCACATATAGGGAGGGAGATAAGAGTTCATAAGACTGCTTCCATTCAATGAGATTAGAGAAGAAGTGATGTGTTTTACTACCAGGCTAAATAATTTAAGAGCTGATGTGTGATCCTCAAGCTTTCACCCTCTCTTGTCAGTGCCAAAAGAGCCATGATGGAGGCTTTGTGTTCTAGATGGTGTATCTACCAACTGAAGAAACATTATACACCTGTGTTCTTTAGCAGGGTCCCTCCACTAACCCAAATAGATATGTAATGTGAATGATAAGTAAGCTTTTATCTACTGTTCCTTAAAGACGTGATATTAATATGTTCCTTCTCTTCATAATCTCAGTGCCTTCTACCTAGCAGGTGTCCACGTATGTTTTTTTTTCCCCATAGCTATAATATTTCAAAATGTGCCACAGTGAATTGATACATCATATCAGTTTTTATAAATGTAGATGCACACAGCGCACGTGTTTATTTTGGTACACATCACAATTGCCTTTCTCTTTGTCTTCTTTCATTCACTTTTCTTCTTTCTTCCTTTGAGAACTGTGCAGTCTGTTCTACACAAAGAGGAACAGCAAACTCTTTAGAGAGAATAGAGACAAGAGACTTGATGACCTTGGAAAGACCCTGACTAAGTATTTGCCTGGATTCATTAGCAAATGAAGTCTGTGACAGTGAATCCTTGCAATAATTTTCTTTTCTATTATAACCAGCATGAGGATTTTCTCATCTCGACCTCCAAATGATCCCTATCAGAGTTCTCCAGATGTTCCACACACCTATCCAAAATTTAAGTCACACAAATGTACAGTATGTTTTTCAAGGCTGATATGAACCAAAAGATAGAAGAAAAGAAGCAGAGAGTAAATGCAATCACTACAATGTTTATTTAAATATTTATAATCATTTTAAAATTGTTGTGTTAGTTTGTATGGCAGGGTAACATTGCCATACAATACATACATAGTATGAAGAAGCTAACATTCAGAATATACCTTCCTTAGAAATAAAGAATCAAGTATTCTGTATATCGTACACTCACTCACACACACACACACACACACACACACACACACACACACGCACACTTGCGTGACCTTTCATTCTCATGTTATGCTTTAATAAATAGAAAGCAAAAATTCTAGCATGAAATATTTACAGTCCTTGAAACAGTCTCTTTCTTTCTCCCTACCCAATGGTCTACATTTTATATTCTTAAAACAAAAACAAAACAAAACAAAACCCCAGAAACTTTCTTAAAGTCACTTCCCAAGGAAGTCTCTTTTTCAGTAGCTGTATGAAGATACAAAGTCACAACTAATCAAAATCCCTTTGTGTAGTGGTTTTATTCATGTATTTTATGATTTCACTTTCCCTTTTTCCTTAATGCCATGTCTACTTTCCACTGTAGATGGTAATTTGCTTGAGGGCAGAGGCTGTGCTTTTCCTTTACTTTGTTGAACACAAGTATTTTGAAGGAGCCTGCAGTATTGTGAGCACTGAATAGAATTTTGTTGATGATAGTGATGTTTCCGAAAACGTCTAAGAATAAAAGCAGACAATTCTGTCCTACTGTGGCCTCACTTATTTAATCTAAAGTACCTTTCCTTCCTCCCATAAACAATAATGCACTCAGGCAGCACATATGAAGGAACGTGAGTCAGAAGAGCAATTCATTTTTCCAGTGCCCTTATGTGACTCCATCAATGCCTTAGGAATCTGCTTGAGGATTTATTTTAAACACATCAGCCATTCAGTTTCCAGACTCCATAAGTACAAGATCTGATTCCACTCTCTCCTCCTCAATCTTCATACTCGTAATGCTTAAAAACTGTGCCCTTGCGACTTTTCTGTTAGTTAAGAGATGCACAACATAGGGGCAAAAATCAATCTTAATTAAGGCGAACTCTGGAATTATGATCGAAGGAAGGTACATTAGCCCGGTGATTCCAGACCCCCATACACTGTTGTTATTGATGTTTGGACAGATGGGGAAAGTGAAACAGGAGTCAATACTTCGATCTACTGTGCTCTCCAAGGATCTGAATTTTTAACACATCCATAATGAGTGCTGGTGGTGTTTAATAAATACACAACAGCCCTAAGAGTGGCTCTACGTGTAAAAGACATCAGCAAAGTCCCTGATGCTTCTGGTTGGTAGAAAAAAGTAGGATCTGCCTGATAGAATTTAGAAGTAGTATATTTTCCCAATAACTTTAACATCTAGAGATCTTTTCACTAAGGTGATTAACTGCTATGCACATAACCTTAGGCTTTTCTCTTAAGCAAAATTATTTGCTTTAAGGTGTTATGAATTCAGTTACTTCTCCTATTTAGATGAGATAGACAGGTGTTGCCCCATCCAATATACACTCCCCTCTTTGTCTACAACTATTATCAGTTCAATAATGTCATCTTGGAAATAATCTATCCGAGTTTCCAAATTTTCAACTATTGTTAATTAGTTTATGAATGTCAATCAAATTCTCTCTCTGGCAAGACTCTTGCTAGAATTCAAGAAGTCTAGGGACACCTGGGTTGCTCAGGAGGTTAAGCATCTGGCTCATTTCGGGTCAGGTCATGTTATCATGGTGTGTGAGTTTGAGCCTTGCATCGGGCTCAGTACTGACAGTGTGGACCCTGCTTGGGATCTCTCTCTTTCCCTCTCTCTCTCTGGCCCTCCCCTGCTCACACTCTCTGTCTCTCTCAAAATAAATAAATAAACTTAAAAAAAAAAGAAGAGAATTCAAGATGCCTAGTTGTTCTTTATAACATAATTGAATGGAAGAGGCATTTAATCAGAGGGTCATGTTGGAGTATCTATCCACTTCCTGCTTGTATCTGAGAGGCAGAGAAACCAATCTAAAGAAAGAAACAAATGAAAATGTTTCCAGAGTGACAAATAAAATTTCCAGCGGTGAGACATTGACTCACCTACGTCACTAACAACAACTGAACTGAAGTTTGGTTCTACTTTCTAATTCTTGGTTTATTAAATGCTCCCATAGCCCTTTCATAAATTTTAATTTTCAGTTAAGCTTGCTTGAGTCAGAGTTTGTCTACTGGGGCTGAAATATTCCTAATTCCATTGTTCCCTTTGTCAAAAATTTGCTGAGCTTTCAGTAATCTTTGAGTCACTGTGCTGCTATCCGGGACATGGAGATAGAAAAGACACACTTCTGCATAGTTGGGTAGTTGGTAAGACAGAGAGTAAAGCAAAAATAAATAAATAAATAAATAAATAAATAAATAAATAAATAAATAATAAACAAACACAATGTTATAAGTGAAATAAAGGATCAATACAAGATCTGGAGATTGCTTAGAAAATAGATAGATTGACAACTTGGAGAAGAGATTTAGTGAGGAGGTAGTATCCGATACAAGTTTTTAATGGTCAATGGAAGTTTTTTAGGTGGATAAAAAGGCTAAGACCATTCTTTGAAGAAGGAACAGAAGGTACAAAAACAGAGGTCTAAGAAGGTAATATGTATTTGACACACACAAAAAAGTATACGTATATATTTTTTTTCTCTAGCTGTTGAAAACAAATTGTCAGTCAACCTAAAAAACAAACAAACAAACAAACAAAAAACACTAGGAAAGAGAGAAGGGTCAGATCTTAGCCCATCCTAAAAAGATTGGACTTACGTTGTATTTTAACAGGTAATGTATGGGCATATGGACAAAGCTGTGCTCCTGCTAAGAAAAATGCCCCAAAGGAGACTGTCTTAAGCAATAACTACAGTCCAGCAATGGAGGCTAATGGATAAGAATGGTCTCAGAAGTCTCCAAATACCCAGCTGGTTCTTAGGACTTTATGCAGATTGTTAGAACTCCTATGGCTTACACAATCTGCTGTGCATCTAGTACATGTGGATTTGGCAAGCATAAGTCCTCTCCTCTTGGCTTATGGTCAGCCTACGAATGCCCATTTATCTTTGCTTTTCACTAAACCTCAATAGGTCTCTGGAAAAGGGAGGGATTTTGCAGGTAGGGAGTAATCTGCTTTGGCTTAAAGAGATTGAATCCATCTGTCTATGATGAACACTTTCCCAGTTTTCTCATAGAGCATTGATTATTCCAAGAAAATTGAGAAATATTTCAAGAGGGAGTTATTTTAGAAAGTATCATATATCACAGGCTCTAAGGTATATCTAATTATTGACCCCAATTTACAGATGACAATACAAAAACTAAAGATATTAACTAAGTAGACAATTATATACAACCAAAAAGTGTTAGAAATTCTACATATATTATCCCTAATTTTCATAATGCTTTAAAATGTATTAATACATTTATAAAAATTTTATTGGTAAACACTCACACACACACACACAAAACTAGAATCTAAGTACTAAGTAATAGGTACTATTTATGAAAAGCTGTTCCTAGTGCTTTATACTACCTCATTTAATCGTCATAAATACTGTATTAAGCTGATATCATTGTTATCTCTACAAATGATTAAAAACAGAATTTGAAGGAACTGTCAACAGCAATTAACATCTGGCAACATAATGTCTCTTCAAAGATACATATCCTAATTCCCTCAAACATGTCAATGTGTTAGTTTACATGGCAAAGAGGAATTAAGACTATAGATGAAATTAAGGTTGCTAATCCAATGACCTTAAATAGCTAGATCATCTGGGATTATCCAGGTGGTTCCAATGTAATCACAAAGGTTCTTAAGAGTAGAAGGAAGGAATCAAAAAACAGAAACAAAAACAAACAAACCAAAAAACTGAACTAGAGAGATGCCAGTGTAGACTATAAAGATGAAAGATGTTCTCAGTCAAATAAAGTAGGTGGTCTCTAGAAGCTGGAGAAGGGAAGGAAATTAATTCTCCCAGAGGGACTCCAGAAAGGAAAGTACCCTGACAAAACTTTGATCTTGCCCAGTAAGATCCATTTCAGACTCCTGCTCTTATAGAAATGTAAGGTAATAAATGTGGTTAAGCTACTAAATTTGTGGCTTGTTACAGCCGCCGTAGAAAACGAAGACAGCATTTTACTGTCATCTTGTCATTTAATTTCCACATCAGCCTCCCAAACTTGAAACTATTATTTCTATTTTATAAAAAGGAGAATTGATACTTTGATTCTTTAATTAACTTTTCCAGAGGTATTTACATGGTAAACAGGGATCTGCTCTCCCCGATTTTGAAACTTACGGGCAAAAATCAAATTTTGGGTGATCCAATAATTCAATAAAATTTCTAGAGACCTTCTGGTTGATTTATAATTGGGTATTTCAAAGCAATAAATAGTTCTCTAAATTCCTTAAGTTCACTCTCAACCATTTCTCATTTAAAATTATAGAACTATCGTTGTTTCTTAAATATATAGACTAGGAGGGATTTAAAGATAAACACCTATAATAGTACATTTTATCCTTTCCCCCAAACTCAAATTTTAAGTTAATAAAAATGTTGCATGCTCTGATGCTATCTAGAAGTAGTAAGGAATTACTTGAAATTCTTCAACAAGCCGATTCTGCCCTAATGCCCTGAATTGCTTCCTAGTGGCCAAATGCATTTTCGGTCTTCTAGGTACCTAACTTATTCCACCATGGGTTACCTGGAACAGTAAGGAACTACCTTAAAACAGTGTTTTCATTTTGTATACTGAAGAGTAATTTTTTAGGTAAAAAAAGACCTAGAGAAACAAACTACAAATGTTTCCAGTGTTCCTTACTTAAAAAAATTTCTTTTAAAAATACTAGGGTATCTTCATAATGGATTTTTCCCTCAAAAAATTATAAGACTAATGATTCTTGTAGGGCTGAAGAAAGAAATAAAAGTGCCTCCATATATATGACACGTTTATTCTTGAGTGGGAAAGGGCAAAGTATAGTTTTTTTTGTTTTTTTTTTAATGTTTATTCACTTTTGAGAGACTGAGTGCAAGCAGGGAAGGCGCAGAGAGAGGGAGACAGAATCTGAAGCAGGCTTCAGGATCTGAGCTCAGAGCCCGATGTGGGGCCGAACTCACGGACCATGAGATCATGATCTGAGCCGAGGTCGGACGCTTAACCGACTGAACCAGCCAGGCGCCCCAGTTTGTTTTTGAAAAACAATGTGTATGTGTTTTCTTTTATTTAGTATCACCTCACCCACTCACCATCATGCATCGATCCATTGATTCAATGCATATTTTCTAAATTAACATATGTGAGTCACTTCAAGTTCAAAAATACAGGTATAAAGTGTGTAACTATTTGCAACCTATTGGAGGTGTGCAAACTATCAGAATAGGTAAAATAACAATTGCAACAGTGTATTAAGTGATAATTAGAAAAATTTGTTTTGCTAAGTAGTTATAAATAAAGTATCCAAAATAACTTAGAGTTAGAGAAATAAAGCATCCTTTCAATATGAAAACACAACAGTGATGTCTATAAGATGAGAATGAAAATAGTTACTTTATAGAAGGAAATTATGGCTTTCTGGTTGAAATAAGAATTAATTAATTATCATCAATTAATTACCATAAAATCAATTAATTACCAGAATAAAATTCTGGTTCGGAGTAAACTGGAGTATACTCCATCCTGTCTCTCCCAATGAATACAAGTATAAAACGTGGACAAATGCATAGAGCAAATATGTTAGGGGACTCTGAAAAGTAAAAAAAAAAAAAAAAAGTAGCAGGCAAATTGGAGTAAGAGGCCAGAATTCAAAATACCACTGAACTAGTGATGAAGTTAGTATTTTTTTTTCCCTCCATTACCTTGCCTAAACTCAATTGACCAGAGCCAGGTAATGGAGAATAGAAAAATTAAGCTACAGAAAAAGACTTCTATATCTGGCTAAAGGAGTAAAATGAACATCTAATTCTCAAAATCCCCTATTTTTGTCCCAGATTTTAAGCAGCTCCATTGTGACAGCAGCATCCAGCAGTAATAGCAGTTTGTAGGAGTTAAACATCTAAAAGTAAGGAGGAGCTTCTGGGAAGATGGCAGAGTTAGGAAGATGGCAGAGTGGCAGGCTCACCTTGTCCCATGGATACAATTAGAAAACACTCACATTAGTGGGAATAACCCAGAAATGACTCAAAGATTGGCAGAGCAAAGCTCCACAACTAAATGTAGAGAAGAGGCCACATCAAAGAGGGTAGGAAGGGCAAACGTGCCTTCAGGAACTAAACAGCCACCCAGGACTGTCCACAGGAGGAGAGGATGCTGCTGCATAGAGAGGAGAGAAACAAACCCCAAAAGGAAGCCTGCAGGGGAAGATGAATCCCACAACATTTGGCTTTGAAAACCAGAGGGGTTAAATTTTGTGAGTTCTTACAACCAGTGGGACTTAAAACCTTTTTTTTTTTTTTAAAGAAAAAAACTGGGTTCTGCTCTGGGACAACTGGGAAGGCAAAAGGAAACTGAGTCCTTGCCCTTAAAAAGACAGCACAACAAACAGCCCATGGGAATCCAGCATAGAAACAGCAGTTTGAAAGGAGCCTGGGGCATATGGAAGAGAGAATTATTTACTAATTTTGGAGGGTGTCCTATAAGAACAGAAATCACGAGGAACCCTCCGTGAGGGGTCGTTTCCCTCCTTTGTCCCCTAGCGTAAACACAGGGCCACCTGCAGGACTCCCTATCTAACTTGCTACCACCACTGTCCCACTGTCTCACTGCCCCAGTACATTGCGCTTCCAGGAGTCCATCCCTCTGAGCAGCCCGCCTCAGTCCTGGCACTCCAGGGCTCCTCACAGAGAGGACTTTGCTGCTCACAGCGTGCTAGCCCCGCCACCTGGCCACAATGTCTCCCACCCATTCTTTGGTAACTCTGCCCCCTTCAATATGCTCTTGGCCAGAGCCCAGAGTGTTACCACAAACCTAGCAGTGGTCTTGCAGTGGCCAGCATCACTCTTGACCTGGTGAGAGGGAAAGATAACCAAACACACCAGTCAAATGTAGGCATCAGCAGTGAGCTGAAAACAGACATCTGGTCTGCCTGCAGGTCCTGTCCATCAATGAAAGCAGTGCTCTGCAGTTTGGTGCTACTGCATCTCTGGCAACCACTTGGTATGACTCAACCAAGGGCGAAGGTGTCCCCAGATTGACCCACTAACACCACAGGGAATAAACACTATCCAACACAGGTAAAGAGAGCCATTGAAGATGATTGGACTGAAGAAAATAGCAGCTCAGCCATAACAGCAAGGCACACACATCACACATAGGAGACACTCCTGAAGCTCCAGGTTCTGGTGAACAGTGAACACTGCAGAGTAGGGCACTATAGAACAATACTCTTTTCTCATAAGGCCATTATTTTCAAGTGCAGGAGATACAGCTGTCTTTCCTAACACATAGAAACAGATACAGAGAGTAAGATAAAATAAGGAGACAGAGGAATATGTCACAAATGAAAGACTAGGACAAAAACAGTGAGAGAGCTAAGTGAAAGGAAAATAAGTAACATGTCCAACAGAGAATTTAAAGTAACGATTAGGAAGATATTCACTGGACTTGAGAAAAGGGTAGACTCTTAACAATGAGATAAAAAAGAAACAATCAGATATAAAGAACACAGTATATGAAATGAAATATAGACTAGATGAAATAAATAGTAGACTTGACAAAACAAGAGAATGAATCAGTGACCCGGAGGACAGAAAAATGTAAAGTAATTAAGCTGAACAGTTAGAAGGGAAAAAAAAGTTATGCCAAATGAGAACAGATTTAGGGAATTCAGCAACACCATCAAGTACAATAATATTTGCATTATAGGGATTGCAGAAGAAGAAGAAAAAGAAAAGGGTGCAGAAAATTTATTTGAAGAAATAATAGCTGGAAACTTCTTGAATCTAGGGAAGAAAACAGAAATCCAGATCCAGGAGACACAGAGATTTCCCCAACAAAATCAACACAAGGAGGTGCACATCAAGACACATGGTAATTAAAATGGCAAAAAAGTAGTGATAAAGAGAGAATTTTAAAAGCAGTAAAAGAAGAGTACCTGGGTGGCTCAGTTGGTTAAACATTTTTTTTTATTTTTTTAATTTAAAATAGTTTATTTTCAAATTGGTTTACATAAAACACCCAGTGTACATCCCAACATGTGCCCTTTTTTGATGCCCATCACCCCCTCTCCCCCCCCATCTCCCTCACCCTCAGTTTGTTCTTAATCTTTGAGAGTCTCTTATGTTTTATCTCCCTCCCTCTCTGTGTCTTTTTTTTCTTTCCCCTCTTCCCCTCCCCCTGGTTTTTGCTTAGTCTCACCAAGTCCACCTATTCGTGGAAACATATATATCTGTCTTTTTCTGACTGACTTATTTCACTTAACATAATACCCTCCAGTTCCATCCATGTTGCCACGCATGGCCAGATTTCATTTTTTCTCATTGCCACATAGTAGTCCATTGGTTAAACATTTGACTTCAGCTCATGATCTTGCGGCTCGTGTGTTTAAGCCTTTCATTGGGCTTTGGCTCACAGCTCGGAGCCTGGAGCCTGCTTCGGATTCTGTGTTTCCCTCTCTCTCTCTGTTCCACCTCCGCTTGTGCTCTCTCTCTGTCTCTCTCTCTTTCTCTCTCTCTCTCTCACACACACACAGAATATAAATAACATAATAAAAATGAAAAAAATAGACAAGTATTGTCAGCATATATTAAAAAAGTATAGGGGTACGCGGATGGCTTAATTATTTAAACGTCTAACTCTTGATTTCAACTCAAGTCATGATCTCAAAGTTTGTGGATTCGAGCCCCACACAGGGCTGTGGTGTCAGCACAGAGCCTGCTTGAGATTCTCTCTCCCCCACTGCCCACCTCTGCCTCTACCCTACTCACACTCTCTCTCAAAATACATAAATAAACTTAAGAAAAAAAGAGTATACGGGCCATATGTATACTCTACATAAGAAACTCAGTTCACATATAATGATATAGGTAGGGTGAACAGTGAACGTACACTTTATGTAGTTATTGACATCCACATACGATGCCTTGAAAAGAGCCAGCAATCATTGGATTATACACAGTAACAGTGTAAGAGCACAAGTTTACAAGATGAGAATGCCAAATGGAAATGTGAGATAACTTGATTGTTATGAGCTATATGGCTAACCAATTCTGGAAAATTTCTATTAACATTTTGGTTTGTGAGATATAAATGCCCTTATGGTTTAGTAACTATTTGTTGAATTTTTTATATTAGCTGGAAAACAAAATGTCCCAGATGATATAGGAACAGTTTTCTATAATAACCTATTGATAAATTTCTAGATTTTGGATAAAGAAACTGAAGAGTATAATAACCTAACAGTGTTTAGGTTCAAATATCTATTAATTCTTATAAGACATGGATGAGAAAATTAAAATACTATTTTGTAATCCACCAAAAACAGTGATGGTGTTTTAAAATGATATTACAATGTAGGATAATACATTGGACAAAGGACTTTGTTCTAGCAACTGGGGGACTCGAATTCCTGTCCTCATTTTGTCATTAACTGTGTGATCATTGGTAAATGACATAATGTTTCTGCCTCAGTTAGTGTTTTGTTAAATTTAGGGGGTTTACTATATATTCTCTAGGTCCTTTTCTATTTATAAGCATATGATTTTGGTTCTATTTTAATTAGTAACACTAAATGATAAATGAAATATGTTAGTGTTTTGTCTCTTATATGCTTTCCTTAATGGAGAAGAAGAAGGAGGAGGAGGAGGAGGAGGAGGAGGAGGGAGGGTGGGAGGGAGGGAGGGAGGGAGGAAGGAAGGAAGGAAGGAAGGAAGGAAAGAAGGAAGGAGGATGAGAAGGGGAAGGAGAACTAGAAGAAAAGGGAGGAGAGTGATGGGGAAGAGGAGGAGGAGGAGGAGGGGAAGAAGAAGAAGAAGAAGAAGAAGAAGAAGAAGAAGAAGAAGAAGAAGAAGAAGAAGAAGAAGAAGAAGAAGAAGAAGGAGGAGGAGGAGGAGGAGGAGGAGGAGGAGGAGGAGGACGAGGAGGAGGAGGAGGAGGAGGAGGAGAGAGGAGGAGGAGGAGGAGAAGGGAAGGAGAAGGGGAAGGAGAATTAGAGGAAAAAGAAGAGGAAGGAGGTGGAGAATGAGGAGGAAAGAAGAAGAAGAAAAGAAGAGAAGAAGAAGGAGGAGGAGGAAGAGAGGAGGAGGAGGAGGGGAGGAGGAAGGAAGGAGGAGGGGAAAGGTAACAAGAAGAAGAAAAAGAAGGAGGGGGAGGAGGAGGAGGAGGGGAGAAGGGGAGGCAGAGGAGGATGAGGAAGAAGAAGGTGATTGGTGTAGCAAATATATTGTGATGTAAATGTTCTAAGCATAAATAGGAAAAACTAAAAAATATCTATATTTCGTATCAATGGTTGATTTCTTATTTTTCTCAAATAGTGGGGATACAAACTTATCAGTTTGAATAGTGTGCCTCCCATAAACATGAAAGGAAAATTTAACATTTAATCTAATTTTATTATTATTTTTAATTTGGAAAATATTCTCAAGTAATAAAGACTGACATCTCCTTTAATCGGTCTATGTTCTTCAGTGGTAATGTCAGTTTATTAAATATGAACTTTTCATTAGAAATGGTTGAAAACCATGAACTCTAAATCTGACAGGTTAACTATGAGCATTCACTATTAATTGATAATGAACTGATATGTAAATAAGGCATCTGTCTAAACTTTAAGATTATAAAATCACATAATTTATTCAAATGGTCAGCATTTTTTAGTAACCTCTGTTTATTGAGGTGGCATCCAAATTAAAATTCTAAAACTGTTTTAGAATCATAAATAACATCTACTATTTTAGATATATTATAGGATTGAGTAAGTGAATAAATGTGTTGAGGTTGTTGGGAGTCAGGCTTATCACTACAGGAAGAATGGGAAAACATATATTGAATGGGGCAAGGAAGAGAAAAAAAACTGTGAGAATGAACTGAAATGAAAGGAATTGGTACGAATATACAATTTCTGAAATACATGCAAATTAATGTTCATATGCACATGTAAATGTTGCATGAATGTTAAGTATAAACATGCATAAGACATGCATATGTATGTATATGTGTATATACATGCATGTATTTCCATCTCCGATTGCTGAAAGGGCTAAGGGGCAAAGTCACCTCAATAGCAATGAGTACATCTTGTGCCCAGATCTTGGTATCTACTACCATTCCCCACTGAAAGAAACCACACCTCCTAGGAGAAATGGCTGATTCCAAAAGCAGTGCAGAGTAGGTACAAAGTGAACCTGGAACATCTTATTAAGTCAGAAAGTAAGGAAGTGCTCAAAAAGTGATGAGAGCATATCACAAAAATACAGCACCCAGACTGAAAGGCTTCCACTTGTTGTTACTAGATACTATTAGCATTAAAACAAGAGTATAATAATAATATATAAGGCAAAACCTCAAGAATTTCACAGTCCATAATAATAAATAGATAAATGAGAGAGTAGGAAAAATTCTTTTTTACAGTAAAATGCTGAAGAACAACTGGTGATCGTGGAAGGAGATGGAGTTGGAAAAACATCATTTTGTAACAATTATGGTATAGCTTAGATCCAGCAAGACTATTATGGATACTAAGTCTAAGAGGGAATTTTAAAAGAAAGAGGAAATTTTCAGTAAAGATTTTCCCCACAGAATATTTATCAATTGAAGGGAGGAAAAAAAATAACAGTAATCATAAGATGGAAAAATCAGATAACACCTTGAATGTGTGAAAAGCTGAAATCACCAATGAGGGACAGATGGACATTGCATACCTTTAGATGTGATACTCCAAGATGCATACAATATTACCTTTTTTAGGCAAAAAGGATTGTCCTATTAACAAAAATAGTGTGTGGAGGGACACATTTCATTTTTAAGAAATACTGGTGCCATAAAAGACAAAGCCGATGGAAATGTTTCAAAATAAATAGGCTAAAGGGATATGAAGATGACATGGAATAACTAACTCTAGACTAGATCCTGTACATGTGGGGGAGTAAGGGAGGAGAGTGTATATAAAGACAATATTGACCTACTGACAAATTTGAATTATAGATGGTAGATTATATCAAATTATGGTATTACATAAATGTATGAAGATGATACTTGTGTTTAGGAAATACATAGGGAAGCATTTAGGATTAAAGGACCATCAATGATGGTCATTCTCTAACATTTCAGAGTTAAAAATAGAGGTATGTTGGTATGGGTTGGTGGGGGGATATTAGGTGGATAGAGAGAGAGAAAGGGACAAAATGGGATATAAAGTAAGTAATAAGTGAATATAAGTAAAGGCTATATGGTGTGTTTTACACTACTTTTATTTTGGGAACTTCTGTAGGTTTGAAACTATTTCTAAATAACATTAAAAATCATCTACTATTGGGAAACATAAAAGTTCTTGATGACCTTACTATGGTCATTTTTGAAGGTGTGGCAGGATAAATAAAAAAAAAACAAATTGAAGTATGCTTTAAAAAAATGAAAGCCAAGGAAGTAGAAACTTTAAATACAAATATATTTCTAGAAGTTCTGGTGCACATTAGAGCAAAGAAAAATATTTTAGCTAGTAGGAGAAAGTAGAGTGAAGAGAATTTTCTTTTAAAAAATGAAATGGAATCAAGAATATCATAGGTAGATAATTCTTTGGAGTATTAAGAGTAATAATGTAAGAAGATTTTAGAAAGCTTGTGACGTTCCTGAGAAGGCATAAAAGGAGAGACTCTATTGTGCGTGTGGAGAAAAGGGGATTAGATATGATACCTATGTTCTATTGACGGTAAAAAGAGGGAAGGAAAACTGAATGGGCGTGGATGCTACAGAGAGGGGTAGATGTGTTGATGGAAGTCTGTGAAAATTCTGTACCTGTCATGTGTTAGCCAATTCAATAGGTGTCGAAGATTTCCACATGAGCACAAAATAACTCCTCCTCTAGAAAAGTTTGCATACTGAAAGAGTTTCATACTGAAAACATGGCCTTTGGATGTAGCAGAGACAAGGCAGGAGAGCTAAGCAAAGGTCAGATAATACATGTCTGTCTCTGCCATGTTAACAGGAGTTTGAGTATCATCTTCAAAACAGTGGTTGGCCATTTGAAAGAGTGGTAATTTGGATTCTGTGTCTCCCTCTCTGTCTGCCCATCCCCTGCTCATGCTCTTCTCTGTCTCTCAAAAATAAATAAACATGGAAAGATTAAAAATAAAAATAAAAGAGTGGTAAGTACACAACATGATTAATTTGCTTTTCAGAAGTTAGTTTACTCTTGCTGCTATTATGTGTGACATAACGAAAATAGCTAAATGTTGAGTTCTTCCTTTTGCCAGCCTATGTACAAAGCTTCTTACATATGATATCATCAATCTTTCCAACAGCTCTGTGACCTAGATGCTGTTATTACCCACATTTTATAGAAAAGTTAGCAAATTAACAAATACTTTTCTGAAGGCCTATAATACATTATGCACTACTTTAAACAATACGGATATAGTTGTGAACAAGACAGTTCCTTCTTTAAGGTTAAAAAAAAAGTAAGTAAATTTCTGGAGCTACTACTTGCTATGAAAAAGATAAAAGAAGAATATTTCTGGAGTGTGAATGAGAGTGGAGATGGAAGCTTTCTAAGTTTGTTATCATCAAAATAGGTATCTATGAATTGACATTTAGGTTGAATCTAACTGATTCAAACATTCATTCAACCAAGATCTGTTGAAGGTCTACTGTGTGCTAGGCACACTTGTAGATACTAGGGAAACAGTGTAAACAAAACATAAAAATCCCTGTTCTACTAAAATGCATGTGCTTTTGGGAAAATAGGGCAAAAAGAAAAATCAAGGATATATAAAAGGGAAAGAATTCTAAACAGGAAAGAAACTAAAGCTCAAAGAGATTAACAAGATCAAAAGCATGATAGTTAAGGGGCAAATCTTTGAGGCACTGGTGGGGTTAAATGATAGATTTAGGGAAAGTAAGTAAAAAGGAAGCTAAGAGGATGTGAAACTAGGAGACTTGGTCAAAAAATGGAATGTTTGAACAGCAGATTTCTATGGTGAGGCAGACAAGACCCAGGGAATCATTATGGATATAAAATTGGATGGAGGTGAATATGATTAGAGATGAAATGGAAAAGAACTGAGACTTCACAGTGTTTGGCTGTTCAAAAGCATACAGTACAAAAAAGGTGAAGCTCAGTCAGGATAGAGAGTGAGACCAATTATGAAAGCCTTCAACAAATGAGGAGAAACGTCCATGACAGTGATGAAGAGAGAAAAGATGACAGCAATAATTCTCAAAGGAGCTGAGGATGTTCCAGAAGGGGAAAGGAGTAGATGAATAAATTCTTGGAAGTCACATTAAAGTGTCAGTTCCTAATGATAACCAGGTTTCAGATCAGTCATGGCTATGGTGACCATTTAATTGATCATATAAATAGGGATGCTTCCTTTAGTAAAAGACAGAATTATTAGTAGTGTGCTGAGATACCAGGTGTCAACTGGAACTATCCTGGGCAACTCGGGATGCTTGTCGCCCTAATCACAGGGTAGAGAGAAGAGCCAATAAACAGGGAAAAAAAAGAAAAAAAAGAAAAAAAAAAAACAACCTTTGTCCAAGTTGGCATCTTGCAAAGCAGTCACAGATGTGGTAGAGCCTCCATGAGTGAGACATGCAGAAATATGCAATATAATTCATAATTTAAACACACACACACACACACTTCAGAAATGCCAATATAATGTAAACAAAATAGCATGTTTAGAACTTTAGATGTATTGGATAACCTATAAAAACATGGAACCGAAGACATGTGAACATTTTAGACATCACATGAACAGGTAGTAAGACAGGACAAAAGCATGTAAGTCACATAAGTTTTTAATTTTTTTGTTTGAAAGCAGAATACTGGGTCTAGTAACCAACAATATGAACAGGATATTAATTCTTTCCTTTTAAAAAAGTGTTTTTAATAATAGGAACAATAAGGAAAATGTTTATAATCTTACTTTTTGTTTAATTCTCTTGAATTCCATCTTTAAAACAAAAGAAAGAAATTTGAAGCGAGGCTGTAGACTCTAAAATGTCTTGGTATTGCTGATGTATCCGGCAACCAGGATTAATGAGAAAATGTTTGCAGCCACTAGAAACTACACGCTGCTACACCGTGATATGTTAAGCTTCACATCCCATTTGAGGCCATTTAAATGGTAACAGAGTGAAGCTGAGTCGATAGGCTGTTAAAAATTCTTCATTAACTCTTCATTCTTTAGGAATGGCTTCTTTCATTGGCTATTTCAGAGCTTATTTCTTCAGTGCATTAGATTTTCTATCACACTTCTTAGGATGGGAGTTGATTGGGAACAAAAAAAAAAAAATGCAACCCCAAATTGTAAAAGGAGAAAGGAGAAAAGGGTTGTAATCTATCTTCCTCAGTCACAATTTCTAGAGGAAAGTAAAAAAATGTTCATTTATTCTCTCACCCTTTTTCTTGAAAACTTCACCATTTCCCTTCAGAGATTCACCATCCACCTAGGTTTGTTCTTTTATTTTGTAATTTATTATTCACCTTGATACAGATGTGGGGATAGATAAATATAGATACATATAGAGGAAATTTAAGTTTCTGGAGGGCAAAGGTCACTGTTTTGTATTATCTATGTACCCAACTGTCTAGAAAAGTTCCTCACATATAGGAAGCACTAAATAGATGTGTGTTGAATACATAAATCTTTCTAAAAATCACACAATTTATAACCCAAACAAGTAGATCCACATTATCAACAGATTGGTAGATCAGTGAGTGTTTTGATTGGCTGGAATCAGATGAATTAAAGGTTTTATAGGGGTTTAACATATCTTTTTCTTGCATAGATATATAAACCCCAGATGTTCCTTGGGATTATAGTTTTTCCCTACATATGAAATAAGCAAATGGTAGAAGTTAAAATTCTGTTCTGATAGCTAGGAGCATGAAAATAGGGTTTATAAAAATATATATATAAATTCTTGCTATGAACCAACCATGCCGAGCAAATTCTAACAATGAAATTTCAATATAACCAAATAATACGAATTACATTTAATATATTTTTTTGAAATTGTATGCACATCAATAAATATTTATCATGTACCTAATATAAGTTCAGAACTGAGTTAATATTTGACAATAACCCAGGCATTATTGGTTTCCATCCTCAAAGATCTTACATTTCAGGGCAGACATCATGACTTTACAATGAATCCTGTGTAAAGAAGAAAGAGAGGCACGCTTGAGTTTTTGAATTGACTAGACACAGTAAATGAGGACACTATTAGTTTAAGAATAATATGTAGGTGAGAGGATCAAGAGAGGAAATAAAAAAAATGTGATCTGTTTGCAGTGAGGTGGGTAAGTTTAAAATACATCTAGGTAGAGGAATCTAGGAGATGAAAATACAATTTAAAATGGAGACCCACTACAATCAGCTCAGCCATAGATATGGACAAAATCACTCTAGGAAAAGACATAAAGCAAAAAGATATAAGGGTTGGAAATGTTTATGAAAGAGAAGACCTGATCATAAAGGTAGGGCTGTAAAGGGGAAGAAAGGAGTAATTAACAGGGTCAGACTATGAGATGAATTAAAATAAGGATTAAAAACAGCATGTTAACTTTTGCTGTTGATCACAGCGGCCTTTTTACCAGGTGAACTGTGAAAGGGAAACTGACATTTCTAATGATAAATCTGATATGCAGGTTCTGTGGCCACATAGGTCCATATGGGTTTGCCTGGTTTTCTTTACTGATAAATATCTCAGCTTATTTACATTCTATGCTCTGGCATAGTCTAAAAGCTTAGGGAAATGGGTGTCTTGAAAAGTTAATGCACTTCCCTAAGCACCTGAGTGATAAACTCACTGGGGAAAACAAGACACCATATGTCTATTTGGAAAATTTATAATGCACGTAATTACTCACATTACATTGTCACATATGAATTATTTCTCAATAACAAGTCTAATCTTAGTCCTCCTGTAATAGAGTATTATGTAAAGAATAAAGAAAACAAGAACAATAAGTATGAAAAAAAATCAACTTTCAAGTTTTACTCCAAAGTTAACATAACAGAATGAAGAGCAGTGAACGATTTTTGATACAAGAAATCAAGGAGAAGATTATAAGTAATAAAGTACACATTTTAATTGCAAGCGAAACCACTCATTCTATTTTAGGAACAAAGGTAAAATTGTTTAATCATATTCCTACACCTTCTCTCTCTCTGTCTCCCCCTTAATTTTTTCCTGCAATTTCACAGTTTGTTTTTCCTGAATGCCATGATATTTAAAGTTAACTTCCTAGATTTCCATGAACACAAATGAAAGAAAGCAGATTATTCTGCTAATTTATTTTTTTATCACCTTTTCAAATTTGAATTCATGTATATTAGGTGAAAGACATAGACAAAGATTGTTAGTGGGACTCATGGGGCCTTTTTTCTGGTTTTGAATTTCTGGCAAACAGATTGCTGCAGCTCTGACAGTAAAAATAGCAGATGGGATTAATTAACTGGGTGACAACTCTTCAGACCTACCTAAATTAATATTTTTCAATGTACATTTACAATGTATTCTGATTATCATAAAACTAAGTGACGTTTATAGAAATAGAGTTTGGTCCCAATGATTTTCCAAGTGTATGAGGAGCAATTTTTTTTTCCTAATAAGACCTGGTTTAGTCGCTATTTGCATGTTAATCTTTCTAATCATTTTCTTGAAGAAAGCAATCATGCCCAAGGAAGTCCATCTTGTTTGTAATGCTAGAGTTTGTCCTGACCTCAAATCCTCCCTCCACTGCAGGAGTGAGAGGTGCAGGAGGTTGATTTGTTCACAGACATTCTTCTCACACCCAAACTTCCAGGAACAATTAATTATCTTTATATGAAATTTCAAAATCAACACATCAATATAACATTTTCACCAGGTCGTTTAAACCATTTAGGATCTGAGACAGAAGTATATACTTTTTTAAATAAAAAAGCATACTTTATCAAAGCTAGTATACTTTAAGCTGACAGAAAGATCACAATTTTGTAGATCTTAATATATGTATACAAGATTCATCTTCTTCTTTCTCTGTTTCTATATACACACACACACTCATACATATGTATGTATGTATACAATATTCATATATATATATATAAAAGGTTATAAAAGGAAAACCCTATATTTTATGGTGTATATATATATAGTTCATAGAATATATATGAACATATATGCACATATGTATACAAATATATACATTTATATTCTGTGAAATTATGTATTATATTCATATATATGTACATACATATTCATATTCTATAAAATATGGGATTTTCTTTTTAAAACCTTTTGCAGGAACACAAGGTCAAATAATGTAGGACTGCAAAGACCAGCGTAGCACTTTTGTTAGTAGGGGGTATAACTTAATTCGGGGCCATTTCAAGTCTGATGAGAAAATTGTAGGGAGGAATCACACATTTGGGAGCTTCCTTGGGAACTGTTTTTCTTACTCTACCATTTGGTGTTATGAACTCTACCTACATCGAGAGACCTGGATATGTAAAGCATCATGAACCTGTTATTTAATTTATCCTGTAAATATTGTTGAGAACTTCCTCACTTCCTTCCTCTTCTTCACTCTACTGTAGTTTCCTAGCTTTGAAGATTGTAGGAAAAATGTTCTTCAACATCAAGGAAAGCCTTGTGTAGCCTGTGAGAAATGTCATTCAAGCAATTGGTTAGGTTTGCCTTTCTGCTTGGATGGCCAAAGGAGCAGAGTACCATATTTGTTGGTAAATTTTACCCTGTTTGGAAAATTTGACTTATCTGTTCTAATATTTCCTTTGGTATTGAGGTCCTATTCTAATTTAGAGGGTTATTTGATATTTTTTTCTAAAATTATATCTAGGTAGATAGATAGGTAGGTAGGTAGACAGATGTATACGCACATACAATGTATAAATAGATACATATATACTTCTACCAATTTCAATTTATAAATCTTTTAATCTACAGGTATTTGTATGTAGAAGAGGTTTAGTATAAGAAACAAAGAAAAAACAGAATTCTGGGTCCCAAAACAACCCATTTTAAAAGGAAGATTCCTTACCATTTATAAATTGTAAATACTCCTATAACTAATAATAATAAACGTTTTTTTCTTATTTTTCTTTCTTTCTTCTTTCCCTTCCTTTCTCCTCCTTTCTCTTTTTTATTTTTATTATTAATTGTTTTTGCAGATGGCTTTGAAATAACAATATTCTTCCCTCTTGTGCTATACCTTCCCTCAAATTTGGATTTAAATGCAGACTTATAGCGATAGCTAGTTTTGTTATACATAAACAAATGCAGAATTTACAGGTGTGAAACTAACCAGAGAAAGTGGAGGGTAAGAAGTAGGGCATTTTTCCCCCCTCCTTTTATCTTATGTGAAACAAATTGTCTGGAAGAATTTCCCTACCATGTTTTATACAAGACAGACACTTTATTAAAGATCATATTTCAGAATAAGCTATTTTGTACCACCTTCATTACTTCAGAACTCTCTATTAACTCATCCGAGCCCCAAGGGCACTATTTAGCAAATGCCTGCTTTAGTCAACCGGCTGAGTAAAAGCAAAGGAACTTTAGAAAGAATAGAGGATGAAAAAAAAAAAAAGTCCAGAATACATACTTTAATTTTAGCCAAAAATTCCTATTTTCATCTTGCTTAATATTATATCAATTTTCTTTGCTTTACAGTATTACTGTTTCTTCCTGCTCCTAACATTGTTGAAGAGATCCATTGGGAAGGCGTAAGACAGTGAAAATGAAATACATGAAATAAGAGTATTGTCAGAGAAACATCAGGCACAGGTTCTTTCTGGGCAATTTCCTTAGTTTTTTCTGATATCAGTTTTTTATTTTGACTAGGTAATTCATG
The DNA here is from genome assembly GCA_030068075.1 of Paguma larvata. Classification (NCBI taxonomy): domain Eukaryota; kingdom Metazoa; phylum Chordata; class Mammalia; order Carnivora; family Viverridae; genus Paguma; species Paguma larvata. Next base: position 53,653,744 of record CM057826.1, on the reverse strand, counting down.
CCGTCCTGCACATCGGACATTGCCTAATCTAATCCATGTTAAAATAACAGTCTTTGAGCAATTAAATATAACCCTCTATAGTAGTTATAAAACCATGAAATCAGTATGTAAAATAAAACAACATACTTATAAAAATTATTTTTAATAATGAAAATAGCCCAATTCATCCCAACTTCCTACATCCATTATCCTTCTCAGAAGTTTCCAACTTATTAAACATGATTTCAGACAACTTTAAAATATCAAAAACATCAGGGGCACCTGGGTGGCTCAGTCGGTTAAGCGGCCGACTTCAGCTCAGGTTATGATCTCACAGTCTGTGAGTTCGAGCCCCGCGTCGGGCTCTGTGCTGATGGCTCAGAGCCTGGAGACTACTTCGGATTCTGTGTCTCCCTCTCTCTCTGCCCTTCCCCTGCTCATGCTCTGTCTCTATGTCTCTCAAAAATAAATAAAAATGTAAAAAAATTTAAAAAATAATAAAAAATTTAAAACATCAAAAATATTAAAATATACTACTCGAAATAATGAAATGAAGTTATACTATGAAACAATTTCTTAAAACAAAATTGTTACTTTTTACATTGTTTGAAAAAAGTGTATTTTGAAGTGTTAATTCTTTAGGTATGGAGTTTTTAAATGACAATCAAGAATCTTACAGATTTTTCCAGCAATTTTTTCCTAACCTATGACTTTTTCAGAGTCCCTCCCACCTCACCCTTGATTGGATACCTATGCAGCACATTTAAAGTTTATTCATCTAATATATATAATATACTGACATAAGTCAGTAATGGAGGTGTCATATAAAAAGTCTCTGATTCATTCTTTGGATACATTTTTTCTTAGATTCCTAGACCTAAATAAAAAGCATCAATAACATATAATATTCTAAATATTAACATTGTGGTATACCATGGAAATACCACAATACTAAAATAGCAACAGTTTTTGATCTTCATACTTAATATAGTCTGACATACTTAATATAGGTAGTATTTGCAGTCTATATCCTTTGGCTGACATTTAAGAATAATCTAGGCCATAATGTCACTTTACTTGTAACTACTTTAGTATTTCTTGAACACTAAGACATTCACCTTCATAACCATAATATAGTTATCAAAATAAGGAAAGCCAACCAAAATGTAACAGCATTATCTAATCCGAAGTACATATTTAAATCCAAAGTCCATATTGTCCCAATAATTTTTGTTTTAGTTATATTTTTCCCCAGCCCAGGAAGCAATACAGGATCATGTATTGCTTTTAGATATCATTATTCATTAGTCTCTTTTAAATTAGAAAAATATCTCCACTTTACTTTGTGTACATTGAGCTTGATATCTTTGAAATGTAGAGGTCAGTTGTTTTATAAACTAGCCCTCAATTTGAGATTATCTCTTGTTTCTCATGGTTAGAGTCAGATTATGAATCTGGGAAGAAATATTACAAAAGTGGTATCATGTCCTTTTGAGGTTCTATATTAGGAGGCCCATGATATCTGTACCAATATTAGTGATGTTATCTTTGATATCTTAGTTAAGGACTCTATATAATTATGTCATCTTTTATAATTTAATGAGAAATATGAGTAAACACTGATAACTCTCTAGGTCCATAATGTTTTCTAGAAGTATTAGTTGACATCCTACTTAAATGGAAAAAAAAATCTATTGATATATTTTATTTATTTATATCAATGTGACCCCATAGATATTTATTTTATTCAATTATTGGTCATCCAACACTACTGGATGGTCAAATTGTCCCAGATATGACAAGAGGAAGCACTTTCAAAATTGTTCCTGTAGACACCTAATTTTTACCTGCCTAGCACTGCCCTTTTCTATGAATTTCTCAGAAATGTTCTTTTTCCACTTCTTTGAGTAGCCATGCCTTTGCAATGAGACTCTGAGAAACTGAACATGGTTTACTATTCTACGAATAGGCATGTGACTAAAACTAACTAATGAATATCACTTTCTCAGATGCTACTGGGTGACTTGTCAAAGGGTGTGCAGCTAACTCTCTGGGCCAGTGGACTCCCTGCTTATGACTTGAAAATGAAAGTAAATAATTTTAATTTCATTCTATCCAGTCCCTTGAATGGAGGATTAATTAGTTTTTAACTTGTGGGTGATGTAACCATTGAACACAGTTAATTTGCTTTTGTAATGCCTTGTCAGAATTTTTTCTGCCTGCAGAATTGATTTCTGTCTGCTAAATAAGACGTAGGCTGGCAGAAGACTTTCAGTCTGTTATCCCTTGCCTTTAAATCATAAAAATCGTCAACTTTCCTCACAAATAGACATTCGGTAACATTCATTCCACTTAGGCTTTCTAGTCTACCGTTTCCTACTCTTGTCCTAATGCTAATATAACAAGTGCTATATATCTTTCTCTCAATACCTAAAATTTCATTTATTCTTCTGTTTAGTCCGATTTAGACTAGTCTCCCTAATGTCCTATGCTCTGAAAGTAGAAGACAAAAGCAAATCAGACATGAAGTCCACTCTAAATTCACAACTTTGGGCAGGGAAAGAATTTATAGCTATTGCTAAAGGAAATGTCAGTCGTCATAAAAAGAATCAAATAGGGCCACCTGGGTGGATCAGTCAGTTAAGTGGCCGACTTCAGCTCAGGTCATGATCTCGCAGTCTGTGCATTCAAGCCCGCATCAGGCTCTGTGCTGACAGCTCAGAGCCAGGAGCCTGCTTCGGATTCTGTGTCTCCCTCTCTCTCTGCCCTTCTCCTGCTCATGCTCTGTCTCTATGTCTCAAAATAAATAAATGTTAAAAAAAAAAAGAATCAAATAACACTGTTCCTTGTTAAGATATAATAGGCATTGGAGCACCTGGGTGCCTCAGTTGGTTAAGCATCTGACTTTGACTCATGTCATGATCTCACAGGACACGGGTTTTTGCCCTCTGTCAGACTCTGTACTGACAGCTCAGAGCCTGAGGCCTGCTTTGGATTCTTTGTCTCCCTCTCTCTCTGCCTCTCCCCTGCTTGTGTTCTCTCTCTCTCTCTAAAAAAATAAACCTTAAAAATTAAAAAAAAAGATATAATGGACTTTACAGAGTTCTGATTTATGTATGTTCTATGAGTATATAAATTATAAAAGCTATATATAGACTATTTAGAATACGATATTCCAGTATACTTTATCTGTTAATTCCTATATATAATTATACTATATGTTGCTCTATCAATATTATCTCTTATAAACTATAATTGTAGTTTTTAAAAACCTTGAAAATCATTTTGAAGTGATTCATAAGACAAATTCCTATTTGAGGTCATTAGCAGGACATGAGTTTTCTGTAATATATTTCCAGGAAGCAAAAAAGATGTAAGAGTGTTTCCATTCTTACCCCAAAAAACAGAAAAGCTAAAGGCAATCACATTACCCAAATAAGATAATACAATGAAAATAAACACCTAAAAACATGTACTAGTTATTTTTTTGGATAGTTTTTCTCCTACATTATCCTTATTTGGATTTTCCAAAAGTTTATATTACTTTTAAAAAATAATAAAATATATAGCTTTACTTATAAGATGATATAAATACATTGAAAGATGGGCAATAAAATGCATTAATCATAAATTTTACCAAAGTTGATTCATTTACCGTTGAATAGAATCTTAATTTGCATACCCTCTTGACTTAGGTTCTAAGTATTGAGCTAATGTGTCAGATAAATAGCAGCCTACAATATTTGTGTTTTCCTCACTGTAGGAAAAAGTTGTCAACTTTGGTCTGTATTTTACTTTTGTATGCAGTGAACTGATTTCATTTTGACTTCCATTTTTGGCATTCTTCTCTCCAAATACCCTAGGAAGAAACATCTATGCCTCCAATTCCAGCAGAGAAGCTGACTAGCTTAAGGCAATTGTCCTTAGCACCCAATGATTGTTTCAGAATGAGTAGTTGACTAAATGTAAGGCAAATAAGGCGCAAGAAAATATATACTTGGAGCTTCTGGGAAAAATAATTCCTCATATTTTCATGAAATTTACCTAACTTACCATCTTCCTTCTGGATGTAAATAAGGAAGAATATAGTAACTAGAATCTGCTGAATGCTATCTTACACCAGGAAGAGAGCTAATATTAGGATGAAGAAGATGCCTAATATCAGGTTTATTAGTAGATTTTATTATGTCACTGGATTAAGCCTCACCTGGAATCCATTGTCCCTACCTCTGTACTTTTTGGTCATTTCTATTTAGTGCTTAAGACAGCCAAATTTGCATTTTCTGTTACTTGCAATGGAAAGGTTCTTGGAAGTCTTCATACCAAGAGTAGTTGTTTGGAGGATGGCACCAAACTGCATAATATTGATAAGGAACTCAATAAGGATTTGTTTTATCTTATTTATTTTTTCTTGAGTTGGGGGCAAAGGCAGACCAAAGGAAGAAAAGATGATGCATTTATATCTGTTGTTGGTTAACTTCATGGAAAATTATTAGTATTATAGTTATACTCATATCTATACTCCACAGAAGCAGAGGAAGAAAAGTGTAAACCTGATTAAAGCTTACACCAGGGAAGAAAATTTGGGATTTAAAGCAGATAACTATGGGAGAAAAGAAATACACAAATATCCTAGTCGTGAGTATGCAAACTATCTACAGAGGTTCTTGCTTAGAAACAATGAACATTTGCATCACTGGTTCTAAAATCTTAATGTACAAAGTAAATATTTAAAGAATTTATGTAAAAATACGATCACTTGATTTACACCCTCAAATATTCTTTTAAAAGTGTGTTTTGTTTGTTTGTTATTGAGATAAAGAGTGTGAGCAGGAGAGGGCCAGAGAGAGAGGGAGAGAGAGAATGCCATGCAAGCTCCATGCTGTCAGCAGAATCCAATACGGGATTTTACTTCACCGTGAGATTGCGACCTGAGTGTAAATCAGAAGTTGGAAGCTTAACCAACTGAGGAACTCAGGAGCCCCTCAGATATTTTTATTTAATTGTTTTAGAGTAGAGCCAAAGCATCTGCATTTTTAGCAGCCTTCCCAGATTAGTCTGTTGCAGATGCTTCAAGGACCATATTTTACACAACATTGCTTTAGAGCAATGTAGTTGTTAACTTCTTTCATTGTATTTGAAGGATTCCAACACAGTCCCTCACTGGTTGCCTTCTTGCCTAGGACCTGGCTGAACTAAAGCATTCTAGGGAGAGGCAAATTAACTTCCTTGGACTTCCTCAAGACTCTAGGCAATAACCAATCAACCAGAAATGGAATATTTCAGTAAAGGGAAGGAACAACAAAGCACATTACTCTTCTTTGCAGCAAACCTGAACCAGAATGTTGGCTCTTGAAAGGAGAGCTTTGGGAGGACCGAGTTGCCTTTCTCTCAAATGGTAAGATCTGGCCTTGTACCTTGATGTTCTCAGTCTTCATTTTTTTTTTTTTTTTTTTGTCTAACTGACTTAGGTTTGGGAAAAACTCAGAATTACAAATTCTATCACTTAATGGAAGAAAGAAACAAAAAAATAAATGATGAGTCATGTACAAAGTTTGCAAAAATTAAAAAGGTTACTGTTATAAGTTGGGACTTGGAACACTAATCTCAAGATTCATTTTAAACTTCAAAGAAGAGGTCATTTACACTTTTGCAAGACTGTTCTGATGAAAATATGATGACAGTAAATTGTGCCTGGATATTTCTCTGAAAAAATAGGATTATCAGTTTATCTGTGAGTGTCTAATGTATTATTTTGCACTTTCAGTTACATATTTAATTTCTATTTTCTAGAGAGAGAGAGCATGGGGAAGTGGGGAAGAAGGAGAGAGTGATTCAAGAATGAGAGAGAGAGAGAGAGAGAGAGAGAGAGAGAGAGAGACAGCAAAGACAGAGAGAGAGAGAATCTTAAGCAGTCTCCACACTCAGCAGGGAGCCCAACATGGGGCTTGATTCTACAGCCCTGGAATCACGATGTAAACCAAATCATGAGTTGGATGCTCAACTTACTGAGCAATCCAGACACCCCAACATATTTTATTTAAAAACATTAGTAAACAAAAAAAGTGGAATTAAAGACAAATAAAAATTACTCATGATCTGTCTTATCATCCAAATATGAATGTTAATATCTACTTGTAAGCATTTCCTTGGGGTCACTTTTATTATACGTAAGAAATGTTTTCTAGCATAGGGTACAAATGCTATTTGATATTTTAAATATATTTCTGTACATGCCCACTTGACTGAGTGAATAACCTTTATAAAAATCTTCAATAATGGTTGTGTTCTTATATCCCAAATGTATGTATATATGTTATTAATCCATCCCTCACAGTTGGATATTGTGAGTGTTTCAATTTCAAAATAGTAATAATGATGATGATCATAATATCGATGATAATAAATAAACTCCTATTACTTTTGAGTCCTCACTGTTTGACTAATACTAAGGAGATACATCCCAAACAGTCATAAAATTCCATTTCAGAGGATTTAGTCATGTAACAAAAAGTGAACCATGCTACTTAAAAGTAATCTGCTGCCAAGTGAAAATGTATTGTTTTGATATTTAATATTAGTATCGATTTGTAGGGGGAAAAAGGAGATGATTGTCTGATTTATTATTATTTTATTTTATTATTTATTTTTTATGTTTTCTTATTTTGAGAGAGAGAGCAACAGAGAGAGAGAGAGAGAGAGAGAGAGAGAGAGAGAGAGAGACAGAGACAGAGAGACAGAGAGACAGAGCACGAGTGGTGGAGAGGCAGAGAGAGGAGAAGGCACAGAATCCAAAGCAGGCTCCAGGCTCTGAACTGTTGGCACAGTGCCCAACACGAGGTTCAAACTCACAGTCTGCAAGATCATGAACTGAGCCAAAGTTGGATGCTTTACCCGTCTGAGCCACCCAGGCACCTTTGATTTACTATTTTTTTAAATAAACATTTTAATGCTTCTATTTTTAAGCAGGTAGAGAATGTAGCCTGATACTGTTCTGCCTGCATCTCCATCACATAGGCAGGTTTTGCATGACAGATTTAACTAAGAAAAATGGACTCGAAGTTAACAAAGAGAAAAAGAAAAAAAACAATAAAATAGTTGAATTTCCTCTAACTTCTCACCTTTTTTTCCCCCTGAACTTTAAGAAGGATCAGAGAAATGCTAGGGTGGTCTTGTGTAAAGAAGTTCTTTTGGGGCGCGTGGGTGGCTCAGTTGGTTGAGTGTCCGACTTCAGCTCAGGTCATGATATAACAGTCCGTGAGTTCGAGCCCTGCATCAGGCTCTGTGCTGACAGCTCAGAGCCTGGAGCCTGTTTCAGATTCTGTGTCTCCCCCTCTCTCTCTGCCCCTCCCCCACTCATGCTTTGTCTCTCCTGCTCTCAAAAATAAATAAAAACACAAAAAAAATTATAAAAAAAGAAGTTCTTTTGTGGTTAGTGGTAGAGGTCTTCAAAGATGATGGAAAGACATAATAGCTTTCATATTTATAGTGGCTAACAAGGACTGCAAACCGGTGCAGCTACTCTGGAAAACAGTGTGGAGCTTCCTCAAAAAATTAAAACTACAACTACCCTACAACGCAGCAATAGCATGACTGGGAATTTATCCAAAGGATATAGATGCATAGGGGCACATGTACTCCTATTTTATAGCAGGGCTTTCAACAATAGCCAAATTTTGGAAAGAGTTCAAATGTCCATCAACTGATGAAGGATAAAGAAGATGTGGTTTACATGTACAATGGAATACTACTTGGCAATGAGAAAGAATGAAATTCTCTCATTTGCAACAAAGTGGGCTGGAACTGGAGGGTATTAAGTTAAATGAAATAAGTCAGTCAGAGAAAGACAGATTTATGTTCTCACTCATATGTGGAACTTGAGAAACTTAACAGAAGACCATGGGGGAAGGAAAGAGGAAAAAATAGTTTCAAACAGAGAGGGAGGCAAACCATAATAGACTCTTACGTACAGAGAACAAACTGAGGGTTTATGGGGGAGCAGGAGAGAGGGGGAAATAGGTAATGCATTGAGGAGGCACTTGTTTGGGATGAGCACTGTATATAAATGATGAATCATGGGAATCTAACCCCAAAAACCAAGAGCACACTATACACACTGTGTGGTAACCAACTTGGCAATAAATTATATTTTTTTAAAAAAGAAAGAAAGTGCTCAAAATCGTCTACTGTTATGGTTACCAAATATGGAAATAAATTTTTATTATCCAAAAACAACAACAACAAAAAAAGAATCGTGCCCTATATATACATGTATTGGATTCCTGGTACACCCTAACAGAGCACTGAGACTATGGATTCTCTATAAAAATGTGATCACAGATTACTATCCACAGTATTGAACATACGCAATTCCTCCAATAAATCCTTTGTATTGTGGCTAATCTTAGCTACTTTGTGCATAAAAACCATTATGAACCCACAAATTCCACTGCCACCAAAAGATCACCTTTATATCAGAGGGATATGAGAGAAAACTGCTAAATATAACCAAGAAACTGCTTTAAATGTCTTCTCTCTTTCTTTCTACAGTAACATAGAGGTCTTAGAAACAGAATAATTTTCCTTCGTAACTAGGAGAAAAGATTTTTGGAGTGGGTTAGAGATTTGTATTTCTTTTTTTTTTTTTTTTTTTTTTTTTTTTTTTTGCCCTTTTTACTCTTCCTCTAAGACCAGAAATTGTCTTTACATGGTGATTTCTACCTGACCAAATAGTCCTAAAACTATTACTAAGAAAATACTTACATATATAAAATTGCTACCTTGGGTTTGATCAATTATGGAAGAAAGCTATCATTCCCATACTCTTAAAAATGACATTTTCAACTACCTCACATAGAGTGTGCCCCAGGGGGTTCTCAGAAACTCAGAAGTAAAAACTTTCCATTTTCATTTCTCAAAATTTTAGAAGTATAAAACAGATTTTCCTTAAGTCTTTTTACCAAAAATGGCAAAAAAAAAAAAAAATCCTGCTATGACTTTTACTTGTGAAATAATGCTCGGTCACACTCTTTCTTCTTAGGCAGGAATATGTTTGCTTTTAATGTAAGGTATCTCTAAGCATTTTTGTCAAAAGATACAAATTTTTAAAAGGACTAAGGTAAATGAATTCAGGATAAAATCATAAAAGGCAGGATAATAGGAAACTGGATAGAAACAAATCTAGTTATCTTTTCCAAAGGGGTTCAAGAAAGAAATTAGGCAAGGAATGTATTGATAAAATATTAGTTGTCAATGTTTAACTTTTTAAAACTAATTCATGTATTAATTCTATAATTAAAAAAATTAAAAAAATAAGGGTGAAGCTTAGGTACCATGTGTTCCATTAGGTTCCAAACTGCCTTCTAAGGAAAACTAATTCCATAACATGGCATAAGTTTATTTCCAACAAATAAGAAAATAAAACAAAATAAAGTGTATCTTTTCAAGTAGATTTAGGAATTAATGAAATCTATTTACTGTGGGAGAATCTGAATATTTTGTCTATATTAAAGTCTTATGATGAGTCCTGAAGAAAACAAACATTTAACTTTATTCAAATATTTACCAAGCCTATTTTGTCATGAAAAGTATTTTTCATAGAACAATAAATAATGACCTATGGAAGTAATTCTGTAGTCCATCATTTGGTAAACACTGAACTAGAATGATATCTATAGTAATAGATGAGGACACAGATACCCTCAACCACAATTAAAGGGTATTTAAACAAGTTGATAATATGCCAAAATAGCATAATTTAAATTCTCAATGCACCATTAATTACAGATTATATTAAATAAATATGAATTTCACCAGAAGCCGTAGCTCATACATCTTCTTTTGCTAATATCTCTACTATCCTCAATGGTAGATAGTTGCATATAATTAAATCTTATACTAAAAATAGTCTATTATCTCATATTAGAAGAGTGTATGGTAATGTATGCATTTAGTAGAAGTAAATGTTTAAAGTCATTGAATTCTGGGAAGATATTATGGCAGATAAGAACACAGAAAAGAGACTAGAGTGTGTCCACATTCTTTATACAAAAGAATCAATGATCCAACTGTAGAGTTTCAGATGGACCAAGTAGAATAGAAAGCTCAAATAAAAATTGCACATACAACACTTGATGGGGTTCAAGATACACTTCTGCAAGAAAAAGCACCTTGGCATATTGAATATTTTAAGCTGAAGGAAATGGAAACATGGCAAGTGCAGAAAAGACTCTGATTTCCCCCGTTCTTAAGAACTTCCTTGAAGCAAGTCCTAAGACCCTCACTGAGTGCCTTCTCTATGTCTGGAGGAAGAGTGTCCTTATATCCAAAGACAGAGGAACACCAAGAAGAAGCTAAATGAATGGACCTCACTTAATTTCCCCCAGTTTACTACCATTTGCTCATATCCTTTGTCCTATCACATTTTTTCCATGGTTTTCCACTCTTAATCATGCTTGCATAAATGCTCAGCTTTAACTGTTTCCTCAGGTCTTCATTTCCTCTTAAATGCACATGTCACATAAAACTTAAATAAATTTGTGTGTTTCTCTCCTATTAATATGCCATTAGTCTAATTATAGGACCCCAGCTAGAGGACCTAAGACAGGTAGAGAAAGATTTTTTCTCCTCTACATACTTCTAGTTACCTCCATTACTAGGGTCACTCTTCACATTAATAATCTTTCTATCTCAAAGTTATTAGAATCATAGATAATCTTTCTATCTCAAAATTATTAGAATTAAAAATGCTACATCAAATAAAATGAACAATGGATATGATAATATATCTAAGCTAACTGGGTCATGTTTACAGGAATCTCTGATATAAAGTTAGAAATAAGTTTTCCCAGTGTGTCTGAGGTTGCCTGCATCTTGAGCATTACAGACCTGTGTCTGCTAATGCGGTTGTCATCAGTATTAATAAATAAATATTTTAATAATTCCATGTGTTTGTCCATGAGGAAATCCCAGAACTGACCACTGCTGTGACTTTGGTAAACTGTCTTGAGGTATCAGCAGTTATGGCAACTTCACTCCTTAATTATTTTCCCCAGGCCCTGCTACCACAAAGGAAGTTTGTTCCTGATCAGATAAGGTTAGGATCAGCTATCAGAATCACTTTGTCTTTTTACTACTGTGTTTTGTCTATACCGTTATAAAATCTTCAAAACTGATATAACTCAAAAAAAAAAAAAAAGACTGATATAATCCAGAATCTGCCTACTTCTAGTCATAAGAAAATCACCTACATTATATAAGACTTTCGAAAGTGGAAATTCCTTAAGTATCCTTGGTAATACAGAATATTAAAATCTTAAACAAATAATAATAGTTAACATCTGTGTGTGGTTTACTCAACACTTTATATGAACTACTCTTTTAAATTCAAATACAGTACTATGAGATGGATATTATTATTAAGATATTCATATTACAAAATGAAACAAAAAATACTGATGATTGCAGAAAGGTATAATGTGCCTAATTTTCATAGTTAAAAACAGTAGTCACTTTTCAAATGAAAACAGTTTGACTCTAGAGCCTATTCTCATCATTAGCCTACATGGACTAATTTGCTTTGATTGCTGTAATAAATTACCCTAAATTTTGCAGCTTAAACATCAGGTATTTGCTCTCTCACAGTCCTGGAGACCAGAAGTCAGAAATTTGTTTCATTGGGTTAAAATTAAGGTATAAGCAGGAGTGTGTTCCCTCTGGAGGCTTCTTGCCTCTTCCAGATTCTGGTGGTTGCTGGTATTCCTTGGCTTGTAACTGCATTGCTCATACCTCTGCCTGCATGATCACACTATGTTTCCCAAGTCTATCAAATCTTCCTCTTCCTCCCTCCTATATATACCTGTGATTACATCTAGGGACCACCAGATAAACCAAGATAATCTTTCTATCTCAAAATTATTAGCTTAATCATATCTGCAAAGACCTTTTTTTAGGTAACATTCACAGGTTCCTGGGATTAGGACTGGATATATTTATGAGGCATTATTTGGCCTACCACATGATATATTCTCTCTTATATGCCTTGTAGATGTCCAATTTTAAGACTCTAAATATATTAACAATTATTTTCCTCCAGTTAGTTAGAAAGAAAGTGAGAATAAATACTGATTAAGTAGGGCACCTGGATGGCTCAGTTGGTTGGGCATCCAACTTCGGCTCAGGTCATGATCTCATGGTTTGTGAGTTTGGGCCCCGCACGGGGCTCTGTGCTGACAGCTCAGAGCCTGGAGCCTCAGTCCCAGATTCTGCGTCTCCTTCTCTCTCTCTTCCCCTTTCCCACTTGTGCTCTGTGTCTCTCAAAAATAAATAAATGTTAAAAAAAAAAACTGATTAAGTTATTCTTATCCTCTGCTTGACAGCCTAAATTGGATAACTGGTTTAACAAAGAGGTTTTTCAACAAAGTCCCCAATAAGAATAGAAAAACAATGGACCTGCATTTCCTTCCTAGCAAGTTAAACTTGGGGTTCCATACCCAACAGAGTAAAACTGCAAAGCATGGGACTAGCCAAAAACAGCATCCTATTTGGGATTACTCCAAAATGTAGCCAGAAAATTCTATTTGGAGTATCTTAAAAAATTAGAAAAAACAGGTAAAATAAACAATTTTGGGAAAATGATATGTTTAAAGACTGGATATAATCTTTGAGAGATGGGAGAATAGCATTTGAATAAAGGCAGAGTTGGAAAAAAAAAAGAAGGTTAAAAAAAAAAACCACAACATAGTCTGCAAAGTCAATCCAATGATTCTTATCTTTGTTGATGGCATCAACCTTTACCCAATTTCTTAGGAAAGAAACCTGGGACTCATCTTGGCATCTTCCTCTCTCTTCTTCTCCATATCCAACACACCCCCCAGGACAGTTGATTCTAGCTCTTAAATAGCTCTCAAATCATCCATCATCTACACTGCCTTTTCCATGCTAAGAATATCTCTCAGCAGGATAATTTTAATAGCCTCCTAACAGATATTCAGAAATTAGACATTAATTCCTTTACCGATATATTAACAGTTCAATGTATGTAATACAGCTTAATCGACTAGAGTAGTTATATTTTCCAAACAGTTTAATAAGAATTGTCCACTAATACTTTACATACAAAAAGAGAAAAATTTCTAACTCAAATATAAAATATTATCCTTAAATTAAATAGAATTTAGATGTGAACATCATGAGAAATGGTACCAAAAATATGTAAAAACATATTTTTATGATATTAAACTAATGTTCTCTCCTCAAGAAATTTCCATTAAAAATAAGAGCAAGCTTAAGTCCTTTGCTGTTATATGAATTACTAAATTATATTAAACCACTGCAAGAAATGACACATATGGGATCACTTTTTATTTGAATTTTTGTTTCTTATACCAGGGTTCATCAAGCTGTTTCATATTTATTTTTCTGATTAATGATATGTCAAAATTCTAATTCTAGTACCAGTTTATGGTGTGTTGGCAACTGAAGAATGAAACAGAAATGCAGACAACAGGCAAAATTGATTTTTATCCATCTTCTTTGAATTCCAGTAAATGTTTCCCAAATGTGCCTTTCTGTTGCAACCAAACTAAATATTATAGTCTTATTTCTCTCAACTATTAATTATGCTACTTCTGAGAGTTCAGAATTTCTTAAAGCACAACAGTATAGTTAGACGATATGATTTAATGTGTCAGTCATTCTGAATTAGAGGTTGCATATTTAAGACTCCCTACTATTAAGTTTCCTCATCCATAAAGACATATCACATCTTAAAATGTTATTTAGTTCAAATGGGTTTCATAGGAGTTTTTAAAATGAACATAAATGCTCTGAATTAGTAAGAAGTGAAATACAACTGAATGATTATATTGCACACGGATTCCACAGAAAGATAAAAGAAATGAGGTATAAAAAAAAAAAACAGAAAGAATATGAGAAAGAAAAAAAAAACGAGAAAAAAGGAAGTGCGTAGGAAACACACAGCTCATATATTCAGAAGGTGGAACACTTATTCCACCTATTTAACAAGTAAGATAATGTCAAGAGAGTTCTAAAGAAATAAGCACTTCTTCCAAAGGCAACTGTAGCACCATCAGAATGGAGATTAGGACATTGAATTGCTTGTGTTTTCAACGTTCTTATGGATTCAGGGCATGAACTATTGAGTCAGACAAGAAAAATAACTATTGGCATTCATGATAAAATGCTAACAAAGCCAACTTCTTATTCTTTTTTATACCAAATGGTATTAAAAAATAAACCTACAACTTGTTTGTAGAGATTAATGATCACATTCTTTCAGACACAACCATATTTGCCCAAAGTTCAAATAGTGCAACTGTGCTTAAAAACACACTATTCATACTTATGAATCTTGCCACTTTACAAATAATGACAAAATTGTTATTTCAACAGTATTTATCAAACAAGACTCCTTGGAGACCTGATGATAATGGGATTTTGAATGTTGACTACAGGGAATGCTGCTTAGTCCATTTCAAATCACTATTGCAACAAGTCATCTTATTCTACCAGGAGTTTAGCTTATACAATAGTTAATTGGTGACAGAGAGGTTCACCTTCCTTCCATTAGTCAAGGAGAAACTAGAGTCCTGCATGCACAATCAGTACATATCTAGGGATTAGGGCAGAATGAAATGGAATGTGACTCAAACTGTGTGTCTTAACTTAAAAGTTTGAGGGATACCTAATTAGTTTTTCAAACACTGCACTTTAAGTACAGATGCAAAGAAGAAAATATAAGTCTGTGTAGCTCAAAAGTACTGCAGATATCCCATGTAGAATTGCCTCATAATGTTGTGAGGATTTCTCATTTGGGGTCAGTCAGGTTCAGCCTCTCCTTTTATCCCCTCCATTTCTTTTTGGCTAATTATCTCTCCATCCCTGTGTACAGGCTTGTTGGGAGTGTTATATCTGTTGGTAGCTTCCAAGATTGAAAGATAAAATTACTGAAGTTGTTGTAATTCAAGAGATACTTTAATCCTCCCCTGCCTGAGAAGAAGTAGGAAGCTGGTTCCTGACTTAAGCACTGTTAATCTCCAAGTCACTAGACAGGCAAAGGAGAGGCAACATATGCAGGACATTCAACATAGTAAATCATCCAACATTCTGAGTATGGTGTTTATGTTACAAGACTGTCACTGGATATCTCTCTTCTTGGCTTCTGTTATTTTCCAAGTTTGGTCCTCCACTTTCCTCCTGATTGTCTGAGCTTCAATTATGCTGCTAAGAAATTAATTTTACTTAGATACAATATCATCACTGTATGATTATTGAATTGAGCAAAATAGACATTAGAAATAAATTTACGGTCATATGAATAATCTCTATCATTAATATATTAAATTAGCTTTGGACTCTGTTTAAAAAATGATAGTATAATCAGAGATTTTTATAATTAAAAAAGACCCTTAAAACTTTCTAGTCTACTCTCTCATATATGGTTTCCTCTCATCTGCATGAACAATGGTAGTGATGTAGTTCTAAGAATGCAAGGTAACTTTGAAAAAATGTCATAAACTCTATTGGGAAGGAACCATGAAAATTCAGTTACATTTATTCTTATAACTTAAAAAGGACATGTTCGAAGAGAGACAATTAATAGTTTTTTCTTATTCTATCAAAAAGTTTTATGTGTTTTATTTTTTAAATCAAAATATATGTATTTATTTATTTATTTATTTATTTATTTATTTATTTATTTATTTTATCAGGAATAGAATTTAGTGATTCATCTCTTACATGTAACACCTAATGCTCATTCCAACCAGTGTCCTACTTAATGCCCCCCACCCCTTTATTTTTTTATTTATTTAAAAATAATTTTATGTTTATTTATTTTTGAGAGAGAGACAGATCATTAGCAGGGGAAGGGCAGAGGGAGAGGGAGACACAGTATCCGAAGCAGGCTCCAGGCTCTGAGCTGTCAGCACAGAGACCGACATGAGGCTCAAAGCCATGAACCATGAGAATATGACCTGAGCTGAAGTCGGATGCCCAACCATCTGAGCCATCCAAGTGCACCTCCCCTTCACCCCTTTAGCCCTTCCCCGCATCCAGCACCTTTCCAGCAACCCTTAGTTTGTTCTCTGTATTTAGGAGTCTCTTACGGTTTGTCTACCTCTCTGTTTTTATATTATTTTTGCTTCATTGTTTTTGTATCTTAAATTCCACACATAAGTGAAATCAGGATATTTGTCTTTCTCTGACTGACTTATTTCATTTAGCAGAATACACTCTAGTTCCATCCACGTTGTTGGAAATGGCAAGATTTCATTTTCTTGATTGCTGAGTAATACTCCATTGCATAAATACATACCACATCTTCGTTATCCATTCATCTGTTGATGGACATTTGGGCTCTTTCCATACTTTGAATATTGTCGATAGCGCTTCTATAAACATTGAAGTGCAGGTGCCTCTTTGAAACAGTACACCTGTATCCTTTGGATTAATACCTAGTAGTGCAACTGCTGGGTTGTACAGTAGTTCCATTTTTAATTTTTAAAGGAACCTCCATACCATTTTCCAAAGTGGCTGCACCAGTTTGCATTCCTCCCAGCAGTGCAAAAGGGATCCTTTTTCTCTGCATCCTCACCAACATCTGTAGTTGCCTGAATTGTTAATTTTCACCATTCTGACAGGTGTGAGTTAGTATCTCACTGTGGTTTTGATTTGTATTTCCTTGATGATGAGTGATGTTGAGCATTATTCATGGTCTGTTGGCCATCTGGAGGTCTTCTTTGGAAAAATGTCTATTCACATATTTTGCCCATTTCTTCACTGAGATATTTGTTTTTTGGGTGTTGAATTTCATAAGTTCTTTATAGATGTTGGATACTACCCCTTTATCTGATTTGTAATTTGCAGATATCTTCCTCCATTCTGTTGATTGCCTTTTAGTTTTACTAATTGTTCCCTTGACTGTGCAAAAACTTTTTATCTTGATGCGGTCTCAATAGTTCATTTTTGCTTTTGTGTCCCTTGCCTCTGGAGACATGTCAAGTAAGAAGTTGCTGTGCCCAAAGTCAAAGAGTTTGTCGTTTGTTTTCTCCTCTAGGATATTGATGGGCTTCCTGTCCTATGTTTAGGTCTTTCATCCATTTTGAGTTTATTATTGTGTATGGTGTAAAACATCATTTGCTGAAGAGACTGTCTTTTCCCCATTGGATATTTTTTCCTGTTTTGTCAAAGATGGCCATACATTTGTAAGTCCATTTCTGGGTTCTCTGTTCTGTTCCATTAATCCATGTGTCTGTTCTTGTGCTGGTACAATACTGTCTTGATGATTATATCTTTGTATGCCTCCAGCTTTCATTTTTCTTTTTTTTCAGGATTGCTTTGGCTATTCAGGATCTTTTTCTGGTTCTATACAAATTTTAGGATTGTTTGCTCTACCTCTGTGAAAAATGTTGGTGTTATTTTGATAGGGATTGAATATGTAGATTGCTTTGGATAGTACTGACATTTTAACAATGTTTGTTATTCCAATCCATGAGTATGGTATGTTTTTCCATTTGTGTGTGTGTGTGTGTGTGTGTGTGTGTGTGTGTGTGTGTGTGTGTTCTTCAATTTCTTCCATAAGCTCTCTATAGTTTTCAGTGTATAGATTTTTTTACCTCGTTGGTTAGGTTTATTCCTAGGTATTTTATGTTTTTTGGTGCAATTGTGAATGAGATTGATTCCTTGATTTCTCTTTCTGCTGCTTCATTATTGGTGTATAGAAATGCAACTGATTTCTGTATGTTGATTTTATATCCTGTGACGTTGCTGAATTCCTGGATCAGTACTAGCAGTTTTTGGGTGGAGTCTTTTGGGTTTTCCACATAGAGTATCATGTCATCTGCAAAGAGTGAAAGTTTGACTTCCTCCTTGCTGATTTAGATTTATTTATTTATTCATTTATTTATTTGTGTTTTCTGATTGCTGAGACTAGGACTTCCAACATTATGTTGAATAACTAAGAGTAGACATCTTATTGTGTTCCTTACATTAGGGGGGAAGTTCTCAGTTTTTTCCCATTGAGATTGATATTAGCGGTGGGTCTTTCATATCCAGCCATTATGATCGTGAGGTATGATCCTTCTATCCCTACTTTTTTGAGATTTTTTTTTGTCAAGGAGGGATGCTGTATTTTGTCAAATACTTTTTCAGCATCTATTGAGAGAATCATGTGGTTCTTACCCTTTCTTTTAGTAACGTGATGTATCGCATTGATTGATTTGTGGATTCTGAACCAGCCCTGCATCCCAGGATTAAATCCCACTTGATCGTGGTGAATAACTCTTTTAATGTATTGTTGGATCCAGTTGGTTAGTGTCTTGTTGAGAATTTTTGCATCCATGTTCATCAGGGAAATTGGTCTGTAGTTCTCCTCTTTAGTAGGATCTTTGTCGAGTTTTGGAATCAAGGTAATGCTGGCCTTGTAGAATGAGCTTGGAAATTTTCCTTCCATTTCCATTTTTTGGAACACCTTCAAAAGAATAGGTGCTAATTCTTCTTTAAATGTTTGGTATACTTCCCCTGGAAAGGCATCTGGCTCTGGACTCTTGTTTGTTAGGACATTTATGATTATTGATTTCATTTCTTTACTGGTTATGAATCTGTTCTAATTTTCTACTTCTTCCTGTTTCAGTTTTGGTAGTTTATATGTTTCTAGGAATTTGTACATTTCTTCATATAGCCCAATTTGTTGGCATAAAATTCCTCATAATATTCTCATATTATTGTCTGCATTTCTGCAATGTTGGTTGGAAACTCTCCTGTTTCATTCATGATTTTATTTACTTGGGTCCTTTCGTTTTTCTTTTTTTTAATTTTTTTTTAATGTTTATTTATTTTTGAGACAGAGAGAGACAGAGTATGAGTGGGGGAGGGGCAGAGAGAGAGAGAGAGAGGGAGACACAGAATCCGAAGCAGGCTCCAGGTTCTTAGCTGTCGGCACAGAGCACAACGTGGGGCTTGAACTCACGGACCGCGAGATCATGACCTGAGCCGAAGTCGGTTTTGATCAATCTGGTTAGGGGTTTATCACTTTTGTTAATTTTTTTCAAAGAACCAGCTCCTAGTTTCATTGATCTGCTCTACTGTTTTGTTTTGTTTTGTTTTCCCCCCGATATCATTGATTTATGCTCTAATTTTTATTTCCCTTCATCTGCTTGTTTTGAGTTTTATTTGTTCTTCTTCCAGTTCTTTTAGGTGTAAGGTTAGGCTGTGTATTTGAGACTTTTTTCCTTCTTTAGGAAGGCCTGAATTGCTATATACTTCCCTATTATGACCATCTTTGCTGCATCCCAGATCTTCTGGGTTGTTGTGTTTTCATTTTCACTGGCTTCCATGTACTTTTTATTTTAGAATTATTTAGTAGGATATTCTTTAATCTCCAAGTATTGGTGGTCTTTAAAAATTTTCTTGTGGTTGATTTCAAATTTCATAGCATTGTGGTCTGAAGATATGCACAATATGATCTCCATCTTTTTGTACTTGTCGAGGGCTGATTTGTGGCCCTGGAGAATATTCTATGTGTATTCTAGAAGAATGTGTATTCTGCTGCTTTAGGATGAAATGTTCCAAATATATCTCTTAAGTCCATCTGCTCCAGTGTGTCATTCAAAGTCATTGTTTCCTTGTTGATTTTCTGCTTAGATGATCTGTCCATTGCTGATGGGGTGTTGAAGTCCCCTACTATTATGGTACTATTATCAATGAGGTACTTTATGTTTGTGATTAATTGGATTATATATTTGGGTGCCTGCACACTGGGGACACAAATATTTATAATTGTTAAGTTTCTTTGTGGATAGACCCCTTAATTATGATATAATGCCCTTCTACATCTCTTGTTACAGTCTTTATTTTAAAGTCTAGTTTATCTGATATAAATATGGCTACACCAGTTTTCTTTGATGACCATTAGCATGATAGATGGTTCGCCATCCCCTTCCTTTAATCTACAGGTGTCTTTAGATCAAAATTGAGTCTCTTGTAAACAGCATATAGATGGGTCCTATTTTCTTATCCATTCTGATAACCTATATCTTTTGATTGAAGCATTTAGTTCAGTGACGTTTAGAGTGAGTACTGAAAAATATGACTTTAGCGCCATAGTTGAGTTGGTGATTCTGATGATGCTCTCTGGCCCTTTCTAGTCTTTGTTGCTTTTGTTTTGTTTTGTCTTTTCTCCACTTAAAGGGCCGCCCTTAGAATTTCTTGCAGGACTTGTTTAGTAGACATGAACTCCTTTAGTTTTTGGTTTGTCTGAGAAACTATTTATCTCTCCTATTTTGAATGACAGCCTTGTTGGATAAAGAATTCCTGGCTTCATGTATTTCTGATTTAGCATGTTGAATATATCCTGCCGCTCCTTTCTGGCCTGCCAAGTTTCTGTGAATAGGTCTGATGTGAACCTGATCAGTCTTCACTTATAGATTAAGGACTTTAATTTCCTTGTTGCTTTCATAATTCTTTCCTTGTCTGTGTATTTTGTAAATTTGACTATGACATGCCTTGGTGATGCCCAGTTTTTGTTGAATCTAATGAAAGTTTTCCGTGCTTTTTGGATTTTGATGTCTGTTTCTTTCCCCAGATTAGAGAAGTTTTCTGCTATAATTTGCTCACATAAACCTTCTGCCCCCTTTTCTCTCTCTTCACCTTCTGGGACTCTAATGATTCAGATGTTATTTCTTTCTAATAAGTCACTGAGTTCTCAAAGTCTTGTATCATGCTCTTTTGCCTTTGTTTCCTTCTTTTTTTCTGTTTCATTATTCTCCATAATTGTGTCGTGTAAATCTCTGATTCGCTGCTCTGTTTTGTCCATTGTTGTTGTTGTGGCATCCTTCGAGATTCTATCTTGGTTATAGAATTTTAATTTTATCCTGATTAGATGTTATTTATTTTCTCTCCACAGAAAGGAATGCTAGGCTTTTTTCAACCCCAATTAGTATTCATATTATTGTGGTTCTAAATTCCATTTCAGAGATCTTGCTTATATCTGTGTTGATTAAGCCCCTCACTGTCACTTCTTCCTCTTTTTGGGGGGGTGAATTCCTTCATTTTGTCATTCTTTAGGAAAAAAAATTAATAAGTTAAAAAATAAAAATTAAAAAAATTAAAAACAAAACAGAAAATCACATTGAGGAACCTAGATCCTAGGTGTGTTTTCTTCTGCTTCTTAAAAGAAGCTTGACAGAATGGAGAAAAAAAAGAAAGAAAAAAAAAAGAAAGAAAGAAATGTAAAAAAATAAAATTTAAAAAATATATAAATAGAATAAAATAAAAAAGAAAATGAAACAGAATTTTAAAAATTAAATAAAAATTTAGATTAAAACAAGTAAAAATACATTTTTCTCTTTCTGTATCCAAGAATGAGTAAGAAAAGAAAACAAAAATAAGAAAATAAGAAAATAATTTAAGCAAAAACAAGCAAATAAAACAAATAAATGATGCAACAAACAGAATGAAACCCAAATGAAGTTACCGCCACTTTCTCCTAGAACTATCACTATAAAGCCTTCTGTAGTTCATACACTAAGCAGGTGGAGTGACTCGTGTTGGTTTTCTAGGGAATGTGCTTGAAGGGTGCAGTTCAGTGGGGCTTGGTGTAATGGCTCCATTCTCCACTAAGTGGTGCTGCTTAGCTTATTGGGGTGGTTTGGTGTGGCACACTTCGCCCAGCTCCTTGCTCTCTGGAACAGGAACTTTGCATTCTCACCAAGCACCCTTCCTTTGTCTCAGGCCTCTGTCCACTTCCCATCTCTATCCTGTTTGTGTCCAAGCTTTCCGCCTGCCAGTTGGCACCTCCCTCTAGAGTTTTTTTCTCAGATGTTCCAAATCCTAGTGCTTCAGAGACCCCTGCGGTTTGGACCCCTGCCAACTCTCTGGGGGAATGTCTTACTAAGTAATATCTGGGAGCCTACTTGCCCCAGAAAACAGTGGTAGAATCATGCAGAGGCAGAAGTTCATAGATTATGTCAAATCACAACATACAGCCAGCACCAGTTTTCACAGCATTCTTGTGTCTTTGTCCCAATACCAGCAAATGTGGCTGCTCTCAGGGATCTTCTGGGACCTTTGCCTGTAGGAGACCATATGGCCTCTACCAAATGCTCTCCAAGCAGGGGAACTGCTTCTGCCTGTGTGGCACATGGACCCCTCAGATGCTGCTGCCTGCTTCTGGGGATTCCCCCTTGCTTCCACACCAGAGCACTGCCAGGTACTGAGTTCCAAAAGTTCAGACTCTGTGCTTCACTGCTTCTAGAATCCTGATGGTATTGAAACCCTCTCCTTTCTTCCTGACAATGGTTGTGGGAAACAGATTTCTTGTTCAGTCCCCTGCAAGTGTTTTCACTCTTTCTCTCTCTTTCTCTCCAGTAATTTTTTTGGGGGAGTGCTTTTGTTGCATTTTCCCATGCACCACACTCTCCCCCTTTCCCTTTTTCTGTCTTCTGTCCACAAATCAGGTCCTTATGCTCTGCACCTTCTCTCCCCTAGCTCACCTCTCTGCATTGTGGAACTGCGACATTCTGTGGCTCAAGTTATGAAGATTTTTGTATTAATCTTCAGATCAATTTTCTAGGTGTTCAAAATGGTTTGGTGGTGATCTGGCTGTATTTCAGGGATGAAACAAGCTCAGGGTCTCCATGCTGCTCCCTATGTGTTTTATACAATTGTTGCAGTATAAAAAATTCTCCCAATTTCATGATAGCAGGTATATAAATAGTAAGAGTCAAACACTGAATTTTTTTGAAATATTCTCAATCCATTCAACTATATTTGTTGATTAATTACCATGTGATTAACTATACTACACAAAAAGCTAAGCAGCAAGGAAAATACCAATGGTTCATGTATTTTATTTTCCAATGGAATATATTAGGAATTGAGATGTCTTACGAGACAGTTCTGTATAACGTCACTATTAAAACTATAAAAACTGAGAATAGAACGAAGTACAGCAAAAAACCATATTTATGAGCTATACAAATCCTCCTGTTTTACATGGTAGAAACTGAAATATACCAGTAGGTTTAAACTAGATTGAGGAAGAGTTGCAGTTTAAGACAAAAGATGTGTACAACAGAGTAGAAAACTAAGAAACGGTGACATCCATTAATACCCCAAGTCCTTGCCAACTCTGTTTTGTTTTTCATCTTTCTTCTCTCCTCCTCCTCCTCCTCCTCCTCCTCCTCCTCCTCCTCCTCCTCCTCCTCCTCCTCCTCCTCCTTCTTCTTCTTCTTCTTCTTCTTCTTCTTCTTCTTCTTCTCTTCTTCTTCTTCTTCTTCTTCTTCTTCTTCGTGTGTGTGTGTGTGTGTGTGTGTGTGTGTGTGTGTAGCTGTCCTTATATTCTAACTAGATTAACTCTGTCGATCTATCACCAGGAGTCTTTAAGTCTATAGCTTTTTGGTAAATGGACATATATTTTAAATCTAGATGAGTTGGCCCAAATCCTGTTTAATGAGAATGCTAAGTCTGCTCCCACTGTAATCGTGGAAAATAGTTGATGTTGATGATATAGAAGACCGTAACCTGGAGAGCAGCAGTGTGAAAACTGAAGATAACAGTGCCCAGAAACTTGGAAGTATGACAGGCATTTTCTTAAAAATGGCTCAGAACATATCTTTCCTCTACATCCAACTGAAAATCTCTCCCTCTCTCTCTCTCTCTCTCTCTCTCTCTCTCTCTCTCTCTCTCTCAGTCTCCCTCTCTGTCTTTCTCTCTCTCAGTATGGAAAAGCTATTCTATACACTTGCCTAATTTAAACACTGGACAGAAAATACAGCATCTATTTAAAAAGTCCATGAAGATTCAGAATATATTGGAAGGAGAAAAGTTTCCACAAAGCTAAGCAAGAGGGTGCATCTGTGATTGGAGGAGTCAGCAGATGCACCTGATGCTCAACCAACTCCTGAGGAGTGTTGGAAAAAGCAACACACTTCCCCTTTCATTGGAAATGAATCATAACCATTCTCTGCTTATGGTGCTGGAACATAGTTTTCTATTTTTATTACAAAAAAAGTGCTATCTGGCAAGAAATGTGAACAACTCCCATGCACTTAAAGAAAATAAGTGGAAAGGAAAAAGGCACTAATTGATCCTTTCTTTTTAACAAGTTCCTCCACATCTCCACTTTATTTTTTTCTATCATCACCTCTTTTAGATGAATCTTTTTCTCTGTTCTTTCTGAGTTATTGCTTAAATTAAAAGTGTTTTTCAAGCTGATAACAACAAATGTAAATGAGGACACAAACAGAAAAGTACATTTTCCTTTGTATAGTGGCATTCAGGTATTTTAGGTCATGATTCAGCATGAAACAATGGATAAAAATATAAAACGTATATACATATATATTTTTTGTAAGTATTTGGAAAAGATACTATATGATTATAACTGTCCTATTTATTAACACAATACATGTGTGCCTACTAGTGCATTTCAAGGTGCATGGCTCCATTTTCTGAAATTATTTTTGTACTAGCTGGGTCAATTAAACCATTGTGTTTAATGCCCTCTTCAAATCCTACATATACCTAGTTCTTGATCTCTGCTTAATTTTTTTCTTAAACTGGCTTGATTTGGCTTCCTTATTTATACCCCAAAATTCACATTCTCACTTATCCTTAGTCTGAATACTCTGATAATCAGTTTCCACAACAGAAGCCCTGGTACCCAGTACCTCCCCATGCCAGTCTGCTTGATTGGTTCATATCTCATCCCCACTCAAGCCACTTCCACCTAGCCAAGCAAATATGATCGAACAGTAAGTGATTTTAAAACTCGTTCCATATTCTAAACACCAGAGAGGTGAACAAACTATGGGAACAATTATAGAAAATTCAAAGTAGATTTATTGGTATGATGTTTGAAAATTTTAGATTTCTGTATATTTGAAATTGTGATAAGTACAACAGTCTATGTCTAGATGCATAAAATGAAAGTAGAAATTATTTATCTAATAGAGTATCATTATTAGCATATTCTTGGAAGAATGTATTCATTTAATTAACCACTTGATCAGTGTAGATAGTTTCAGTAATTCTTGTATGAGAATAATATTACTTTGCCATAATGATTACAGAGTTCCTTCTGATACTTTTTGTTTATGGTAGCAATAACTTTGCAAAGAACTGATTATTAACAACTTATAATACAAGAGTAGAGTTCTTTATCATGGTCTTTTACAGATCTGACCTTACCTTTATTCTTGACTCATTTTTTTCCAATACGAAATCTTTGTTTGATTAAATGAAATAATTTAGAGTTCTTCAAAGCATTATTCATTTTCACTTCATCAGCAAGAAAAGTCCCTCATCTCCTTTCATGACCCTGATGAATATTATTAAATAATCTCTCAAGACATATCAGCCATCACTGTCTATGGAAGCCTTTCCTGACAGAGTCCCCAAACAGATCCTTTGGCATGATTATCTTTTTCTTTCCGTCCTTAAAGTATGCCCCATATATACTTCTGTCAGTCACAAAACATGTAGCACAGAAGTATAGGTATAGGTTTTGTCTCTATCATCCCCTTTCTGATAGTAGCTAAATTTAAGCCTCTGGATCTTTATCTCTCTCTCTCATTTGTTGTCAAATCCACCAGAATACCTGACAACATACAGACAATAAATATTGTTAAATTGATATATGAGGTTTTTAAAGGTTTTTAAATAATATTCAGTATTTTTTAGGGTTGTTAAATTTTCAGTGCATAAAATCTCATGTGGTTATAATAGATTCAGAAAAAAATTTAAAAATAATTCTTATAAAGATTGAAAAGGTCTTGTATGGTTTTAAAATACGTCTACAAATTATTTTATTCTATTTATTTTAAGGAGTGGAGCTTAATTCCTCTCCCCTTGAGTGTGAGTTGGACTTAATTAATGACTTGCTTCTAATGAATAGCATACAATGGAAATGGTAACGTGTTACTTCCAAGATTAGGTAATGTAGGCATTATGGGATCCTTCTTGGCTCTCTGCCTGGCACCACTTGTTCTGAGGGAAGTTATCTTCCATGTAATAGGGACAGTCAGCAGTCTACAGAGAGATCCAGGTGGCAAGAAACTGAGGCTCCTTGTCAACAGCCATGTGAATGAGCCATCTTGGAAGTGAATGTTCTAGTCCCCATCAAAACTTCAGATTACAGCAGGCCCTGATAACTTGAATGTGAATTCATGAGAGGCCCTGATCTAGAACTACTCAGAAAGTCACTCCTGATATTCTACCTGGAGACTATGATATAATAAATATTTGTTGTTTTACCCATTAAATTTTGGGTGTAATTTGTAATATAGCATTAGATAACTCATGAAGGTCCGTTATATAATACTTAAATAGTGTAGCATATACCTTTCGTAGTCCTTTTAGTAATAGCTAAATATTGTAGTACAGAGAGATAGAAGGGGAATTATAAGACTACAGATTCATATAAAGAAAAGTTTGAGGCCATAGAATTTTAATTATTTCGAAATATAAAATTCCCAATAGTAGTATTAAACACACTAGAGTGAACTACCTCAAAGATATCATTTCATTGCCCAAAACTTTCTAAAATAAGATAGTTTGAATTTTGCCTGTATGTAACTTGCCCATAAAACTTTTTAAAATCTCATTGCTTTATAACATCAAAATCAAATAGTTCTATAACCTGGTATGTGGGTTGCAGTTTAGCCATGCCTGTCATATGGTAAATGATTAATGGATATTTAATTTCACACCATTAAAACTCAGTAAATAAAATGGAAAATGTGTTTTTTTAAATGTATTTGGTAAAAAGCTTGGTGAAACAAATGGAATTGTAGAACACCTCCATGAATTTGGAATGTGGTTCTTATCATTGGCTGCACATTAGAATCACTTGGGGAAATTTAAACAAAAACGATGCATGCATTTAAATGTAATAAATAATGTCAAATAGTATTCCAAAGACCTTATAGCAATTTGTATTTCTTATCTGTGCTGTATGAGAATTCTACTTTCCTTTTGAAATGCATTGGCCTTCCTAAATATTTTTTTCCTTAGACAGTTATATCATCAGTATTTTTGAGACATGCAGAAGCTGTATTATTCTAGGTGTAAGAATTAAAAAAAAAAAAAACTAGTCCATGATAAACAGCAAAAAAAAAAAAAAAAAAATGATGCATGAAGTCCATTCTTAGAAGGTCTGATTCATTAGGTCAGAGAAAGCCTGGGTATTTTGGATCTTAAAAATCTCCCATGATGATTCAAATGTATAGCTATGTTGGAAAAACAGTGACTTAGAGTAGCTTCATCAACACCTGATTATAACTCTGGAATGGCTCACCAAATTATATAGCAGGAATTCACAAATGCTAGTTAGGATGCATAAGAATCACTTGTGGAACTTGTGAAATACACAGCACACTGAGCCATATTCTAAGATATCCCAATTGATTAGGTCTGGACTTGGGCCCAGAATACTGTAATTAGGCAACACCTCAGGGGATTTTCGATGTGTGTGGGACACATAATGTGAAACACTGACCTACGCAGAAAAAGAATAGTAAGCTCATGAGAAAGAACATTTAAAACTCAACAATAAGCAAAAAAGCACCCCAACTTAAAATTGGGGGCAAAATATCTATAAAGACAACACACTGAAAATGATATACAGTAGGCAAATAAACTTTATCCACTATAACATAACTAGGAAGTGCTACTCAAAACAATGAGCATCAATATAAATTTACTGTCAGTTACTTAAAAAAAGTAACAAATTGCTAGCAAGGATGCAGAGCTATAAGAACTACCATTCATTATTAGAGGTAAATGAAAAATGCTACAGTCACTTTGAAAGATTGTTTGGTTGTTTCTTATAAAGCTAAACATAGACTGAACACTAACCTAGTAATTGGCATCCTAGGTATTTACTAAAATTATTTGAAAACAAAAACTTGCCCCATAAGTGTTGGTAGGAGCTTTATTCATAAGCACAAAATCTAGAAAGAACCAAGATGTTCTTTGAAGGTGAGGGGGAACAAACTGAAAACTAACTGTGATGTGTCCATACTTTTTAGCAACCAAAAGCACCAGCTATCAATCCACACAAAAACATGAATGAATCTGAAATTCATATTGCTGAGTAAAGAAAGCCAGTTTAAGAGTCTGGTGGAGTATGACATCATGTATATGTCATTCTGGAAAAGACAAAACCATAGAGGCTGAAAACAGATCGCTGGTTGACGGGGGTTTGGAGTTAAAAAGGTAGAATACATGAGATATTTTAGAACTATGAGACTATTGTGTGTGGTACTGTAGTTGGTAAATATACAACACTAACCATTTGACATAACCCACCGAACTATACTAAGTTTGCAGAATGTAAGAAAAAAAATCAACTAGGAGAGAAAGAACACAAGACTGGACACAGACTATACGAAAAGAATTTAAACTGTATTAAAAATACATGACATAATCTTACTGCAGGAGTGGGGGGAAAACAGAGCTGACTTAAGAAATTCTGGAATTGAATAAACACAATAAGACTAAAGATAAAAGGAGCTATATATAAGTGCTATACTCTAGTTGGTAAAGTTGTTTTCATGGGTATATGAGTAAACAATTCTGAAAGCACTGTAAAGGCACACCAGGGTTGAAAAATATGTAAATGGATGACCGCTGGTGGAAGCCAGATTTCTCACTGTTGGAGCAGGAGGGTACAGATACACAAGGAGGAGGCGAGAATAAACCAAGATGAAACAAGTGATACTGATTTAGAATTAGAGATACCAGCATGAATTCAGGTTTAGCTTAACATAGATACATCCATGTATCTAAATACCTATACCTATATCCATATCTACATCTACATCTGTATCTATATACAGTGGCTGTGTCCACTGGGATGCCTTAGAAGCAATGATACCCCAGGAGCAAGGAGGACACCCAGTGCCCAGCTCTTAGTATCTAATATCATTCTCCAATAACAGGAATCTAGATTCTTAAATAAATAGCTGATTCTAAAGCTGGGGCAAGGAATATACACTATGATCCTGGAGTATCCGTTAGTGCTAAAAATTAATTAAATGATAAACAACAAGAAAAATTAACAATTCTGAGGGTATGTCAAAAGACTCAAGTTCCAACTGAAAGAATTCTCCTATAGAGAACATTTCCAATGTATGTAGACACTTCCCACTCAAGAATATGAATCTCTATTCCTTAACTGTGGGCTACGATTAGTGATTTGCCTAAAAAGAACAGTGCAGGGGTGCCTGGGGTGGTTCAGTCAGTTTGGTGTCTGATTCTTGACTTTGGTTCAGGTCATCATCTCACACTTCATGAGTTCGAGCCCCATGTTGGATTCTGCAATGCCAGTGCAGAGTCTGCTTGGGTTCTCTCTCTCTCCCTCTCTCTCTGCCCCTCTCTTGTACTCTCTCTCTCCCTATGTGGCTCTCTCCGAAAATAAATAAATAAACTTTAAAAAACAACAAGGTGTAGAAAAGGGAAAAGTAAAATAGAAACTTTACTGTGGCAAATCCTTGCAAAGACTACCTTCGCCAGGTGGACAAGGTTATCATGTCATGATAGTAATGACATCATTACTATAATAAGTAATAAGTCATGTTAATAGGATACATACTATACACACCCACACCCACATATACACAGAAGGGACATTAGGAACAAAGGAAATTCTGAATAATGTGTGGAGTTTGGTTAACATTAATAAATCTATATTTGTCTACTAACTATAATAAATGTACTAAAGCAATATAATATATTCATATGGGGGAATTATATGCAGGCTGTATAGGAAATCTCTATACTGTCTTTGTAACTATTCCATAAGTCTAAAAGTCTTCTAAAATAAAAGGTTTATTTACCAAAAACTGGGCCCAATTATTTTTCCCCAAGGCATATAGCAAAGTGCTGTCCCCGTAAATTACAGTAAAGAAAGGAGCCTTAATTAAGCTCTCTCCCTAGACTTGAGGGCTTAGTTTGGCCTAACTTTTTATTGGAAAACAGTGAGTGAGTTTGCTCACTATGACATCAGTTTTCCAAGTTCACACGGCTTTAACAGAAATCTATTACAGATAAAAAGAAGCTTAAACAGCCTATATTACTACTTCTTGCTTTTGTTTATACACGGTGAAGAGTATTCAGAATGGACCTCATCTCAAGCTTGCACTAATCCTTAAATAATTACAATTCATCTACTTGATACTGGAAACACCTCATGGAATGTAACTTTGTTTTGCTGGCTTGTCTAATCCGATTCAATTACTTCAGTTCCCTCTCCCAGAGGCTTCACCCTCAGAAACTGAGCTCTGCGTGGAAAAGAGAACTTGGGAGGGGTGATTCAGTTTCAGTGGAAATGAGTTGAACATTAAAAACAATTTTTTTTCTTTAGTCCTTTACCAAATATCAGTCCATCAATAAACATGAGAAACAGCTTGTAATTCACAAAGCTCGCGGCACCTCTGTGGTGAGAAGGGCAGACTGGTCTGGCTGAGGAAACACTGGAGACAGGAATAGTTCACCCGCTTGGACCAATTTGAATGGATGGAAATCGCAAAAGTCCCTGAAGCTGGAGAAAATGAAACTCTGAAGCTGGCAGAAGCTTGTCATCTGCATGCAGAAAGTGACAGAGATATTACAGATTTCCTGTACAAAGGGAACTCCTTCAGTCACCTGTAAAGAGTTCCCTTGTCAATTAGAACCCTCAGAAAAAAGGCCGTGACAACTAAGAGATGCCTCCTTCCTCTCCTTGCCAAGAACAGCCACCTGCCCAGAATTAAAACTTTGATTTAAAATAGAGAATAAAATATCAGAGTTCAGTGATTGCTCAACAGAAATTCCATAAAGAAATCGCAATCCAAAAGAGGAGAACGCACAGGCTCTATCTCATGTAAGGATGGGTTTGAGGTTGTGTGATCTTCTCAGGATGAAAAAGACCACATTCTTAATTAATCGCCAAGTTTTTGCCAGCAGTAAAGGTTATGATGAAATAGAAGGGGATTGCCATTCTACTCTAAAGTCCAATTCCTGACCCTTTGTTATATTCCTTACAGCGAATCATGTCTTTTATCGCAAAATCATCTTCATCTCTTTCCTAAACTGCCTATAATTTTGCTGTAGAGAAATGAATAATGAAACACAGGGATGCGTGAGAGATGAATTTGGAGACAATAATCTTTAAATGGAAATGTATGTCTTTTTCTAGGTTCCTGCCAATAGTGAAAATGAATAAAAACTTTACTCCTCAGAATTAAAAAAGTGTTTTGCTCTTGATGCTGTTATCTTCCTGGTAATTGGCAAACTTTCATGGATGCTTTTAAAAGTAGCTAAACATTCCAAAATAAATGTGGCTATATGAGAAAAACACCATGACCATTTTCAATGCAGTAAGCTTAATTCTCTTCCCTGACACTGAGGAATGACAGTAAATAGATTATTAGGATTTGGGGAGGTAGCAGGACACGGATTAAAGAGCTCTGTTTTCAGAAGTAGAAAGACAAGTGACTCTGTTGCTTCTTCACTGCACTATTTGATATTAAATAGTTAAGTTCACTTAGCCTCAACTACCTGTAAAATAGTGACAACAGTGGTATTTAGCATAGCATGGGGAGGATTAAAGCAATAACATAGGTGCTTGCCTACCAGTACTATCACGTAGATGGTACCCAATCATTGTGGCTATAATTGGGAAGAAATCTATGCTTCTACTATTGGTGAACATATCAGAGAAATGAGACAC
Organism: Paguma larvata; assembly: GCA_030068075.1. Taxonomy (NCBI): domain Eukaryota; kingdom Metazoa; phylum Chordata; class Mammalia; order Carnivora; family Viverridae; genus Paguma; species Paguma larvata. The sequence goes on along the minus strand of CM057826.1, from coordinate 53,622,033 downwards.
TAAGCACCACAAAAACTCTAAATAAACTTACAGTCTAGTGGGTAATATAAATTAGAATCTAATTCGCCAATTCATTACTTCATTTATTCAGCAAATGTTTACTGAGGCCTTCTCATGTGCCACGCACTGTTTTTGATGCTGAGGATAATTGAACAATGAAAAAAAGATAGACAAGATTGTTGTGCCCAAGGAGCTTAGGTTCTGGAGTAACGTACCATGGTATTAAACTAAATGACCTAAACTTCAAAAGATTCTTGTAAATAGCCTATGTCATCGCTATTCTTTTGACTTTTCCAGCAATTATCTGAGATACTATTTAAAGATATCAATAACCAATTGTTACTATATACTGTAATCAAATTTGCTTTATTGTTATAAAATAAATGGTAAGGGAGAGTTTAGTTAGGGTTTTCAGAGATTGCAATGTATTTTAATTGGTTGATTTATCCAGATATCTTACATATTATATTTTTTATCACTCTAAGTGGTTCCCAGCAAACCTGAGTCCTTTAGAAAGGTTGCTACTTAAAGGCATAAAAATAGCAATATAGAATACTGTAAAGACATTTTCATTAAATTATCAGGTGGAATTCTATTTATAGACATATTTCAAATTGCGAAAGACCACGATTGAACCCTGACGTTGAATCCACTAAAGGACTACAGCATCCTTCTAAGGAGCCCAACTTGAACTACAGGAGTTGTAGGACATTACAAAATAAATTCTATAAGGAAGAAAAAGTCCTGCCCTTTGGATTGTGAATAACTTCTTTGAGTGGAGACAAAAAAAAAATCCTCTGAATCCTGGTTGATATTGTTAATCAACCGTCAATTCTTCAATGGTAAGGGACTTAAATAAAATCCACAGTAAAATGCAACTACTTAAATTTCAACTCTCAGTGACTTTATGTGGCACAAGTAACAGAATAATTTTTTTCATACTAAAATTGTCATTTCTTATTGCCACAAAAAATAAATGAATGCTATTTTGTTAATTAGTAAATTTGTTAGAAAGTAGAAAACTTCTTGTACTGCAAGTTCAGTTCAAGTAAAGCAGTCCATTCCTGGCCAATGTTCGCTAACCTTGGAATGTTGTATATCATGATTTAAGTTCACCACAGCCATATCTTCCTCATTTGGAGGTGAGAATAAAGAGATACAGAATAATTTCATATTATATTCATGTGTAGATGGAAAGATATGCTCATGGAAAAGACCAATAATTAGAACCACGGATGTAAAAAACAAACAAACACTTTGAGAAATGTTAATCATTTAAGATTAACACATTTCCGGTATAAAAATTAGAAATAGAGCAACTACATTAAAAGTAATAAAGGACATCTATAGTAAATAAAACTGCAGCAACCATCTTACACAATAATGAAAGGTTAAAATTACCCTCCCTAAAATCTAGTAAGACAAAAATATCACTGTCTCTATTCATATTCAAAATTGGTCTGGAATAAAGTATGAAAAATAAAATAGGCATAAGGATCAAAACAAAGAAATGAAATTGCCATTATTCACAGATAATGATTCATGGTTACTTCTACAGATATCCAGAGAAAATTATACATAAAACATTTCTAATAATAAGAGTTTTCATTGAGGATTCTGGATATATAATCAATATGCTGAAAAGCCAACATAATTTTTTACTCAGTACCAACAATTAGAAAATGTTTTTATAATTATAAAGTCTCCAAACAACAACATATTTAGAGGATGAATATAAAATGTTCAACTAGATAAATGGAAATAAATTCCATTTTCTGGTTTGATATGAATGAAAGAATACAGATGCGCTTTTTTTTTTTTTTTTACATATCACTCTATTAAATTCAAGCAATTTCACTAAAACTCTCCTTAGAACTTTTCGGAGTATACCAAATTTTCCTAAAAATAATAAATATGGAAAGGCAAAATAAACACAGACAATTTCGAACAAGAATAAAGGGTGTGGTTCACATGGCCAGATAGGAAATATACTATTAAAGGCTTCTATTATGATTCTTTTTTTTAAATTTTTTTTAACATTTATTCATTCTTGAGAGACAGAGAGACAGAGCATGAGTGGGGGAGGGGCAGACAGAGGGAGACACAGAATCTGAAACAGGCTCCAGACTCTGAGTTGTCAGCACAGAGCCTGATGCGGGGCTCCAACTCACAAACCAGGAGATCATGACCTGAGCCAATGTTGGACTCTCAACCAACTGAGCCACCCAGGCGCCCCTTCTATTAAGATTCTAATGTGGAGGTTAAAAACTGTACTCATGTCGTAAGTTCCTCATATTTATGGGTGAAGTATTAAATATTTATAAATGTTAGAAGTGATGTTTTTAGAAGGAAGGAAGGAAAGTACCATGGATAGAAAAAAATTACATTTTTATCATTCAACCCTAATCTGGATATCAGCTCTTCTTTGAAGCATTCTTACACTTAACCCAGTAGGTTTCAAAATGCCTTACTCTTTGGTGCCATTTAACTTAATCCTGTTATTGTAGTTCATACACTGTATTTTAATAATCTCCTTATTTACTTTTTTCTCTTAACAGACTCAGATTTCATTCAAGGCAAGATCTGTGGCATATTAATATTAATATCACCAAATTCATCAAAAGGATCTGTAGCCATCAGAGTGTCTGGCACAGTAAGTATTTTTAATGAAACAAATACAATTGTTGACATGCAGGTTTTACTTCAAGAGAATTAAGCATGGATTTCTCTGTATTTCCAAGAATGAGAAAAACAACAAAAACTTTTCTAGACCCAGAAATAGTTTTTTGGAAACATCTGCATATGAATCACAAATATATATATATATATATGTGTATATATATATATATATATATATGTGTGTGTGTGTGTGTGTATGTATATGTATATATATGTATGTATACACATCTGTGTTTACCTAATACATCAAGTGAACATTTATGCACATATATTTGTATTTGCACACATTTATGTGGATACCTATATAACCTCATTTGACCCAATCTAATACAAACCTTTCTTAAAATGAAATTTTACTCTAGATCATTCCAAGCTTCATTCTTCATCTATGTCAGTCGGGGAGATACCCCTAACACTCCCACATTTTTCTCATCTTTGCTCCTCAGCTCTTATTCTCTGTCCTTCTGCCTGCCTTTTAAGTTAACACTCTTAAAAACCTTCTTTGAAATGTTTACTAAAGCTAGCATCAGACCATGTTTCTTCCCTGGTGTTAAATCAACACTTCCCACTACATCTAGTTTTTGACTGCTGAGTTTAACACTGGGAGGAGGTGAGGATTTCTGTGTCTGCCAATTGGCAGTGCTTGGAAAGAAATCTGGCATCAGAACAATTGCACATTTAAAGCCCGTGTCACCAGGCCTCTTTTCACTGGGCATTTTCTCTGTTCTTTTCATGGACTTATGTTCCTCTAAAACTTCCTATAACTCTCACAAAGGATAATAAAATGAGTGATTGTCTTTGTAGAAATTAAATTTTACAAAAAATGGAATGTGTTATCTGGGCCGGGTGGAACCAAATATTACGAGTATCACAAGAAAAAAACTTAAGTTTTTATCTGGTTTAAAGAAACAAACTGGGGGTGTGTGGGTGGCTCAGTCAGTTGAGCATCTGAATTTGGCTCAGGTCAGGATCCTTTGTTTTGTGAGTTCAAGCCCTGCTTCGGGCTCTGTGCTGATAGATGAGACCTCGGAGCCTGGAGTCTGTGCCTCCCTCTCACTCTGACCCTCTCCCATTCACGCTCTGTCTCTTTCTCTCTCAAAAATAAACACTGAAAAATTAAAAAAAATAAAAATTAAGAAACAAACTGTATCTAGACAAGAATAAGCTTCTTGAAATACTGTTCCTGGCCAACTGACAAATGGAAAATCATAAAATGGAATAATACACTTTAAAAAGTGAGCATTCTAAAACATATCTCTCTGGCTAGGAGGCAGTAGGCTAACATTTCCACTATAAGAATCAGGAAAAAAAAACCCTGTATAATTTATAACAAATTTTTATTTTGTTTCTCTAGTGTATTTTTCTTTATTCACTACTAACTTTACAACATCAAGTTTTTAATTTTTTTAACTTTAATTTTATTTAATCATATTTTAAATAGACTATATTGTTGAAGAAAAACAAAGACTTGATGAACTAAAGATTGGAAAAAAATATATAGTCCTTGCTAAGAAGTTTGACAATCGTTGTCGGCCTTTGTTAATTCTAGTTACAAGCTAAAGATTAGACTTGGGCAGAAAAAAAAACAAAACAAAACAAAACAAAATGAAACAGCTAAGTGCTCATGGTCTGGTGAACAGCCATGAAAGACTAAAACCTAGAAAAGACCTCAAAACATGGCCAGTTTTCCCTAATTAAAACTTATTGAGTTCTGTAGCAATAATGGGCATTCTAAAAGATAGATAGAGATCTTTGCTTTGTCATGATACTTAGGAGAGAAAATCTAATAGAAAGATGTCTGAGACTAGCCATCCTTCATAACATATGCCAAAATATAAGCTACATTAGGCAGGAGGCTAAAGAGCTTGATTCAAAACCTCTAAAGAGGATAAATGAATTACTTTTCCATCTTTCAGAGCTAAAGAAACAAAGAGCTATAGGCTTTGAATCAAGAGTCTGTGAGGGATATGTTGAATAATTATAAATACTTCACACATGAATTAAAGGTTACCATAATGCTACTCAGACTCGATTCACCTGATTGTATCGGGTAATTAATTAGACCCTTCTACTACCTACCTAACAGAGGAAAGAATAAAGGAGAAAAAATAATCTGCAGATTCCTTGCTTCTCCTAGACAACTTCCAGACTGCCATATAATCTATATTTGATTTATTTAAAGAAGGCAAATATCTCATGTGTGGATGAAAATACTTAATGAAGTAAAAAATATATATATATATATATATATATATATATATATATATTAAAACATAATTGAGAATTACTGATTTTTTAGAGGAATCCAACTTAGGGATATAAACATTAAATGATTTTACTTCTTCCAATAATTACCTCTTAATTTCCCATATTAAAGTCCATTTTCTTGCTAGAAAGTGCTTTCTTATTGTCATTCTGTCCCAATGCTATAATTCTTCATTCAAGTTCATCCAACTGAACGTAGGAGAATTATCCTATTCTAATACTGAAGAATGAGTCTGTGTGTTAGAGGCTAGTTAACCTCTTCATGAAACCTACTCACTGTGTCTCTAGGCACATGGGTTGAATCAATACCTCAGCCCACTTGCAGTTAAGTGTGAATGAATGTGATATTTCTGACCAATGGAACTGATGTGTTCCACTTACAGTGAAAGCCCTTAAAAAGTACCCATGCAGAATCCTTACCACCAGCCAATATCAATAGTTATTGTGATCTTGGATTTCTTGCGGTATAGATGGAAGAGGTTCTGACAGCCTTGTTTCCTAAATGGTAGCTGGAACTGTCCACCCTCTCCACCCCCAATCCACGCCAACAGAACATGAAAGCAAGAAAATGTCTGATGAATTGACACAAATATTTCAGTGTTTATCTATTATAGAAGGTGGTGTTATTTTCGTTAAAATTTCAATTTATACATGACTCAAAGTGTTTTTTCCTCTCCCCTAACTACTCTGAACCAGCAGCTCAATGACTTGGATGGAGGGAAGGAGAAGGCATGGGTTGGCGGATTTCAGAAACCTCTCTTCTGTCTTACTTCCAGAATCCTACAAGGTTAGGCTACATATTATTAGTCATGATTCCTATATGACAGGAACATTTTACTTGGTGCAAAGAGAATCCTATCACATAGCAAAACTTTGAAAAAGGATTTTGCGAAATAAATTCTGAGAGGGAATTTAGGCAATGAAGGCCTTTAAATTTTAGCATCTAGTTATTTTTTATTGTTGTTGTTTGTGTTTTTATAATTTTTTTAAATTTTTAGGTTTATTTATTTATTTTAGAGGGGTGGCAGAGTGAGAGGGAAAGAGAGAATTCCAAGCAGGCTTCATGCTGTCACCACAGAGCCCAACGCTGAGCTCTATGTCACAAACCACGAGATCATGACCTGAGCTGAAATCAAGAGCTGTGCGCTTAACTGCCTGAGCCATCCAGGTGTCCCTAGCATCTTATTTTCCAGAAATGTTTTTTTGGACACAAATAAAACCTTCAAGTTCACAAGGTAATTAACGAATGAATATTTTAAAATATAAATTCTGCTTTGAGTGATATGTGATTACCGTATTTTTCATCCAAAAGCTTTAAACATGTTTTGAACAGAATCTCCTAGTAATACCCACATTAGGATTACTGCCTTGCTGTAGTTGTTGCTTATTAGAGTATCATAGAAATCACTGAAATGCGACATTGTGGTCTGCCAAAGAGAGTTCCTTTCAATCTGTTCTTGACTGCCAGCAGAAGACAGGGAAGATACATTAGGGACAAAAAGATACAAGTCGGAATAATAAACGAGATTGTGATATCTTCTGTGATAAATATAGAGAGGACATAAAATCTGCAGGAGCTGAAAATTTATTCCTTGACACCAAATTAAACTCACCTGAAATGCTGAGGTCTTTTTTAATGTTTTTATTATACAAAACATGTCCTTAAAGATTAAAAAATAGAAACTAAATGAAAAATGAGCTCATTCATCCTGATTTTAGATAAGCAAATGCATATTACCTTCTTTTCTTTTTAAAGTTTACATGCACGGCCTGCACAGCTCTCACGGTGCAAACTCGCACACCCGCAAACACGCATACAAACACAATACTGTAGCGGAGGATATGCTGATCGGAGAGCTTTCCAACAGTCTTTAAAGTGATTCTATGATTTAGAAAAGTCCTATGAAAGTCATAGGAATCTCTATGCCTTTTTCCTTTATATCTAATTTAATAACATGTACCATTATTTCTTCCAACTTAAATACCTCTGAGTTTATTTCTTTTCCTCTATTTCTGTAACCCCCCCCTCCCTGAGCTACTTCAGGTCTACATTACATCAATAGACTTTTGCTTTCAGCCTCTTTCTTCTTCAAACTTTTCCAGTCCCACTGGCAAAGGTATCTTTCTAAAATAACCCCTTTCATTGTTACATGTCCCTCTTCCTAGGCTTATGGCTCCTTTGGGGGAAACCACTTGGGAAATTGTTCAAAAGTGTTTTGCTGTTTTCAGGTCATGTTTAAATCTATGAGGATGTGTTCCATGCTTGATGGAGAAATGCCTTTAATGTAAGACTACATGACAAAGGAACTTCCATGAGTCAAGCCAAGCTGGTAAGATATGCGTAGTGCAAAAGTAATTAGCAAAGTAAATAAACCCGAGAACAGACAATCAAGATATGGCAGATGTCTGCATATGTATCACCTAATAGAGTGCTGAAAGCAAATTTCCTGGAGAGGTTGGGAGTTTTAAAGTGACGTCTCCAGCAGTACCTTCAATGCAACATGTTCAAAATTAAACCCAATCCAGTGGTCTTCCCAAAGTATTTCTTGTTTTCCTCCTTCCACATCCTTTACATCAATGGATGGCACATCAGATTCTATTTTAACCAAGATGAAAACTTAAGAGGTCTAGTCACATCCTATTAATGGTATTTATTTCAAATCTCAGGCATCTACCTCTTCTGATATATCCTTAAGCCAGCCAGCTCACTACTCAACCTAACTGCAGTGGTAATATCTAATTTAGATTCCTGCTTTCCAGTCTCCCATTTTTTCAATGATATTTACCACACTTCTTCCAAATTCATATTCCTGAAATTTAAAGCTACCTGAAACTTTCAACAGCTTATCCATTCTGTAATAAAAGTCAGACTTATTTACTAATTAAATTATCATCATCATCATCATTATCACCATCATCTTTTCTCTGAGTAACTCCAATCGTCCTTCTTACATCTTCTTCAATCTCTCCCTTAACTTAAATTCTGAACTGGTGATTCCCTAAGTGCCTTATCTCCTTTGCCTACACTGCTTTCTCTTTCTAGAATGTTATTCTCCTCTTTTTGAACTAGTTTATATTCACCCAACATTGAGTCTGCAACATTTGCTGATCTTCCATGTAGACATAACCATATCTCTTGGGCATGTTCAGCACAGTACCGACTTCTATTATAACACCACAGCACTCTACTTCACTTTATCTGTACCTAGTTTACTCTTCATCTACTAGTTTTTATCAGTATCATGACCACTTATTTTATATATATATATATATATATATATGGTCGATTATCTTTAAAACTTCATTTAATGAATGAACAAATGGATGAAAAGATACCCGGATGGGTGAGTGGATGAATAAAAATGTGAATGTATGGATAGGTCTTTCCTAATCTGAAATTTCATTATTTTATGAGTTTTTAATGAAGTTCAGCTTTAAGCTGTGATCATAGTGAGTTATGAGATTGAGTAGAAGACTCAATATTTCAAGAGCACCAGAAAAAAAGCATAAAATCAGACAATATTTCCTTGCCAGAAGGAGAAGTCATAAAGGTAAGAATAGGTTAGAAAGGCACATATTAGGTGTCTTTTTGACCTTGAGAATTGAGTTACCATGTGAACTAAGATGAGAACAGGCCCAGAGAATGTCTCATTCCTTCAGTGTGACTGACATGAAGAAAAAGGTATTCGATCTTCTATTAAAAAAAAATCATTTGAAAGTCTTTGGTTCTAAAGTCTCATAAGCTTCACATGGAAATATTTTATGAGAGAATTCAAGACAAAATGCTGACTCGGTTCCTCCTTCAAAGAGCTTAAAAACCAGTAGGAGGGACAGACTGAAATATTTTCATAAAATATATTTCATTTTTCCTGTAGTGAGAGATAGGAGGATTTCAGTGTTAAGAGAATATGAGAGGAAGAGGCACGTGTAAGTATAATCAGGAAGTTTAGAGAGATGTAATTTAAGCTGGGACATGGAGAATGAGAAAGAGGCTAAATAGGTTGAAATGAAGGTTATTGTAGGGGACATGGGGAGAGAAAATGGTTCATGCTCTCACTAACCCAAGAGTCCATGGCACCGATTCCATGGTCATTACCCATGATTTGCAGTAAAGTTCATCAGATTCAAAAGGACTTCTTAACTGCCATTGGATTTGGGTTATAATAAACGATAAGAACTGGAATTTAAGTGGAATTTAGAGAGTTTCCTGTCTCTTGGTGACTTTATTATAATTTATTTTTATGTAATAAGATGTTGACCCATTTAAATCATTGTCATCTCTGCCACCAGGTCAATGTTAATTAATGGAAAGGCTGTGGTTTTTAAATCAAGTAATATTCAGAGCTAAATAGACTCTACTGTACTGTTTGATAAACAACAGTCTGGCCAGGATGGACTATTGAGAGATTATTTTCTCTAGAACAATTACAAAATTGGCCCAGCATAAGTACACTAATTTAAGTAGATAGAGTATGTTTGGTTTATTGAAATGAATCTTTTCAGCAGCGAAAAAAACACCCTTGAGAATGTTGTTAAGACAATATAACAAGTTAGATTAATATAGATTTGACCAGCAAATGATTCTTCACTTACTGGCCTTTGGATTTCAATAATATTTAGCCAGAGGCTGTTTTTCAAGTACTGTCACTTGGGCTTTTTATAATGAAAGGCAGAAAGGAAGCTTTAATGAGCTCTACCCAAGTTCATAACATTCAGACTCCAAAACCCAGAAAACAAAACCAGCCACCTGTAAATGTTTGACCTATTGTTCAGAAGGGAATTCTTTGAGAAGAGGTAGAGATTTGTAGAATATAGAAGTGAGGGAGGGAAAATACCAAAAGATAAAACTTTCCTACTTGCAAATTGAATAATGCCAGCCTGATTCTACCCTTTTAGGTAAAATTATTCAGGAGTATATTCCCAGAGTGATCTGGAAAAAGAGCTTGCATAGAAAATTGTGCTCAATGCATTAGCACAATTGTGACAACTGTGACAGGTCTGTTACTCCAAAAGTCGTAGTGAATGTGTTAAGTATTTTTTTTTCCTGATAACCCAAAGTTTTGGAAATCTTTGGGAATATCTTTACGGGGAGTAAATAAAGCTACATTTCATAGTAGCTTAACTCTAGACCTGCCATTCTCTCCATGGGCACTGATAGATTAGCAAAAAGCGGTGGGAAGGCCTTGAAAGAATGTGGAATAAAAAGTCCATTTATGAAATACTTACGATGAGCATTTCACTAGATAGTTTATCATGGCCACTGTACAAGGAAAGTATTTCTATTTTACAAATAAGGAAATTGAAACTCCAATAGGTAAGTCATTTGCACAAAGTCATGTGGCTAGTAAAGAAGGGGCTGGGATTCGAACTCAGAATTTTCTGATTCCAGAGAATAAGCAATTCTCTAGCATGACGTTAATTTTCCTCAAATGTGAATCCTACCTGTACCAGTTTAAAATTCACATCTTTCCTGCGGCGCCTGAGTGGCTCAGTTGGTTAAAGCATCTGACTTCTCCTCAGGACATGAGGTCATGATTCATGAGTTTGAGCCCCTCATCCAGCTCTGTCTTCTGAGCACAAAGCCCTCTGTCCTTCTGTCTCTGCTCCTCCTCGTTTCTCTCTACCCATCCTCCACTCATTCACACGCCTATGCTCTCTCTCTCTCAAAAATAACTAAACATTAAAAATTCATATCTGCCTGAATTATGTCATTTAGAAAAAAAAAGTTTTTAATCTTTATATTTGTGTGTGTGAATGCAGGCATGCGTGTGTGTGTGTGTGTGTGTGTGTGTGTGTTCCCTATAGACCTAGAGAATATCAGAAGAGCTGGCAGCATCTCTACAATATTCTCAAATTCTTTAGGAGTTTTATGTAAATTCATAAAGAAAAACTAGGGCATGAAGTGATGATCCTGTGATTATTTTTACTGAAGCTCATTTTTAAAGTATTTAAAACGTCTCATTTGTTTGAATAGAGGATACTGACATACAGCTCCAAATTTAAAAAGCATAAAAGTGTATATAATGATAGTCTCCCACCAAACTTTGCCACCAGCCAACAGTCTTCCTGCCTCAGTCATCTAATGTTATCAGTTATTTGAATATCGTGGTGGTTCTTTTTTTCTTTTATACTCATACATGTAAATACACAAACATGTTTTAAATAAAATATGTATAGATGTATATCATATACTTATATTTCCTCCTTATTTACAAAAGGATAATCAATTATACTTGTGCACATCTTAGCATTTTAATTTATTTTCTTTTAGCACTATTCTATGTCAATATATAATGAGATTCCTTGTCCTTTTTTATGATTACTTATTACTCTATTATACATACGTACTATAATTTATGTAACTAATTTTTTTATAATGGATCTTTAAGATGTTTCTGATTTTTTTTCACAGAAAGCTCCCATTAATATCTTTTCATACGTAAGCTCGCTCTTATAAATTCAAGTGGAATTGACAGGTCTAAAGATGTGTGTCTTTATAATTTTGATTCACAATTGTATGGTCCATGAATCAGGTTAAGGAAAACAGCCAATGCAGAAGGAAAGCCCATTTCAGTAAAAATAGAAAGATCTGTAATTCACAGAATGTAAAAGAGCTGCATTCTTAGAGCTAAATTAAGAGAAAACTCACAAATCACAAAAATCATAAATACTCTCACGGAGAATTCATAAAGCTCCCATGGAGCTTTCTCTGTTACCCATCATCAAATTAATAAGTACAACAAAAACTGCCATTTAATGGACACTACAAAGTCTGGACTGTATATACAGTATCACATTTAATCCTCATGAGAACCCTGCAAGGTGGACACTAATAGCACCATTTTATGAATAAAGAAGTTAAGACTGAGAAATTAATTAGAATGGAAAACTTCATATATCAAGATAATGGATGGGGTCTCAGCAACAAACCCAGATAGACCTGATTCCAAATATCTCTACAAGACTGCATAATGTAGTATCAGAGGGAATAAAATGGATAAATTTAAACTTTGAAATGCATTTAAGTTAAAGTTTTCTGTTTAAATTTCTCCTATTTATTCTCAAAAACCGAGAGTCTGAACCTAGGAGGACTTTTACAAACCACACACAGCTTTAGTGACTGATTACATTTAGGAACATAATTTCTAAATTTCTACAATGGAAAAATATTACGACTAATTTTTTAAAACTCCATTTCAAAGGAAAAGTCCCAAATAAGGACCAAGTTTTTTGTTTTTGTTTTTCTTTGTTTCAGGTGTTATTTCCCAAAGGCCAAAACATATCACAGAAAAAAGAGGGTAAATTTTTCATGAGAAATGTTGGTTAACTTCTAGTTAGAGATCTTTTCACCCATTTGTACATGCTAGGTCAATCACAGGAAAGAGAATAGTTAGCTGGGTAATTTTTAAAAAACTTATGATCATTTTTATTATCATTATTTTTATAATTGCTAATATGGTTCATATTGTATGAAATTTTGTGTTTTTTTTTATATTGTAAGAACTCCATTGCCCTGTGTCCTTTACAAAACATTAATAATAGTGACGTGGAGACATTATCATATGAAAAAAGCACTAGAAATAGGGTGCCACAAAAGTGCTTTTTTTTCTTTATTCATGTGGCACTAATCAATTTTAAAGTGAATATGCAACCTTCAACTATATATCCCAATCACTTAGATGGACTTTGCTTTTATGCTATTTTGTTGTTGCTGCAATTCTTTATAATGGACAATTACAGTATTACTAAGGCATAATTTGTAGGTTGTGTACCTTTTTTTTAATCAAAGGAAAAGAAATCAATTGGGTCAGTTAATAGCCTACTCGCTTTTATAGTAAAGTTCTCTAAGAAAAAAACAGACTGTTAGGATTTGTTCCAGATTATTCTCACAAATAATAATAATTACATGAACATTATTTTTTTAGGAACCAACAGTAATTCAAACAGAAAACAGCAAGGTTAATAAAGTTCCCCATTTGATGCCATTAGTCCTATACAATATATCGCTTCTATCAGCAACAACTTCTTATATACATTTTTAAAGTAAGACCTTGCCTCATGGTGTTATCATTCTGCTCTGCATTTATCATGGAAAAGGAAATAGGAAATAGACAAAACAGACCAGATGATCTATATTGCAAAAACACAGATAAGAACTGGATCCTTGACAACACTTGACACTTCAGGGGCACCTGGGTGGCTCAGTTGGTTAAGTGTTAAACTTCATCTCAGGACGTCATCTCTTAGTTTGTGAGTTTGAGCCCCGCCTGGGGCTCTGTGCTGCTGGCTTAGAGCCTGGAGCCTGCTTCAGATACTGTGCCTGTCTCTCCCCTGCTCATGCTCTGTCTCTCTCTGTCTCTCAATAATAATTAAGATTAAAAAAAAAATTGGAAACTTCAGTAATGTCCTTGAACTTCAATCTCTGCATTTTGAAACATTATTTTGGGGGTGTCTGGGTGGCTCAGTCAGATAAGGGTCTGAATTTCGGCTCAGTTCAAGATCTCACAGGTTTGTGATTTTGAGCCCCATTTGGGGCTCTGCACTGTCAGTGGGATTCTCTTTCTCCCTCCCTCTCTCTCCACCCCTTCCCTGCTCCCACGCTCCCTCTATCTCAAAATAAATAAATACACTTTAAAAATAAAATACAATTTTAAAGTAACATGCAAAAAATGCAGAAAGGGAAATAACATATTCAGATCGAAATGTCGAAATTATTTCAGATTGTTTTATCTCTAAATTATATGATGGATAAAATGAAAAGACATGGTTTGAATCCTCTCTCTTCTAGTCACTTAGCTGTGACTCTGGGCATTTATATAATATGGACAAAAAAAGTCTCTAGTGTGATGTACGAGGGCATGAATCAAAGCTCCTGATGTGGAGTTGGTCAACAGATGTTACTGCTTCTTTTCTCTTCTACCTGTACATTTTATGTCTCCACTCCTAAAACTTGTTATAGACTCTGGCGTTGTCCTTTGTCAACATCTATCCTATGCACACCCAACCCTCTGCAAATTTATTCATTCTTCTCCAATCCCATTGCCCTCAATCTTCCCAATGGAACTGCTACACCAGTCTTTTAATTAGACCTGCTTCTCTACACCTGCTTGTCTCGGTCTGTCTGTACTTTTCATCTCAACCAACTATGCTGATGGGGCCCTTCTAAATTCTGCCATATGTGTTATTCTTGGGGGAAAAATGTATCAACTATGCCCCACAAAACTCTGTTCTACATCCTTTGTCACAAATCCTCTGCTGTTTAGATCACTTTAAATTTTACTCAACTAGAAGACAAATACAACTCCGTAAAAAATTTCTAAATGTGCTTAGTTTCAAGTAATCTAATCTACCTCTGAATTTCCAAATCTCAAGATAACATCATTTTCCTGTTGTAAAATGCACTGTATCTGGGTGGCTCAGTCAGATAAGGGTCTGAATTTGGACCTGAAGTTAATTTGGAAAGTACGTAATGGCGTACAATAAAGTCATTTATAATTCAACAACTAAAGAAAGCTTATTATTATGTAGATTTGTATGCATCTAGAGGAGCAGGCAGTACAGTGAATGGACGCATGTGTTTATCCGATTATTTTAGGATATATATGTAGAATTAAATTACTAGGTAGAAACACCTGAAAAATCCTAAAACTTTCATTATTTACAAATTGATCTCTAAATATTACATAAATTTATACCCCATCAATGATAATGGTGCCTATACACTCACACGTTTGCCATCATTGGAAAGTATGTTAAAGTGTTTCTGTATTTAAATCTTTCACAATAAAATCTTTCCCAAATTAGTAATTTAGAATGTTCTCCCAAAGTTGTTTCAAATTTCATTACTTTAGTTATTAGTGAAGCTAAATATTTTCTGAAACGTGTTTGTCACTTTCTTTTCCTTATTTATAAATTATTTTTATATTTTTTGTCAAATGTTTTCTTCTTAGACTACGATCTTTTTCTCAAATCATAAGAATCTCTCACAGGGAAAGTTACCAAAATATAGTGAAAATACTTTTACCAGTTTTGCTTTGCAATGGTATCAGTTTGATGTCCAGAAATTCAGTTTTCATGTAACTATATGTTTAAATATTTTTTTTGCCTGTGAGTTTATACTTATAAAACTTTGTTATATTTCAAAATTGGATTAATATTTACTGATATTTTGTTTTGGTTATTTAATAGTTTTTTATTCATTTTTTCATATTTTACTCTGTGTCTTGAATTCTTTTTGGGGGGTGCATAATATATGTTATCAGCTGAATTGTGTCTCCTACCTCCAATTCATTTGTGGATGTCCTTACCCCTAGAATGTAGCTGTATCTGGAGACAGAGAATTTAAAAATGTAATTAAATTAAAATGAGTTTATGAGGGTAGCCCTAATCCAATATGACCAGTGCCCTTACAAGAAGATCTTTCAAAGGAAGGCACTGGAATAAGATGGGCATTTGCACACCTGGGAGAGAGGCCTCCAATGAAACCAACACTATTGACACCTTGACTGTGGACTTTTAGCCTTCAAAACTGTAAAGAAACACATTTTTGTTGTCTAAGCCACCCAGTCTATAGTACTTGTACGGCAGATCTAGCAAATTCAAAAGGTGTAAAAAAATATATATATATAGCTTTCCTTCCTGACAAATAAATACACATTTTCCAACATTCTTTAGACACGATGTTATTCACCAAATAATTAAAATCATGGAATACATTAATATATAGATATTTTTTCTTGACTATACTGTTCTATTTACTGTAGAGTTACTTTATCAAATTTTCAAATATTCATTGATGCAGTTTCCCTTCCTTACATTTTTAATTTAATAAATAGTATTGATTTTTCTTAAGGATTTATATTGAGATACACTTTTGGATTAGACAATAAAGTTCTGAAAAATAATATTAATGAGAATTTGTTCATAATTGCATTACTTTAAAAATTAGAGAATGATGTCTTTATTGAGTGTGTCTCTCAATATATTATAATTCTTTTTATTTAATCAAGTTTTCTCTTAGATCTTTAATAATATTTAGAGATTACTTCATGTTAGGTCTGTATATTTTTTCCTATATGTTTTCTGGTGTTTTATTAAGTTATTAGCTATATACCAAATGATCAGAATGAACAATCTTATTAATTCTCACAACTTTATCTAACTCGTATAATAAAAATGACAATTTTGACCATTTTTTATCATTGCACCAATTTATGCCTTTCTTACTACATTAGATAGGATTTTTATTACAGTGAAACTAATAATAATGATGCCAGAAATATTCTTTCGGGAAAATTCTTGGTCAAACATCAAAACAGATACCCATTTCTTTGGCTGCATTCAATTTACACAATCAGTTTCCTTGATAAGTCAGTGAGTAAAAGGTCTAAAACTCCAAAAGACAACCAATGACCACTGAGTTTGTCAATTATACTTATTTTATTTTCGACTAAAGCTGGCATTAATAATCAGATATTACCCACATCATTTTTCATCTCTTGTTTAATAAGGATTATTTCTTTGAACTGTTTTAGTTGTTGAAGCATTATTGGAGAACTCCCACCATCCTGCTCTTAAACAAATGCATGTGCACGCACATACACACACATGCACACACACACACACACACACAGAGACACACACACGCCTCTGTGTTTTAGGAGGGCAAACTTAAAAGAAATCCTAGTCAAGTTTTCATGATCAAAAAAGACTTCATCACTAGAGTCATTGTGAACTTACTCCCCCCCTTTTAAAACAAAAATGATTCCTAATTAGGATATCCAATTATGAATTCTACAAAGATCTGATATCATAATTTCGGTAATAACTGTACTGTTTAATCTGGTCCTCTTTTTATTACACTAGCACTTTCTTCATTGGAAAGTGCGCTTCTGTGTGTGTTCGTGTGTCTGTGTGTGTGTGTACCTACGTACATTCTATTCTCCCACTAGACCAAAAGCTGTTAAAGTGCCAAACTCAAGCTTGATGTATGCACTGTTCCCTACTCTAATACCTTCACACTCTGGAGACATTGAATGAATGCCTGATGACTGAAAACATTTTATTATTCTGTTTTGTGACATTTTTATTTATCCAATGCTTTATTTCTTGTTATAAATTAATCAATGTGTTTTTCCCTGTCACTTGTATGAGAAGAAATATATTTATAAATTGTTCTTAATTGGTTTGTTATATATCTTGAGGGAAGTTGTCACTTTTTGTTAATTCCCCAAACATAATAATATGAAGAATGTTACTGAATGTTGGGGTAAGGAACATTAATTCCTGCTCCCTAAGATTCATTGTGCGTCATAACAGACACTCAGTAATATTTTAAATACAATTTTTGAGAGCACTAAAAGGGTCACACATTTCTCTTTTCTATTTTTCTGTAAAATTATTATATTTGTTTTATAAATTATAAATAACTTTAAATTTTTAATAAACTGTATAATCTAAACACATTTGTATGAATAAAATTATAATTTTAAATACACTATGCTTACAACAACTGTGGTAAGCTGCATAAGACCAGTCCTCAAAAGATAAATTCACATTAAAGTGAAGTATCATAAAAAATACATGGAAAAATGCAATAAGAAAAAATATAATTACTCTGGATTTAAAAAAATTGCATGGAGCGGAGGAGAATAAAAATCTATCAGGTCCCTAGATTACTCTTCATTGTGACAAACTTTAAAAAAGTATTATAATTAATTATATTACTCTTAAATAAAATAAAGGTTAAAAATGGGCTTTAGGCCTTCCTTTCAGTTTGCTCATTAATATTTGACATTTGACTCAAACATAAGTCTCTTACCTGGATGCATGTAAGAAACATACAGTCTTCTAAAATACAGCTTCAATCCAGGCCCCTACCCTAAATGCCTAGATTTTGATTCAAATAGTACAGGTATACAGTCCCTATGGATTATCTGAAAACAATTACAAGAAAGTCAAAGAGCTATTTTTATAATTCTATTACAAAATGGTCCACTATCTTTCCTTAGTTGTCTCTGGGTTTCAGAAAATTGGTTCAAATCAATGAATGATAGACAGTAGTGAGAATACCTGTGTAGACTTTATATATGATACAAGAAATTGAAATCATTTAACTTTCATTAGTCATATAAATTTTCTTAATACTTAAATTCATCTAAGAGATGTTTCTATTCAGATTCCTTTTAATTTTCCCCTCTGCTTAGATATCCATCCTTGAAGGTTACCATATAGTTTTCTAAGGGCTGACATAAAAAGTACCACAAAACGGGTGGCTCGAACAAAGGAAAATTATTTCGTCATTATTTTAGATCGAGAAGTTCCAGATCAAGGTGCTGGCTGAATTGGTGTTTTCCAGCGTAGATGGTGGCCTTCGTCCATTGTCTTCTCACGGTCTTCCCTTTGTATTTGTTATGTCCTAACTTCTTCCTTTTTGTTTTTTAATTTTAATTTTTAATTTTATTTATTTTTAAATTTTAATTCCAGGTAGTTAACATACAGTGGGGTATTAGTTTCAGGTGAACAATAGAGTGTGTGAACAATTCCATATATTTTACTCAGTGCCCATCGAGGTAAGGGTACTTAATCCTCCTCACCTTTTTAACCCATCCCTTTACTCACTCCCTTTTAGTAACCACAATTTGTTCTTTATTGTTGAGTTCTTTATTGTTTTTCCTTTGCTTTGTTTCTTGAATTTCATATATGAGTGAAATCATATGGTAATTATGTTTCTCTGACTGGCTTATTTCACTTAACATAATACTCTTTAGCTCCATCCATGTTGTTGCAAATGGCAAAATTTCATTCTTTTTTAATGATAAATAATATTCCTCTGCGCGCGTGTGTGTGTGTGAGTGTGTGTGTAAGCGTGTGCATGTGAGTACCGCATCTTCTTTATCCATTCGTCTATCAATGGTTACTTTAACCACTTTCATATTTTGCAAGTGTAAATCATGCTGCAATAAACATAGGAGTGCATATAATCCCTTCAAATTAGCATTTTTGCATTATTTTGATAAATATCCAACAGTGCAGTTATTGGATCATAAAGTAGTTGTATTTTTAATTATTTGAGGACGCTCTACACTGTGTTCCACAGTGGCTGCACCAGTTTCCATTTCCACCAACAGTGTACAAGATTCCTTTTACTCCACATCCTTGCCAACACTTGTTTTTTGAGTTTTTTTATTTAACCCATTCTGACAGGAACGAGGTAATATTTCACTGTGATTTTGATTTTGATTTTCCTGATGATGAGTTATGGTGAGCATCTTTTTATGTCTGTCATATGGAGAAATGTCTGTTCATGTCTTAGGCCCATTTTAATAAGATTATTTGGAGAGTTATTTATTTGTTTACTTATTTATTTCTTTATTTATGATTGAATTGTATAAGTCCTTCATATATTCTGTATACTAAACCTTTATCAGATATACCATTTGCAAATATTTTCTCCTTTTATGTAGATTGTCTTTTAGTTTTGTGTTTCCTTTGCTGTGCGGAAGGTGTTTATTTATTTATTCATTCATTCATTCATTCATTCATTCATATTCTGATGTAGTGCTAATAGTTTATTTTTACTTTTGTTTCCTGCCTCAGGAGATATATCTAGAAAGATGCTGTTACGGTCAATGTCAGAGATATTACTACCTGTGCGCCCTTCTAGGATTTTTATAGTTTCAGGTCTCCATTTAGGTCCTTAATCCACTTTGAGTTTATTTTTGTGTGAAATACAAGAAAACGGTCTAGTTTCCTTCTTTTGCATGTAGCTGTCCAATTTTCCCAACACCATGTGTTGAAAGATTGTCATTTTTCCATTGCACATTCTTGCTTCATTTGTCAAAGATTAACTGAGCATATAATTGTGGGCTTATTTCTAGGCTTTCTACTCTGTTCTATTTGTCTATGTGTCTGTATTTTGTGCCAGGACCATCCTGTTTTGATTACTACAGCTTTGTAATATAATTTAAGTTCTGTGATTGTGATACTTCAGTTTTGCTTTTATTTTTCAAGATTGCTTTAGCTATTCAGGATCTTTTGTGGTTTCAAACAGATTTTAAGATCATTTGTTCTAGCTCTGTGAAAAATGATGTTGGTATTTTGATAGTGACTGTATTAAATCTGTAGATTGCTTTGAGTAGTAAAGACATTTTAACAAAAGTTTTTCTTCCAATCATGAACATAGAGTGTTTTTTCATTTCTTTTTGTTGTCTTCAATTCCATCATCAATATCTTACAGTTTCAGAGTATAGGTCTTTCCCCTCTTTGGTTAAATTTATTCCTAGGTATACTATTATTTTCATCCAATTATAAACAGGATTACTTTCTTAATTTCTATTTCTATTGCTTTATTATTAGTGTATAGAAATTAAACAGATTTCAGATTTCCATACAATGATTTTGTATCCTCTGATCTTACCTAATTCATTTATTAATTCTAGTGTTTTTTTGGTGGAGTCTTTAGAGTTTTCTACATAGAGTATCACATCATCTACAAATACTGAAACTTTTACTTCTTTCTTACCAATTTGGATGGCTTTTATTCCTTTCTCCTGTCTGACTTTTGGGGCTAGGACTTCCAGTACTCTGTTGAATAAGAGTGGTGAGAGTGTACATCCTTGCCTTGTCCTTGATCTTAGAGGGGGAGTTCTCAGTTTTTCTTATTGAGTATGATGTTAACTGTTGGTTTTGCATACAAAGCCTTTATTATGTTGAGATATGTTCCCACTAAACCTACTTTGTTGGGTTTTTTTTTATCATGAATTGATATTGTACTTTGTCAAATGCTTTTTCTGTACCTATTGAAATGATGATATGGTTTTTATCTTGTGTCTTATTCATGTGATGTTATCACATTGACTGATTTTTAAATATTGAACTACCCTTGCATTCCAGGAATAAATCCCACTTGATCATGGTGAATGATTTTTTTAACATATTGTTGGATTTGATTTGCTGAGGATTTTTGCACCTAAGTTCATCAAAGATATTGGCCTGTAGTTCTCTTTTTTTGGGGGTGTTTTCATCTGGTTTTGGTACTCAGTGCATGCCTCATAGAATTAATTTCTTTCCTCTTATATATTTCAGAAGAATGTGTAGTAAATCCTCTATAAATGTTTGGTTGAATTCACCCATGAAGCCGTTTTTTTGTTTTGTTTTGTTTTTGTTTTTGTTTTGTTTTTGGACTCCTGTTTGCTGGGAGGGTTTTTTTTTTGTTGTTGTTGTTGGTTATGTTTTTTAAATTGCTGATTTAATTTCATTGCTGGCAATTGGTATGCTCAAATTTTCTATTTCTTCCTGTTTCAGTTTTGGTAGGTTATATGTTTCTAGGAATTTATTCATTTCCTCTAGGTTGTCTAGTTTATGGCACTTAATTTTTCATAATACTCTCTTAGGACCCTTTGTATTTCCATGGCATTGATCTAATTTCCTCTTTTTATAAGTACACCAGTCATATTGGATCAGAGCTCCCCTAATGATCTAATTTACCTCTGCAAATACACTATGTCCAAATACAGTCACATTGTGAGGTACTACCCATAAAGACCAAAATATGACTTTTGGTGGGATACAAATTAGCTCATAACAATACATTCTTGAAGAAACTTTTTCTAATATTCTCATACCATCCCCCATACTCATTCATGTGTCCAAAAATTGCTATTTTGTAACAGGCTCTCAATGTACATTGTTCTCCAACCTTGTAATATAATCTCCCTTATATTAGTTTAAAAATAAATATATCCTGAAGGGAAATGGCTATCATTTCTCTTTGTCATTTTCCCTGTAACGATTTTCAACAATTAAATGTATTTCATAGGACTGTCATGAATATTATATAGTGTAGGATAACAGGGACTCATGCCTGATACATAATTTCCACTTATAACTCAATAAATAATCTTTATTCTTCACCATCTCCCTCTTCCTCATCTTTCTATCTCTATTACACATAAACATACACATACATGCAGGCACACATGAAGGACACACAATTCTAAAAATCTCCATGTAATAAGTTGATACCTGCTCAAACTGAATGTGAACATTTCTCATTTCCCTTCAGGGAAGCCACAATATGCTCCACGAGAAGAAAACATAATTTGAGGCACCTGGAAGGCTAAGTCAGTTAATCATCCAATTCTTGATTCCTCTCAGGTTATGAACTCATGGTCTTGGGGGGTCGTAGGATCAAGCCCTGGACATGGCTCCATGCAGAGCACTGTGCCTTCTTGGGATTCTCTCTCTCCCTCTTGCTTTGCCCCTCTCCTGATCACACTTTCTCTGTCTCTCTTGCAATAGGTAAATAAACATTAAAAATTTGTTTTAATGGTTATTTACTTTAGAGAGAGACAGAGACAGAGACAGAGCGCAAGCAGGGGAGGGGTAGAGAGAGAGGGAGACACAGAATCTGAAGTAGGCTCCAGACTCCAAGCTGTCAGCACAGAGCCCTATACGGGGCTCAAGCTCAGGAACCCTGAGATCATGACCTGAGGTGAAGTCAGATGTTTAACTGACTGAGCCACTCAGGCACTCCAATAAATATTTTTTTAAATAGATTAGTTATTCCAAAGAAATACATTATTTTGTTATCTCCCTTTGGATTTTTCAGTCTCTTCTAGTTATGCTATCAATGTCCATATTGGCAGAATATTCTTTTTATAACTAATTTATATTATTTTTTAAGTTTATTTATTTTTGAGAGAGAGAGAGAGGGAGAGAGAGAGTGCAAGTGGGGGAAGGACAGAGGGAGAGGGAGACAAAGAATCTGAAGCAGGTTCCAGGCTCTGAGCTGTCAGCACCGAGCCTGATGTGGGGCTGGAACCTACAAACCATGGAATCATGACCTGAGTCAAAGTTGGATGCTTCAACCAAATGAGCCACCAGGTGACCCCCTAACTAATTTAAACAGATAACAGTATCTACATTTTCTGAATACTATGTTCCAGGCTGTGTTCTAGGTACTTTATATACATAACTGAATTTGATATGATCATAATTGTGTATTACAGGTGTTATGTCCTGGTTTCACAGAGTAAAAAGATACACTAAGATTGATTAAATAATAGAACACATATTAGACAGTGGCAATATTGAATTTTAGCTCAGGCATCTCTGTTGGAACTCTGCTCTTGTTACTATTTCATTTTTTTTCTTTTACTTGAAACAATAACTTCAACAATGACAAAATGATTGTAGTTGGTTGAATAGCATCCCCTGACAAATTCATATCTACATGAAACATATGCAATTGAAATACAGTCTTTGCTGATGTGATCAAGTTAGGATGAGGTTATACTGAAATAGAGTGGGCCTTTAATCCAATCGAATCGGAGTCTTTATGAGAAGAAATTCTGCCTGAAGATTGCAGCAACAATTTCTGCTGGAATTTCCAGCCTGCCGACCTGACCTGTGAATTTTGGATTTGCCAGCCCCCGCAATCACACAAGCCAACTCCTTAAAATAAATATCTTTAAATATCTTTTTGGTTTTGTTTCTGTGATGAGCCCTGACTGACATATCGCTCTCACAAGTTCATTGCCTATTCTCAGCAGCTGTCACATCTCTCCATTTCACCTGAGAAACACAGAAAGTTTCCTTGTGATGGAGAGTGAAAAGGTTGGATAAAATGTCTTCTTAGTTATGACAAAAGAGACGGTCTGGTGTCTTAGACAATTTTTACAAGTAAAATTCTGGGTGCTTGGGGATTTTTACACTCTCCAAGATACATTTCTAAAATGCATTTTATTTTTTTCTTTAAAAAAATATTTATTTTGAGAAGGAGAGAGAGAGAGAGAGCAGGGCAGGGGCACAGGGAGAGGGAGAGAAAGAATCCCAAGCATGCTCTGCACTAACAGTGCTCAAACTCACCAGTATAGGGGTCAAACTCACTAGCAGGAGATCATGGTCTGAGCTGAAATCAGGAGTTGGATGCTGAACCAATTGAGCCACCCAGGTGCTCCTAAAATACATTTTCTAATACATTTCTCATGCAATCATTAATTTGCTTTTTTCTTTGATCTTAATTTGATATAATACATTTCAAAGCAATAGAATGTTGTGAGTGTGATAAACCAAGTAATCACGCTCATCACTATGGATAATATCTTTATATGCTGTACACGTTTATACCTGTGTTCTTCCTCAAAATAAACATGCAATTAAAGTACTGGCTTACCATGCTATTAATATTATTGTTTGAATTAAACAGACTTATCCAGAAAAAAATGGAAGAAGGAAAAAAAGTGCAAAATAAGGATAAAACTCTGTCAATCAGTTTGGTGTTCCTACTATCGCATGAACATTTTAACCAAGAACATTGTTTACAACTTTCAAATCATCATACGGTATTGTTAACCATAGTTACTATGATGTACGTTACATCCCCTGGATTTATTTTTCTTATAACTGGAAGTTTGTACCTCTTGACTACCTTTATTCTATCCACATATCCCCAAGCCCCCACCTCTGGCAATTACCAATCTGTTCTCTATTTCCATGAATTTGCTTGTTTGTTTGTTTGTGTTTTAGATTCCATTTATAAGTGAGATCACACAGTATCTGTCTTTCTTTTGATGACTTATGTCACTTGATATAATGTCTTCAAGTTCCATTCATTTTACCACTAATGTCAGGATTTCCTTCTTTTTAAAGACTGAACAATATTCCACATATTCCAGATATATGCCACATACCATATATATACCATACCTGCCTTATCCACGTATCCATCACCAGTGGGTGTTTAGGTTGTTTCCATGGCCTTGGCTGCCATAAATAACGCTGAAGTGAATATAGGGATGCAAATATCTTTTTGAAATAGTGATTAGTGATTTCATTTCCTTCATATATACCCAGAAGTGGAATTGCTGGTTAACAGGTGAAGTTTTCATTTTTTGAGTAATCTCCATACTGATTTCCACAGTGTCTGCACCAATTTATATTCCTGTGAGTAGTACACAAAGGCTCCCTTTCCTCCACAACCTCACTGATGCTTATTACCCCTTGTCTTTTTTTTTAAAAACACCCATTCTAAGAGGTGTGAGGTAATATCTAATTGTGGTTCTAATTAGTCTTGCCCTGATTAGTACCTTTTCATATACTAATTTGTATGTCTTCTTTGGAAAAATGCCTAGTCAGTTTCTCTGCCCTTTTATTAATCAAATTTTTTTGTTGTTTTTGCTATGAAGTTATAGGAGTTCTTTATATATTTTAGATATTAACCCTTTATCACATATATGATTTGTAAATATTTTCTCCCACTCTGTAGGTTGTTTTTATTTTCTCACTCTGTTGATGGTCTCCTTCACTGTGCATAAGGTTTTAAGTTTGACACGGGCCCACTTATTTCTGTTTGCTTATGTCGACTGCACTTTTATTGTCAAAATCAAAACATCTTTTCCATGACTGATTTCAGGGAAATTACCACCTGTGTTTTCTTCTAGAAGTTTTATGTTTTCAGGTCTCACATTTGAGTCTTCAATGCATTTTAATCTGATCTTAGAGTATGGGGTAACATTGTCCAGTTTCATTGTTTTGCATGTGGCTGTCCAGTTTTTCCAACACCTTTTATTGAAGAAATTACCTCTTCCCCATTGTATTTTCTGGAGTCCTCTGTCAGGAATAAATTGATCATATATGTGTAAGTTTATTTCTGTAAGTTTGTTTTCTATTCTTTCCTTGCAACTCTGGAATAAATCTCACTTGATCAGGGTATACAACTCTTTTAGTGTATTATTGTATTCAGTTTAGTAATATTTTGTTAAGGATTTTTAATCTATATTCATCAGGGATATTGGCCTGTATTCTTTTCTTTTAGTATTCTTATCTGGTTTTGTTATCCAGTGTAATGCTGGTTTCATAAAACAAATTCCAAAGTTTTCTTACTCCTTCTATTGTTTTTGAAAATGTTTCGAAAGAAGTGGTTTAATTATGCTTTAAACGTTTCATAGAATTCACCAGAGAAGCCATCTGGTCCTGAACTTTTCTTTTTTGGGAGGCTTTTGATTACTGTTTCCTTCTCCTTATAAGTAATTGATCTGTTTGGATTTTCTATCTTCTCATGATTCAGTTTTGGTATATTGTATATTTCTAGGAATTTAGCCATCTCTTCTAGGTTGTACAATTTATTGATTTATAATTTTTCACAGTAGTCTCTTACGAGGCATTTCTGTGGCATCAGTTGTAATATCCCTTTTATTTTTTTATTTTATTTGAGTCCACTGTCTGTTTTTATTGGTGATTCTAGCTAACAATTTGTCTATTTTGTTTAAATTTTTAAACGGTATTCAGTTTCAGTGATAATTTCTATTGACCTTTTCTTCCCTATTTCATTTATTTCCACCCTGATTTTTGTATTTCCATTCTGAGAAATTCCTTATACCTCCTTCGATTTTGAAGGACAACTTTGCCAGGGAGAGTATTATTGGTTGGTAGTTTTTGTTGTTTGTTCATTTCAGCACTTCGAATATATCTTGCCACTCCTGCTGGGCTACAGAGTTTCTGCAGAAAAGCCTACTCTTACTATTATGAGACTTCCCTTGGACACAAGTTGTTTTTCTCTTGCTGATAATCTCTCTTATCTTTAAGTTTTGACAATTTAATTAAAATGTGTCTTGGTGTGAGTATCTTTGAATTCATCTTTTTTGGAACTATGGACTTGCTAGATCTGGATGTCTATTTCTTTTCCCAGGTTAGGGATTTTTTTCTGTTATTATTTCATCAAAAGTCTTTCTACCTCTTTCTCTACTCCATCTGGAAGCCCTATAATGTGCGCATTGGTCCATTTCATAGAGTTCCATAAGTTAAATTCATTTTTTCCCTGTTTTCCTTTTTCTTTTTGCTCCTCTGATTGGATGCATTCTAACCATCTTATTTAAGCATGTTGCTCTTTTCTTTCACTTCATCTAGTCTTTTGTGGATCACTTCTACTAAAATTTCAGTTAATTACTGTATTCTTAAGCAATATGGTTGCTATTTTGTACTTTTATATAGTCTCTATCTCTTTGTTAAAATTCTCTCTTTATTTATACATTGTTCTCTTGACCTCATTGAGAATGTTTATGATCATTATTTTGAACTCTTTATCACAAAAACCACTTATTTCACTTCATTAAGTTCTGTTTCTGGAGTTTATCTTGTTCTCTCATTTGGAACATACTCCTCTGTGTCTTCACTTTCCTTGACTCTCTGTTAGTTGGTTTCTGTGTATTAGACAAAACAAGCAACTCACTCAGTCTTTAAAGAGCGATCTCATTTAGATTAATCTTATCATTCAGCCTGGCACTAGCTCCTGGTTATCTCTCAAACCTTTGTGATCATCCAAGCTGCTTTATTTGTTCTTAGTGGTTTCCAGCAGTTAAGTATTTGGCAAGACTCGTCAGGGTCCCAAAGGGGAAGATCTTAGCACCTAGATCCAGGCTTCTTAGACCTCAGGCTCTCAGGCAGCAGCTTTTCAAGTATGCACATGGGACTTTTTCAGGAAAATATTGGAAGATCAGCATTTCTGGCTCCTCATTCTGTGTTCTGCCCTGATTACTTATGAGGGAGAGTGGGGAAGCAGTGAGGAGTGTTAAGCTTCTTAAGAACTGCTTCTTGGACACAACACTAGCACCACTAGTCACCAGAACCAGACTCCCTAAGAACGTGTCCTCTGGACAGCAGCTACAAAAGCCAGGGTGCCACTCCTTTCAGGGAGATACAAGTGAACGGGAGTGGAACAGAGGAAGCACACAGTAATGCTGCCTACTGGCTTCTCCAGTCTCTAGTGAGAATTATAGTTTGCCCTTAGTTTTGTGTTAAATTAGCAGCCCAGCCTGCACTCTCTGGCTGCAGCTCTTAAGATATGCAAATAGTCTTCTTCTTCCTGGTAATGACTGGAGGATAGGGTTTTCAGTCTGCTGCCTCAAGTATTTGCAAGCTTGTTAAGAATGTTTTCTCCATTTGGTGTATCTTGGGGACCACATGGGCCCAAGCCCTGTTGGTTTTCAAAGTCAAGTGCTAGGAGGAAGGAGGAAGGAAGAAGCTAGGGGTTGTGAGTTTGCTTCTGGTTGTATTTTGCTGTGTCAGTCATGGGGTTTATGGTAAGACTGTTTCTGCTTTCCCTACCCATTTCAATAACTTGTTTTCCTTATGTGCTCAATGTGTAAATGTTACTCTGTCAATTTCTGGATGTTTTTCAGAGGGAATTATTTTATATATAGCTGTAGATTTGGTTTATCTATGGGAAGAGATGAGTTCAGGAACTTCCTATGTTACCATTTTCAAATGAAACTCAAAACATTTGATATCATCCTAGAAGCCCATAATACACTTTTAAAAAATGAGCTTAGTTCTCCACCTTTGCGTTTGGTAACAATGTGTTTAGCTGGGCAAGAAAGAGACAAGAAAGCGAATCCCCTTTACAGCTCTTAAAAGCTACAATAGGTGATGGCATCAGACATTAGAAACTTCGTCCATGAAAACATTTTGTATACTTTTGAATAGGGTACAGAGAAAGGGTGAGGAGATAATAGCCTTGCTCCTCTGTGAGGTGCCCACTGACTACCTGAGTTTTGGGGCAATGAGCACAAAGCCTGTTGTAATACTCCCTGGGTCACCACGTTACAGAATTTTTCAGTTTACTATTTGTTGACTTTTCACAATAATCAAGGTTTTATATATTATCACATTCAATTCCCACCAATCCTTGTTTAAAGGGACTTATTAATTATGTGATAATCAATATACAGAAGAGAAATTGAGATCCGGAAACGATAAGTAGGTTGTTCAAAGTAACACAGCTCTATTCAAATTATTATTTCCCACATTTCTCAATGAATAGTCCATATTTCTGCCTCTCAATTCTAAAAAGAAATTATTATAAAGTTGAGTAGAAC
Organism: Paguma larvata; assembly: GCA_030068075.1. NCBI lineage: Eukaryota > Metazoa > Chordata > Mammalia > Carnivora > Viverridae > Paguma > Paguma larvata. Next base: position 53,593,213 of record CM057826.1, on the reverse strand, counting down.
AACTTAAGGTTTCCATAAAAGGAAACCCTGATGAAGGATTCCAACTCAAGCGGTTTATTTGAAAGGTGAAGAAACCATAGCTACTTGAATAAGGAAGTAAAACAAAGACAAGAAGACAATTGGTAAATGTGTTATCAAGTCACATATCCCAGTGAGTAAAGTATATTCTATTTTGTTTGAGATAATTTGGGGAGCCAAACCCAGACATAAGAGGTCTCCTCACCGAGAGGTGAAAATCTAGAGTGTTTAAACTCCATTTCTGCATATGCAATTGGTTGACGGTTGTTTTAGGAGGATTATTAATTTCTTGCAATTACTGGCTTACTATGCAGGGAGTAAGGTAGCCTGCAGCAGCAAGAGAAAGTTCTTGAGCAATGTAATTTAAGATTCTAGCAGTGAGGAATCTGGCTAGTATATTCTTTAATGCTAAGGGTTGGATATATGGAAGGATACATACCATCCATGCTTGCTACAGAGATGTTTATATAAAACCACAACTCAGAATGGTTGGTTTCATGGTAACAGAGGTAACCTATTTGTAGCAAAAATTGGTTAGAAGGAAATGGATGGGCCAAGTAAGGAAAATAAAGGAAGATTAGAATTTTAGGGCAATTTTGGGGCTATGTATAAATTCTACTAAAAGGATGGCTTATCTTAATAAACAGCAACCCTTTTATTATATTCTGAGAATAGACCCAGCACTCTCTCGTGCATATTAACCCCCTCTCTTTATTATTGTGTTTCATGTTGATTTAAGACTTTTTAAAAATTTTATGTTTTCTAACTCCTTCCACTTTCTATACCATTTAATTATTCAATCACACAGTAGTTTAACCAGCATAAAAGTCAATCCGGGGGTGGAGGGAATGTCTTCAATCATATAATAGCAAGTAATATCTTGCAGGGTCACTAAGGCAAGCAGTTTGAAGACTATCTCCCTTCTTGAGAATGTTCAGTGTTTTTTTCTATAAGAGCCAAAGTGTTTTCCAACTCATAAACATTTTAACAAGGAAAAAATAGTGCTCTCATCATCACAAAGTTCCTTTTTATAGGATCCAAGACATCAAAGGATAAATTATTCACCCAAAAACAAAGTAGCATACCCTACACAATATTTGAAGTGTTCATCACAGAAGAAGGAAATGTCCTGCATCTCTCAAACATAGTAATCTTTGCCAAAGCAAGAACAGAATGACCCTCAACGAAGACATATTCTCTATGCTAATCAGCCCTACACCTTTCAAGTGAGGGAAAAATGACTACAACAAACTGTGCCAAGAGAAACAAATGAAAAACAGAAAAGAAAAATCTACTTGGATTTCCCTTTGAAGCCAGAAGTAACAAGGGATTTCTGACTTTCAACAATTTAAGTTTGTCATGCATGTGGCAGCTCAGAGTAGGCACAAGGACAGAAACCTAAGGCTGCAGAGTCTCTTTTTTTCCTTTAAAACTATTGTAATATCTTAGTAGGCTGAGGTTGAGAGCAGAAAAAATGATAACAGAAAATGCTTCTATGACCTTCTTTAAGAGAAGAAAAAGGCCATTTTAGAGTGATTATAAATCCACAGCTAATTAAAAGTTAAATACATGTTACCAATTAAGTGTGAAAGATAATAGTTCTTTGGCAACTGGATTGTGTGTACCATTTGGTAGAGAAGCATAATGCTTTCATGGTATTGGTGAGTGTGGTCACTAGCTTATGCTGCAGCTATATCTTTAAAGAGGGTTACCCTTGGATGCCAACGTTGACATGAAATCCCACTTCTGTCAGGAGAAAAAAAAATCTACACAATTTGCAATACTACGCATTTGTGATGATTGCTAGTATTGTTTAAGATACTTTAATCCAAGGGTTAAGATAAGTGTTAGGGAGTGCAAACAAAATTCAATATTAGAGAGCAAGAGACTTTGTCCAGTGCATCTTCCTTGCTAAAATTATACATGATATCATAAAACACAGTGTGGGCATTAAGCAGGAGTGTGTAAGTAGACAATGCAAGATATATAATGAGAGAGATATATGGAGGATTCGTGTCAGCAGTGGGTGTATGCACATTAGCATTTAGAAGAAAGTGACAAATTATGCAAAGACTGCATGGTGCAGAGAGCCTGTCTAGTGATATCATCACCACATGGCACAGAAGGAAAGGATCTGAGTTTCTGAAAGAAACTCAGAAATACATAGGTTCATCACATAGCAAACTTCAAATCCCATGCAAGTGCTGCTCAGAGAAGATTTTGTTAAGGTTGCCTTGAATTGTTGGCTCTGAAAACTGAGGTATGGTTTAAGCTGAAAGGCTAATTCTACCAACTGCATTGGTATCCTAATTGTCGTTTCTTAATTTACTTGTTTTTTTTTAATGACTTTGAACCTTTACCTAAGCACTCAAAAAAGTATTTTACAACTATCGCTACTATGTTTTCACTTTTTTCATAGATTTTTTATAAACCTAGAAGTGTATGTGTCTAGGTATATCATAAATGCATAAGTACATGTTCAGTTTAGTTTAATAACCATTTAATGAGTAACTTCTGTGCTACAAACATGGTTTTTAAATGGTGCATTATAGGGGAAATATCCTGGTACTGTTTTTAGCTGTGTGACTTTCAACTTGTTACCTCATCCTTCCAAGACTTCCTTTCTTCTTTGTTCAGCCCCTCGTGCAAAGAAGGGTCGGATGGTGATCATACCCAGCTCTAGGGTTATTATAAAGAATGTAAAAGGTAATATGCATGAAAATATTAAACAAAAATGAGAAGGATAAAACACTGTGTTCTTTCCACTTTCTATTTTAACAAGTGCTAGTGTCTTTGGAGAAACAAAGAAGAAAAAGACTGTCTCTAGTTCCAGGACTTAAAAATTAGAACATGACCAACAGTTAAGACACATTTTAGATATATTCTCAGAGAAAGATTCAGAGTACACTCTTAGCTTGAGACGAAGGGTAATTGTATATCTTTAAGACACCTACATCATAAATATGTGACAATGATTGTTATTTCTAAGAAATATCACCTAAGGGCACCTGGGTGGCTCAGTGGGTTAAGTGTTCGACTTTGGCTCAGGTCATGATCTCACAGTCTTTGAGTTCGAGCCCCGCATTGGGCTCTGTGCTGACAATTCAGAGCCTGAAGCCTGCTCCAGATTCTGTCTCCCAATCTCTCTGCTCCTTCCCCGCTCACACTCTGTTTCTCTCTTTCAAAAACTAAAAATCAGGAACACGACAGTGCTCTCTCTCGCCACTGCTATTTAACATAGTGCTGGAAGTCTTAGCATCAGCAATCAGACAACAAAACAAAATAAAAGGCATCAAGATTGGCAAGGAGGAAGTCAAACTTTCACTTTTTGCAGATGACATGATACTTTACATGGAAAACCCGACGGAATCCACCAAAAGCCTACTAGAACTGATTCATGATTTCAGCAAAGTTGCAGGATACAAAATCAGTGTACAGAAATCGGTGGCATTTCTATACACCAACAATGAAGCAGCAGAAAGAGAAATAAAGAAGCTAATCCCTTTCACAATTGCACCAAAAACCATAAAATACTTAGGAATAAACCTAACCAAAGAGGTGAAAGACCTCTACACTGAAAACTATAAAAAACTTATGAAGGAAATTGAGGAAGACACAAGGAAATGGAAAAACATCCCATGCTCATGGATTGGAAGAATAAATATCGTCAAAATGGCAATACTACCCAAAGCAATCCACACATTCAGTGCAATCCCAATCAAAATTGCACCAGCATTCTTCTCAAAGCTAGAGCAAACAATCCTAAAATTTATATGGAACCACAAAAGACCTCGAATAGACAAAATAATACTGAAGAATAAAACCAAGGCGGGAGGCATCACAATCCCAGACTTTAACCTCTACTACAAAGCGGTAGTCATCAAGACTGTATGGTATTGGCACAAAAACAGACACATAGACCAATGGAATAGAATAGAAAACTCAGAAATGGACCCACAAGTATATGGCCAACTAATCTTTGACAAAGCGGGAAAATGTATCCAATGGAAAAAAGACAGCCTCTTTAATAAATGGTGCTGGGAGAACTGGACAGCAACATGCAAAAGAATGAAACTAGACCACTTTCTTACACCACTCACAAAAATAAATTCTAAATGGATAAAAGATCTGAATGTGAGACAGGAAACCGTCAAAATCCTAGAGGAGAAAGCAGGAAAAAGCCTCTCTGACCTAAGACACACCAATTTCTTACTCGACACGTCTCCAAAGGCAAGGGAATTAAAAGCAAAGATGAACTATTGGGACCTCATCAAGATAAAAAGCTTCTGCACAGCAAAAGAAACAACCAACAAAACGAATAGGCAACCAACGGAATGGGAAAAGATCATCGCAAATGACATATCGGATAAAGGACTAATATCTAAAATCTATAAAGAACTTACCAAACTCCACACCCGAAAAACAAATAACCCAGTGAAGAAATGGGCAGAAGATATGAATACACACTTCTCTAAAGAGGACATTGAGATGTCCAACAGACACATGAAACGATGCTCAATGTCACTCATCATCAGGGAAATACAAACCAAAACCACACTGCGATACCACCTCACACCAGTCAGTGGCTAAAATGAACAAATCAGGAAACTATAGATGCTGGCGGGTATGTGGAGAAGCAGGCACCCTCCTACACTGTTGGTGGGAATGCAAACTGGTGCAGCCACTCTGGAAAACGGTGTGGAGGTTCCTCAAAAAAATGAAAATAGAGCTACCTTTTGACCCGCAATAGCACTGCTAGGAATCTACCCAGGAGACACAGGAATGCTGATGCATAGGAGCATGTGTACCCCAATGTTCATAGCAGCACTTTGGACAATAGCCAAATCATGGAAAGAGACCAAGTGCCCATCAACTGATGAGTGGATAAAGAAGATGTGGTACATATATACAATGGCCTACTACGTGGCAATGAGAAAAAATGAAATCTGGCCATGTGTAGCAACATGGATGGAACTGGAGGGTATTATGTTAAGTGAAATAAGTCAGTCAGAAAAAGACAGATACCATATGTCTCCACGAATAGGTGGACTTTGTGAGACTAAGCAAAAACCAGGGGAAGGGGAAGAGGGGAAAGAAAAAAAAGACACGGAGAGGGAGGGAGATAAAACATAAGACACTCTCAAAGACTAAGAACAAACTGAGGGTGAGGGGGGTGGAAGAGGGGGTGACGGTCATTGAGGAGGGCACATGTTGGGATGAACACTGGATGTTATATGTAAACCAATTTGAAAATAAACTATTATAAAATAAAAAAATTAAAAAAACATAAAAAAACTAATAAACATTAAAAAATTTAAAAAAAAGAAATATCACATAAATAGTCTTGAGGAAGAGACAACTTTGTTAAACTTGGTAGGCAAAGTAAACCAATAGGGAAAGAAGAAAAAAGACACTTCATAATCTTATCATAATATGTAACCGATACTGAGTATCCAGTGTGTGCTGGAAACCGAGTTAATGATTTTCATGTATTAAATCACTGACTTTTCACAACAGTCCTCCAAGACTAGGTGGCATGCCCAATACACACATCAACAACACTTTAGAGAAACCTCTGAAAAAATGGACTCCAAACGTGTATTTTTAATCATTCCACTACATTATGAAGAAATCTCCAAGAAAACGCCCATGAGTAAAATGAAAATGTGCATGCTGACACCAAAAAAGATATCCAAAGTTTTCTTCCTAGAAAGTGATACTTTGTATTGTCAGTTTATTAATGACCTGGAGTTCCAGATCATATACCAAACTACAGATTCTCTTCTGAAGCTTTAAACTCAACAACAATGTGTATAAATTTCAAAGGGTAGTTATAATCATGCTTATAAAAATTGCAATTTTTATCATCTGATTTTCATATTAGATAGATGCTGCTATTTAAATACAGGCGTGATTTATAATTGTTGGTCTAGAGAATATTGATTGTAGGATAACAGTTTAGAGTAATCACATTTTTCCTATTTTCAGAAAATAGTAGTCCAATCACTGTAAAATTAATCCTTTCATTAGCACACATTATTTTTGGTTATTTTAAAATCTTTTCACAGTTACTTTCTCCATAATGAAAAAGTAAAATCGTAAAATGCTGTTTTAAAATGTTTTTATCATGAAATACCTGGCTGAAAATATATGTGAATGGCCATGACTATTTAACTTCTGGAAATTAATAATAAAACTTGATAATATAACATATTCAAGTTATTATTTAAAGTTATAGTTGTTTTAACTTTCTGGTCTTGATTTTATGTGTTATAGCAAAAAAAAATAAAACTAGTTGCAAAATTATTTTTTGTAAAACATAATCTATTAAAAATCACAAGTCAATCAAAACTGTAATTTGATCTTTGGTTTATAGTTCTCATTTATATTCATTTATATGTATATATAGGCAAATTAAGGTTATTATTGAGAGCTGCCTGATAACTTTTTTTTTAACATTTATTTATTTTTGAGAGACATAGAGACAGAGCGTGAGCAGGGGAAGAGTAGAGAGAGAGGGAGATACAGAATCTGAAGCAGGCTCCAGGCTCTGATGAGCCATCAGCATAGAGCCTGATGCAGGGCTCGAGCACACAGACCCTGAGATCATGACCTGAGCTGAAATCGGTCGCTTAACCGACTCAGCCAACCAGGCGCCCCTGCCTGATAACTTTAAACACAATTGATTTAGGAAAATAAAATAAAACTAAACTAAAACCAAAAGAACTCCACCTCCCCCTCCCATTTTATTTTTTTTGGAAAAGGAGGTGTTTTCACATCATAATTTGATGCTTTAGACATCTGGTCCTAAAGATGAACTATGTAAGCTCAAGTGCGAATTTTAAAGTTTATTAGCTATAGGATCTTAGAAAAGGTACCTTATAGTTTTTATTAAAAATACGGTTAATAATTATACCTGTGTTCTAGGATTCTTCAGAGGAATCAGTGAACTTATGTTCATGAAAATGCCAGTGTCCCTAGCAGAGCAAGCATTCTATACACATTAGCTAGTTTTTTTTTTTTTTCATGTTGTTTTAACATTGTAACCAAAAACACTCTTTGTAAATGACCAAACAGATAAGCTGTAGCATCACATGAATAATACAATGCCCTTATAAACCATGATGCTTTTTCGTTCCAAGTAATTGGAGCCTGAGAAATGAAATATTTGCACTTACTTTGACTTAACCTGCATGGTTACAATCTGAGTCTTGAATTCCTACAAAGATTTCCAAAATCTACTTTGGAGCAAACTGAAAGGATTTGCTTAGTCATTTTTATTTGCTATTCCTAACACATTTTTCTCTGTTTTATAGCACCAAAGGTCTTCACATAAAATAGGAGAAAGTTTTTAAGAAAGTAGGTAGATATTCTGGAAATCTTTTACACTTGAACTTCAGCTCAGAAGTATATTTGGAAGAAATATAAATCCTTTCTAACCTCATTCAGTCAGTTGCTTACATTTTAGGTTGCAAGATTTCAAACTGCACTCTGTATTTATTGAGCTTGGTGAAGCAAATGTCTATTAAAACCTCAGCAAGCAACTTAGAAACTATTAAAAATCCTCCAAAGGGACGTCACTGTTAAAGTCAGTCAATAAATTAACCACTGGGTTAGGCAGGATGGAGACTCATCTGTCTTTCTGAACACTGTTAATGAAGCCTACATTTTTGTATGTTAGTTCCTGTGAAACTGCCTGTGACACATGTTTCTTAGCTCCTTTGCCTCATGTCCAGGCATTAAGTGTCTCGTAGTTCATTAGAACACTGATGATGTGTAATTATCTCACAAAGGTTGTCACCAAACAGAAATTTAGAGAACAATTATAATAGTTGGAAATTATCATTAGAGACACATTAACTGGGCATGCTACATGGCTGCTCTCACACAGACTGAAGAAGCTTCAGTGATAAATGTATGGACTGACTAGTTGTAGCATTATATTTTTGTATATTCCAAGTAGAGATATTTTAACATAACACATGCGTTAACATGTATGTTAACAAACACAAGCATTAACAATATTAGAAATTCATAAATTTTTTCTAATAATGTAAATTCCAAAGTTCTTCTTCAGCAATGATATCTAATTTTCTCCCCTCTTTGATGGCAACTGTGAGCTATTCTAACATCATCTGTGACAAATTTAAGCATCTTCCATTACAGAGAATTACTGAATAAAGTCTGCTTTTAATGGTAGCAATATAACGTTCATAAAGTTAGAATGCAGTGAATAGAAAGACTTTATATTAAGTAGTTCAGGATTTTTTTAAACCTTATAGTTTTTCTATAGTATTACTCAAACACTATTTCTCAGCTTTAAAAAAGTTTCCACACTGTTAATAATTAACATTTTTCAAAAGTACTCATATGTTTTCTATAGGAGAAGGCTTGAGGTTTGGTCAGAATGGAGAATGGCACCAAGGTGGCTCAGTCTATTAAGTGTCCAACTTTTTCTCAGGTCACGATCTCATCATTCATGAGTTCGATTGCTGCTTCGGACTCTGTGCTGGAGCCTGGAGCCTGCTTCGGATTCTGTGTTTCCCTTTCTCTCTGCTCTTCCCCCACTCATGCTCTTTCTCTCTCTCTCAAAAATAAATAAAACATTTTAAAAAAGCGTGGAAAATACTGTCTATTTTTCTGTGGTCCTTTTTAATGGAGATGGCATTTGTTTTTAGACTGAAAAGTTTTGTTTAAGATTCATATTCTGACAGATTTTTATGAGAATCTGTCATAAAGAGTGTTGTTTTTTTATCAAGTTACCATGAAGATGCAAAGGCCAAAGAATCACATGACTCAAAATGCCATAAAAGAAGGAAAATTAATGGCCTTTTTAATAATTATTTTCTCAGACTCCGGTACAATGCCTGAGATATAGTGATATTGAATATATGTTGTAGAATAAACCAGCTAAAGTATAACAAATAGAATGTATGAAGACAATGTCAGGCCAGAATTAGACTCAGATTCATTGTTTAAATTGATTAATTAAGAGGAAAAATTGGGGACACTTAGGTAGCTCACTCAATAGAGCATCTGGCTCTTAACTTCAGCTCAGGTCATGATCTCACGGTTCATAAAATCAAATCCTACATAGCATTAATCCTGCTCAGGATTCTCTACCTCTCTCTCTGCCCCTTTCCCCCACCACCTTCTCTCTCTCTCTTTCTCTCTCAAAAATAAATAAATAAACATTAAAAATTTTAATTAGGAATGTGTAGAAGAACTAGACACCATAGATATTATAGATTTCCATGGCTCTATTGAGCGAGAGAAAGGGAGATAGTGATAAAGGTATAGAATTTGACAAAACGACAATATAAAGTACAACTTATTTTAAAGGATATATAAATAACTGGGGTGCCTGGGTAACTCAGTCAGTTAAGCATCAACTTCAGCTCAGGTCATGAATGCACAGTTCGTTTCTGTACTGACAGCTCAGAGCTTGGAGCCTGCTTTGGATTCTGTCTCTCTCACTCTGTCTCTTCCTTGCCCCCCCCCCCCCAACTAGTGATCTGTCTCTCTCTGTCTTTCAAAAATAAATAAAATGTTTAAAAAAATTGAAAAAGTAGAATATATAATTTTTAAAAGCTACCAAAATACTACATAATGCTAAAAATCATTGTCGCTCCATTAATATTGAAATAATATGAATAATAATCTCTAATGACAATGTAATAAAACTAGAAGTGAATTATAAAATTTTATAAACAACATTTTGCTTGGAAATTTTAAAATTATCTGATAAATAATCATGTATCAAAAGGTACAGAAAAATATTACATATATATTTTAACTACTTATAATGAAAAAACCCAATATAATAATCTATAAATGAAGCAGAGATCATAGGAAAATGCAGAGCATTAAAATAAATATATTATTTTTTAAATTATGAAAAAAAATAAATTTCCACTTCAAAAAGTTGAAAAAAGAAGTGCAAATAAAGAGAAGGAAATCAGAGTAAAGGAAACAATTCAGATAAAAGCAGAAATCAACAAGTAATACATATAAGCAAATTATATAAAATAAATAAAAAATGCTTATTCTTTTATTATTTTTTAAAGAATAGTTTTACAACAATATTGAGTCTTTTTCTCTAATATTTTTGATACTTATTTATTTTTGAGAGAGAGAGTGTGAAAAGAATAGGGGCAGAGACAGAAGGAGACATAGAATCTGAAGCAGGCTCAAGGCTCTGAACTGTCAGTACGGAGCCCGACATGGGGCTTGAACTCACAAAACTGAAATCATGACATGAGCTGAAGTCAGATGCTTAACTGACTGAGACACCCAAGCACCCCAAAATTTTATTCTTTTAAAAGTCAAAAATAGGGGTGCCTAGGTGACTCAGTCAGTTAAGCAATCTGACTCTTGATTTTGACTTGGGATCACGATTTTATAGGATCTTACAGTTCATGAGACTGAGCCCCAAGGCAGGCTCTGCACAGAGCACAAAGCCTACTTGGGAGTCTCTTACCCCCTCTCTCTGCCCCTCCCCTGCTTGCTGTTTCTCTCTCAAAATAAACTTTTAAAGAAATAATAAAATAAAGGTCAAAAATAAAGCTAACTATTCAATAAAAAGTCATAGACACAAATACTTTTAAAGACATGATGAAAGAGAAAAGGCATTGGAATAAAATAAGTTAAAAGATTAGGTTATATACAAATTGATTTTAACACCTTGATAAAATTGATAGTTTTTAAGGAAAATATGATTTACCAAATTAAACTCTTGCACATACAAAGAGATTAAGGTTAAAATTTTCTATAGAAAAGTTAAAGAAGTTATGAATTCAGAGAAAAGCATGAATACCAAATGGAATCACAGAAGAAATCTACCAAAACTTCTCAAATCAGGTAACTCCAATGTTACTTAATATGCCCCAAGATACAGAAAAACGAGTTGCCAAATTATTTTTTGAAATGAGTATCATATAATATATATATTGACCTATACGAAAAAGAAAGCTTTAAACTCTTCCTGAAAATTGGAGACCTCCACTCATTCTGTAAGATCAACATTATGCTGATACCAAAACCAGAAAAAGAGAAAAAAAAAAAAAAAAGCAGATAAGAAACCTGCAAACCAGTATGTCTCATGAACATAGATGCATATTTCTAAGAAAATATTAGCAGCATGAATCTAAGGATATGTAAAAAGGTAATACTTGAATATTGACAACAAATTCACAATATTAAAAAGTAATGAAAACAATACGGCTGTCTCAAATGATGTGAATAAATCGTGACAAAACTCAGCATCCACTCTGCAGAAACACTTTGCATACTAGAAATAAAAGAGAGTATCTTCAAATTGGTAAGGGTTACCTAAAAATCCTACAGATAATATGATATTTAACTGTGAAAGATTTGTTTTATCCTTTACATCAAAAGCAAGACATGGAAGTGTGGTCTCTTCACTTGTTTTCAAAATTTTACTGCAGGACTTAGTGAAATAAAGGAACGAAAGTTAATAAAACACGGCATATTGGAAAGAAAGAAGCAAAATTCCTATTATTTACAACTACCAGTTTATGTATGGAGAAACTCCAAAAGAATCTATAAAAATGCTACAACATGCAGTAAGTTAGTTTATCAAGGTTGTAGGATCTTAGAATCAATAAATAAATTTAAAAAAACATTGTTTCTCGACACTACAAATGCCAAAAAATTTTCAAATTTTTAAGAATGCTATTATCGTAGCATCAAAAATATAAAGCATTTAGGGATAGATCTGACAAATAAATAGATCTCCACAAATATGTGTAGGATTTGTACACGGAAGACTACAAAATGTATTCTAGGGAGAACGTAATGTAGTTCTAAGTAATGTTCTAGACGTTAAAATCTATTTTTAAAATTTTTATATAATAACATTGGACCTTGAATATCTGAAACAACTTTGCAGAAGAAAACAGTTGAAGAAACTTCACGATCTAATTTCAAAACGTATTTTATATGTTTGTTTATTTATTTTTCTTTATTTATAGATATATATTTTATGTTCCATTTATTTTTGAGAGACATAGAAACTGAGCGTGAGTGGGGGAGGAGCAGAGAGAGAGAGATACACAAAACCTGAAGCAGGCTCCAGACCCTGAGCTATCAGCACTGAGACCAATGCAGGGCTGGAACTCATGAATTGTGAGATAGTGAACTGAGCTGAAGTCAAATGCTTAACCGACTGAACCACCCAGATGCTTCAGAAGTTTATTTATTTATTTTTGAGAGAGGGAGAAGTGGGGAGCATACATTAGTGAGGAATAGCAGAGAAAGATGGAGAGAGAGAATTGCAAGCAGACTCCATGTTATTAACATGGAACCTGATACAGGGCTTGATCTCATAAACTGTGAGATCATGACCTTAGCTGAAGTCAAGAGCCATGCAGTTAACCAAGTGAGCCACCTAGGTGCCCCAAGACTTATTTTAAAGTTATTGTGATGAGGACAATATAAGTTTGGTGCCAAGATAGATGAACAGAACAAAACAGAATTCAGAAACAGACTTTTTGTCTATCATCTGTCTATCTATATCTTCATCTACAAATACATCTATATCTGTTATCTAGATTGATCTAATATACTTTCTTTACTTATGAAGAAAGTATAGTCTTTTCAGCAAATAATGCTAAGATAATTGGATATCCATACACAAATGTATTAATTTTGATCCATGCTTCATACCACATACAAAAATCAACTCAAAAAGTAAACATAGTATAATTGATCATGTAAACCTAGAAGTATAACACATCCATAATATGTTAATGATGATACAATTATAGAACATAAAAACATAGGAGAAATCTTATGACTTTAGATTAGGAAAATATATGCCAAATATAAAACCAAAGCACAATCCATAAAACAAGAAATTGAGGGGTGCCTGGGTGGCTCAGTTGGTTAAGCATCCAACTTCGGCTCAGGTCATGATCTCACCGTTTCTGAGTTCAAGTCCTGCATTGGGCTCTGTGCTGACAGCTCAGAGCCTGGAGCCTGTTTCAGATTCTGTGTCTCCCTCTCTGTCTCTGCCCCTCCCCTGCTCGAGCTCGGTCTGTCTGTCTCTCTCTCTCAAAAATAAATAAGCATTAAAAAAAATAAAAAATAAAAAAAAAGGAAAAACAAAAAAAAAAACAAGAAATTGATTAGTTGGATTTTATAAAAATTAAAAATACACAATTTATGTTTCTTGAAAAACACTGCTAAGAGAGAAAGATTAAGAGAAAATGTGTGTATTATATATCTGATAAAGGACTAATATCCAGAATATAAACAGAATTCTCAAATTCAAAAATAAGAAAATAAACAACCAACAAAATACGGGCAAAACAATTGAGCAGATACTTCACCAAAGAAGATAAAAGAAAAAAGCACATATTGTATTAGACTTCATGTAATTTTTTTAAGAATATAAACTAATCTATGGTAACGGTAAGTAGGTCAGTATTCACCTTGGATTATGAATGATTTGAAGTTAGGAGTTGAGAACAGAGAAGGGTAGGAATAATTTATTATAAGAAATTATGAGGAAAATTTTGTAGATGATAGATAAATTCATTTTCCTAATTTGATGGATGGCTTCACAGGTATATACCTATATCAAAAGGATATCAAATTGCTTACTTTCAAAATCTACAGTTAATTGAATTCAATTATATTTCATTAAAGGTATAAATAAATTCATGGGTAGTATATCCCAAAGTTCAGAACACAATTACATTAAAAATGAAAAACAATAGAATATGTAGAAAAATCCAAAATATTTAGAAATTAAGCAACACATTTCTAAATATAAGAACTATGGAGTAGTGGCGCCTGGGTGGCTCAGTCAGGGTAACGTCCTACTCTTGATTTCAGATCAGGTCATGATCCCAGGTTGTGGGATCAAGCTCCGTGTTGGGTGACAGTGGAGCCTGCATAAGATTCTCTCTCTCCCTCTGCCCCTATCTCCCACATGCACACACTACTTCTCTCAAAAAAAAAAAAAAACAAACAAACACACAAGGGACGTCTGGGTGGCTCAGTCAGTTGAGCAGCTGACACTTGATTTCAGCTCAGATGATGATCTCACGGTTCATGAGATCAAGCCCTGCATCAGGATCTGTGCCAATAGTGTGGATCCTACTTGGGATTCTCTCTCTCCCTCTTTCTCTGTCCTTCCCGACTCATGTTCTCTCTCTTTCTCTCTCAAATAAACTTTAAAAATAAAATGAAACAAAGCAACAACAACAATACAAAAAAAAATTTGGAATAAATCTCAAAGAAATTGGAAAAATTTTTGATTAAATAATAATGAAAATACAATAATGAAAACTTGAAGGACTCATTTAATGTGGACTTGGTGGAAAAACAGCACTAATTGCTTTTATTGAAAATTAAAAATCTATAATCAATTACTTAAGATTCTAAGGAGAAATGTAATACTGGAAATCAATAAAATATTCAATATGTGAAAACATGAATCTTCAAAAAGATCAAGAAAATTGATAAATATCCAGATTGGTTAAAAAAAATGGAATACAGTATACTAATATTGAAATGAAAACCCTTTAGATATTAAGGAAGTCATATGGAATTTTATACCAATAAATTTTTCAACAAATAGTAGGTATAAATTTCTCAAAAAGTAAAACTAATAAAATCATTGCAAAAGGGAAATTTCAGGCCCATCTACTTAACTGGTGAATTTTTTTTAAACATTTAGGAAGAAATGACATCAATCTTATACTTTACAACATATTTCATTCATGAGCCAGAATTATGCAGATATCAAATCCTGACAAAAAAGGCATTTAAAAAGTTATTTTCTAATATGCCTCATTAATGTAGACACAAGAGTCCTTATAGATAATGTCATACAGTTTTCTCTCAAGATTATTAACAAAGTAAGAATCCCTACCCCCCCCCCATTATTTTGACTCATTACTATTAGAAGTGACAGTCAATGAATTAAATAAAATAAGAGAAAGTAATAAAGAGCTTCGGTTTGGAAAGGAAGATGCTAAGATCCCATCACTGATCTATGATTTCACTATTTACAGAATCCTAGGCAATTTACAAATAACTAGAACTAGCCAGCACCTGAATTTACCAAGTTTACAGGATCTACAAGATTCAATGCATTTTTTGTGTACAAGTTGCAAATTTTGACAAATTGCATTTTAAAAGGTGCTATTTACACTAATTCAAAAAGGTATATGCACCTCTGTGTTTATTGCAGCAGTATTTAAAATACTCAAGTCATGGAAGCAACCGATGTGCCTGTTGATAGAAAAATGAATTAAAGTGCAATATATAACACACAATGGGATATTAGCCATAAAAAAAGGAGATCTTGCCATTTGTGACAATTATGCATGGATCTAGTGAATATTATGCTAAGTGAAATAAATCAAACAGAGAAAGGCAAGTACCATATGATTTCACTCATATGTGGAAACTAACAAAATAAAAAAAAATGAGTCAACAAACAAACAACAATCTCAACTTTCTATGCAGAATAGACTGGTGGTTTTTGAAGAGAGCGGTTTTAAATTTTATGTCCAAATGGCAGCTCTGCCTTAGTTTGAAGCTAAGTTCTCTTTTTCTGTTAAACAATGGACAGACACTGGGTTAAAAATAGCTGTCCTGGCCTTCTGCTGATTGTGGACCGTTGATAAAAAAATTACAATTGCTGAGAATTCTGTTTTGCTTACTGTTTGCTGTGAACATAGTATAACTTTGTCTGAGCCTAGTCTGACATTTATTAATCTAAGTGACTGGCATTTCTCGCTTCTGTAATCTTGCTTGCTGCATTCTTCCCCCTCCCCCCTTCTTTCTTCCCCCTGCTTCTCGCCTAAAGTAACGAACAGAGACTTCCCACCAAGGAGCAAACAAAGAACCTCCAATCAGAGGGCAACATATGTTCATATTTCAAATATCCACCAATCAGTCACCTCATAACCTAAAACCTTCCTATGCTGTTTGTCTCTGTCAATAAAAACGCTGTACCAGCCCTGTTTGGGGCCTCTTTGCATCATCGGCAATGGTGTGCATGAGGTCCAGGATCGATCCTGTAATAAACGACCCTTGCCCCTTGGCTTTGACTTTCGACTCTGGTGGTCTCTTGTGGGGGGATTCAAGAATTCGGGCATAACAGTTTTCACAAGGGAGGTAGGTAGGGGTGGGTGGGTGAAATACATAAAAGAGATTAAGAGTTACAAACTTTTAGTTATAAAACAAATAATTTACAGAGATTAAAAGTACAGCATAAGAAAAATAGGCAATTGTATTGCAATATTATGGTTTAAAAGGTGCTCTTACAAAAGCCAATAAATAATAAAAGAATTAGGAAGAAATTTCACAAAAAGACATGAAAGACTGCTACAAGGGAAATGACAAAAAAATCCTGAGGGATGTTAAAGCAGACCCGGATACAAGTGTATCTCAGACACATTGTGGGGCCAGTTCCAGACTACCTTAATAAAGCAAATATTGAGATAAGGTGAGCCAAATGTTTTTTTTTTTGTTTGTTTGTTTTCCTAGTGCATATAAAGGTGATATTTATGTTAAACAGCAGTCTGTTAAGTGGGCAAAAGCATTATGTCTTAAAAAATAGGTATAACATAATTTAAAACACTTTATTGTTAAAACTGCTAACCATCATCTGAGCTTTCAGCAGCTGATATCATTGATCACAGGTCACTGTAATAAATACAATAATAAAAAAATTCCAAATATTGTGAAAATTACCAAAATGTGGCACGGAGACATGAAGTGAGCAAATGCTGCTGGAAAAATGTTGTCAATAGACTTGCTGGACATGGGGTTGCCACAACTTTCAATTTATAAAAAATGTAGTATCTATAAGTGTAGCAAGATGAAGCACAGTAAAATGAGGTATGTCCACAAGCAGATATGGCTGTTTGATGTATTAGATAACTCAATATTGTGAAAATGTCATATACCTCTACGTGAAAAATAGATTCAAAGCAACTTTAACCAAAATCCCCTCAGGCTTTATTCTAATAATAATAATAATAACAATAATAATATAATAATTATTATTATTGGAAATCAGCAATTTTATTGTGAAGTGTTAACAGAAATGTAAAGAACCTACACTATCAAAGTAATCTGAAAAAGAATATAGTTGGAGGATTTACACTACTTGATATCAAGACTTATAATGCTACAGTAATCAAGACAATTTTATACTGGAATAAATTGTAACAAATGTATCAATGACAAAATAAAGAGCTCAAAAATAGAACCCGTTTGGGGCGCCTGGGTGGCTCAGTTGTTTAGCATGCAACTCTTGATTCGGCTTAGGTCATGATCTCACAGTTCATGAGATCACGCGCAACATCAGACTCGACGCTTACAATGCCGAACCTGCTTGGGATTCTCTCTCTCCCTCTCTTTCTCTGCCCCTCTCCCACTTATACTCTCTCTCTGCTTCTCTTTCTCTCTCAAAAATAAATAAATCTTTAAAAAAACTATTAAAAAATAGAATATCTCTGTCATTTGATTTTTTAAAAAAGGCCGAAGCACTACAATGGAGAAAAATATTATTTTTGACAAACTGTTTTAGAACAACTTTATCTGTAAGAAAACGAATCTCAACTCTCACTTCACTCCATATACAGAATTAATTACAGATAGAATTATAGACTTAAATATAAGATCGAAAATTATAAAGCTATTTTAATATACATTGGGGAACATCTACATGACTTGAGAGTAATACAGGTTTTTAGACAAAACACAGAGAGCAAGGCTTAAAATTATACCTTATCAAAAGTAAACATTTTTTCTCATCTAATGATTCTATTAAAATAAATAGGCATATGAATAAAAACTAATTAATTTTGTCTATACAGACAGAGATAAACATAGCTGTAGTGTTTTTGTTTTTGTTTTTGTTTTTAAATTTTCACCTCGTAGTTGAAAGAGCCCAGAGCAATGACAATTCAGTATCTATGAGCACACCTAGGGCCCAGCTCCTGCTTTCTGCACACCTTACATAATTAAAAGGAATGAAGTCTTCTTGGAGAAACGTTTTATTCCATTCTCAGTTAGGAAAAAGGAGGCTTGGAAAGTGACTAACACATGCAACAAACAAAATCCTATAGTTAGTAGAGGTAACGATGGGAAAAAAGAACAGAGAAAATGAAAATAAACTCATTTGTGACCATTGTAGTAACAATTATATCAAACCCTTACTAGGAAAATAGGTACTTGAAGGAAAAGAAAGTGACACGTATCTATTGTGCTTTGAAGAGGTACGGCAGTTCGTTCTCCTTTGAACTACAGAAGTTGGAATGTGAAGATTACTCTTTGCCAGAGTGAAGTAAAATTAACTTTACAACTCCCAGTAAAATTATTTCAGGCAAGAGTTAATGAATATTAAAAGCATTAGTTGTAGTCAACTATTAGTCACAAGGTTTTATTTCAATGGGAAAAGGAAAATACTTTAAAAGTTCAGATGGTTGCTTCCTAAACTAAGTAATCAACTTCACTGCCTCACATTGAGAACAACTGGCATCATCTGCAGTCCAATGAGATGCAATATGAAGTAGATATTGTCACTTCAAATGGATGTTGGCCTGAAAGAGTTAACTTGAATCTATTCCACATTTAGATGCAACTTCAAAGGCAGAGGTATATGATAAATGCAAGACTCCTTGATATAATTGACAATTAGAAATATCTTAAATGTGGAGTATTTTACAAGAAAACTATTCTGGTGCCTGGTGTCTTTAAAAAGTCATGAGAAACAACAACAAAGATAAGACTTGCAGAGATTAAAATTATGAGCCTAAGAAGATATAACCCAGAGGGATAAACCTTGATTTTATCTTGGTTAAAACAGAAAACAAACATAGCTCTTAGGGACATTTTGGAATATTGAAGGCGCACTGGATTTTAGATAATGTTAGTGATTTAAGTGATATTACTATTTTTGGTATAATGCTGCTATGACAGTTATATAGAAAAATAAACTTTAAAGAGAAACATGTTAGAGTATTTAGGAGTAAAGTTATATTATGACCGGGCCAATTTCAATGGTTCAGAAAAAAGGATACACACAAACAAATCAGAGGTTGATAGACATATAAAATAAATATGGCAAAATAACTTTAGTCTAGCTGGTGAGTCTATAGGTACTTAGTATCCTATCCTTTACTTTTTTGTGTAATTACAAAATTTTAATCATAAAATTTTGACAAAAATTTTGATTGATACAATGCAATTTTTAAAAAATTTTAATAGCAGTATCAATCCGTTTCTCAGAATGACCCCCATTTCTCCCTAGTCCCTTGGGTTTAGTGACCCAAGTCAGTATTCCACAAAAAATTTCTCATAGAATAATGATATACCTCAAAATTACAGAATGTGGTGAATGTTATGCTATCTGGAAGTCTGGCATTCCCCAAGACCTGCAAAGAAAAGAAAGTCTCAAGAACTAAACAGGAAGAAGGCAACATGGAAGAATGGATAGAATATGGGATTGGGAGACAGAATTAGATGACAATCTCTACTGCCATTTTCTAGCAAACAAAGTCTCTAAGACTTTTCATTCTTCATCTGATAAATTAGTATGACAATGTGTAACCCATAGAGCAGTTGTGAGAATTAAATGAAGAATTAAAATATCTAAAGAGTATATCTTAGGGATTGGCATAGTACATAATAGCATAACCAATTATCTCAGTAAAAAAAGACTTCAAGAAGCATTGCTAAGATGGAAGATAGTTAATACGAGACAGACGGAGCCATTAGTAATAGAAATGGTTTATATTTACAGCTCAAACTCTGTAATGGATGCAGAATGTGGGAAAAAGATGATCTCAGCCATTTCTTTGATGAAGAGCAATGAAAATCCAGCAATCATGGCCTGCTAATGTAAGCTATTAGGAAAACAGCAGGGGGCAAGAATTCGTTCACTGTAAGGGAATGCAATATTTATCAGTGCTCATTAGACTGTGCACATTATATGGTTTTGCTCTTGCTAAAATGGGCATTGTACTAAAAACTAAAATAAAGTACCAAAAGCAAATATGTTTTGTAGCTAGACTGTCAGATAAATTTGTCTCTGAACAGTCAAAGGAACTCCCTTAATGAACTAAGCTAACCAGGACAGGTGATTTTGTTGGGGATTCTGTGTGGAAGTGAAACAACACATATCCCAAAAATCTTAGGTAAAGAAAACACAAAAGTTATTTTCTTCTCTGTTCTTATATAATAGATCTATGAAATGGACAGGTTGGATTCATTTCATTTCAAAAAGCCTTAGGACTCTATCATTCCTGAGATCTATAAGGCTATCTGTCTTATCCATTACTAACCTTATCATTATTATCTCATCTGATGATACATATCTTATCATTTTTTTCTTTTCTCACTCAGCTGAAGCCATGCTTTGCTCTGACTGTTCCTCCAAAGTTCTAGGACCACTCCCACCTCATGAACCCACACTTGCTATCCATTCTATGTGGAAGTCTGCTTACCCAGATTACTGAATGGTTCATTCCATTCTTTTTCAATTATGCTAAAACCTTCTCAGTAAGGCTTTCCTTACCGGTCTTAAAATGATCAGGCCATATGTATATGTCTCTCTCTCTCTCTTTCTCTGCCTTTTTAATTTCTGAAACATTTTAAGATGGAAAACAATTACTCTAAAACATAAAATAAATTCAACTTTCGCTTCTCAATAGATTATGGAAGACCAATACTCCTGCTGAAACTAGAAAAAATTCTAGACAAAATTATTTTTAATTATATTTTAAAAATATCAGACATTTGGGCACCTGGGTGGCTCAGTTGGTTGAGTGTCCAATTCTTGGTTTCAGCTTAGGTCATAATCTCACAGTTTCATGAGTTCGAGCCCTGCATCGGGCTCTGCACTGGTGGTACACAGCCTGTTTGGGATTTTATCTCTTTCTCTTTCTTCCCCTTCCCCACTAACACTATCTCTGTCTTTCTCAAAGTAAATAAATAAAAATTTAAAAATAAAAATATATATGTATCAGAGGTTTGTGGAAGCAAAGAGGACAAGAATAGCTAATAACTTTAAGTGAGGAAACAATTTTGTTCTTGGGGACATTTTGTTGATTATGGACACAGACTAAAGATCAGACCAATCACAACAAGACCACTTTGTTGGTGGGGAGAAATTAAAAACCTACACAGAAGTGGTAGCGGCCACATGGCAACGTAATAAAAAATAAAAGTTTCAGTGGTATTAAATGCATAATCAGATTCCTCCAGCAGACATTTTCTGAGTTAGGGCTGTGCATGAGTCCAAAGAACTAGGGTCTATTAAAAGTATCTCCTCAACTGGTATGAGGTGGTATCTCAGTGTGGTTTTGATTTGCATTTCCCTGATGATGAGTGACATTGAGTATCATTTCATGTGTCTGTTGGCCATCTGGATGTCTTCTTTGGAGAAGTGTCTATTCATATCTTCCGCCCATTTCTTCACTGGATTGTTCATTTTTCAGGTGTAGAGTTTGGTAAGTTCTTTATAGCTTTTGGATACTAGCCCTTTCTCAGATATGCTCTGGAAACGGTGTGGAGGTTACTCAAAAAAACGGAAATAGAACTACCCTATGACCCAGCAATACCACTGCTAGGAATTTACCCAAGAAATACAGGAGTGCTGAGGCATAGGAGCACATGTACCCCAATGTTTATAGCACCACTTTTGACAAGAGCCAAATCATGGAAAGAGACTAAGTGTCCATCAACTGACGTATGGATAAAGAAGATGTGATATA
Organism: Paguma larvata; assembly: GCA_030068075.1. Classification (NCBI taxonomy): domain Eukaryota; kingdom Metazoa; phylum Chordata; class Mammalia; order Carnivora; family Viverridae; genus Paguma; species Paguma larvata. The sequence continues at coordinate 53,571,431 of CM057826.1, read as the reverse complement.
TATATATATATATATATATATATATATATATATATATATATATATACACAATGGAATACTACGTGGCAATGAGAAAGAGTGAAATCTGGCCATTTGTAGCAACATGGATGGAACTGGGGGGTATTATGCTAAGTGAATAAGTCAGAGAAAAACAAATAGCATATATTTTCATGCATAGGTGGATTTTGAGAGACTTAGCAGAAAATCATGGGGAGGAGAAGAGGAGAAAGAAAAAAAAACAGAGAGGGAGGGAGACAAAACATAAAAGACTCTTAAATACTAAGAACAAACTGAGAGTTGATGGGGGTATGGGAGAGGGAAGAGTGGGTGACAGGCATTGAGGAGGGCACTTGTTGAGATGAGCACTGACTGCTGTATGGAAACAAATTTGACAATAAATTATAAAAAAAATCAGAAATAAAAATCAATTCTAATACAAAAACAAAAACAAACCAAAAAAAAAAACACAAAAAGTATCTAAAAGATTGAATAAAACCTCAAGTTTTTCATAGTAATTATAAAAAACAGACCTGCTAGAGAGAAGGAGTCTATCTTAAGTATACATCCTGTTTTTCCCTCAAGATATGCATTTGATTTTGAAACTTCATTTGATATAACTAAGCAAAGATGGGCTAGGAACTTGTGAAAGAATAAAGTATCCAAAAGATTTCTGGGTTAAAGAGACCCAAACAAGGAAGGCTCTAAAGTCAAGTCAGGAAGGCTAATCCCTAAACAATACAAAACTGAGAGAAACTGAGTCTTACTAGAACTGAGACCTAACCCCAAATCAGCTTAATTGCTGATTAAATTGAGGTAGTCAGTCTCTCACTTTATCTACTTAACAAAGAAAAAAAAAGAAAACTCTCTTTGAAATTAGACAACATCACCAGAAATCTCACCTTTTCTTCATACAGAAGCTCTTGCATACAACCATTTAAAGTTGCAAAAAAAATATGATTGATAATGAAAGAAAAATACAGACAATAGAAGCAGATGCACAGATGGTTCAGAAACTGCAGTTTTTTGTTTTCATTCATCCTAGTATATTTTCTAATTCTCCTTGTCATTTCTTACTTGAAATATTGATTATTTAGAAATATGTTGTTTCATTTTCACATAGTTTCCAAATTCCCAATAAACAATAGAATACTTTTTGTGATAATAGAATACATTTTGTATGGTTTCAATCATTTTTTAAGCATTTATTTATTATTGAGAGAGAGAGCATGAGTATGGGAGGGGCAGAGAGAGGGAGACAGAATCTGAAGCAGGTCCAGGCTCTGAGCTGTCAGCACAGAGCCCAACACGGGGCTTGAACTCACAAACCATAAGATCATGACCTGAGCTGAAGTCAGATGCTCAACCAACTGAGTCACCCAAGCACCTCTCAATCATTTTTTAACTTACTGAAATTTGTTTTATGTTCCAGTGTATGGTCTATCCTGGAGAATGTTCCATGCGTACTCAAGGTGAATGAGTATTCTACTGTTGGGAACAGTATTTTACAGGTATCTTTTGGGTCTGGTTGGTTTATACTGTTGTTCAAGTCTTTTATGTTCTTGCTGATATTCTAATTGTTCTTTTATTAAATGTGGGAATTTTAAGTTTCAAACTATTACCGTCGAATTATCTATTTTGCCCGTCAATTTTTTATATGTCTACTTTATGTATTTTTGATCTGTGTTGTCAGGTGCATATATATTTATAATTGTTGTATCTTCTTGATCAATGGATCCTTTTTCATTATAAATGTTTTATTTTTTTCTCATAATTAAATCGATCTTGTTTGTTACTATTAGAGTTGCTCCAGCCTTTTTTTTTTTTTTTTTTTTTTTTTTTGCTTTCTGTTTGCATGATACATCTTTTACTATCCTTCTACTATCAATCTATTTGCATCTCTCGCTCTCTCTTTTTTCTTTCTTCTGGTTTTATTGAGAAATACCTGACATATGGTGATGCATAAGTTTAAGTTATAAGCACAATGGTTTGATTTACATATATTGTTAAATAATTACCACAATAGGTTTAGTTAATATCCATCATCCCATATAGAAGCATTAAAAAAGAAAAATAAAATCTCCCTATGATAGAAAACTTATAGGGTCTACGTTCTTAACTTTCCTATATATCATATAGCAGTGTTAGCTATAGTCAACATATTGTATATTACATCTTTGGTAATATAACCCAAAGTTTGTATTTTGGCCACCTTCCTCTAAGCCCCTCACCTCCTACCTTCCTGAATCTGATAAACACAATTTATCTGTTTTCTGTGAATTTGATGGCGTTTTGCTTTGTTTTAAGATTCTACACTAAGTGAGATAATACAGTATTTGTCTTTCTTATTCTGAATTATTTTGCTTAGCGTAATGCCTTTAAGTTCCATCCATGTTGTCACAAATCGTAAGGATTTCCTCATTTGTTATGTCTTAGCTAGTGTAAATAATGCTGTTATAAACATGGGGATGTAGATATCTTTTAGAGTTAGTGGTTTTCTTTCTTTTGAATATCTCTCCAGAAGTAGAATTGGTGGATCATATGGTAGTTCTATTTTTAGGTTTTTGAGGAACTTCCTATTTTTCATTTTGAATCTAAAGTATGTATCTTCTAGGGGCACCAGGGTGGCTCAGACAGTTAAGTGTCCAACTTCAGCTCAGGTCATGGTTCGCGGTTTGTGAGTTTGAGCCCCACGTAGGGTTTTTTGCTAACTGACAGCTGAGAGCCTGGAGCCTGCTTCAGATTCTGTGTCTCCCCTTCTCTCTGTCCCTACCATGCTCATGTTCTGTCTCTCTGTTTCTCAATAATAAATAAATGTTAAAAATTTAAGAAATTATGTATCTTGTAGATGTCATACACTTGGGCCACGTCATGTTTATTCATTTGGCTAGTATCTATGTTTAGTTGGAGTTTTAATTAATTAAACTAAATAAAGTATTTAATCAATATATTTAATGTAATTACTAAGATATTTATGCTTATAGTAATAGGTATAATATACTGATAGAATTTATGTCTACCATTTTGCTATTTCTTTTATACATGTCTACTATCATTGGGATTCTCTATCTCTTTATTCTTCTGTATTAAATAGATATTTTTAGTGTACTTTAATTCCCTTATTGCTTATTTTATTATTTACTTTAAAATTATTTTCTTAGTGGTTGCCCTGGGGATTACAAATAACATCTTAAATTTTAACATTTTAGTTCAGATTAACACCAATTTAATTTAAATAGTACAGAAACAAAAACAAAAACTATGCCCCTATATAGTATCATTCCTTCCCACTTTCTTTGTGCTGTTATTGTCCTACAAACTACATACTATACATTATGTGCTCATGAATATGGAAATGTTAATTATTGCTTTGGGCAAGTGCTTTTATATCAGATAGGAGAGAAAAGAGTTACAAACAAAAAAATCTATAACTTGTTGCATATTTATACATGTAGTTACTCTTATCGGTGCTCCTCTTCTTCTTCCTCCTCTTCCTCTTTCTCCACCTCTACTTCTTCTCCTTCTCCTCCTCCTCCTTCTCCTTCTTCTTCTTCATGTGGATTTGAGTTATTGTCTAGTGCCCTTTCAGCCTACAAAACACTCTTTAGTATTTCTTGTAGGGCAAGTCATCTGGCAGCAAAGTTTATCAGATTTGTTTTTTTGGGGAATGTCTTAATATTTTCTTAATGTTTTTTGGAAGATAGTTTTTTGGATAGAAAATTCTTTGTTGACTATCTTTCTCTTTCAGCTTTTTAAATATGTCATCCTATTATCTTCTGACCTCCATGGTTCCTAATTAGCAATTAGTTAATGATCTTTGTGCATGAAGAGTAACATCCCTCTTGCTGCTTTCAAGATAGATTTTGGTTTTCAGAAGTTTCATTATGATGTGACTAGGTATAGATAATTTTGTGTTTATCCTGCTTGAAATTTGTTGAGCTTCTTGGCTGTATAGGTTCTTGGTTTTTCATCAAATATGAGAAGTCTTTGGCCATCATTTCTTCAAAAATTTTTCCTTTAACCATCTCCTTCTCTCCTCTCCTGTACTCTTAGAATGTCACTTTATGTATGTTTATAAACTTTGTGATCAGCTAGGCTTCTAAGGCATTGTTTCTTTTTCCAAAATTTTTTTGTTTTGTTTGTTTTACTTCTTATTCTGAAATAACTTGTAAAACAAAAGAAAAATAAGAAGACCAAAACAAATTGAAAAAAGAGAGAGAAGAAATTATTTAAAACCACAGGTAATAGGATAAGATGTGTGTGGAATCAATTCAAATATTCCAACATATGCTTACTTGGAGTTCTAGAATAAAAGAACAGAGGGAATGATGTGGGAACAATCTTTAAAGAAATAATGACAGATACTTTCCCAAAACTAATAAAAGATATCAACCCAAAGATTTCAAAAGCTCTGCAAACCAAATGTAGGTAAACACAAAGAAAACCACATCTAGACACATCAGGATCAAAGTGCCGAAAACCAAAGGCAAACAGAAAATAAAAGTACCAGAAATAACAACAATAAAATGAAGTAAAAAAGATGCATAGCTATCAATGAACCAACAATAAGACTGATACGTGACTTTTCAATAAAAATGACAAAAGTCACAGGGTAATGAAAATGCTGTCTCTAATGTGCTCAAAGAAAATGTTACTCAACCTAGAACATTACTTCAGTGAAAATAACTTGGAAAATAAAGGTAAAATAAACATTTTTAAAGTTTAGTAATCTATTAGGTAATTTGGATAAAAATATTTATCCTAATACTCTGTATTTATGACTAATTTTTTTACCAGATTAGGTTTACAACAAAACTGAGAGAGGAAGGTCCAGAAGTTTCCAATACACACATACATAGCCTCTCCCATTATCAGTATCATTCACCAATGGTATTCTTTCTTTCTTTCCTTCTTTCCTTTATTTTTCTTTCTTTCTTTTTCTCTCTCTTCCTCTCTCTCTCTCTCTCTCTCTTCCTCTCTCTCTCTCTCTCTCTCTCTCTCTCTCTCTCTTATTCTAACCAAGAATGAGCCTACATCATCACATCATAATCCACAGTTTACCTTAGTTTCATATTTGGTGTTGTACATTCTATGGGTTTGGAAAAATGCATAATGTCATATATCCATCACATAGGGAAATATGGGAAATATTTCAAATAGGGTATATTTTCTCTGCCCTAAAAATCCTCTGTGCTCTGCCTATTCATCTCACTCCCTTCTACCCCAATTAATGGCTGATCTTGTCACTATGTTCATAGTTTTGCCTTTTCTAGTTTGTCATGTAGTTGAAATCATAGTGTGTAGTCTTTTCAGAATGGCTTTTTTCACTTACAATGTGTATTTAAGTTTTATTCATGTCTTTTCATGGCTTGATAGCTCATTTCTTTTTAGGGTTGAATAATATTCCATTATCTGAATGTACTACAATTTACTTATCCACTCATCTAAGGAAGCACATCTCAGTTGCTTCAAAGTTTTGACAATTATGAATAAAGTTGCTATAACATCTGTGTGCAGAATTTATGTGGAAATATTTCTCCAATTTTTAAGAATTTTTTTTAAGAAAAGCTTTAAGTTCACAACAGAAGTCAGAAGAACGTACAGAGATTTCTCATATACACTCAGCCCCCATGTATACTTAACTTCCTCATTGTCAGCATCTTCACAGAGAGCTCTTTTTGTTATAACTGATGCACTTACACTGACAGGTCGTATCACCCAAAGTCCATAGTCTCCATGATGGTTAACTTTTGGTGTTCTACATTCTATGGATTTGTACATATGCATTATTTTGTATCACCGTACCAAATGTATCACTGTATATTATAGTATCTTAAAGAGTATTTTTACTGCTCTAAAAATACTCAGTAATCTACCAAAGTAAACATTTTAAGGAAAAAAATGGTGAATAAAAAGAACATTATAGAGAAAACAAGTAAATAATCATTCTGATTCTGGTCAAAATAATGAATAATAGATAGAAGATGCTATGAGTTGAATGAGACTGAGTCCAGTCTTTCAACTGAGAACGTAACTCAATAATGAGTAGTAACTAAAGACCACTGAAACTGGGCCAGCAAAAAGGTTAAAAAGATGTAAGCTGTCAGGAGCAATTAATCAAAGATCTGAAGTTGCATTCTGTGTTTAAAGATAGTTCTTTATTTTCTTAGTTACTACTAAGTATTGAAGCAAAATTTCATGAATGATGATACTATTTATTGCGAATGTTAATAACATTAAATAAAATAAGGTCTATGGCTAATTTTAGGGGAAATGAAAAGATTTCTCTCCCTGGAGGACTAATAAATAAGAATCCAAAATGAGATCTTCACTCGTATTTTTAAAGATTTGTTTTCTCTAAAAATTTAAATATTGCATTGGAGAATGAAAATTGAATATCTTAACAGTTATTACTCCTTTATGTAAATGCAATTATCAGTGGCTTTAAAAGACTAAAAGAGAAAAGAGAGAACAAGGTATTTGTTTATCGGGTGTCTGCATCAGGGTGGAACATACGTGGGGGACATACAATGCTGAAAACCAGTAAATATCCAAAAAGGTAAGGTGTGTGAAAACACATTTATTTCATCAGTATCTGAAAATGGAAAATATGAATGGAAACAGGGATAAGAAGAAGGGTGCATTTACTACTATAAATTATTAAATTAAAATTCCAAGCTTCAAGTTTTCCTTGTCAGAAGTACTACAGAGAGAAGCTGAGAGCTGGGATATCTTCCTCCAGTAACTATTTAGTTTTGCTTTGTGGAAGGTTATGAGGCAGATGATATTTGCTTTACCTTGGTTTTAACTAGATCAGAGTTGGCTTTTAGGAGGCTTTTGAGAAGACTTGTCTATTTCCTATTTCCAGCTCTCAATCCCCTATTCTATCCTTGACTGGAAAGCAAACACATCAGATAGAGTTCCTCTGATATTGGAAATTACCATGGTGAAATAACTCGTGACTTAAAGTTTGGTCATGTTGTTGGTGGCTTATCTTACTTGCTGCAATTGGTTTAATTTCAACTCTTGTGTCAGAATTCAGGTACCAAACTTCCAGACCAAAATTTCAAAACCCCAATTTTCATCCCAGCATGCTATCCCCATATTTTCTAATGATAATACTGACACCTCCCTCATCATCGCAATCTGGGCATCTGTTTAATACTGATAAAACACATATTATGGTAAAATCAGCTCCATAGCCTACTGGGACCTATGATGTGCTCTACCCTAAAGGACTTCTTTTTAAATGAGTAGGTTAAGTAAATGCCTTTTCTATTCTCCTTCCAAAATAGAACTTAAATTAAAGATTTTTTTTAAATCACACAATGTGAGAGCAGACAAAATTAGATTAATAGAGGTTAAGCCAATTTTGGAATATGGGAATGGAATGATATATGACTTAGTAAAAGGAAGCTAAAAGTGAACTTTGGGAAAGTAACTAACAAGAACTAACAAGAAGTGGGCTAAATATGTTGCAGAACTATAACAAACGTTAGGAATTCCAGACACTAAAACTTAAGGACATGTGGAATAGAGATACAAATATAGGGATAGGGTGAATGAATAAAGTAGTTAGACCTCTCTTAGGTATGGATGGATTCTAAGATAAATAGACTCAGATGGGGATTGTTATGCAAGTGATTCATTAAGGAGTGTTATTAGAAAAAAAAAAAAAAACTTCTAAGAAAGAAGGATAGAACAGTGGAAGAAGCTAAGCAAAATGTAGTTTCAGCTGTTATCTGGCCTCAATCTTAACCCATGGAGAACTCTAGACTATGAACGGCATCACAGATTTCACCCCTTCAGGACAGGAAGTCAGGTTTTTATACTCATATGAGTCAGTCATCGGCCGAAGGGACTACCACTACAGTGACTGGGGAAAACATCTTTTTTATGGAGCTGTATCTATTAAAAGTAGTTTATTCAAAACATAATAGAAAATATTTGAGTCCACATGAGTTATTCTGATGTATTGATGGATATTTTTGTGAACAATGGGATACAGAAGATGTGTGTGTGTGTGTGTGTGTGTCTGTGTGTGTGTGTATGTATGTATATATATATATATATGTATATATATATATATATATATATATATATATATATATATATATATATATTTGTTTATTAACCAGTCAGTGCATATGAAGATTCTGCATAGTGTTCAGGTAATATCTTTTCCTCTTTAAGTAAAGAAACTATCTACTCATGTTCTAGATTTTCAAATATGTCATTCTAGGATAACTTCATATCTCTTACTAGGTGAAAAATAGGTAGCAATGTTGTCTTCAGAACCTGTTTTTACTGTAACAATATAAATTTTCTTACCTCTTCTGTTACTTACTATCATTTATTTAATTAAGTTTGAATTATTTCTTATGACATTGCAGCATTCATTCATTATGCTGGTCAGTATAGTGGATTCTATATATTTTCTTGAAGGCTGTAAGTATGTTTTGTTAAGGATGACCACAAACGCAAGTATGACTTAAAGCGCATAGGAAAATATGAATGATATTTTTTTCTCATCATGTTAGGTTTAACATTTTAGAATTTTCATGTAAAGATGACACAAGAAAATTTTCAACTACATCTTCTCTTGGGCTCTTCAGATTATTATTACTGAATTCATAGAGTGTTGCTGACACTACTACCTTTCACACCATCACCACCAGGGAGGATAGGGAAGGGGCCTACGGTCAGAGTGAGAACAGCCATTTTTTAACACAAGGAATGTCCATCCTTTGTCCGACATGCCTAGAAAACAAATTAAGAGAGCACAACCTCATCATTTGGAAAGACCCACTGGATTAAAAAGCAAAGGTCTTAGAAGTTTTAGAAGACAATATGCGCAAGCACTAGAAGACGGGGTGTCGATAGGACTGGCAAAGTGTTAATTAAATAAAGAACACTTACTACCACTCCCCCATCACTGGGAGCTGTAAAACAGAGGGAACACTATGGTAGGAGCACAGAAAGACAACAGCAACACACAGGCTCACACAGAGGCTCAAACTCATAGGTCAGTGATAGACCTTTGGTAAAAGAGATCCGATCTCATTCTTTGTCTGACATGAGTAAGAATCACCACAAATGAGCATACCAACACCATGTCAGTGACCCAAACTCACATTGTTCTGTGAATTATCCTGCTGCTCAGTGGAAGCAATCACTTGCCAGACTACCTTTCTGGAATTGAAGTCAGCCATGGGATCCTGAGATGACCCCAGAAACTTGAATCCAGGATTTCCTCAGAATGTCTGGGTGACCTCACATGAGTGGGGTGACAAAATTACCCCAAAGTGGAGAAACAGAATATAGGTCCAGAGTCCAGGTTCAGGACCCTCTGTATCCCCAGCATCCTGGATGGTGCTTCTTGCTCCTGGTAGCACAACGCATGAGAGGGGACTTCTGCTGAGGAAGGCACTGTAAAGCACACAGGCCTCTCAGAATTGTGGCACTCACATCTCCCATACCCTCAAAGAATATTATTGGAAGCTGAAAAGTACCATTCACAATATTTTCAGATACCTAAGTTTGCATGATTCCCTAGTAAGTGGTCATGTCCTCAATGTAAAGTTATTCTGGTAAACAAAGTATGCTCCTGCACATAGAACAAACAAAATTTTATATAATTCCTTCTTGTTAAATGTGAATAAAGACAATAATCAAAACTCAAAGCATCCTATCTGAAAAAAGAAAAGAAAAATAAACCAATTCAAAGAAACCTAGAAGAAACAAAAAATACAGGGAAAACTAAATGCTTTAAAATCACTATTTTCATTTTAGTCAGAGAAAGCTCTGTGTAGATAACAAAAACACACACACAGAAGAACATTCCGAGTACAAGGAAGAGTTCATATAAGTATAAAAATAACAAACATATAATGAAAAGTAGCTTAAAGTCTTAGAAGAAACATACAAGTCTCTCCCAAAATACAAGTGAAAGACAAAAAGATAAAAAAATAAAGGACAGCAAAAAAATCCCATGGAATAAATAAATAAATAAAACTTTTTGAAATGAGAGGATTAACAAGGAGAACCAAAGCCCAATTAAAAGGAATCCCTATTACAACTGGAATTAAGTTAACAAATGGTAATAAAATATAAGTTGTCAGATGCAAAGGACATCCATTTCAAGACTGGATTGAAAAATCAAGTATATTATCAGAAAGTATCAGAAGAGAAATAAAGAAAACTCTTTAAAACTTCCTGCCTATGAACTAATTAATGTAACAATTAATATGATCATACTGAAAGAATTGGATATGAAAGTAAGTATCAGAGAGTTCTACTCCCATCAATGTTGGATTGTTCAAGGGTTTATTTTGGAACATATTACCTTTTTTTTAGCATTAAGTAGATGTTAATTTTCAAAAGGAATATACCTTAACTTATTAGAATTAATTCAGGTGCCTGATAAAAGAAAATGTATGAGGTGCTTGGGTTTAGATTAATAAACAATACTTTTTAAGGTGAGAAAGAGGTACATTTTATCTTGCTAAATTAAAGCAGGGGATAGATCTGCATTGTAAAAAAAAGAGATGGGTAAATTTAACAATTTTACTGAGTAAAATATATCAAGAAAGGCTGATGAGATGTCATTGTGACAAGCAAAGAATAGTCTATAAAAATAAACTTACTTCCTCCATGATGTGAGAAAAGTCAGAAAAAAAGGATAAGACAATTAGAAGATCAATGAATCATATCTAAGACTCAAATGCCAAACAAGTAATTTAACAACAGCAAGAAAATTATTTTGTAAAAGTGCTAATTATATTGACACATTGAAAGCTACACTGAAGGAAGGAGAAGGATCTGGATAAAATCCACAAAATCCTGAAAAAGTCATAGGTTAGATTCTAAATCTCCTTTTACCTCTGTTAGTTTCAAAAATAAAAAAGTCCATTAGGAATTAACTTGGGATCCCCTTTCTGTCCAAAAGTACAAGTTGCCATGTTATTGAGAAGAGTCACAGGAACACACATGATCCATAATACATTAAGCTACTCAATTATTTTATATATATTTTTTCTACCAATATGCTTGCTTTCTGGCTATCTACACACACACACACACACACACACACACACACACACACACACACACAAATTATTCTCAGAACCTAATGCCAGATTTAGTCAACTGCACCCTATAACAAAGTGCCCCAGCTGATGGGGTAATTATTTGGCTTCCTGCTTAGATTTAACACAGTCAATAACTTTTCTTTTATTGGTATTCTTCAATTCCTTGAAATCTGGAAATCTTCTTCTTTTTTTTTCTTTTATAAAATAAGAGGATATGAAACACAAAGACATTTCTTGGGCTTTAGTAGGTTGGAAGTTAAAACCCTTAGGACAATTTTCTAGTTGGTCTTGAATAGTTTCAAGGAGCATTGTAGAACCAAGGAGGAAGTGTTAAATTTAGGGTCTAGAACCTCTCTAACTTATTGTTAATTATAGTAGAAATATGTTATTCTGGTATCTAAAACCACATGGGTTACAATACTAAGGAGCATTTTGACATAAACTTATGTGTCTGGAGAGCATTTCACTAAAGAATAGAATGTGTGTTTTTTTTTTCTCAATTGTTGTTTTAAATTATATTTTAACTGATATTTGGCTCTTTTGGGGGGAAGATATCTTATGAACATGCATATGTAAATGTTAATTTAAAACAGTTTGTGAGCTACAATATTAAATTAAAAATAAACCATTTTAGTCAGAATTTATAACATCATCATATATAAATTTTAGTGGTATGATCCAATCTCTAAGGCCGACCGTCAAGGCAAGATATTAAAATATGTGGTGAGAAATTTGGTTTAGCTGTTCATACCATTTTGTTATCCTAGCATCAGTCAAAAACATAATGTTCTAGGCTCCTGGATTGGAAGAACAAATATTGTTAAAATGTCGATACTACCCAAAGCAGTCTACATATTCAATGCAATCCCTATCAAGAAAACAGCAACATTGTTCACAGAGCTAGAACAAACAATCCTAAAATTTGTATGGAACCAGAAAAGACTCCAAATAGACAAAGCGATTTTGAAAAAGAATATCAAAGTTGGAGGCATCACAACCCGGACTTCAAGATTATTACAAAGCTGTTACCATCAAGACAGTATGGTATTGGCACACGAAAAGACACTCAGATCAATGGAACAGAATAGAGAACCCAGAAATGGACCCACAAACATATGGCCAACTAATTTTTGACAAAGCAAGAAAAAATATCCAATGGAATAAAGACAATCTCTTCAGCAAATGGTGCTCAGGAAACTGGACAGTGACATGAAGAAGAATGAACCTGTACCACTTCCTTATATCATACACAAAAATAAACTCAAAATGGATGAAAGACCTAAATGGAAGACAGGAAGCCTTCAAAATTCTAGAGGAAAAAGCAGGCAAAAACCTCTTTGTCCTTAGCCACAGCAACTACTTACCTAAAATGTCTCAAGAGGCAAGGGAAACAAAAGCAAAAATAAACAATTCAGACCTCATCAAAATAAAAAGCTTCTGGACAAGGAAGGAAACAATCAGCAAAACTAAAAGGCAACCGACAGAATTGGAGAAGGTATTTGCAAATGACATATCAGATAAAGTGCTAGTATCCAGAGTCCATAAAGAACTTATCAAACTCAATACCCAAAAAAACAAATAATTCAGCGAAAAAATGGGCAAAAGGCATGAATAGACACTTCTCCAAAGAAGACATCCAGATGGCTAACCGACACATGAAAAAAATCCTCAACATCACTCATCATCAGGGAAATTCACTCAAAACGACAGTGAGATACCACCTCACACCTATCAGACTAGCTAACATTAACAACTCAGGAAACAACAGATGTTTGCGAGGATGCAGAGAAAGAGGATCTCTTTTGCACTGTTGGTGGGAATGCAAAGTGGTGTGGCCACTCTGGAAACAAGATGAAGGTTCTTCAAAAAATTAAAAATAGAACTACCCTTCGACCCAGCCATTGCACTACTAGGTATTTGTCCAAGTGATACAAATGTGCTGTTTCAAAGGGGCACCGTGCATCCCAATGTTTATAGTAGCACTATGGACAGTAACCAAAGCATGGAAAGAGCCCAAATGTCCGTCACTGGATGAATGGATAAAGAAGATGTGGTATATGTATACAATGTAGTATTACTCAACAATCAAAAAAAAAAAAAAAAGAATTCTTGCCATTTGTAACAACGTGGATGGAACTAGAAGGCATTACTCTAAGCGAAATTAGTCAGAGAACAACAAATATCATATGACTTCACTCATACAAGGAATTTAAGATACAAAACAGATGAACATAAGGGAAGGGAAGCAAAAATAATATAAAAACAGGGAGGAGGGCAAAACATAAGAGACCGTTAAATAGAGAGAACAGAGGGTTACTGGAAGGGTTGTGGGATAGGGGATGGGCTAAATGGGCAAGGGCATTAAGGATTCTACTCCTGAAATCATTGTTGCACTATATGCTTACTAACCTGGATGTAAATTAAAATTAATTAATTAAAAAAAGAAAAACATATTTTAATTAAAAAGTTACAAAATTTGGGGCACCCGAGTGCCTCAGTTGGGTGAGTGTCTGACTTCCTCTCAGGTCATAATCTCACAGTTCAGGAGTTCAAGCCCCAGAGCAGGCTGGCTGCTGTCAGCATAGAGCCCACTTTGGATCCTCTGTCCCTCTCTCTCTCCTCCTTCCCTGCTTACACTCTCCCTCCCTCAAAAATAAATAAACATTAAAAAAAATCAAAACATTATAAAATTTAGAAGAAAGATTTTGTAGATGATCTAATCCAAGTGCATCATTTTAGGGAATAGGAAACAGAGGCCTTCAATGAGTTAGAACATCACCTTTTGCAAAGCATTATTTACATGTCAAACTAGTAGTTGCTGGTATTGATTTGTATAAGATTTCAAATATCTGATTTGACTAACTTTTCTATATTTGACTATTAGAATTAACTAATTTGTTGTTGATATTCAAATGAATTGAGAAAAAAAAACATGTCAACAATTACTTTGCCCTCTAAAAGAGATCTTGCAGAAAATGTTCATTGAGCTCAAATTATCTTTTTTGGCTCCCAGGTTTATTAGTCTCACCAGTAAATGACAACTTCCCACTTCATTTAACCTGCCTCAAAATGGGCCAAAGGTACAAAAAAAATAGCTGAATAAATGTGATTCTACAAACAACAACTAGATATGTAGGGAAAGCCCTAGATAAAAAATCACTTTGTAATCAAATTAACATATAACTTCAAAGGGGGGGGGTATAAATACAAGCCGAGCCAATACTTTCCAAGGGAAATAACAAAAAAATCCGTTCCCACTGAACCCAATTTTGTCTTTTGCCCCTATGTGCTGGCAACATGTTTAGACTTTGCCTCTTTGTGTATTCCTATCGCTTTTTTTCCTTTCATTGTTAGCAGTCTTATCTACTCTTCTAACAATAGAAATCTCAGGAGAACATTTTCTCTAATCCTACTCCCAACTGTTAGTTCGGTTTGTTTATCTCCTTTCTTGACTCACAGCCCAAACCTTCTGTATCAGTTTTGTTCCCAACAAGGGGAGCAGGAAGAGGACTCATATGGCATTTTTAGAGCCATTTGTTATTGTGGCAGTGAGGAATCTGTAACACTGCACAGATTGTCGGTTTGTCCTATGATGGGAGAAATGGTAGTTAGACAAATAGGAAATTCATGGTTTGCTATCTAAAAACCCTTCTAAGTTTTTACAACCATGATGGAAATGAAAGTGAAAAGAGACTAGGAAATGAGAGTTAAGAGTTAAGTGTTGTAACTTTCATCTTGTTATAAATTATAATTTCAAAGAAGAAGGAGTTTATAGCTTCCTTTCCCTTTGTTTAGCATTTCTGGCTCATAGGTACCCCAATATACAGGTTCATAATGCCCACTCAAGTAGGCAGATATCTCCTTGCTCAGTTTTCTCAGCTACCAAGACAGGAAATAGAGTAAGATTAACATGAAAGAACTTTCCAGTTCTACCATTCTGTGAAATGCCCTATCAAATTAGTAAAATCGAGTAAATGTTATTTTTTGGCTTCATTAAAAAGGACATGATAAACTTCTCTCTACTGTTTTTGTTGGAGCTGAAATTCTTGATTTCTGCAATATTTCTTCATGATATTCATTTCAAAGTGGGATTTACTATGTGGTTAGTTTGAAAGCAGAACTTCTTTTATCCAATGTTTTAATTTCTTTTGTTAATTTTTAAAAATATAAATTAGTACATTGCAGAAAATTAGAAAATCGTTTTTTGGCATAGAAACCATTTTTATCAAGATAATTTCAATATATTTTCCAGCGTGTTTTTCATATTTATTTTGTGTATGTATATCATGAGGGACTTTTAACATTATACTATATTTCTACAAAATATTGTATAATACACATTTTCTATTTTGCTTCACAGTCCTCAATGCAATTATTTTAGTGCTTCAAATGGTCTAACCATTGAGAGAATATACCAAAATTTTCTGGTCTATTTCATGCTGTCGGACAAATAGATGGTTTTACAACTTTTTACTATTAAAAAGATGATTCAATTGACTAATTTACACAACTTCTTTTTTCTTTATTCATAATGACTTTTCATTCTTAGCTAATTAATTCTGCATTAATTTAAAGGAGTTACAGGGGTGCCTGGGTGGCTCAGTCAGTTGAGCGGCTGACTTCGGCTCAGGTCATGATCTCGTAGTCTCTGAGTTGAGCCCCGCATCATGCTCTGTGCTGACAGCTCAGAGCCTGGAGGCTGCTTCGGATTCTGTGTCTCCGTCTCTCTCTGCCCTTCGCCTGCTCATGCTCTGTCTCTATGTCTCAAAAATAAATACACATTAAAAAATAAAAAAATAAATAAATAAAATAAAGGAGTTACAAATTTGGGCAACTAGGTGGATTAGGTGGTTAAGCGTCAGACTCTTGATTTCAGCTCAGGTCATGATTTCACTGTTTGTGAGATGGAGCCAACTGCTGAGCTCTAAGCTGACAGCTTGTACAACAGTGCAGAGCCTGGTTGGGATTCTCGCTCCTCTCTCTCTGTCCCTCCCCACTGCTCGTGCACACACATGCACATGCTTTCTTTCAAATTAAATAAATATCTAAAAAAATAAAGTAATGACAAATCTATGCAGTCACAATTATCACCTTTGCTTCTCTTTTCCTGAGTCACTCCTAGCTCCTTTCCTTAGTCAGCTGAACATGCAATTTTTATTTAAGTCTCAGCCTAATATATCACTTCCTTAGGGACTCCATTCCTGAGCCTCTCCACACTACAGGTGGCTTCAATAGTTACATATTTCCATAGTACTTCCTTTCAGTGCTGCTAGGTGTTACATGTTTAGTATCAGTCTACTATAATAGATTCTAAGCATTATGAAGACACAAAAGACACCTTTCTTGCTCATCACGGTAACCTAAGTACCAACAACAGGGGATCCCCAGTGCTTGGTAGATACATAATAAATCGTTATAAATTTTATTTCGAGATTAGGATTAATAAGAGAATAAAAGCATGTATGCATTGATAAGTGACACAAGAGCTCTACATATTCAAAGTTACTTTCTTGAAGTATTTTATTCCAACTGCTGCATTTTAAGTGAACGACTTCAAGCTCAAAGAAGTTTAATAAAAATAGTCGTAGTCTCCATATAAATGACTATTTGCATTTGAACCAGTAAATTACTAAAACAGAGACACGCATTTTTTTTATTCTTAATTCACCAGAGATGGTTTCTGTCTTTCACAGAACCTTTCCCAAATTGCTTTTGTTTTTCTCTCAAGTGCATGTGAGAAGGAATTTCAATATTGCTTTAGGATTTTCTCAGGTTGGTTACATGGGAGTCTCATGATAAAGAGTCCACATACTTGCTATAAAAGTAATGAAAAGAAAGGATTTTAGAGAAATCCAAAGAAAGAATTATATCACATAAATACATTTTAGAGGGAAGAAGAGAATCTCTTTTAAGCGATCTGGCTTTCTACAACATAGTGCCAATATAGAAAAAAAATGACAATTCACACAAGTTTCTTGGCATCATGTGCCTATGGCTTTTCCATGAAGGTGCACAGAACCTTAGGGTTATTTGTAAGTCACTCTAGGATGTAAGAGGAAGTCCAAGTCGCTGGCCTGTCCATTCATCCTAGTATATTTTTTATCTTTTTTTAATACTGAAATTTGATGTTGAAATTTTTCTTCATAAAAAGTTTCTACAGTGATCCATTTTTTTTTAATCTAAAGGATTTGAGACTAACTGAATATTTGACTAAATATGTAACCCCGTTAGTTCATTCTTAAAATATTTAACAAAATATGTGGCTAGGACTCTATTTAATGGAAATACATGATGAATAAAACATGGCTACCAAAACATGACACAAACATGTAAATCTGAAAGATAATATATTAGAATTATCATGTGCTTAGTGCTGTGGAAATATAGAAATAATGCTGCCTTAAAAATTCATGAACCCTTCATATATGAACATGTGCTTAATGGTTAATAGAGGATTTCAAAGTAGAGAAGTTATGGGATCTCTGGGCGGCTCAGTTGGTTAAGCGGCCGACTTTGACTCAGGTCATGATCTCATGATTTGTGGGTTCAAGCCCCGGGTCAGGCTTTGTGTTGACAGCTCAGAGCCTGGAGCCTGCTTTGGATTCTGTGTCTCCCTCTCTCTTTGCCCCTCCCCTGCTTGCACTCTGTATCTCTTTCTCTCAAAAATAAATAAACATTAAAAATAAAAGTACAGAATTTATGTAAGGACATTAAAACCAATTAGGCAACTCATGTGAAGAACATGGCGTAAGATGAACAGTTCATGTGAAGAACACAGACACACTGTAAAAAGTTCCATGTGGCTGGAGTACAGGGTTTTGTGATATAATATTGGAAGAGGCAAGTTTGAAGTTTGAAGGTAAGTCTGGGGGCATATTTTGAAGAAGTGTAAGTTCTGGAAGCACCATGAAGCAAAACAAAACAAAACAAAATATTGAATGGGGAAACAGGAGTGTTTTAAGTCAGGAGAACTGGATGGGACTATCAAAATAATACAGATGAGAATTAAGGATTACCTAGATTACAAAAAGGAGAAAATGATAAAGAGTACAGAATAGATTTATGAGCTATTTCTGGGACAGGGTATATACAAGTTTGTGACTGACTGAATGTGAGTGGTAGAAATGAGATAAGAATGATTTTAAATATACTAAGTTGAAAGGGGATCCTGCAGGGTCAAAGAGAGGTGATAAAGAACATAACTTCACAGACAGACGTAGGTTGGAACAGCCAGCCAACTGCATTTCCTAAGCAAGTGATTTTAGGGCAGTCACTTCACCTTTCTAAGATTTAGTATCCTCTTCTGATTAAAAACAGTTTTTAAGTATTCAGAAAAATAACATAAGGATTCATTAAATCTTTATTATTACTCTTATTGATTTAGAGGCTAATGTTTAAAGTCATAAGATTTCCCATTCTCTCTATAAAAGTGCTGAGATTTTTCAGATGGATTAGATGTGAATATCAAGATTTGTGTATAATGATTTATCTGCTGATTTTCTGTTGTCCCAACTAAGGAAGTTACAGTGGATTCAACAAATATTTTTTCAGTATCAATTACAGACCTAGAAACATTCCAGGTACTTAGGATGCCTACATTAAAAGGGTAGAACTTAAAAAATGGGCAGAAGAAGACTTACTAATGATGCACAAGTACATGAAAAGGTGCTCAACATCACTAATCATCAGGAAAACGCAAATCCAAACCACAGTGAAATATCACCTCACACCTGTGAAAACTGTTACTGGCAAAGACAAGAAATAAGAAGTGTTGGTGAGGATATGGAAAGAAGGAGGTCCTTGTTCAGTGTTGGTCTGAATATAAATTGATGGAACCAGTACTGAAAGCAATATGGAGGTTCCTAAAAAATTAAAAATAGAAGTACCATTTGATCCAGCAATTCCACTTCCAGTTATATATCTGAAGGAAGAAAAATCACTATGTCAAAGAAATATCTGTACCCCCATGTTCATTGCAGCATTATTTACAACATCCAAGGCATGGAAACAACTTGTGTTTACCCCTGAGTGAATGGATAAAGAAAATGTGGTATAAATATACAATTATGTATTAACTGGCCACAAAAATGAAGGAAATATGCTAAGTTAAATAAGTCAGACAGAGAAAGACACTTGATCTCATTTATATACGGACTCAAAAACAAAATTCAACAAAGAACAAATTAGTTGTTGAAAAAAGCAGGGGGTGAGCTAAAGGAAAATGTGAGGATGGTCAAAAGATACAAATTTTCAGGATAGAATTAATGAGTGCTAGGGATATACTGTACATCATGATGCCTATAGTTAATAACACTGTATTATATATTTAAAAGTTGTTAAGAGAGTAAATATTTAAAATACTAACCAGAAGAAGAATTACAACTACATAAGGTCACTGATGCTGACTAAACATATTATAATCATTTTGCAATATATATGAACTCATTATGTTGTACAGTTTACACAAATACAATGTTATACGTTAATTACCTCTCAATAAAATTGGGGGAAATTTTAAAAAGGGCAGAATTTGTCCAAAAAAAGATTTTTTTAAAAGCAAGCAAACGAGCAAAAACTACTTTGTTTCAGAACTTGTCTCAGTAAATGATTAAAAAAAACAAACCCTAAATCATAGCAAATAATTAAAAAAAAAAAACATAAAAAATGAAAGTGGTGCTCTTTCAATAGGATGGCCAGAAAGTATCTCTTTGACACCCTCTGAAGAGGCTAGGGATTGGTATTAGGATGAATTTGAATCCCATAGGAAGATCTGGAAAGGTACATGAAGTCATAGTTTGAGTTTGTTTTCAGAAGAAATGGAGGCAGCTAATTTGGAGTTCTATTTAAGTATGAGGATATAAAGGCTATGTTTTTCCTATCAATATCATGTTCTCCTTCCTCTCCAAGCATTGAGCCCTCTATCTGTTGGGCTAGGGCAGAAGGAAGGCTCCAGATAATGGAAACCGACCCAAGATGGCCGACATTCCTGCCAAAAACCCTGAAGAAGGGACCCCAAGATGGCCGACATTCCCGCCAAAAACCACAAAGGAGACAATGGAAACCGACCCAAGATGGCCGGCATTCCCGCCAAAACCACAAAGGAGGGATACGGCACTCTCAGAAATCTGATACCTAACAGGGACCTAAACCTCCGCCCCAAACTCCGGCAGACCAATAGGACCTTGGCAAGCAGACAGAATCTCCAATAAAAAAAGAAAGAATTATGTAGCCAACTTCAGCATCAAACCCCTTAAAAACCCCTAACCCCAATCTCGGGGGCAACTTCCCCGACTCCTCTCTTGAGAGTTGTGGAATCTAGCCCGAGGGTGCTTGCAATAAAGTGTACTCTCAGACCTCACTTTGCCTTGGCAATCTTACTTTTATTCATCAGCGACTCGTAACCTTACACTATCTCTCAGTATTTCTACATTTTTAAACTGAACGATCTGGATAAATTGCACTCTCTTATAATATTTTATGATATCATTCTTGCTAGTCGATATATAGGATCTATGGGGTTTTGGCATTTGTCATAGCCCTTGAAGCTAAATGAAGACACTCCAAAACACCCTGGGTAAACAGGAAATATACTAAACCCATTAGTCAAGTTATGAGGGTATAAGTGACACATAATGTCACAGATCAGGAGGATAAGATAAGAGACCTCCAAGGGCAAAGTTCCGAATAAGGAATGAAAGCAGAAGTGGCAAGCCATGACTCTCCTTCTCCCAGGGATCTTATTATCTTGTTTGGAAGCTGTAGGATCTAGAAGAGACTGTAATGTGACAATAGGAAAAGAATCTCCTGCAATTCACATGTAACTTGTTCACAATTAAATTACTGATCCAGGGTGAGAGACGTCCAAGACCTGTGTTATCAGTGAAATCTTCCATGACTTTATTTTTATCACCTAGGGCCTGAGTGTTCATGATAGTTGAATTTGCAGTTATTTATTTCCAGAAAGCATAATTTAGAATCTGATTCACAGAGGCTGTTCAGTCAATAGCTAGTAACTGTAGTACTCCAAGAATGAAGAGATCTCCATTTCTGTGTTTATTCTGAACACTGGAAATATGTTCTAATTTATGTATTAAAAAGTAGTTAAAATAAATATGCTGGATACTGTTTCTCTTGAAAACCACATAATTTGCTATGTCTCATATACTTTGTAAAAAAAAAATTAGTCCCTTCGAATCATGCAAAACTAATTGTTTCACAAATTTCTTAAATTTGACCCTATCGTAGTATTTTACAGTAGCACCTCACTTGTTTCTGATATTTTATCAGAACTGAAACTGTTTAATTCCCACAGTACTGAATTTAACACATACCCCCCCTCTTTTTAAATAACTTTCAACTCAAAATACCAAGAGGGTGAGATGGTTGTTGGCCTCAAATGACTGATTTCTACTCAACAAGCACAAAAGAACAGAACTCCTGGGCAACTTGATGTGAAATGTCTCATCCACAGGTCAACAGGCTACAACCACCCAAACTCATTTGTTTAGGCCTGATTAAGTCCAGCAGGGGGAGTATGAAAATGAATTCAAAAGGATCAAATAAGAGAGAAGCATTGGGAAAACCAAGTATCGCACGCTTTCATTTCTTTGTACAATAGGAAGCTGTTGCCCTGTGCTGTCAAGTTCACGAACTTGCTAACAGCTTTTTATAGGAACACTACATTTTCTACATTTGATCTAAAAGAGACATATCTGACTGTTCACCAGTGTCCACTTGCATCCTGAATTGTGGCAGCATGGAACTCTTCACTGTCTGACATTTTAAAATTGGCCTTGGATGCAATGCTTTGTGTGAGGTAAACCTACTGCACTCCAATACTTCCTTGAAAAGGTTGACAAGAAAACCCAAATGAGACCATGTTTCACTGCCTGGTTGTCATTGTATGGTAGAGTGCAAGTTGAGTTCGGGGGGAAGTGGGGTCAGGAAAGAAAAAGATAAAGCATATAATTAAAGCACTCATATCAATAGGAAAAATCTATTTTGCTTTGATAAATAAGGAAACATTCCATATTCATAAGAGATAACTTATTTCAATCTTTTAATAAAGTATTATTTCTGCCTTAAATATTGGAGTATTTGGTGTATGTCCTTTTACTGGTCTTTTTGTTCCATGGGTCATTTAGACATTGTGGGAACAAATGGGCTCAAGTAGATGGAGAGTCTATGTTGCCCCCTAGTGGCATGTGATATTATAACCATAATCCTAGAGTTGGAATTCCGGTACTCTTGCTGTGTCAATCTTTGGATCTTGCATATTCTCTGGCTCAATCTTTTTCAGCATATAAGTAGAATTTTCACACTGTTCACTTTCCTCAAAATTTACTAGTTATAGACTTTGAACGATTTTCATATTTTCTCTCAGCTATTGTTTCCTCATCCATAATACGAGATATTAATTCCCATCCACTCCAAGGGGTTGTTTTGAAAACAAAATCTGAGGGATGTCTGGGTGGCTCAGTCAGTTAAGCATCCGACTCATGATTTCAGCTCAGGTCATGATCTCACGGTTCGCGGGATAGAGCCCTGCATCAGGCTTTGTGCTCACAGCTGGTACCTGGTTGGGATTCTCTCTCTCCCTCTCTCTCTCTCTGGCCTTCCTCTGCTCATCTCCTCCCTCAAAAATATATAAATAAACATTTAAAAAAATGATAACGCAAAGTCCATTGTGCAGTGTCTTTCAATAGTAAGGATTCAGCAAAAAGCTGATTATGATAAGCTTATATGATAAGTAATAGTATTACTCATAGAAAACTCCTATGTGTGAAAAAAGAACTACATGGAGTTCTCTATGAAGTTTGTTTTGTATTCTGATATGTAAAGCAGCATTTGTATGTTATCTCCAAATCCGAAACCAATGAGGTCCCTACCTGTGTAAACTGTCACTTCACTCCCTCCATTTAGCAATCTTACAATTGAATTCTACATACTCTACCAGAATTGGTCTATTCAAAATGAACTAGTAGGCCATGAAATGTTCACACTGTGGATCAGGAGCAAACACATGATTAAATTCTTTTTAGAAACTGCTACTTTTGAAAGGCCACACAAAGTGACAGAAGTAATATGGAGGCAAATCTTATTCCACATCGCACTGGCAGACAGATATAAAATATCTATCCCAGTAATTAATTCCTCAGCTGCCTTCGCCTCCTATTGTACACTAGATAATTCCATTAAATATGTGCTGAGCGCATATGCTAGAGGCTCTTTGCTGCAATTTACCCATGGTGGTTCCTAACTCCTTTCGTGAAATTTTAAATGGTGAAAAGAAATAAACACTCCGATTACCTATATGTCTGATAAATAAATGTCGCAACAAAATTTTACACCTAAAAAGGTTATTTACTTAAGTGAGATTGTGTGTGTGTGCATTGAAAGGTCAGATTTTTTTCTTCCATTGCTGTGAAATTGCTTCTGCTTTTTAGCAAATCTTCTAAGACGGCTCTTCTCCTTGCAGTGTTGACAAGGACATGGGAAGGATGTGGCCCGAGGAAATCAAATGAGCAGCATAAAATCCTGGCTGGAATCGCAGGCAGCCCACAGTTTGTGGTTTTTGAAAGTCTGTCAAAAAAGTTGCGTAATATGAAAGTGGAGACAGGACTTCTGAACAAAAATCAATAGTCGGATCTTTTGAACTGCCCATGTACAAAGTTCTAATGAAAATGTCCTTGAGGGGAGTTTTAATAGTGGACTTTGAGATCAGTTTCACCACTGGTCTGATAACACTGCAGAGCATTTGAAGTTTTCAAAGAATCCAAGCCCTGGAAAGTTTGGCTCAAACACTGAGGATGTAAATGCCTCTGAGGGGCCTGAGAAATAGCAACCCACCGCTGAAGAATATCCGATGTATGTGTTTCCTGAACCGTGTCAAATTTTAGCCACAGGATACAATTTACTTCAAGGGGGTTGATAGCTCTCTAAAAAGCAGCATTCTATGTTCAAACTAATAATTGATCAGGCACCAGGTACCATGTAGTAAAGGCATAAGGATGACTAAAAATAAATCACCCAAGAGAGCTGATTAGACGATACATTTTCTAAATATGTTTGATTTTATCTTCTCACCAGATAGATGGGTACTGATATTCATTGATAGTGGTTTTTTTTTCCTTTTTTTTCTTTTTTTTTCTTTTCTTCTCTTTTCTTTTCCTTTCCTTTCATTTTCCTTCCCTTTCCTTTCCTTTTCCTTCTCTCCTTCTTCCTTTCCTTCTTTTTTCACATTTGTTCATCTCAAGTCAAGCTAGAAAATGATTAATAACCCTAAAAGCTGCCATAGTACAATGTACAAATTGGATATTAACATTTTTGGTCACTTACTGCCAATCATTTTCTTTTCTCATCTCTAAATCTTAAATACAAAAATACCCATTACTTGTGAATGAACAATTCTTACTCAGTAGATTGGGAAAAATCAAACAAAAAAAAACAACCTATACACACACTAACATTCACAAAATCTGGCCTCCCGAATCATAAATCTTTCAGTTCTCATGTGAGCTGCTTTTTGGCATATTTAAGCCAGCCTTCAAATAGCCGACGTACCCACCCATCAACGACAAGTAAGACTGTTTTTGTGGAGTAATAAATAAAACTGATTTTCTCCTGTTGCAAGCCTCTGCCCCACAGAGAATAGAGTGACGGTTTAAAAATGAAACTATCAAGTAGTATTCAGAAGGTTGTATCATTGATTTGAGCTTTTTCTTGTATTTTTAAAAAGTGTTTATTAATATTTGAGAGTGAGAGAGACAGAGTGGAAGTGGAGGAGGGACAGAGAGAGAGGGAGACAGAATCCAAAGCAGGCTCCAGGCTTTGAGCTGTTAGTGCATGGCCCGACATGGAGCTTGAACCCACTAGCGGTGATATCATGATCTGAGCAGAAGTCAGTCACTCAACCAAATGAGCCACCCAGGCACCCATGAACTACTTTTAATGTTAAGTAAATATACTACATTTGTTTGGCTATTAAGATCATCTGGATAGAAAGGTTACTTTTTATTATTGTTAATTATTCATCTAATTCATTATGGCCAAATTGTAATTTTTTTTCCCTATTAGACAAATTCTGTTAGGTCAATAGAATATTTTAAAAACAGAGAGACTTGAGTAACTTGTCTCATATTGGGATTCAAGCCTGGACTATGTGACTCCTGAGTCCAAGCCCTCAGTCAACATTTATTCATACTGCCTCTATAAACTCCCAAGATAAGCTATTCAGACTCCAATAAAAATGGGACAGATTGTATCACCTAACGGTTCTGTGTCAGAAATCAGCAGCCATCAGGGATGATGTGAGTCTCAGTTTTAGTTACTATCTTAGGCTGGGTACCTCAGAAGTCGTTGAAACAGGGAAGTTTTGTGCAAGAGATTTGTTGAGGGAGTGCTATTGGAAAAAAAAAAAACAGAAAAACAGAAACCACAAACCATATGAAAGTAAGAAGAGCAGACAAAAGAAAAAAAGCCAAGAAAGAAGTGGCTAAGATCTAGCCTCAGTCTGACCCCACAGGGAGCTGTGGAGCCTGAGAAATATCACAGAGTCAGTCTACCTTGCCATTATCACTCATACTATCACCTGCCCTGGTAATAGTGGCGAGAGGCATAAACTCACAGGTATCTCCCTGCAAAGTGACTCCCATCAGGCAAGGCCAATTCTCCAGAGAAAAGTACTTCCATGTGTTACTTAGCATCAATAATCACAGTAGCTGGGGGGAAAGTGTCTGTCAAATAAATGATGTGGGAAGGACAATGGCAGCATCTGCTATAGGTAGGAAGACCAGGTAGGAGGTTGCTTGACAAAGGACATCATTAATGTATTTTGTCTTCCAGTGTCACTGCCAGTATCCTGCAGGATGAAACTGGCTTCTTCTCCCAATCTGGCACTAATGCGGTTCTTCATTAACAGTTTCTTAACCCCTTAAGGTCTCAGGAAACTCAACAGTAAAATGTGCCTTGTGGGGCACGTTATCTCTAAAGTGGATTATGGTTTTTAAAATTATGGCTTAATGTCCGTTATTTTCTCCCTAGAATATTTTTTTCTCACAAAGTTAATCTGCATTTCCTATGTCTAAGGTCTAATTAGAAGTTAGCTAAAATAAGAATTAGGCTCCCTGAAGGAGCAGGAATTTCCTTTTTAACCATGAGAATAATCTGCACTTTATATGCTATTCGACTGCTTTTTACATTTGTTTAGATTTTATTAAATTACTGCAAACTCAGTAAGTCTTATTCAGTTTAATATTTTTTCCTAAAATTGGCCTCAAGGAAGGTGTTCTCTAGATCAGTAGAGTATATAACATCATTTTCCCTGAAAATCAATGCTGGGAAGAGGAACTATCTTTGAATCATATTTCTCCAACTCTTACCATATCACACTTTCCTTCATGCATTTCTACTTATCGTCATTACTTGTGTCACCCGCTTAACCCCTGATGGCCACATTATCAATGGTTCCATTCCTCTCCCTTGATCCATTTAGGTCTTGTTGCAAGATGTCTGTCTGCAGCTGCACCTTTTTATAGAATCCTCGCCACTAGCGATGGGAACCAGATAAATGGAAAAGAAAAAAACCAGTAAAAAAAAATCCCTACAGAAAAAAAGAAAAAAAAAAAAGGTAACTGTGAGGTGATGGGTATGTTAACTAGCTTGATCACAATGGTCATTTCACAATAATATATCTTTTACCAAAACATTAACATACCCCTTAAGTACATATAATTTCTATTTGTCAATTATATCTAATGAAGCTAAAAATTAAAAATAAAATAAAATAAAATGATTTTAAGAAGGAAAACAAAAACCAAATTGCTCCTCTAAGTTCTTTTACGTTGGCATCAAATGACATTCAAAAGAAATGTTTCAAAGCTATGTTACAACTTTATCTACAAGAGAAGATTAAGGGCAGACAGACTGCATTACCAGTAAGTTCTGTATGACTCAGGGAAAGTTACTCCACTTTTCTCTTTCATTTCTGTCGACTACAGAACGGAGATAATAAAAGTATCTACTGTCCTGGGATGTCACATTACAATAGTTAACAAATGCAGTGTTTAGATCAGTGCCTAATACAGAATAAGGCACCAACAAAAATATTATTAATTATTATCACTATTACAAACAGATCTATCCAATATCCAGAAATATCCTTTATATTCAATAATTTTCAAATATTCATTTCCATATTAATTCTTCAACAGCGATTTATTGACACCTAATTTGTACAATGAGTCCAGTATCAGTTCAGTGGTAAAAACAAAACAAAACAAACAAAAAAACACACAAAGATTCTGCCTTTATGTAAATTACACTCTAAAAGTAAGGCTAACATTAATAAGCAATGCCATAACTGTCTACATGCCCATACTGTGTTCTTTCTCTCACTTGCAAACTTTTCTTCTCGTTCTCTACCCATTGATTTCTAACCCATATTTTCAAGGCCTAGCACAAACTCAAGGAATTTACCTGGAAGAGAGCGTTCCAATCGAATATATTTTTTTTTACACTGAGTGTTACTCCGTACTATACTAGTTGTGTTCCACTGTATTATAGTTATTTATTTATACATTTTTATATCTTCTTTTAGAATTTAAACCACAAAAATATGAGGGCAGAGACCATGGTATTCTCTTGGGGTTTTCTTCAAATTCCTGATGATGCAATGAATCAAAAAAAAAAAAAATACACTAATGGGTTAGTGATCAATCTTTCAATATAGCCTCAAACATAGATTACAGACTAATGGTCTGCGGCCACAGATATTTTCTACCCTGTTTTGTAGAGTTGAACTAAATAGTCTTGTTCATCAAAGAAAGAATACGAGTGACTCAGATCCATTCCACTGGCAAAGGAGAACTTAAACAAGAAGAACCAGAGAACACAGAAGACTAAATCTTCTGATTTTTCCAATGTAAAGAAAGAGAAAACTAAAGGTCCTTGTTGCTGAAAGTACAGCCTTTGATAACAGGGAGCTCTTTCTTCAAGATGGAGAAGAATTTGTCTAGCTTAGAGCTGGCCAAACAGACTACAAAGACCTAGGATAAAGGGCATCCTTAACTTCGGATATTGAACAAGCGAAGGGAGTTTTCAGAACACCTCCGATTCTTGCCATAGAAGCAGAATTCTAGCCTGCCGCACCAGCCATCACATATACTTTGAGCTCTGGCTCAAGACACATGCCCTTATTTCATTTCATCTCACTTGCAGGCCACTGATAGAGCATTAGTCCTGGAATTCCTCCCATCACATCTTATTTAATCACTTCTTTATACAACCTTTCCCCTCCTCCATTGTTAGAGTCTTGGATTCTTGAACCATCTCAGCTTGACCTCAGCTGGGATCCCAAAGATTAAAGTGGGGACCACTACTTATATGGAGTGGTCTGGGAAGGCTTCCTTTTATATAGGAGTTAAGAATCCAGGATCTAGAATTACTGGATATGAATCTCAGATCCATCATTAATTAGTCTTAGGAACTTTGGATCTTTTTAGATTTTATTATCTTTAAAAAAATTGAATGTAAAATAATATTGACTGCATAAGGTTACTGTAAAGATTACATGAGATACTATATGCCCAATGCTTAGAAAATGGGCCTAGCATATATTAAATACTCTATAAATACTGACTATTATTATTATCACTTTTAGATATAATCTAACTGCCACCCACTCAAAAACCTTAAAGAAAACCCACCCTTTTGTAATAGTTTGGACATATTTGGAGAAAAAGTGACTTGAGGCAATTTGACTGAGCACCTCGTTATCTAATAACCTAGGGTTTTCTTTTTCATGATGGATACAATGCAGTTAAAAAATTCTTGATGTTTAAAGGAATACATCCAGGGCATCTGGGTGGTTCAGTTGGTTAGGTATCTGACTTCAGCTCAGGTCATGATCTCACCATTTGTGGGTTTAAGCTTTGCGTCAGAGTCTGTGCTGAGAGCTCAGAGCCTGGAGCCTGCTTCAGATTCTGTCTCCCTCTCCCTCTGACCCTCCCCTGCTCAAACTCTTGTCTCTGTCTCAAAAATAAATAAACATTTAAAAATATTTTTAAATAAATAAAAGAATACATCCATACAAACGAAGGTATACTATTGTAGCATGATCCTACTCCTATGGAAAAGAACTGGGGAAATTAGTCCAAACAGAAAAGACATAGAACTCTCCACGTTAGGAAAATTTCATTTACTAAGAGCCATACTTGAATTTGGATTTCTCCATAAATTATAAAAGTGTCCCTGTTATCCCACCGTTTTACAATAGGATAATACCACCTATCCACAAATTCAGACCTCAAAGTAATTGGCATTCTCAGTGACCTCTTATGATTTATTTCCCCCAGACTACTAGAGTTGCAGAGGAGAACAACCAAAATCATGACTTTTTTTACATTAGTGGTTAGAGAATACTATTTTGTTTTTATACTTTCCATCAAGGAAGGGAGTTCCAATGGACTGTCTCTTTCATCTATAATGCATTTGAATCAATTTGATATCAAGCAGGAAAGATGGTAAGAAATTAATTATCACCTGCTTGGTTAAATTTATAAAGTCCTCTTTCTTTCCTGGTGAATATTCACTTAGCTTTAATTGAATAAGTACTTAAATACCACAAGTGGACAAAAGTCTTTGGAGAGATTTTTTCCATCACCAACACTTAAAATGTTTTCTGCTTTAACTACAGTCAAAGTATCTCATAGTTTCCTACTACTGTAATAAATGTCTAAGGCAGAAATATAAGTGATTCAAGGACAGTGGGAAATCATAAAGATTTGTGTCATTATTCTCATTTGCTAATCTGTTTTGAAACACAAAATGCAAATCCACAAGGGGATGCTTAATATAAAACAATGAAAAATGAATGAAATGAATTTTTCATTACGTTTTTCAAACTAGGAAAATATACAAAGAAGCAAGTTTTCTGCTCTACTAAAAACAAATCAGAAGACCACCAGGCAATTAAAATAAAACATAACAACACCAGAATTATTTTTTTAAATGCAATTTAAAGTCAAATAAAATGTTGACTGGGTTTTTTTGACTGAAGTAAACAGATATATTAAAGAAGAGCAAAAACTACCTGTTACTATAAAAGAGTTAGCAAACTCCCTGCATATAGGACAGTTGAATATTGATGTGGTTTCATTAAAAATATAATAGTTATTCCACTCAGTCAGGAAGTATAGTGCAACACTATACTTCTCTCTCAATTTACATCAGCAACTAAATGATCTATATCATACTTTTTCTCTAAATATATGGAAACCACTTTTATTATTATTATTAAATTAAAATATGATACTGTCTTTGAGGCCAATAACATACTACATAATACTTTGCCAAGAGTGGATTTGTCCTTCTATATCTAAAAAGTTTTAAGGAATACCTTGTCAAAATTTCTCCCCACAACAAACCACTCTCAAATCTACTTCCATGGAAATCCCGATCTGGCCAGTAATCCATCAAAGATCAAAGCAATAGAATCCTACAAAGAACCTGATCTGTACAAGCTTGGACAAGGTGGAAGGATCTGTGACCTCTGAGGCTGAACAGAGCCTCTGAAACCAACAGCTTTAGACTTTGAAGTTGCAGGACTTGAAGTAAAAAGCAGCTTATCGCAGGAGGGGAGAGGACAGAGTAGGAGAAAGAAGAATAAATACATCTTCATAACTTTGAATTGACGAGCTTCCTAGTAAGGGAGAAATTATCTCAATTTAGGGATAAGTTAACTCATTTTCCATTAGATATCTTCCTTTTAGCATGAGGTGTTAGTGCCTTCTCTTCTTACATCTTATCCTAACACCCTACAATGAAATTCAGGAGACTTTTTGAGCGATGTCTTGGAGAGCCCTAAATTGGCCTTCAAAGGTAATAATTTAAGTCATACTTCGCAATATAAGAAAACTACTGTTCAGTTAATCCAACTTGTTGATTATTAGCAACTGCATGAGATCAGAATGAAGGATAGAGAACCAGAAATTATATTTTTGGGGAAATATAATATAGGACGCTCCACTAAATAGGCGTGGGGCAGGAGCCGATGGACTGAAACACTACAACTTTACAGATATCTGTTACACATTTGATTTCACTAGCAGCAGAAAATCCTCACAAAAAGAATGGACATATCAGCAACAACAAAAACTGATATGGAAAGAAATGTATGATGTATTGAGTAAAACAAGCACACTGCTAAGCTTGGTCTCGTTTTTATCAAAGTCTGCTTATCAGTGAACTTACAGAGCAAAAAACTATCCAAATATGCATGGAGATGATTAGCAGTAATTAACAATGATTATCTCTGGGAATAAGATTATGGAAGTTTTAAAATTTCTATATTACATTTCTGAAATGTATAAATTTATAGTGTAACATGAGTGTTACTTTGGTAATAAGAAAAAAAAGATACTTTAAATTTCATAAAAATAGCATTTATAATAAATTGTTGACTTGCCAACAACTCTACCTTTTAGAATACAGAGGAAAAGGCAAGCTGTCTTCTGTTCTGAATAATACAGAGCTAGCTAGGGAAGTGAATGCAAGGAGACTTCCATCTCTCATTCCATTTCTTCCTCATTTTCATTTTCATTTTCTATTTTTCTCCCACAGGATCTTTTCTATACTATGTTATCCATGTGACTTAATTTTAATTCCTATCTTACAAATGAAAAAAAAAAAAGAGACCCAGAGTTATTCAATGATATATCCCTGAACATAGTTCTAATAGGGAAACCACCAAGAATTTGAATTCAGGTCTTGAAATTCTATACTAATAAGGTTTTCCTCTAGTCTACATTATGAAATAGATAGGTTACCTTAAGGTTATTAAACTCAAGTAAGGAAATCCAGGACATAGTTAAATCTACTTAAATCTGATTTCATAAAATGGCAGTAAAAAACAGTAGGTGTACCTCATTGTTTTAAATAGAGAAGCTACTACAAGAGTTTTGAGAGACTTATAAAAGTAACATGTGAGAATGTAATTAGGATAGATCTTAACGAAGAAGAAATCAGAAATTCACTGAAAATGAACTCCACAAGAGGATACAAAAGGGTCAGAACCTTCAGGAATTAAGGGAAATGGCTGCCTGGATTATAATGGTATTATATGGATTATTATGGTAATAGGAAACTAAAGCTCAAAATGAATAAGCTGG
Organism: Paguma larvata; assembly: GCA_030068075.1. Lineage (NCBI taxonomy): Eukaryota > Metazoa > Chordata > Mammalia > Carnivora > Viverridae > Paguma > Paguma larvata. The sequence continues at coordinate 53,539,177 of CM057826.1, read as the reverse complement.
TGAATAATGTTAAACCTAACAATTGGCAATTATATTATAATCAAAATAGAAACAACTAGCAGGCAAAGAACTGATGGTTGATGAAGTATAAAAGGTATAATACAGTCTTATACTATTTTAGTTCAATATTTTTTGTCAGGAATGATCTTCAGACTGGGAAATGTAGAATAATAATTGAAGCCCAATTAAGTAGATAAATTATTTTTAAATCTATCTAAATGAGTTCAGATACAGATGAGTTGCATTCCAGGGTCCCGAAAGAACCTATAAATGTGATTGTTGGCAGATAGGCAATTTTAAAAACATTTTTTATAAGGATAGTTTCTAAAACATGAAGAATCTGGCATGAAATAAACTGTTGGCCAGAGAGCTTGTAAATGACTGTGAAGATGTCAAACAGCAGGACACATGAGTATTTAGAAAAGCAAGGAGTAGTATGCAATACCAAAACGCTTCTGACATGATTAGCTTATTATAATTTCTGGTAATGGAACCAGACTGATAGAAAATAATGTAAACACAGTATACACGGAGTTAAGGCATTTAAGAACGTATTTCATGATATACTTACAGAAGATGACTGAGAGGTGTGCTTGGATAATGATGTAATTAGATTCACAGTTGGTACTAAATCCTTATGTTAAGTGTCCTGATAAAAGGATAGGTAAAAACCTGGAGAAATATATCTAGTGTCGTGATGTATGACTTCACTTCAATAGAAGGCTGTACACACAGGAAAATAGCACAGATAGATGAATCAAACCACCTCTAAGATTTTTGCTAGAACTATTGAGAAGAAGACTCTTTTTCTACTGAGTTTGCTCAGCTGTAGGAATATAAGTCTGGAGCTTCTGGTGGCTATCTTAGTAGACTATGGGAAGAACTTACCAGAGAATCACGCCAATAAAAATGAGAGCCAAACTGGGAGTTGATATGATTGGGATTCCTGATGGCATTGTTTTAAACTAGGATCTAGACATGCCTAAAGCCAGAGACCAAACATGGAGTACAATTCTGAGTCACATGTTCCAAAAATCAGTAAAAATAAACTGAAGAATATAACATACTGAATTCAATTATCTTGTGAAAGGCTTAACTAGTTAACTGGTAAAATGTGCTTCTAAACCTTAAATATTATTTCAAAAATTATTTATAATGTCTACAGAAGGAACTTGTTATTTTTGATTAGGAACGATATATGCTCCTATATAAAATTATGATTATGTTCTTAGTTCATTATTTTAAAAGATTCAATTCTTTCGTTAAATAAACGACTACCGTTTGACAACTAAGTATGAAAAATACCTTAATTCAAGTAACATGTAATTGGGTTATTACTGTAAGTGAGAAAACTATTGCACAGGTCAAAATAAATTTAAGAAGTTTTAAAAGATAATTCAGTAAGATTATAAAATATACATTTCAAACTTTTTATTGACAAAAATGCACACAATGATAAGGTACTAAGCAATATGATAGAATATGTACAATAAACAAAGTGCTATTATAACTGATAAAGAATGATTTTAAATCTAGAAAAGAAAAACAATAAGCAAAAAAGATAAAAAGCTCCTTACCTATAACAGAAACAGATCATATATTAAAATAAGCTACAGAAAACATCATTACTCAAAAATATATTTAAAAAATAAACTATATGAATATAAAAATTATTCCGATTTAATAATGAGTTTATTTTGCCCACTTGGCAATGATTGTTAAACTTTATTATTTTGTTCCCAACAGTTGATGGTAGCATAAATTGATAAATTTTTTTGGAAAGCAATTTAATAAATTATCAAAGTTCAAAAATAGTATTATTTGACTTAGTTATCACACTATTTAGATTAAATCCAGAAGAAAATCAGCAATACAGAAGGATAATTGTTGCACCATTATTTATACTATTGTAAATGAACATCAAACTATTCAGAAAGAGAAAAAATATTTTAAATTATTTTTTTTATTTATACAATTGGACACCATTAGAGTTTATTGTCCTCAAACCATTAGAAGTCATCGTCCTCAAAACAATATATACGTTACATTTCTAAATTAAAAAAAAAAAGAATGTATATGTTATGATTCCAAATTTCATGTTAAAAATTCCAATTTTTACGTATTTTAGGTGGCTGCAAATAAATATATCAAAGCATATTTTTGTTTGAGTGTATGTGGTTTCCTTTTGTAAATACTATCACATTAAGAAAATTCCTCTACCCTAAGCATAGAATTTGATAAAATCCCTGAAAACAATTAGACCTCTCCCAGGCCCTACATCAGAAAATAAGAAGTTACTATCATGACCTATAACGCCATGAATTAGTTTTGCCTGCTTTCAAATTTCATACAAATGGAATAGTGTGATACGTGCTCTTTTGTCTGGGACTCTGGGGCTCGTGTTCATGAAATGTATTCATGTTGGGGCATGAAATGGAAATTTTCAATAAAGCATTTTCATTGCTTTATTGCATTTCATTCTGTGAATGCAGCATAGTACATTTATATCAATTCTAGTGTTGATGAACATTTGGGTAGTTTCCAGTTTTAGTTACTATTGATAGTGCTGCTATGAAGGTCCTCAAAGTTCATGTCTTACAGAGGATGTATATATGTATATTTCTGTTGGGTGTACTTTAGGAGTGGATGTGTAGAACCATAGAGCATGGCTATGATCAACTTTACTATATACTGCTTTTCAAAGTGTTTCCCCAATTTATACTACCACCAGCAGGATTCTTGTTTCTTTACATCCTTGTCAACATTTGACATTTATTCTTTGTCTTTTTAATTCTTTTTTGTTTTATCTCATTTTAGTTTAGTTTAGTTTAGTTCAGCCATTCCAGAGGGGATGTAGAGGTATTTGTTTTGCTTTGTTTTAATTAGCTTATTTTTTTATGATTAGAGAGGTAAGATTATATATGATTTCAATTTTATTCTTTATACTGTTTTGCAATTTTAAATATCTCTATGAACAAATATAAATCCAATAATTCCAAATAAAAATTTCTAAACAAATGTGCATGTATTGCTTTGTATCATATCATTTTTCCAAGATCAACTGTTGGTTTTATATTTTATCTCAGAAATAATTGCAACTTCAAAAACAAGGATAACAATTCTTATTGCATTCCATATAATTTGGAACAGAATATTTGAATTTGGAAATGCCAATTAACGAGATAGTTTTTTTAATTTATTTTCCTTATTATGTGAAAGCTTAGAGTTGATATAATTCATTTCTTATGGCAGAAAGAAATAAAGAAGTAGACTGAATGTTTTCCTCCCACTAATTCAATTCACACTTGCTATAATGTTATGTAAATGTATATTCCAACGCAAACCTTTTGCTGTTAATGCTTATTTACTATAAACATATATAGCCACTTCAATGGAAAATATATGAATTTTCTAAATGAATAAATATAATAAACTATTATAAAATGTCTATATAATTTTATTAAATGTTCTTCAGTGATATCAACTATACAAAGCTTGTTTAGGGGCACCTGGGTGGCTCAGTGGATTAAGTATTCGACTTCGGCTCAGGTCATGATCTCATGGTTCAGGAGTTCAAGCCCTGCATTGGGATCTTTGCTGACAGCTCAGAGTCTGAAGCTTGCTTTGGATTCTATATGTCCATCTCTCTCTGCCCCTTCCCCACTTGTGCTCTGTCTCTCTGTCTCTCTCAAAAAAAAAAAAAATAAATAAATAAATAAAATAAATAAATCTTAAAAAATAAAAAAAAATAAAACTTGCTTAGCATATAATATAATCAAACAAATTTAGACTAAATATTTCCCTGGCAAACCCTTCCATAAGAATGCTTAGGTAACGTTAAGCCACACTAATTCTAAACGATTTGGATTCTAACACATCTCACTAACAAAGATCTCTGCCTGACGAACCATATCTAGAATTATGGGAGAGAGCTGGCTCTTCCACCTTCCTAAATCATGGACATATTTGACTAAAAAGCTGTCATTGTTCTATACTTTCCCTCAGGGTACAGAATGCTGGTTTCAGTAAAATACCAAGTTTTCATAGGTTGGGGGATGAGGAGAAGGAAAACGCAAGGAGATTATTCATTTTCTTCATTGATATTTAACTTACAAAACTTGTTAGTAGAAAGATGGAAATTGTTTTTAGTGTAGAAAAGCTGTTTCTGAGAAATACAGTGAAAGAAACTCTACTTACTGCAAAGGACACACCAAAATGTCAGCAAGTCTAAGCGAATATTCACAAAGCTTATATTAGTGGGTCTGACTCCTCTTAAGAATTACCTTTAGCTTATCCCTAAAAGAAGATCCTTCAGTGGCGATACCTCCTCTTATCCTTTATAATGGAACTTTGGAGATATTAAAATATATATATATATATATATATATACACACATACATATATATATATATGTATTTTATGATGGGGGTTACTTACTTAAAGAAGAAAAGCATCAACGTGTGTAGAAGGATGTCTGATACATAAGTTATGAAGCAAATGAGAAAATTATGAAACATTTTTCGTATAAATCATAAGAACCTTTTAGAATCTAAATCTGATTTAAGAAGGTAAACGTGTTGTCAGAAGGTGTTTTGAATGACATTATTAAATGTCGTAAACCGAAGATTAACTTTCCTTAGTATAAATTTGCTTGTATTTGAACAGCATAGAGTCTAAATAATCCCTCAAAAGACTGGGTAGAAGTCAGCGGCTTGTATAAGCCTTTTACCCTTCTTTAACGTGAAAGTAAACTGGAAAAGCTGTTATATCTAAGAAAAGGATAATCAAGAAAAATATCATTAAAGTGTATTTGAGATTAACTGTTACATGAAAGAGCTTGTCTGATACCTTATACAAGTAACTGGATTTTGTTTTCCAGTGTATGCTGATTGACTCAATGGTCAGAACAGAATGAATTGTATTTTTGTAAGGCTCTTCAACCGGCAGCCAAATAAATAGCTTTTCCCCCGCTGCATGGTTTGCTGTTTGCTTAAGCAAAAATCCAATTTCTGGAGAGGACTCCACAAGGGCTAAATTCCTTGCCATTTACAAGCGTCCCATTAGAGTAGCTTTCTATATGGAAATAACATTCCAAGACAAGGAGAGAAACGTTAGGTCTGAGGTCTGCTGTTCCTGATGTGTTTTATTATTTCTTTTTCATTTGAAGAGTAGAGCTGTTCTCCCAGGAGAAAGAAGGAGAAAGAGAGAGTCCTGTTTGAATACAAATGTCTCAAGAAAGTGGAGCTTCTTTTAAAAGTGAAATATCTCCCCCCCCCTTTTCCTTTTTTTTTTTGGTATGCATCAAGGGCAAGTGTAGAACTGACAGCTTCACACTCAAGCTGCCTCTCATTAAAAGACTTTTTTAATTAAGAATTCAAAGGAAAAAAAATCCAAGTGAAGTAGCATATATTAAAGATGGTGAGGCTTAGGTTTGATTACTGGTTCCTTTAGTACATCTGGAAGACTCTTTTATTTGAAGGCAGTTAAAGATTAAAATGAGACAACCTATATGGCTGGCTTATATGATACCATATAAAGGCCTGGTAGTTTCCTTCACAAAAGGTTTTTTTCTAGAAGATGCTAAACATGTATTTTCTGAAGGTTCTGAAAATTTCAGGAATATTTTTTAGCTACCAAAACTAGTGTCCGTGATGTTAATAAAATGTTAATTGACTATTCTAAAATAAATCATCAGGGTATAAGATCTCTGTAATGGATCCACACGTCTAATCTAATGCACACTTGTTCTTAAACAACGGACGTATAGTTCTTGCAAACAACAGCCACACACCTTTACATTAGTGGCTTTTATTTAATTTTTCAATTTAAAGGAATGAACACAGATTTAGTACTATAATGTGGCAATTGGAAATGAATTTACAAAACAAACACAGGGAAAATGTTTTAGAAAATGTAATTGTATTACAATGTTAGCTTGCCTGAATTAGATAAATGTCTATTGACTTAGCTGTTATATGTACTGTAGACACTGAAAGATAAAATGGTGTTACTACGAAAGCTTCACTAAAGAAAAGTTTAAAGTATCCCTATGAGGTCAAGATGAGTGTTTATCAAATGTCCTTTTCACATCGCTCGAGGGTGGGTGAGTCTGTATATCCCTAATCATCAGGGCTCTACTTTAATATTATTAAGTGTCATAAAAATAATAATAAGTAAAGTCCCAGTACTATGCAACCTCTTAGAAACAAATTGTACCTAGTTAAATAACAAGCCTGAAAGGATTTTTTTTTGTTTTGTTTTTTTTGTTTTTTTCAAAATCCTGTTAGTCTGACTTCATATCAGAAAATAACATTATAGTGAAACATAATTTTAACTGGAAGACTTGATTTAGTGTAAAGAGAAGCATTCAACTATTTTGATTTTTTTAATGTTTGTTTATTTCTGAGAGAGAAAGACAGAGTGTGAGCGAGGAAGGGGCAGAGAGAGAGGGAGACACAGAATCCGAAACAGGCTCCAGGCTCTGAGCTGTCAGCACAGAGCCCATCTCAGGGCTTGAACTCACAAACCTCAGGGTCATGACCTGAGCCGAAGTCGGATGCTTAACCGACTGAGCCACCCAGGAGCCCCAGGAATATCATAATTCAGACTTGAAAGAAAGTAAGAAAGACACATGATGTAAGACACTTAAAAGAACTTGATTACAGAAGGCTAGTACTTTGACTTTGGTCAAATCTTTATACATAGTTAAGCGAGGTAGGACTTATTAGAAGAATATGAAACAGAGAACAAAACTGTAGATTAAGGGCAATTTCTATTATGGAGGGTCATTTGCCCCATTCTTTCATTTTTTTTTAATTTCCTTATCTGTAAAAGTAAGGAATTTTGGCTAAATTTTAAGTTCATTTGACCTTCCAACTTGGTGATCTTGTATGATTTATGGGGCTTTCTATAAATTTCTTTTCTCATACATTAAACTGTCCTGCATTTGATCACCTTTTCTGATTTACTCATATCATAAAACAAGCCTGGCCTTATCTTTAGTATATTCCTACCAAGATGTGGGTATTAAGAAGACAGGAATTTGGCCAAGATAGATTTGCTTACACACAACACCAAGTGATTGTTCATGTTTCAAAACAGATGATTTAGGGGATCCATTTACAGGATTTTCATTGTCTAGATGGTAGAACTTAATTTTTCAAAGCAGCCACATTTTTGTTCATATTTCCTTCATTTGCTGATGTATAGTTATAGTCGAGATGCAGTACACATCATACATTGAATTATTCCATGTTTTTAAATTGCAAGTCGAGTTGAGGAATTATGTGACTAGACGTTAAGATAATATTTTCAGGTGCTAAATGTGTTTATTTAAAAAAGAGATAATGCACTTCATTTAAATTAGATAAAAATGCTATTCAGAATTATTTGCAGGTGTCAGAAAAAGAAACAAAAATATAGTACCCTACACATTCACACTCTCTTGTCACTAAGACTTTGAATTTAATTTTTGAGAAGTATCTCTCATCATTGGACAACTACTGAGCCAGAAGCCTTTTGCTTTTTGATGACATTTTAAGATGAAACCATCAAAGTGCATGTGTGGTTCTGGCCACTTAATGTTAAAAGGGAAAAAGAAAGAACACTTACCATTTTGTTTCTTGATTCAAAATTTAAATTGAATAGTTGGGAAAGATGATATACTCTGCAATGAAGTCTGAGTCAATCATCCAAAGACTATTATCATACCTTTGTTATCACTGAGGGCTGGGTGCACTTTTGATCAGCTTCCTTAAAATTGAGAAAATCATATGCTAGGCAATGGGAGGTGTCCACTGGAGCTGTTTCCTCAAGGCCACCAGCTGAAATAAGAAAGCGAGATCTTCCAGACATTTTCTTTCTTTTTTTAAAAAATATCTATCTATCTATCTATCTATCTATCTATCTATCTATCTATCTATCTAATCATCTATTTTTGAGAGACAGAGTGCAAACGAGGGAGGTTCAGAGAGAAAAAGAGACACAGAATCTGAAGCAGGCTCCAGGCTCTGAGCAACTATCAGCACAGAGCCAGCCATGGGGCTCAAACCCACAAACTGTGAGATCAAGACCTGAGCCGAAGTCGAACATTCAACCAACTGAGCCACACAGGCGCCCCTTGCAGGCATTTTCATTTGGCAGCATTCTGCCTGTTTCTGAGAACTTGGCAGTATTTGACTTGTCTCAGAAGGTGGAGAGGGATCTGAAGAACTGCAGGTTAGATTTTTGGTCTTCTCCTTCCAGTAAGGAAACAGTAAAAATTCCATTCAAGTAAAGCATGGGCAATCTGCATCAGTACCTCTGGATTCAACTTGAAAAGAATTCTTTAGAGCATCCATAAAAGAGGAACAAAAACAAACTAGCCTACTCTATATAATATCCAGTTTATTATTTCCATCACTTGTTTATTCTTTCAATTATATTTTGTTGCCAATGACCATGTGGCTACATTTTCTTAATTATTTTGGAAATATTTAAAGTTACTTTATACATATATATGTAATATATATATAAAATAAATATATCATTCATCTGTTAATGATTAAAAGGATCTTAGGGAATTTATCTCAAATTCTATAGAAGCAAATTATAATTTTATAATAAAATTCATAGAATTAAAAGCCTTTAAGATTATTGAGGTGAATAAGGTTTGCATATGTGGGTAACTTTTCATTACGAGTGCAAATTTTGTACACAAGGAACAATTCAAATTAACCTATGCAGACAACTGAACACTGTCACTGCAAATGTAGGATATATTTCTGTGTCCCTGTTAAATATGTGTGTCTTTTACCTAAAACTACTTCTTAGACATACCCCTGTGCTGTCTCTTACTGCCCACATCCACTGCCCCTAAGTCTCCTGCTTCAATCTTATCCTAAAACTTATGTTAAATGAACAGTGTACATTTCCTTTTCAGCCTTGGCCACAATCCACTGGATTAATAGTGCCCACTTCACCCAAATGGAATCATATTCTGTCTACCAGGTATTTAGAATTAGAATGAAGTAGTTCTGTGTAGTGACATATGGAGTCTAGGCTTCCCTAAAACTAGAGCACCAAAGCAGGGAAAGCCAATATGTAAGGAGTGAAGTGAACACATGTTCACAGGAAAGTAGAAGTAGAAGAGCTGATGGCACCGGAGAGACAAGATACCTTTCTACCATTCCAGTTCTTTGTTCATTTCTTTTTGAAGGATTCATTTGATTGAGATGGTCTGTATTCTGGTAAATTCTATTTTTTGCCTTTTTTCTTACAATACAATTTAGTCTGACAGAGGTATATGTCACTTGTAACCAGAAAAAAAAAATCTCATAATATACCAAATAAGAAAAGACAATAAAAATCTGACTACCCTCAAAAAAAAAGAGATAACAAGCAAAATAATTATAGGAAGCAAGTGTCAAAAGAGGAATGGAAATTGCAAAATAGAGTGCACTTTACTATGATGCTAGGATGCCAACCCCAATACTTAATTAAACAATATTTGTTTTAAATAGCTCAAGGGCTATCCTGAGCTGCATCTAAGTGCATCTCTACCACTTCTGACCTTTGCCTTCTAAGAAAATGGTTTGGATACTTACTTCTGAGACTTCTAGTTTGACTCAGATTCCTACTTCAATACTCATGCTTCGAAAACTTTGAGATAACTCAAAATAGATGTATTAAAAAGTGTGTTCTGAGATAGTACATGCCATCATGGAGCTCTGGATTTTATGCTTAAGGCAAGAATAATAAATATAGAATTGCATTAATCTCGTTCAAAGAACTTTCTGCAGCATCTCCTTCTGACAATTATATTTTATACCAAAGTCAAATTTAAATCATTTTTTTCAAATTAAGAGGCAAAGGAGACTTAATCCCTCACAGATACAGGAGATATAATAATGTTAGTTTAGTTTATTTAGAGGAAATTTTAATCTTTAAAATAAGAACTAAGAAAAAACTCAATCCTGCTTCAAAACTTTTAGACAACTTAAAATTTTAAAAGCATACCACATCATCTTCACTTATTAACAAAAATATATATTCTCATGAACCTAACAATGTGGCCCATTTTCATTATGTGATTTATATGGACATTTGTGTATTACTATTCACATATACCTATATCATTCTTTGTTAAGTTTTTGATAAAGTGCTAACTTTAAATTAGTACTGTCAAGAATTTCAGTAAATATGTCAAAGTTGTTTTGTGACTTATTTTAAGAATAAATTTTACCTCTATGTAAATTACCCTTGTTTCTCTCTCTACCTGTCAATTCAATGAACATTTTAGAAATATATTCTAAAAAATTATCTGATCAACAATTTGCCATGGGCAAATCTAGAAGTTAGCACTTGAATTAGTAGAAATATTCAGTTTTCTTTTTTTTTTCCTGCTAACCTTCCCCTGTCCTATCAGATTCACGTGTCATGATTCAGTTTCCACATTAACCTTTCTGATTTCTGATTTCAAAAATTACTATAGCTGAATGTATAAATTATATTTTATATTTGTGTGGTTAGCTAAAATCTCTTAGACACATCTTTAGAATAAAACTTCAAACATAACTGTTTGATAACTGTCTATCATTTTACAATTTTATTGAAACTACATGGGGCAAAATGTGTCACAGAAAATATTTAGTGTGTAACACAAAATTAAAGGTAGTAGATGCTCATCTCAAAAGATGCAGAGAAAGTATTGGGGAAAATACAACATTCGCTCATGTTTAAAAACTTAACAAAGTGAGTTTAGAAGGAATATACCTCAACATAATAAAGTCTATCTATGAAGAAACCATAGCTAACATCATACTCATTAGAGAAAAACTGAAAGCTTTTCCTCTAAGATCTGAAACAAGACAAACATGTCCATTCTCACCACCTTTATTCAACATAGTACTGAAAGTCCTAAGTACAGGAATCAAACAAGACAAAGAAATAAGTCAACCAAATTGTTAAGGAAGAAATACAACTGTCACAATGCGCAGATGGCATAACAGTATATGTAAAGTTATTTATATATATATATAATATACAATAGTATATATAAAGTATATATATGTATATATATATACAAGTATATAGATAGATAGATAGATAGATAGATAGATAGATAGATAGATAGATATAACTTTTCACTTTTCAAAAAATGGTGCTGAAAAAAACTGGACAACCACATGAAAAGCATGAACCTGGACACTTTGTTATATCACACACAAAAATAAACTCAAAATGGATTGAAGATTTTGAAACTATAAAACTATAAAACTCCTGAAAGAAAACATAGGCAGCAATTTCTCAGATTGTAATTAAAATGGCTGGTGTTCTTGGAAGATCATACATGCCATATCTTGCTTAGTCACTTAATTTATTCCTAAACACTCTCTTGCTACATGAAAAAGTCATGATAAGAAAACATATATTCCTTTAATTGTAATGAGAAAAAATTGTGAGGCAGTCCAAACTAACCCATGATACAGAATATTTACAGGTAGAAAAGTATATCAATTAACAATAAAAAAAGTTCAGACAAATGATGAGTAACACTGAAAATAAATAAACATTGTGGTTTGAACACAAACTATATATGTAATACAATAAACATATATTGTATTCTTCAAAGCAGGAGAGTGGCAGGCGATGGGCAGAAAATGTGCAGAGGGATGGGGCGCCTGGGTGGCTCAGTCACCTAAGCATCCAACTCTTGATTTCAGCTCAGTTATGATCTCATGTTTTGTGAGATCAAGTCCCACACCAGCCTCTATGCTGACACTACGGACCATGCTTGGGATTTCTCTCTCTCCCTTTTTCTGCTCCTCCCAACCTCTGCTTGCATTCTTTCTCTCTCTCAAAATAAATAAACATTTTTTTGAAAAAACATTAAAACATGTGCATAAGGGAGAAATTCTTTGAAAAATAAATTCATTCTTTTTGATACCTTTTCAACAATTTTACAGACTTTAGTCAATTATCTTGTACTCAATCTGCACTTATATATAAATTTAAGGCAATTTTGGAGCAAAATCAAGGACAAACATGACATGAAGGCACTTAAAAGGAAATATAAAGAACATATATGAGTAACAAACAAGTATTTACAGAAGATGCTACCTCCGTATCTTTCTTGCTAACCATACATAGACAATGAAAAGAATGTTAGGATCACTCCAAACTGAATGGTGTACAATTCGGTTTTGTTCCTTATGATATGCTCTGAATACACTCCCTTAGAATTTCATTAGAGAAACAATGAATCCAATGTATTGTATGTCTTCTAGTATTCAATCATTGTATTAGATACTGTGTACAAAATTATAACCATTAAATAAAAATATTTGGGAGAATGTAATTCTAGTAAAACTCCAAAAGTCAAACTAAGCCTCAATTTTACCTCAAGCTTATATGACCTTTCTGAAATCCAATGATTTTTAGCGGAATTTTTTTAAAAAATAAAATTAGGAAAAAAAAAGCAGATAGTAAAAGTTTATAGCACAATGGATTTTTCCAAAATAAGGAAACTTCTCTAACTAGCACCAAAAGCAAGAAACAATATCAATGGAACTCCAGAAGTGCTATCACGCCCCTTTGCTAATTGCCTCCTCCAGGATAACTGCCATTTTGACTTCTCATACCGTAGACAGTTTGAACTTAATAAAAGTGTATTGATAGGTTCGTACAAGTAAGAAGTACATATATCTTCCTTCGTCAATAGTATCTTTTTGGATCATCCATATACTTATGTGTTTTCCATTCTACTGTGTGCATTTTTCACTCAGTTTGGGGCTACTATACAGATATTTGCTATTAATGTTCATATATAAGTATTCCTGTAACTCACGTCAATAAGCTTTCATTTCTTCTGAGTAAATAAATACCTAGGTGGCTGGATAAGAATATATTTAAATTACTAAGAAATAAACTGTTTTCCAACTGAATGTATCCTCTCCAGTACTTGGTAATGATTAAAGTTGCTAATATTTTAGGGATTTTCACATGAATATTCATAAATGATATTATTTCTTTTTTTAAGTTTTGTAATGTTCTTGACTGATTTTGGCATTATGATCAGGATGAGATGCAAAGTATCCCCTCTTTTCTCTATTTTCTGAAAAAATATGTAGTATTGGCATTATGTGTTTCTTACATACCTCTGGGTCTGGACTTGTCTTTGTGAGAAAATTCTTAATTTCAAATACAAATATAATATCTTTAAGGGATATTAGGCTAGTCACATTTTTTGTTCCTACCAGTATCAGTTTTGATAATATATACAGTTCGGTTTAATTATTCATGTGAGCAGGGGCACCTGAGTGGCTCACTTGGTTAAGCATCCAACTCTTGATTTCAGCTCAGATCATGATCTCACAGTTCGTGGGATAATGCACTGTGTGGGGCTCTGCCCTGCTGCCATAGAGCCTGCTTGAGATTCTTTCTCTCTCTCTCTCTCCACCCCTCCCAGTCTCAAGTTAAATAAAATTTTAAAAAATTATTCATGTTATCAAAATAATAAAGTTGCTTGTAATTCCCTTCTTCCTTTAGTAACCTAGGATATTTAATGATATGCTTTCATTGAGTACACTTGCTTTCTCCTTTTTTTGTGAGGCAGATCAAAATTTTAATATTTTTAAAATGCCAATTTTAAATTTTCTTAATTTCCCCACTGTTTCTACATTGTATATTGCTGTATCCTTATCTATTTTTTTCTTTATACTTACAATGCATTTAATCTATTCTTCTGTTTCTGGCTTCTTAAGATGATCATAAAGTTTATACTTTCATCTTTTCTAATATAATCACTTCAAGGAATACATTTTTCTCTAAGCACTGCTTTTGTTAAATTGCACAGATTTTGATATATAATTTTTCCACTTATGTTTTTATCTAATTTTAGTTTTGATTTATTACTTGACCCAAAGGATGTAAGGACATTAGGAATTTCTGAATGTTAGTTTAATTTCAAAAATTTGAGGATGTTTTTTAAATATTCTTCTGGTACTGATTTTTAATGTAATTCTGTTTTGACTGAAGATATACTCTAGATAAATTAAATATTTTAAAATTAATTGAAATATGTAGTATGACATATAATACAGTCTATTTTGAGGAAAATATAAAGTGCATTTGAAAAGAATATGTAATTTTTACATTGATTAGATTTATCTATGTCAATTTGCTCATGTTGATTGATAATCTATCAAACTGGTTGTTTAAATAGACCTTTACTGATTTTTTGTCATCTTGCTTTATCCATTTTAGAAAGATATTAAGTATTCATATCTGAGTGTGAATGTCTTTTGATTTTGCCCATGTCAGTTTTTATAGATCTTTAAGCTCAGTTACTAGGCACATACAAATTTAAGACTACTATATAAATTCTTGATAAATTATAAATTTAATCTTTAATAAACATTCCTCTATTTTGCTGGGAACATGGATTGTCTTAAAGTCTACTTTTCTGGCATGCACTTCAACTTTATTAAGATAGTATTCACATAGAATATTTATGTTTTCATCTTTTTACTTCTGACCTCTTTTCTTCTGTAAATAGAAAATATTTGAATTTTAATTGCTTTTATTTAGTTTGGCAATTAGTGCCTTTAATTGGAAAGTTTTGTCAACTAGTATGTTTTTAAATTTGTTTTTAACATTTGTTTATTTTTGAGAGAGAATGTGAGTGGGGGAGGTGCAGAGAGAGAGGGAAACATAGAATCTGAAAAAGGCTCCATACAGGCTCCAAGCTGTCAGCACAGAACCCGATGCAGGGCTTGAACCCACAAACCGTGAGATCATGACCTGAGCTAAAGTAGGACGTTTAACTGACTGAGCCACTCAGGCACCCCTAGTTTTTGTATAATTGTTGATAAGGTTGATTTTAAGTCTACCATCTGTTTTATTATCTCTATTTGCTCCCTCTGTTCCTTTCTCTTGTTTTGTTTTGTTTTTTCTTTCCTTCCTGTTTTTAAATTAACCAAATGGTTTTTGGTGTTCATTTTTTAATCTCCTCTCTTGGTTTGCTTTTATACCATTCTGTTATAACTCTTTGACTTAATTTTTGTGGTTGCATTCATGATTAAAAATATTAAGGATTAGGGGCGCCTGGGTGGCTCAGTCGGTTAAAGCGTTGACTTCGGCTCAGGTCATGATCTCGCGGTCTGTGAGTTCGAGCCCCGGATAGGGCTCTGGGCTGACGGCTCCGAGCCTGGAGCCTGCTTTGGATTCTGTGTCTCCCGCTCTCTCTGCCCTCTTCCTGCTCACGCTCTGTCTCTATGTCTCAAAAATAAATAAATGTTAAATTTTTTTTTAATATTAAGGATTAATACTTAAAACTCCACATATTTTTTGGAAGCTTCCAACAATATAATTCCATTTGCCACCACCTGCCCTTTGTAATATTACTATGTACATTTATTTTACATATGTTTTAGGTCAAAACACTTTGCTAACATAATGGATATAAATTCTTTAACGAATGATTTTTTTATTTACTAATGTATTTACAGTTATTTGTACTCTTTATCTCTTCAAGTAGAGCTGAGGTTCCTTCTGATATCATTTTTAACTCACCCTGAAGAATTATTCTTTAATATATCCTTAACAAATGTTCTTTGCTTTAGCTTACGTGAAAAAGTCTTTGTTTCACTGTTCTTTTTTATATTTTTTTAATGTTTGTTTATTTATTTATATTGAAAGAGATATAGAGCATGCATGATCAGAGGAGGAGCAGAGAGAGGGAAAGAGAGAATCTTAAGTTGGCTCAACTTGGAGCTTGATCCCATGACCCTGAGACCATGACCTAAGCTGAAATCAAGAGTCAGACACTCAACAGACAGAGCCACCCACTTGCCCCTCACATTAATTTTTAAATGACATAAACAATAGGATTAGATTTCTACATGACTTTTTTCTTTGGTCTGTTAAGAATATAATTCCATTGTCCTCTGACTTACATCGTACTTGATAAGATGTCAGCAATTATTTCCATTGTTTGTCTATATATAACACTTTTTCATTCTCTGGCTGCTTTTGATATTTTTCCCTTGCCTTTGATTTTTGAAGTGTGACTATCAGTAGGTTTTCCTTGAATCTATCAGTTTTATATTTTTATCACATTTGAAAAATTGCTCTTCTTTCCTTTTGTTTCTTTAATTACATATAAACAACATGATTTTTTCCCCACAATTCACTACTCATGTTTTTCTTGTTTTATTGTCTACCTGTGCTTTAGTTTGTTAAATTTCTTCTAAATGTCTTTAAGTCTGTTGAAGGCTTAGGGTTAGGGTTTAGTGTCTTCTTTAGTGTCTAATCTTCAGTTGAACTATACTGTAATATGTTCATTTCAATTTCAAGTTTCAGTTTTTGAACACTCTTTTGGTACTGTATCATATTTTCATTTCTCTATTGATTTTTTCATCCATCATTCATTTTGTACACATTTTCATTAAAGTATTGAACATTTTATAATAACTGTTTCAAAGTTTTTGACTGCTGATTTTAACATATGTAGAATCTGTGGTGGTATTTCTATATTTCTATTGACTGTTTTTTCATAGTTATCATTCTGTTTTTTATTTTTGTTATTCTTTTGTTCTTTGTTTTCTTATGGAGAGAGGGAGAGAGGGTAGAGTTATCTCTTTTTGGAGTATTGTGAATACTACTTTTATGTCTGACTAAATAGTGTGTTCTTTCTTTAACAGATGCTGAGTCATATAGTCTTATCCTGTCACAGTTTTGCTTTAACCTCTGTTAGAGTACATTTACATAGACTTACTGCTAATAGTTGACCTTCCTGTCAAACTGAATGATTCAGTGGAATCAATTGAATCCTGTGGAGTCAACTGAATGCTTGGTAAGTTCAGAAATGCTTCTTTAACTATTGAGAGTAAAAATACCAATGTCTCCCTGTGTTGTGTAACTTCAGAAAAAAAATTTTTTTTTCAGCTCATAGTAATTCAACAGCTGTGTTCTACCAAGCCTGGCAGTGTTTTCTCACATGCACATATTAGTATTTGGCTAAATACTCAAGTGGAACCTTAAGCACATTTCTACGACACCTTCTCTGTACAGATCCTTTTTCTTTAATACCCTAACCCACAAATTTTAGCACCTGAGGAGCCCCAACTCTGATTTTTATTTTCTCCAGGCAGTGAGGTCTGTGGCTCATGTTTGAGTTTCATTTCTCTGTGTCACATTTTGGAAAGTATCGTCACGTAAAAATCTGGAATGCAAGCTAAACACATCTTTTACATTTTTCTTTCTAAAGGATCCCTTCCGCAAGCTTTCCACTATCACAGATCTGAAAATTGTGGCCTCATATTTTTATCTAATTTTATATGATTTATAGAGGTGAATCTGAAACCCATCACTCTATCATGGTTGAAATCATAAACCTGTCCATGACATCTGAATAATTTTGACATTGTTTGTGACATGAGATACCTGACTAAAATAGTGACCTCTTTGACTATTCAAGCTGCTCTTTAGTACAACTGTCTCCTTGAAGAAAACCTCAGAGTTTTTGCTAAGCCATACTAAATGCACCTTTTCAAATGAATGAGATGCATCCAGTAACTTTTTACATGTGGGGAAAAATAGAAATTAAATTTCATTTATGAAGAATTTTCATTTAAAAACATTCCCTTAATCCAAGAGTATATGACCTCTCCTTTTTGATCACTATTTGTCAATGTTATATGATTTTATAAAAAGAATAATATGCGAAGAGCAAAACCTATATAAAACCTAAAAAATATTTACTAACGTAACTAGTAGTGATTCACTGCTGACTTCTCCAAGCATATGAATAAAGTTATCAAATGTATAAAAATATAGTGGTGTGTATGTCTTTTGCCTGCATGGTGCCTATCAAAATTCAAGTCATTTGTTCTCATTAACTGGAAATAAAGTCAAGAGTTCACACTGTTGGAATAATATTCATTTTTATAATAGATGAATAATTCCTTATCCCAAATCTCAGTGCCTATTTGGCAAGAATTTAGAGGATGTGAGTAGAAGATGGGGTAAGTGTCACAATTCACTTCTAAGTATTATGTAACACTCAGGCAACAGACCCAGTCTTCAAATCAAGAATCAGAGACCCTGTACATGAGAGCTACAGAAAATCTTAAAATTTTAATAATATAAACCAGTTCCTTCATTTTATAGAAGAGAAAACTAGTTTCAGAGAGTTAGCACAGAATGGGAGGGACAGGAACTCTGAGGTGAGATACATATAATATTGAATATTTAGTACTTAACAGCTCTGATATGAGACAAATAAATGAGTAACTCTGAAATTGTTTCCTCGTCTCGAAAATGGGGGAGGCAATGTTAAACTTACAGAATTATTATGAAGAATACCATTCAGATACTTCTAATTCACCTAAATTAAGTTCAGATTTTTAAAAAATTATATTTTCTTTCTATTTTATTTGCCCAAAGACACATCATAAGCAATTGATACGTCTACAGCCAGCCTAGTGTTCTTTATATACAAACACTGTACTTCACAATGGATCAGTATTTCTTCATACTTAGCAACTCACCTATAGACAGCATAAACAAGTTATACACTTAATATTTTGTATGTGTAGGACCAAAAAAATAGTCATTATACAGAGAAGCTACAAAAAAGTTTGTTGTAAAGAAAATTTCAACTATTTTTCAAAGGACCTACTGTTACTTTGATAATATTTTTTTTTCATGTCTGATTAATGAGAAACTTTTTGAAACAATTTAATCTATCCAGGGATGTGAATGCTAGCTTCCATTTTTCAAGCCTGATTACAGAAGAACTTCTAAAGCAGTTTAATCTGTTCAGGGATGCTAAACAAATATGTCAACATTCATTTTGCATTTATGTCTGCAGCAGTTAAAGGAAGAAATGTGGAAATAAACAGAATTTAGAATTTACTCTCTCACTTTTTTAGGAACCAAGAGACTCTAGTGCATTTCATTTTTTTATAGAGGATTCAAACTCCTAACTGAGATAAATGTATTTCAGATTGAAGTTTTTAGTAGCTTTACCGAGCAGTTTATGGATTGGCACTCTGCCACCAAGTGATCTATAACCTTATAGCTCACTATTATGCAAATACAAATTTGGCAAGAAGACATGTGTTCTAAGATTTTCTCTAAGGACAATCGTATATTTCAAATTTTGAATACAAAATTATGTTTGACATTAAATTTTAACCGGGCTTACCCTTAAAAATAAATAATATAAAATCTGTCCTGGAATACTTTGGTTGAAACAAGTGGTTTTCTTCTTTCTCAATATTTTAGGATTAGTCCTTTATATCTTCACTAAGTATTACATACAAAGCACATTATCTACGTATATGCTACATAAGGATACCATGTATATATTTGGAAGCTTATCTTGGTCTTAAGGGACTTGGAAAACATTGTCTCAATGAAAACATAGCGTATTAGAACATATAATTTACATTAGTAAACATATTTCACATTTTTGAAATTCATACGTCTAATCACAATTAATTGTATAAAATGGGGCTGACAAGTTCACATGCATTCAACCCAATTGTACAAGAATTAATATTGGAGGATGACAGATAAAAAGTAATCAGGATTGAATACGAGTTAATAATCTGGGAAAAGTCAGTCTGAGAAAGAAAGACTTCTTTCAATCTTCTTAAATTTATTTAAATTATCAAACAGGGGCCAGTGCCACAGCTGTGGTGGACCACACTGCCCATCATCCTCCCAAATACTAAGCTACTCTAAGGCAGGTACGGCCCATTTTCAAATCTCAAAGGTGTCAAATCAAGATGAACAATAGTTTTAATATCTGAAATTATGCTGAATACTTTGACTCTTTATGATTTTCCTGACAATCCAATAAGTGCCTGACAAACTTCATTTCGACATCCGGGGTAAATCAGCACACCCATCAAGCAGGATGTAGTAGTTAAAATCCATTGCAAGTTTGTAGTTTGTTTTGGATTGCATTATGATTTTTGATACCAAAATAAATTGCATAATGGATCACCTCCAAAGAATCCATTGAGTTTGTAATGGAGAATAATGAAATATATAATATATAAAGTAAAATATCTCATATTTTAACTTTATGATAAGTGAAAATAGCAGATGCAGGTAGACTTGTGTTTATGAAAGTGTTTTCTTAGCATGTTGGGAAGAAAACTTACACATATTGTGATATATTATTTAGTCTCAAGACTCTGCCCCACACCACATAAAAATCACTGTAATGCCAGTTTGCTTGAATTTTCACTCACTAAGGGAGTTGAGGGAGTACCATGTGAAGTCTCAACATTCGGTATTGTTTAAATGATTTCAAAAAGATACATATACAGATAGATAATATTTTGATCTATGAAGGTATCAGTAGTACAATGCAGTCAGGAGAGTCATCATAATCTCCTTGGAATTCTGATTTGTTTATCGTCTAATGTTTGACTTCAGGCAAATCAGATCATCTTACCAAACTTCAGTTTTCATGACTGCAAAGTGTAAATATCAATTCCTATCCGGAAGGATTTAATAAAAAATAGAGAAAAAAATGTAAGAAACAGAGTTCAGCAGTCACTATTCTTGTAATATTCAATATCTGTTAAATAATATATTGCTATAAGATTTGTCAGGCCTCCACTGAGCAATGTGGTACAATGGCTAATGAAAATAGTGTATAAACCAAAATATTTGCAACATGTCTCTCTTCCTTTCTCATGCATCTATTAATCTCTCACACACACATGCATAAATATATCCAGAATATATAAAGAACTCCTAAAATTCAGTAGAATACAAAAAACTTGTCCAATAAATGTATGGAATTTTATATGAGCAAGAAATTTATAAAGGAAGAAATAGAATGACTAATAAGTGACCAGAAAAATGCAAATTAAAACAATGAAATATCTGTAAGAATGAAAACATCTAATGCTGAAGAAGATATAGAGGAATGAATTCTCATGTATAGTCGTAAGCCAATTTTTAGGTATCCATAAAAATTTTTAAAGTTTATTCCCCTCTCAGCAATTCTGCATGTAGATTTCTTTTTTTTTTTTTAATTTTTTTTTAATGTTTATTTATTTTTGAGACAGAGAGAGACAGCGCATGAGCAGAGGAAGAGCAGAGAGAGAGAGACACACAGAATCCGAGGCAGGCTCCAGGCTCTGAGCTGTCAGCACAGAGCCCGACGCGGGGCTCGAACTCACAGACCGTGAGATCATGACCTGAGCCAAAGTCAGACGCTCAACCGACCTGAGCCACCCAGGCGTCCCTGCATGTAGATTTCTAATAAATATATATTTACGATTTAGTCAGGGGAAATGATGTTCATTGTTCTTATTATTTATATAAAATAAGGAAATATTCTAAACTCCATGAACAGAATAATGCTTTAATAAATTGTCTATAATGTGGAAGGTACTCATAGATTTGAAGTGTATATATATAGATAATTTACATTATCAGTAGATCTATTAATTTAGCTATCTGTATCTATGGAATTTCTTCACAAGGTAATTTAAACTGAAAAAAAAGTGCAATACCATTATTTAAAAATATTTACGTAAAAACACACAGATTCACAATACCACACACAAACACACATGAAATCCCCAACTATATTTTTCTGTAAGCATATTTTTATAAATGCATTGTAAAAATGAACATTTTTAGATGGAAAAAGTAAGAAATGCACAAGAAAATAAATCTAACTTTTGTGAAGAGAAGTAGCAGCTGTGGGATGAAGATGGTAATTCACTTTCTACTCTAATCATCTTTTTAGTGTTAAAAGAATACTGAGTAAGACTTTTGTGACTTAAAAAAATAGACTACATCCTTCTGAAACTTTGCTGCAATTTTGAGAGGAAACAGGCTATACCTGGGAGTTCTAAAGATTAGACTGAGCTTAAATTAGATCTCAAATTTGAACAAGTGTTAGAAATTCAAACCAATTACAAAAATATTTCCTCTAAAAGTATATGAGTCCTCAAAATGTCATAATATTAATAATTACTATAATTGACCATTTTGAATTATACATTACATTGTATGGCTTTGAGAATTCCTATCAAGTGTTAACTGCACAGATCTATATGGCAAGTTGGGAATAACATAAGCATGTTAACACTTCAGTACTAGTCAGTTTCTTTTTCTTCTTAAGGTTTTTTTTTTTAATGTTTATTTATTTTTGAGAGAGCGAAAGTGAGATCAGGGGAAGAGAAGAGAGAAAGGGAGACACAGAATCTGAAGCAGGCTCCAGGCTCTGAGCGGTCAGCACAGAGCCCAATGCGGGACTCAGACTCACAGACTGAAAGATCATGACCTGAGTTGAAATTGGACACTTAATGGACTGAGTCACCCAGGTGTCCCAACACTAGTCAGTTTCTAGTTTAACAGAATTGTGAAAGATAAAATATCTAAGCCGCTGTCCATCTGATCTTATTAACCAGGGTCCATAATTACAGATCTGTTACCTTAGAATCACATGCTAATATATCACAACTTTACAATACATCACGAAGTTTCTCAGAAAACTGTGCTTTGCTTTAATCGTATGCTATTTCGAGTTGCAACCTACCCAGAGGGCGAAAAAACGTTGGGTTATGCATTCGCCACCCAGTCCTGCATAATAAGGAAAATGTTAATTATCTAACAGCATGTTCACATTTTCTACTAGTTGGCAAGTATAGAATTTGGCTGCTATCGCTTCTCCAATAGGTATTGAAGTTTTACACATTTGTTATCAGCACAGAATTTGCCTTGTCTAGTTGTACTGCCTACATATTCTTCTGTTCCAGGAGTCATTTAAGCATATAATAAATTGAGTTTCAATGAGCTGGAACCTCCCGCTTCAGCCGATTTTTCAGCAAATTATTTTCCAGCTGTAGCTTCAGCAGGAGTTTTTCCCACTCCTGAAAAGAGGGCTGTAATGACCACATATTTTATATGCCAATTCTAAAAATCATTTTAATCGGCTAGTTACTATGCATTAAGTCAGTGATGAGCAAATTTAAAAAGGGTTCAAATCACTCTATGGATATGGCAAGTGTCTTTAATAGACTTCCTGTTTTGGCACTAAAGGCTGGATAGGACGAGAAACAAGGCCAGTACATTTGTGGTTTCGCCACAGAGCAGGAAAAATGATGTTCTGCTATTTATAGCATACCTTTCTGCATATCATATCCATGTTCCAACAAACATCACTGGAGTATGAAGCCAGTATTGATGTCTGAGGATCAGAGAGCCCCAAACTTTGACTCTAGCTTAATCACTTCCATCTGTTCCCATTTAAACTCAAGTTCTCTCTTGAAGCAAAGAGATATGAAAGGTATTCAAATGAATCAGGCTGAGACGGACCTTGTGTTGTGGATCCCTGATTTATCCCATTTCGGATTCTATACATACTTGGCAGGAGCCTAATTGGAGACAGAGATAAAGTCTTCCCCACCTTGTGCACCCATAAGGAATGGCAGAGAACAGTGCAGGAAGAAATAAAATAGAGGTGCTTCAGAACGTGTGCAGGCCTATTGAAAAAATTCACAAATAAGTTATACTTCAGCCAGGGAGTCGAATAAAGCTGCACTCATGAACTGGCATACCCAAGGAACCGAAAGGAAAACTAATCAGATGCAACGGCTGGGATTTTTCTGTGGATGTGCTTTAATTTTCACTGAGGTGCTTCAAAGTTTTCCCAGAACTCCAGACGCCACAAAGGGCTGCCATCTCTGTTCTGAAAGGGAATGTGTCTCAGAATGGTTGTGACTGTGGAGCTCTGAACATGAGCATTTTTGTGACCTTACACAAATAATTTACCAACCCTGAGTCAACATTTCCTTAACTGTAAATTAGGAGTACTGAATTAAACGGCCTCGAGTTCCTTTCTAGCTCTATAATTTTTGCCTTTTATTTTGGAAAGAGGGTCGCTGTGTTGCTGGTTATCTTGTTCAAGTTCACACAACTAATAAACTGTATAGGTAGGGTTTGAATACAGGATATTATTGGTTTTGTTTGCTTGTTTGTTTTGTTTTTTGGTTGTTGTTTAACGCTACCAAAGCCCATGCTTTTGTTCTGAAGGAGTACATTGTCTAGCTTCCTAGAGAGAAGAACCTGCAAACAGATAAATTTCCACAAAACAAAGGCTTTAAACAAATTGTCTTTCTACTGTAATAATTCTGTATTTCATCCTTTTGAAGTATACTTCAAATGGTGCTTTGTTTTATAATGTTTATTTTTGAGAGAGAGAGCATGTGTGTGCACTCAAGCAGAGGAAGAGTAGAGAGAGAGAGGGAAAGGGAGAGAGAATTCCAAGTAGTCTTCACACGTTCAGCACAAAGCTGGATGTGGGGCTTGACCTCATAAATTGTGAGATCGTGACCTGAGCCAAAATCAAGAATTGGAAGCTTAATTGACTGAGCCACTCAAACATCCCATAAATGGCACTCTTTTAATTATTTTTCTCTTCATTTTTCAATTCATTGCCTAAATCTTATCATTTTGATTATTTTATATTGCTTTTTTTTCCCCCGTGATTGGAATATCATGATGACCAGCTACATCTATGGACCACATATATTATGTTTTCATTTTTTGTGGAATTTATTTGCTTTCCTTGGTCTGTATGAAGTGAGTGTTAAATAAGATGGTCAGTCAAAATCTTTCAATTTAACCAATTCCTTTTTATTAGCTTGTTCAACTCACATCTCTAAGTCAGTTGGTAAATACAGTGAGTAATTACAATGTCGACATTTGGTTACTATCTACCTGACCACTCAGCAGGCCATCTTCATCTCCATGTGGGCACATGTCATATTTTTCTTAGGGCTCTGTTTCCTCCAGCACTTAGTATGGGGCTCAATAAGTAGTTAGCGAATACTGACAAAATTAAGGTTGAATTTACTTTCTTACCCAATATTCTCTTCCAGCATTTTAACCTGTTTCTCTATTTCAAAAAACTAGAAAGAAGTGAATATCCTTAGAGTCATCAAGTGAAAATGATAGAAATGGCTTTATATGCTTTATTTTTATAGTAAATAAACTGGTAGGTTGGAGGACATGCTGAAAACAGAAGCAAACTTCAATTTCTACTATATTTCACCCATTAAGAAATCTGTTCAGCAGGCTCCTCTATAATCAGAATAATCAGTCAATAATATAAATTACATCACACTAAATGAATACTTAACCTTCCAATGGCACATCGATGCAACTAATATAAAATCTAAACTCCACAGAATCACAAACACCCACTTGACCTGGGCCCTACATACCTATTTAAAATGATCTAAGATGCCAGCACTTTTCATCTTCACTCCCTATTCTCCAGACATACACTAAACTTCTTTACGTTCTTAATTACAAAAAGCTTAAATCCACATATGTCCTGAAACTAGCTCTCCTATGGGCTTGGAATATTCTTTTCTCAAGTCTTTTAGTGGCTAGCTTCTTATTATCCTCTCATCGGCCTAAATATCACCTCCTCAGAGAAACTCCCTCTGATCACTCAGTCACTAACTGTCTTATAAACCCATGTTAAGCTTCACTGTAAAATGTAAAATGATGTTTGTAGGGTGTTTAATGATTTCCTGTTTGTTTCTCTCCCCATCACCAGAATATAAATTTTGTTTTCATAAGTAGTAGAAAAAGTGACTAAAAGCATGGGTTGTAGTCAGACTGCTGTGATTGGAATACAGACACCAACAATTCCTGGATGAATTACTTTGGGCAAGTCCATTCCCGTCTTTAAAATTCAGCACCTCCTGAATTAAAAAATAAAAATGGGATAAAAATAGCATCTACCTCATAAGGTTGTTATAAGCATAGGATGAAACAATGCAAAGTCTCAATATTATTATTATTTACCGCCTTAGGTCGAGGACCTATAACAGTGCACAAGGCCTTATAAGTTGATATTTATTGAAAGAATAAATGAATGGATACAATAATATTACTGTGAAAATTCTTTTTTTCTTAATTTTTTTAAATTTATTTTTGAGAGACATAGAGACAGAGCGTGAGCAGGGGAAGGGCAGAGAGACAGAGGGAGACACAGACTCTGAAGCAGGCTCCAGGCTCTGAGCCAGTAGCACAGAGCCCGACGCGGGGCTCGAACTCACAGACCGTGAGATCATGACCTGAGCTGAAGTCGGCCGCCCAACCGACTGAGCCACCCAGGCCCCCCGAAAATTCTTAAAAATTAAATCTTTCTTCCTAGGTTCTTTCTATGTTTCCTGGCACATTCTCTCCCATCCATTCAGTGGTTTGTCTTTATCATTTCTTCCCTCCTTCTTTTATCTTATCCACTCTAATTGTTTTTTGTACTTCAACACACTCATGATTCTCCCATCGAAGAAGAAGAAGAAGAAGAAGAAGAAGAAGAAGAAGAAGAAGAAGACGACGACGAAGAAAAGATACACTCTATGTACCCCTTTCTTTTTTTATGGCCTTGAAGAAGCAGTTAAACTTGTCTCCATTCATTCTTAAACCTATTACATTATGCCTTCTATCTCATTACTTTCCTGGGATTGCTGCTGACAAGGCCACCAGAAAATTTCTTTGTTCTTAAGTCTACTAGACAATTTCTAATCTTTATCTTACTTACTTTTCAAGTGCAGTTTGCTCTTTAGATAATGCATAGGCACTGAAGCCAGAGAGATCTGAATTAAACTGTGCTTCACACATTAAAGAATTTTGAGACCTTAGGCAAGTTACTTACTCCTGAGCTTTAATCTCCGCAAATGCAAAATGATAATGAGACTAATCTACCTTATTCGATTATTTACCCAACATTTATTTATCAGACCATACTCTGGGTCAGGCCATGTTGTAAGCACTGGAGGTATATCAGTGAATGAAAGAGATGAAAATTCTTACCTACACAGATCTTATAATCTAGTGGTTACTAAACAAAATAAACAAGCATATTATGTAATGTGTTAGTTCTTGAGGAAAGGTGAAAGCAAATTTTATACAGAATGATGAGTGGGTAGGGAGAGTTGCTGTTTTCAAAAGGGATTTGCAATTTTAGATGGTGTGCTTTCTTGAGAAGGTAACATTTCACCAGAGATTGTATAGAAGTGTAACTATTGATAAAGAGTAGGGGTAGGAATGGAAGATGCTCCAGGCAGACAGAACAGCAAGTGCAGAGGTGCTCTGATGGAGTCAAGAGGGTTTGTTCAAGGAAGTACAAGATGGCAATGGCTGGAGTGATGCGAAATCGGAACAACAAGAAAAAAGGTCAGGAAGGTAATATGGGATGGGAGGAAGAAGGAAACAAAGGTCAAGCAGGGCTTTGTTGGCCATCACAAAATTTTTAGTTTCGTATTGAATAACCTGGGAATACTGGTGTGCTTCGACATACCATTTAAACTCCTCTATTGGAAGGAAAGCAAAAGGAGTAGCTGGCAGACCCCTTAAGAAGCTACTATAATAAACAAGTGAAAGAAAATGGTCATTTAAATGAGAGTGATAGCAATGGAAATAAAGAGAAGAGACCAGATTCCTGATGTATTTTTAAAGGTAAGGTCAACTAGATTTCTGGATTAGATGAAGTGCATGAGGAAAAGAAGTCAAGGACAATCCAAAATTTGGCTTGGGTGATTGGCAGAAAGGAGTTACTGTATACAACACCAGGGAAGATTTCAGAAAAGAAAGATTGATTTGAGGAAGGAAATCAATGTCAACTTGGTTGACATTACGTTTGAGATACCTTTATAAGTCCAGGAGTAGGCAGTGAATATTTGAGTTTGGTGTTCAGGAGAGATATCAGAATTGTAAATAAAAGTTGGAGTCGTCGCATATAATAGGTACTTAGAGTCATGACCCTAGATAAAAACATGAAAAGAAGGAGACTAAAAAAAAAAAGTAAAGAGATCCAAGAACTAAATCCTGGGAGAGTCCACTGTTGAGAGGAAGAAAAAATAAGAAATCTGAAAAAAGTGACAGACTAAGAAGTCACAGAATTAGAAGAAAAACCAGGAGAATAAGTTTTCCTAAGTGCGAGTTTTAGAAAGTGTATTAAGGAGGAATGACTGTTCACATGTGTCATGGCTGCTGATTTGCCAAGTATGAGGACTGAGGGGAGAGAGGGGAAAACAAACAAATGAACAAAAACACTGGGTTTGCGATGTAGATTAATTAGTGACCTCAACAATGCGGTGCCTGGGTGGCTCAGGAGGTTAAGTGTCTGGCAGCTCTTGATTTCTTTGGCTCAGATCATGATCAAGGTTCGGTTCCTGAGACTGACCCCTGCACTGGGCTCTGTGCGCACAGCCTGGAGCTGCTTGGGATTCTCTCTCCCTCTCTCTCTCTGTCCCTCCCTGCTCACATAGGCTCTCTTTCTCTCTTTCTCAAAATAAATAAAAATAAACATTAAAAAATAATTAGGGACCTCAACAAATGCAGGCTATCATGTGTCCCAAGGGAAAAGTTGGAATGAGATTTATTCAAAAGAGAACTGGTTTCAAGCTAAGAATCCAGACTGAATCCATGCATGTACTTTTCTTCCTCCCAAACACCACTACAACTATTAAGAGTGTCTGTTCATTTGTTTGCTGTTTAGACATAAACCCACAGGTTGATAAGAGAGTATATCCTCTCATATAGCAAAATTATATTGTTATTTTTGAGGAACTATTTAGAGAATAAAAGTGGTCCTTCAGGGGAACTTTGGTGGGTCATTGGGTTAAGTGTGCAACTTCAGTTCAGGTCATGATCTCAAGGTTCGTGAGTTCAAGTGCCACATTGGGCTCTCTGCTCTCAGTGAAGAGCCTGCTGCAGATCCTCTGTCCCCCTGTCTCTCTGCCCCTCCCACACTCACTCTCTCTCAAAAATAAACATTAAAGAATAAATAAATGCTTTAAAAAGTTGGTCCTTGACAATGAAAACCATAATGGGAAAAAGTAAAAAAAAAAATAAGCCATCAAAAAAAGGATTCAAAGATAAAATTAAGAAAATAACTAGAAAATGTCAAAAGGACACAATAATAGAAGATGAGGAAAAGGATACAAAAACTAGAGCACATAACAATATTGCCTCACATGGAATGAAGAGGAGTTCTAGAACACTGAGAAAGGAAAAAATGTAACAACAAAATAGAGTGTTTGAGAAAACTTTGGCTTCTAAAGATATGAGTTTTGGTGTTCAAGGTCCTACAGACTGTCTAGAACAACTAGTAAAAATAGTAAAAAAGTCCAGAAACACAGGGCCAAAGGAAAATCCTAAAACCTTCTAAAGAGAAGAGTAGAACTTGTAGACAAACACTGAATAAGAGAAAGTTTTGCAGTTTCCCAAAAGCACTATTAGATGCTTAAAGACAATAGAGCAATACTTCAAAATTTTGGAGGAAAATAATTTCCTACTTAAAATTATATACTGAGCTAAATTATATCTGAAAGTAGAGGATAGAATAAAGCCCTTTTAGGTCAAATAAGATACTCTAAGAATCACAGCTGTCACATACTTTGTTGTTGTTGTTGTTGTTATTATTATTATTATTATTATTATTATTATTATTATTTGGAACATTACTAAAGATATGCTTCATCAAAATAAACGTGTAAACTAAAATAGAGGATTGTATGACTACATGAAGGATATCTAGGCAACACAGAGCCTGGCAGGTTAACCACGAGGGAGAAGAACTAGTCCTATTTTTCCATGTCACCTTTTCCTCCCCTCATATCCCTCTATACTCTTAACTGCAGTCACATCCTATTTCCCAGGGTATGCCAGCCTTTTCCTCTTTATGCTTTGCGCAAGCTACTCCCACGACACAACGATACTTATCTGTCTCCTAACTATCCTTTACTATTCAGTTCGGAAATATCTACCCATCTACTTACTACATAAAAAAACAAACAAAAAAAAAAAACCTTCAGTGATGCCCTACTCTGAGTAAAGTGACTTTGCTCTGAGCTCTCCAAGCCTCTAGGGAAGCATTAAATATTCTGTACTTTGTCTCCTTAGAAGTCTGACTCCAAAAAAAAAAAAAAAAAGAAGTCTGACTTCTGCCTACTGAGCTACATATCCCTTGAGGACAGGGGCTGTGTTATATTGCCTTCGTATCTCTAGCAACCAATCTGATGCTCAATAAATATTGAATGAGTAAATGAAAGAACAAGTGTAAGCCATTATTTAGAGATATGCATCTGATTAAGGAGCTCATTAAGTTCCTGAGTGATAAAAGGACTAACAATTATGAATAGTATATATGTCTCTATAGCTGCCCTTTATTAAGTGTTTATTATATTTGGTAAATAGCTCACTCCCAATCTCCTACCTAGTAAGTCATAGAATTGGGATTTGAACTCATGTCTGTTGAACTCTAGTGTCCAAGCAAGCTTTTCTTTATTTATTTTTATTTTTTTTTACTATGTAAGTTCTTCTTCTGAAGAAAAGGAGAGGTTCTACTGTATAAATATATAAAGGCTAAACAGGACATTTTCTTTTCAGAGAAAGAGATTTTGTAGCAAGAAAAGTCTATGAACTCCAATTGCATGAGAAGAGACAAGCTGGTATATTCTTCTTAAACAGTTGGTAAAAAATAACACCTTTCTTCCCTAGATGAGAGTTTATCTGCCAAAACTAATCCTGGAGTGAGTTTTATGACCATGTTATAAACCTCTGTAAAGTAAAGAATGTAATAGAAATGCTGACAGAGCCCTCCTTACGATGGGTTGAGAAGGTACAGCTATAAAACAGAAGTAATTTCTGGAATTTGGAAATTATGCATAACTGTAAAGACAAACATATTTGCCATAAATTGAAGCCCACACCTGCATGGGATATATTGGCTCCCACTTAATTCAAGGTCAGCAATAACTTTAAAACAAATTCTATTAAACTCTCATCAAGCTGTTCAAGTTAAAATTAAAGGGAGAAAAAAAAAAGCAACAAAACTCTCTGCAGGAAACTAAATCATGCAAAATTTCAAATAAACTTAAATTCCACTAAAAGAAACTAGAACACATCCTCCCTTTAAAATGCCTCTCCTATAACAGCAAAAGAATCTGATAGTTTAAAACCAAAAACAGGAAAAGTTTGTAAGTGTTCTAGAAACAAAATGCTATAGGTCGTGGTTACATAGAAAATAAAAATGAAACAATTTATCAATAGTTCGAAAAGCTACTTACTCAACTGTGATATCTCTGATGGAACTTTTAAAATATCTGTCTTCCCTGGCTAGGGAACAGGAGTAAACTAAGAAAGATTTCAACAAATACAAAGTCTACTGACACCTCTGTGCTGGCTTTTCTGTACTACTCAGGTACAACTGATTAAATATTTTCTACCTAAAGTTTCCTATAGCATTTTTCCTTGCCTTCTTTGGAGGTCATGCATCATAATGTTCACCTTTGTGATACTTTTGCCCCCATTCAATCTCACTTATCCTATAGGCCTTGATTTTGCTGCATTTATAAAATATACTTGTAAGATCTTAGGCTCTGCGATAAGATCTTGATTTTGTATATAATTGAGTGAGATTGCACAAGTTATTCATTTAACTTCATTGCTCATTTATCTACAAAATTAGGGTCCATAAAACATACCTATATTAATAGAAGTGCCCAGGTAAGTGCCATTTTGTAGGACAATGCAGCTTTATTTGGGTACCAGGTAGTAACAGCTGGTATTTACTTGAGTCACCCAAATCTCTAAATAATTAGGTGAATCTTACATCTTAAATTAAAATAAAACTAGTGTCCTCAGATGACAATAGAAATAGATGAAGAGATTGATAAATTTGAATACAAATGCTAGGTTTGTAACCGAAATGTTCCACTAATGTTTTATAATATTTAAAAAAAAAAGCATTGGTACGTTATTTGAGTACAGGCCCACCAAGACTAAAACATGGCCATGTTTGATAAGAGGACACCAGAAAACTAAGGTCCCTTCTATTTCTTGAGTGCATCTCAGACAACAGGTTATACCGAGCACAAGCTCCTATGATGAGTTATTACACCTATGGAGTCTGCGTTCTTTGCTTCAATCCTTTGGTTTGGCACAATGACTGACACCTAGTAGGTATCTATAAACGTTTGTTGAATAAAAGAAATAATGAGTGTAGTAAAGACACTCTGAGTCAATAGGCCTTTTGTGAGCTGGAAAAGGGAGTGGTATGGAAATAACTAGAATGGAAATGGGGAGACTTGGGATTTTTTTTTCTCTTTTTAATTTATCTCTTTAATGGTAAAATTAGAGCATGTTTGCATGCTGATGAGACTAATATAGCAGAGAAAAATAGAATGATAATAGAGATGAAAGAAAAAATTAAAATAAATAAAACTGTACACATCACAGTATCTGTGAAAAGGAGCTCCAGAGGAGAGATGGACTGATGGGCCTTTGTTACCAGGGAATACACTTCCTCCATGGTCAGAGGAGGGAAGGAGAACACAGCTCAAGAAGCAGGTGGGGTTACACTCCTATTACTGGAAGGTGAAGTAGTGCATAAGGTCCAAATGCCAGAGGTCTGAAACTTGTAAACTTTTTAGGGTCCCTTTGAAGATAAAAATGCAAAAGTTACAAATACAATTTAAATACATGTCCGTGGAAGGAGCTTGTAAAAGTGAGTGTTCCTGAATCTTAAATTTCATCAGTTTTGTGGAAAATCACTTTCTCTCTCTAAAATTAAATCTGGGTTCCCTATCTCATCAGCTATCTGAATTCAGGCAATTTACCAATGCTTCTGTGACTAGGTTTCCTCGTCTCTCAAGTGGGGACAAACATGGCATCCATCTCACAGGGCTTTGGAAACAAAAACCCACATGAAGATAATCTACATAAAGCACTTAGTTACTTCTCAGTAAATGTTATTGTTGTTATTGTTATTGTTGTTACTATTATTATCATGAGTCCTTGACATATAGGAAAAACACAACGAATATTAGTTTCTATTCCAGCTAGATGAAAAACAATTTTAAGAGTTCATGTTATACTTCATTTGAAATTTAAATAAAAGTCTTATAGCACATTAGACTCACATACACCCGCGCGCACACACACACACACACACACACACACACATTATTACAATCCCTCTCCCTGTTTTTCCTTCCACTTCTCCTCTTGCTTTTCCTCCTTCTACTCTTACCTGCCTGGAACTACATGGAAGAAGAAAATCCATATGTAAACTCACTTACGTCACTCCTAAGGGTAGGAGTTGTACCATTAATATGTGAAATGCAGAGCAGTAAGCCCATGGGAGCTATTCAGCAAAATTTGGCTGCTAAGAAAATTATTGATATATGCCATCATTCATAGTTCAATAATCCAATAAAATTTGAACGCTAAAAATGGTATCAGAACCAATGGTGCACTTGGTGACCTTTTAGAGTATATGGCATAATTCTCTTTGTTGTTGTAGCCCTAAGTATGAGATTAATGGAATCCTATCTCGGATACGGAGTCCACATTCCATAAATGCTCAGTGGGTGACTGGTTCATCATGAGAGAAGGAAGATAAATATAAAGGGTGACTGACTGGAGTTTTTCACACACTGCTAAACTCTAAGAGAGCGAATACCTACAAGGCATTCTCTATCAGAAAATGTTCATTTGGATAAGTCTGTCACCAAAAGAAATGCAAAACAATGTTAAAAAAACTTACTTCGAGTATTCATAACCAAAAAACTGTTCATTCAATTTTCTGCAGTAGCACATACTCAAATGATGCATAAAACATTTAACACTGTTGTTCTCCAGGTTTATTAATGCTTGCTAACTCATTTATTCTCATGCTGATAATCTTGCCTGAAGCATCTCACTTTTTGTAAGGTACTAAAGTGACTTGGGTTGCAACCAAATCTGTAGTAATTAGTCAGCTAAATCTGTAAGAAACTGTTGGGATACTTTGTTATTACACAAAATATTTCAGAATTCAAAGTATTTCTCAGAATATTTCCATCTACCATATGTCTATGCCTGAATAACCTGAATGAATAAAAGAGAATCCCTATAAATATTTTTTTTAAAAAGGGCGTTTTTGTTTTTGTCATTGGCTTTGTCGGGCAGAGAGATTCCCAATATGTGTATTTGTAATAAGCAAAGCAAAAAATGAAACAAGAAAGTAATGCTAATGGCAATGAAAGTATGGCTTTTTATCCTC
Source organism: Paguma larvata (assembly GCA_030068075.1). Lineage (NCBI taxonomy): Eukaryota > Metazoa > Chordata > Mammalia > Carnivora > Viverridae > Paguma > Paguma larvata. The sequence goes on along the minus strand of CM057826.1, from coordinate 53,505,090 downwards.
TATAACATACTCTAAAAAGGTTTCTTCAGTAAAACTTGGATGGTAGAGAAATCTATTTCTCAGAAAGTTTGGATGGAATGTGAAAATGTTTGAGATACAAACTTAAAGTTATTTAATATGAGAGGCAGGATGACAATGTACAAAATGCCAAACCACAGTGCTATCGATTCAAACCTGAGTTAGTCTCCACAAAAGGCAAGCTCTAGGTACCGGCAATTCCTCTTCTTTTAATTCCCAGTCTTTTAGAAGTGCTAAAAGTGCACTGCTCACCGGAAATGTACTATGACACTGAGTATGTATGACGTCTTCTATTAGAGATTGAGAGTAGACAGCATCTTGTCACCTCCTTAAATTTAACAAAACAATTAAGTCCAGAGAGGTTAAGTGACTGATCCACATTAAGACAGCTAATTTGAGCACCACAGTAGAAAGAGGGGCCACAAGAGAAGGTGCGAAGTGTGAGATCTTGTAGTCATACAGGTCAGAGCTGAAATTCCACCTCTATCACTTACCTCCGTAAGAAGTACATGGTATAGAGATTCACAATGCTAGTTCTTGACCAAGAGGACCTTATTAAGTTAGCTTCAGCTTCCTTATCAGCAGAAAACTAGTGATCACACAGTCCATTTCCATACTGTGGTGCCCATAACATTATACAAGCAGAAAGGAAAGCAGTACTCAATACCTAGGATGTGTTTGTCAGTATTCCACTGGACATACAGCCTGAGTTGCTTACGAAGAGAAACCACATATTTGCTGTTGCTCCTCAGATGTGCTCAGTCCATAGGCATGCCGAGGACTGAAATGATAGGGAAGGGGAGGAAGCCAGGGTAGCAACAGGTAAAGAAATTACCCTGAGAGGTAAGCTCCATCAGCAACACTCTATCAGGTAATATTTATCTATAGGAAGTCAGCCTATTCAGATATGATGTAGGCCAGTGACCAGATCCAAAGGGATATAATCTGGGACAGAGGTCACAGGGGTTTCCATGTGTGATAATACTCAAAGTCAAAGAAATATAGCCCTCAGTCTTAGTAAACCAACCTTTTGGGACAGGCAGAGGCACATCAAGTAATGGGAAAATAAGGAGAAGTACCTAAGAATATAAGCCAGTGTTAGTGCCGTGCCGAAGAAGTTATGACTTTGAGAGGGACTGAAGTTCCTGTGGGAGTTGGAGTTAGGAAACCAAAGTCATACAAACTGACAGAAGTAACCAGTTAGAGGAACTTAAAGGGCTAGGCTTATAAAAGCCTAATGTGGTTCCACTCTGATCCATTTTTATAGGCTGTGGAAAATTCCCAGAGAGACTCGGGGACCATGTGTGGCCAGCTTTTAGGAGTAAGGTATCATGGAATCCAAGTTGGTCAGAATTAGACAGGGGCTGATCCTAACATCCTACAAATACTAGCATCCCTGACAATGCAAGATTTGGCAGTGATTAGGATGTGGCTAGATGAATGAGAGTCCCTTCATAGACAGAACACACTTGAGCTATATCTAGAAATAAATCCAAGTCTGTCTCATTCTGTTTTTAAAATAAAGATGCCTTTCTTCTTGAAATTCCTCTTGAATAGGTTATTTTTAAAATTTTTATGTTTATTTATTTATTATTGAAAGAGAGAGAAAGAGCATATTTGAGTAATGAAGGGGCAAAGAGAGAGGGAGAGAGAGAATTCCAACCAGGTTCCGTGCTATCAGCAGAGAGTCTGATGTGGGGCTCAATCTCATGAACCCTGAGATCATGACCGGAGCCGAAATCAAGAGTTGGATGCTTAACTGACTGAGCTACCCAGGCGCTGCCCTCTTGAATAGGTTTTACACACAAATATAATAAGGGTTTATTCAAGGATTTTCATACTTCTCTGCTATTACACATGTATTTTTCTAAAAAGAATGCTTAAAACCAATGGTGTGTGTGTATGTGTGTGCATGTGTGTGTATGTGTGTGCATGTGTGTGTGTGTTTTAGGGAAGTTTCAGTAGCATAATATCAAAATTAAAAAGCTGCAACATAGGAGTAAGAAACTAATCATTCTTATGCATTTCCTATTCAAGCAACCAGTCAGGAAATGGGCCAACAGAAAATAAAGAGGACCGCAAGGAGAAATTTACTCATCTTCAAGTGGAAATTATTTGAATGATAGAACTGAATAGAAATTACTTTCTTCATACAAAAACAAGATAAATCCTGATAATGTTCTCTTACATTTTAAAGTGTATTATTCAGAATCCCTAGCAAGTACATAATAAGCAAGTTAGCATTTCACTATAGAACGGAAGCAAAAACTACAGTTCATCAATGAGCAAACAGTAATATAAGCCCAAAATCCATATGAAATCTTACTACATACATATATTATGCAAATTTATATTTTATATAAATATGTATTGGTCAAAAGGTCAGCAGGAGATTTACAGGTGGTAAACATTATCAAAGGCAGTAATGCAAGAAAGCATCTTTAAAGAAGGGCTCATTGCAACTCTACCTTTATTAGTCATGAAATCTTATCTTCCTATAACCTTGCTTTGCCTCAGTTTCCCCATCTGTAAATGGGAATTGCAACAACAGGTCATCCCTTACAGAGTCAATTAATGTAGTAAAATAATTCATGAGAATATAGCATATACTATATATATGAATTCATGGTTGTCATTCAGTAAGTTTTAGTTGTTATTATTGAGGTATGCTTCAGGAAAATGTTCGGAAACTTACCAAATAAATAAATAAATAAATAAATCTCAGGTTAACACAGCAGTAAATTAGGCAACCAGCATTAACATGCCCATCTGTATTCACCTGCTTGTCAAGGACTTGCTTACTAAATAAGATAATCCATTTATCAGACCTCTCTAATTAATAAGTACACAGCTCGTCTCACTGCGCTCTTTTATCAGATATATGACATTAGTTGCAAAATGACATGACAGTGATATAAAAATTACAACATTAACAGGCTCTGAATAAATAAAACCTGAAGCAAAATCTTTCCTGGTGCCAAGAATAGAATAGCTGAGATGCAGATGGATATTTCGGAATTGAGTATAGAACAGTAAATCATACAATACTGGCAGGACACTAGAGAGGATACTTTTTCAAAATAAAACTATGAAATATTGGTGGGGACATACAGCTCTGCTATTTCATTGTGAATGACACAGTAAGTCTAATAACATTGCTGATTTATTGAAGACCTTATCACATTTTAAAGGGGGGTGTTTCACTGATTCTCTACCCACTACAGAACTTGTGCTGCTGTGCCAAAAGAGGGTTTGATCTTTACTCAAGTAAAAACCGATTTCTTCTACATAAGGACAGTAGGAAATTCGGTCTCCACTCCTTTGAATATAAACATTTCAACATATGTACTACCACGGGCATGTGTTCATATTGAAAAAGTCAATCAATTTTTATAATCAATAACTTATAGTTGCTTGTATTACTTAGAAATATGATTTTGGTCTGTTTAATACCACTATTTCTACGGCCTATCCATGTTTTCCTTAAACTGACAAAGGGTTATTTTTCCTCTCACTTCTCCAGAGAAGGAATCATGGTATATTCCATAAACCAGGCGAGTGGGGTGGGCGGTGGGAAGCTTGTCCATTCCTCTAACTCTATTATTAACTCCTGGGTTCCCAAATATCTCAGCTTAGGCTTCTGTTTTCACAGAGTCACTGAGAAAAACAGCTGCGATATTTTACTTAAAGCCCTTTATCTGATCAATGGAACCATGTTGGGTTAAAAAAAATAAGCCTCTTTATAAATATTCCCTGTTTTGCTTCCCAGGAAACTACACACAAGTGTTCCTCTTTGGACTCATTTTCTTTGTCACTGGCTGCTGCACCCTCCTCACCACTCTCCCCTCTACCCCTCACAAGCTATATTTATGAGCTCACACAAATATATGTCTCACTGTTCAATAGTAAGACCTTAATTCCAACTCCTGGCCCCCCATTAAACAAGTAATGGTCCTTCGAAAATAAATTAAAGGGTTTTGTTTCCATTTTGGTAGCAACTTAATTTCTTTAAAAATTAGTAGAAGGTAACTACAAATGTTTATAACATTCGTTTTAAGGAATCATCCACTTATTGGATATACCTCATAAATAGCCTTTTTCAACTTCCATAAAAGAATGGTACATGAAACAACAATTAAGTAATTTTCTAATCAGTTTTGCAGCACTGGCCAATCATTACAATATAATAGATTTACCATCAAATAATGCTGCAATAAACCTTCAAAAAATATGCATCGCTGAAAGTCTTAAAATATTTCCAACTAATTTGTTTTAAATAGTGATTTTTAATGTCTCAATATAAATCAATGAGAGTATGATAAAGAAATGATGTCTCAAAAAATCAGTTTGGGCACTATGAATTTAAACACAGTAATCGTCCTGATATTACTCAGAAGTTTCTTTTTTTTTTTTTTTTTTACTTTTTTATTTTTTTACATTTTAAAGTGTGATTTTGAAAGGTACATCATGGGAATATATTCAATGATACTGTAATACTGCTGTGTAGTGGCAGATTCTAGCTACACGTGTGGTGAGTATAGCATAGCAAATAAAGAGGTTGAACCACTGTGTTGTACACCCAAAAGTAGTATATAACATTCTGTGCCAACTACACTCAAATAAAAAAAAAATTAAATAAAAAATATTTGACTTTGGAACACAGCTATTACTCAGTTACTGATTTCCATTCTCTCAGCACCAAGACTCCTTAGAAAAAGTGTCATAGTAACATTGAAAGTAAAGATACATTTTTAAAGCTGAAAATTGTTCTATAAGTGTCACTACTGGTCATAACATTGACTAAATCATTCCAAAATATTTGACAGTATTCAACACCTCTCTTTTTGAATAGTATTTGTCTCATGTTTTCTTATTTTACTCAGAGTTTTCTGGAATTGAAGAGTATTTTGCTTATCACATTGATTTGTTATTTGTGTTTTATTTTTAATTGTTTTTTACAAGATCCTTATTCTAATTAAATGTGAATATTTAATATTTACTTGACAGGTAAAATATAAAGAGAATCAAAAGATATTGAGGCAAAGATAGTATTTTCATTAGTATAACTCCTCACCTGATGATTATGCTAGCCTTTCATGGAATGCTGCTAAGCCTTATTAATATTTCAATCATTTTTCTGTTAGAGAAGAAAAGGAAAGAGAATATGAAAAGTAAGATTTAATTAAAATTAAGTTTAGAAAGTTAACTAATCATTCCAAAACTATATGACCTATTATCATATAGTTTGAAAAAAATTAGTGTGGAAAAAAATTAACCTTTATAAACACAATATTTAACCAGAATTTCAGGAAGTTTTGTTACATAAAAAACAAATTGAAAACAGTTCCAAGGAAGGGGGCCTTAACCTGGTAGGCATTTTTCTAAGATCCTTCTTAGGACAATGGTCCTTTCACAAGTATGGTGATTTAAAATGATTTAGGTACTATGTTCACATGCTTTGGACAGACAAATGAGCTTTTAAAATGTCTAATAATGTGATTATGCAAGAACTGTAAGTCCTCCCAACTAATGAAAACATCCTCTCTTCCTCACCTTCTTGAGCCTTTTTATCCTCTTGACATCTACAGAAATCCTTAGGATGAGATGATGCTACCTTAATATAAATGCTGAGTTTATTTAACATCATCAAACTGTTATGTCCAATTGTCCACATGGGTTTGCATATGGATTTTATAAAGCGTGTATGCAGCTTAGAGTAAATTCTATATTAGCAAAATTTGATTTGTATTACTCTTATACTCAATCAAGGATAAAATCAAAGTTGTCCTATATATTCAAATACATGGAATACACTAAAAATAGAGTAACCAGATATTTTCAAAACAGCTTTATAATGAACTAGTATGTCTATAATTACTGTGAATAAAATAAATACCTGGCACCTTTCATATATTACATATTAATTAAAAATAGTTAATACAGAAACACTTTTGCTATCTAAAATTATTATTCATTTTATAGTTTTTCATAATATGTTAAACTATTTAGTTTGTAAGATCTAAGAAAGCATTATTCTAAATAAAATTCATTTTTGAGTGAAAATATTTGCTGTTTTTCTTATTTATTCTCTGTTAAATGTACCTTTGTTCTGTTTGTCCCACATTTAGACTAAATCTCTTTAAAATACTAAACAAAGTTACCCACCTAATTTAGACTATATTTTCTCTTCAATATATGGAACAGCAAACATTTCGAAGATGATAGGAAATAGAAAATTTTGATGAAAACTACAGATTTTTTTTCTTGGAAAACAATGCAGCACATACCTATACATATACACCACATTGTTGTTTAAAATATCCATAGATCACAGGTTAAGAGTATCTGACCTAGAAAATTAATGGAACCATATTCTATTATAAAAAATCTTATTTTCATTTTTTTTCTTATTTCACTTTGGAATAAATATCTGGCCATAATTTTGTCACTAGAAAAATGTGAAATTTAAGAGAAGAATGAGAAACTCAGAAGTGAAACTGTAACTGTGCCACAAATAGCATAATTTAGAATAAGTGCATTGGCTCAAGAGTCAGCTACTCAAAACCTGACAAGTTTTGTCATTTTCTTCTTTTTCTTGCAACATCCCCAGTGACTAAGAATATAATTATTATCTCTGTAGTTTCAATAATCTCCTTTGACCATATTCATATTTTTTCCCCATAAACACTTGAAGGAGAGAATCTGAAACCTGAACTAGATGGCTTCTTTTTATATATGTCCTCAGGTTAAGGACATTATTTATCCTGTTGACTGAGCCAGGACACATCAGACATCACCTAAGGAGGAACCCCCCCCCCCCCGCCACTGAATTAATGCCATGTTCTGTCTCTCGATTAAATAGCTAATTTAGATTTTTCTTCAGTCAATGCATTCAAAAAGATTGATTATTTTTGGATGAAATCAAGTACTTATAGTACTTGCAAAAAGAGTTTTTGCTTATTTTCATTGTTTTAAGAGATAAATATTCAAAATGGGAACTTTCATACAGGAGTTGAAAATGTTGCATTTTATAAGCCTATTTGGCCTCAGTTCTCTTTATTAGAAGAGAGTCTAAAATGATTTAGTATTTAGTGTTTACAGTTTCCCATGGTCCAATATGGTGACTTGTTGAAAAACACTGTATAATATATTTGAAAGAGCATACAGTCTGGAACCATGCTGCTTCGGTTCAGATTCCAGCTCTTCTACCTCCTATCCTTGACATCTTGAGCCAGGCATCTTTTTTGTTTAATATTTATTTATTTTTGAAACAGAGATAGAGAGAGAAGAGGGAAGGGGCAGAGAGTGAGAGGGAGACAGAATCCCAAGCAAGCTCTGTGCCATCAGTACAGAGCCTGATGTGGGGCTTGAATCCATGACTGCGAGAGCATGACCTGAGACAAAACCAAGAGTTGGATGCTTCACCAACTGAGCCACCCAGATGCCCCTTGAGCCAGCCAGGTATTCTACCCTCTCTGTTCCTTGGTTTTCTTATCTGTTAAATGGAGACAGTGTTTGATACCATTAGAGTACCTACCTCAGAGAGTTGTTTTGTAGATTAAACAAAATTCATTAATTCAGTTCCTTAGTTATTGTGCTAAGAGCTCTACTTAGCATACAGAAGTGCTATATGAATATTTTCTATTATTGAGGATTATTTACTTTTGGCTTCTTTAAATAAAATGTTCAGTTTAGAGGTATTTTTCCCTTTATAATTACTACTGAAATCAATTGTTGATGTCGGCACTAATTTAAAAAGAGTTACTCCTGGGGAAGGTGGAGGGGGAGGCAAAAAATAAAATAAAACAAAGAGAGACTTACTCTGATGTTTATATCTAGACATCTTAGTATTAATGGACTACACTTCCCATAACTACAGGCTCATTCATTTCAAAATCCTATAATATACAATGCTAGGATACATGTCTATTTTTTCATTCTCCATGCTATTTAGATGTTACTGTTAAATTATTATCAACAATATATGCCAATGAATTTGCATTTTTACTAACGAATGTGTGCACTAAAAAATGTCCTTGGGTGATATAATTAATCACTTTATTTTCTCTTTGAACTGTCAACATTTGTGTGGAAACTTTATAATTTTTTTCCAACTTGAGATTCAATTTCTGATATTTTCCCCTATGCTTGGTTAGTTTCTTGTTCTCAAATAACTGATAAGTTTGACATGCCCTATTTAAAACTAGGCTGGGATTTCCATATTTTTCTAATGCATGATATAATGCTAAAATATAAAAATGCCATGTCAGTTGCTCTCCACAAAAAGTGTTCTTTCTGTATAAAATAATATTTCCTTCAATATTTTGAAATACAGTTACTCCAGAAATTCTAACAGTACATTAATGTTGTGGAGATAACTCATAAAATAGGTTCTCACGAGAAGAACTACGACTGAATTCTTGAGGATAAATGAATTGTTGTGGTCCTACACATAACAAAAAAAAATTACTTTAACTCCAATTGGTATAATATAATGAAACATTTCAGCAGCCTAAGTGTTATTTAGCAGGCTAAGTGTTGCCTATGAAAAAATTAAAACAATTAACTAAAAGGTAGGAGAATAATATCTTTTCTTTACAACAAATATTTCCCAAAGCACCTACTTTCTCTCTTTGAGAACTCTATTTTTCTAACAACTTAACATCGACTTCGTGAAAAGATAAAGTATGCATAAAATACACATACATATTATATATATATTTATGTATTTTTAAGTGTATATATGTACTATAATAATTATATTATCATATGTAAATGTGCATATATATAAATTTAATATACATTATATCCTGCAGCAACTATAAATGTGATGCAGTATTAAGTGTCATTTTTAAACCAAATTTATAAAGAAATATGTTTAAAAGAGTGTTCATCCCAGTTTTGTTTATAAAAGCAAAATACTAGAAATGTCCTAACCATTTGCCAATAGGAAAGTCAAAAAAAATTGTGATAAGTTCATACAATGAAAGAATAGGCAGCCCTGAAAAGCGTGTTGGAAAAAATATTTTGCAATTCCCTGATCTTAATTAGATTACAAAAACAGCATATATGTATGTATGTGCTTTTCTTTAGTATAGTTTTAGATATGCAGAGACATAGTTATACATATGTAAATATAAAATTTGCCAACCCAAATGCTTTATATACATTATCCTAGGAGGTAGAGAACTGACACTCAGGGAAGTGAATTAATTTGTTCAAGGTTACACAGATATTAAGTTGACTCGCAATCCATGTGTATCTGTTCTCTTGAGTGAGATGCTCAACTCCGTAACTGTGAAGTAAGTAAAAGCTATAATAAAGGAAACACTATAATACTTATTATTTTTAAATAGACAAAAACTAAATATGAAGTATAAAGGAAAGAACAAAACTAAATATTTCTCGTGTTGGGTAATAATGTAGATAAAGAAATTACTAACTAACTAGAACAATAGTTGTGCTTATTGTTTTGCATCATTTGATTTTATACAGAAATCACACCAGAATTATTCTTACTGTACTTTTCATCATATTCCAAATTCATTTTTATGCCTTTTCATCATTTCAAGTTTTTCACTCACTTGGACATGATGTAACTCATAACCAAGAATTTTAGTTTTAAGCATTTTTACTACACTGGATGCTGAGGTCACAGCTTTCAATTTTGGCATTAAATCTAGAATAGAATCCTTGGTCTGCATTTTTAAAATATAGATGGCATGCACAATTCATTGTACAAATATAGACAATCTTAAAGAGTAAGATGCTATATTGTGGGTCATACATGTATAAAGACTTGGAACTATACAAGTATGAAGTTGGTCAAAATTTACAATAGAAAAAAATGTAAAGATAAATGAATAAAACAATTTAGCGAGTTTAATCTTATGTTTCCTTTCTCCATTTTTGTATTTTTTATTACTGTTTGTCATCACTGTGTACCTTTATTATCGCTTAACAATGAATGACCATTAATTTACATTACCATATGACTGCTTTTCATAAATTTTGCAGAGATGGCAGGCAGAAAGACTGATATTTTGAAACCGATGATAAAGAGAAGTCTCAATTTAACAAATTATACTTGACAAAATGATTTTGAAACCAGGAATTCACAATTGGGCTTATTTTTCCTTCCTGCTTTGAATATCATTCTTCTTTGGAGACTTATACTTTGGAATGTCTTAAGTGATTCATAGAAGTTGTACCTATTATAAGATAGCTTTATCCCATAGAATATTTCATGAATTTCCCATTACTTCTACGTGAATAAGGTGTAACATCTCTGGTGTGTTATTCACATACCTCATTGTCTTTTTGAGTGAATATATTAAATACTTTCAAAGAAAAAAAAAGATTACAAGTCCAAATATTTGCAAACCAAAGAAGATATATATCTTAAATGGGTGAAGAATGATTGCAACAGAGGAGAGAAGGGAAAAGAAAGAAAACAGAAGGTGTCTGTATCCATTAAAATGAACCCGCTACGATATAATTCTGGTCCATATTTTACCACATGGAAACTGAAAGCAGGCACCTTTGATCATATCTCCAGATTCTTTAAGAGAAGACAGATATTCTCATTTTATATTAAAGCAGCTAAATTTTAAACGTTGACAAGTAATTAAAGTTTTAAACATTGTATAGAACCAATATGGACAATATAATATGTACAAGCCAAATATGTAAACCAAATATATATTCAGTAGCAATTTTCAAAGACACTCCAATAGAGATTAAGTTGATATTATCCCAGTCATTGTTGTTTTTTTTTAACTTAAATCCGTAGATAGGCTAAAACTAATTATTTATCATTAATCAATAAAACAGGGTACATTTTTAAAAATAGAAATATCAGGAAAATAGGATTGCAGCACTTCATCTGAACAAAGCCACGTTGGAAGTTGACCAGGAGGAGATAGATGGTCTGAAAAGTAACTGAAGCAAGAACAAACTAACCTTAGGAATAATAGCAAACCTGAAGAAAATTGGCATTCGTTGACAAAGTGCTTTGAGTTGGATAATCCTGAGATGCCCATTATAGCAAATTAGGTTAAAAGGAGAGGGATTAGCAAATATTCACAGACAGTTACTATACATTGTTGATTATGTCTGCTCTTACAATGTATTATTTTATCATGAAATTAAATTCTGTAAACGTTTGCTTGCTTAACAGGACAACATTTTGCTTAAATATTGAAAGTGTGTGTCTTTTGTTTTTATTTTCTTCTCCGTAGGTGTTTCTCAATGTTTGTTTTAAGAAACTACATCTGGTGAAATATTTGTTGTAGGAAAATATCTGTATTCATTTAAAATTTGTAAGCTATGTTTACCATAGTAGCTTGATGTTATCCACAGTTTGGATAATTAATTCAATAGGACGTCTCTTATCTAGCATTAATTAACTCAACCTGTATAAAGATACAGAGGGTTTGTTTTGTTTTTGTTTTAATTAGGATCATACCTAATAGTATATTTCCTCTTTTAAACAAATATTAGCAAAATGCAGCAAGTTTAACAAAACAGCTGTAATGCACAATGCTTAATCCCCATTTGTGACTATACTTAAAAAGTTGATATGCACTAAGCATGTAATGGAATGATTAAAAGATTTCATTTTTTTTTATTTTTTTAATGTTTATTTATTTTTTGAGAGACAGACATACAGAGAATGAGCAGGGTAAGGGCAGAGAGAGAGGCAGACACAGAATCTGAAACAGGCTCCAGGCTCTGAGCCATCAGCACAGAGCCCGATGCGGGGCTCGAACTCACACACCGTAAGATCATGACCTGAGTTGAAGTCGGCCACTCAACCGACTGAGCCACCCAGGCGCTCCCGATTAAAAGATTTCAAACAGAAATTTGTTAAAGCAAACAGAATAATGACTATTAAAACAAAGGTATGATGTCAAGATGATGGGATGTAACAGACTAAATTATCTACTGGCAAACTATTCCTCAAATGTCATATTTAATTCTAACAAATTTTAAGACATTATAAACAATAAAAATGTATTTCAGTGACTTCCTCTCTCTTTCTTTTCCTCCCTCCCTCCCTTCTTCTTCTAGGTCTTAGTTCTTTTTATTTTCTTCACAGAATCCCTTTGAAAATCTGTCTTCCTTTCCCAGCGAGGTAGAGAAAAACATGACCTAGTTGGGACCAAAATGAAGCACCCTCTGAGTTTTGCCGTTTTCCTATCTTTTTGATTTTCAACAAAATATTTGACTGTTTTATGCCATAGTATCCTCAGCTATAAAATAGGAATAAAACCAGTTCTTTTATCATAGAATCTCATTTTTTTTAATGTTTATTTATTTTTGAGAGACATAGAGGCACAGCGTGAACAGGGGAAGGGCAGAGAGAGAGAGGGAGACACAGAATCGGAAGCAGGCTGCAGGCTCTGAGCTGTCAGCACAGAGCCCAACGCGGGGCTCGAACTCACAGACTGCGAGATCATGACCTGAGTCGAAGTCAGCCGCCCAACCGACTGAGCCACCCAGGTGCCCCAGAATCTCATTTAATCTTTTAAACAATTCTATGATTAAAGAACCACTCTTATTCTCAACAAAGTATCTGACTTATAATAAGTGTTCAAAATACAATAGCTATTGATATTATAACTATTAATTTATTCACTATTACTATAATATTGCTTTTCTGATCTATGAGTAGATAATTGAAACTTTCACTAGTTGTTAGATAATCCTCAAAGGAGACTGGGTGTTAGCAAACCTGTTTGTTAAATTTACCACACTGAGTATACTAAAAAGTGAAAGGTGCAATTAACCGACTATGATCTTTCAGGTATTCCTTAAAGAATTGTATAGTTTCTAAATAAACATGAACCTATCAGGCCAAAGAGCTCTTCAATATTATTACTTATTAGGCAGACCCAGAGTTCATCTTTTCATTTATATGCTCATGGTAGTGACATGCCCAAGTAACTCTGTATGATTATGACCTAAGAATATTTTTTATTGAAGTTTAGAGGTGATATTCATTTATGAAGTCATTAAAAAATCATAGATATTAAAAAGTGGCATAATGTTAAACATACGTTTGGAGACAGAATGCTGGGCACAGTTTCAAGTTAACAATGGACATTTTATTTTGCTGTTTATTCTCTATATAATTTTCCAAAAGTGCATTTGAGGTGGCTTAATTTACACCAGTATGGTTATAATACAACATAGACATGTAGAAAACCTCATGCAACCTTTTTGGAAATTGTCATAGCAATCATTTATCCTCTGGATTAGTTAGTTTAACATTATTATAGGTGGAATGAGAGGGTGTACCATTCATCACCTTAGTTTCGCCTTTTTTTATTTAAATATTTTATTTTCAAATTGGTTTACATATAACGACACCAGTGTTCATCCCAAAAAGTGCCCTCTTTAATGCCCGTCACCCCCTCTCCCCCCTCCCGCACCCCCCTCACCCTCAGTTTGTTTTTAGTCTGTGAGAATCTCTTATGTTTTGTCTCCCTCTCTCTCTGTGCCTTTTTTTTCCTTTGCCCTCTTCCCCTCCCCCATGGTTTTTGCTAAGTCTCTCAAAATCCACCTATGCGTGGAAAAATATGGTATCTATCTTTTTCTGACTGACTTATTTCACTTAACATAATACCCTCCAGTTCCATCCATGTTGCTACACATGGCCAGATTTCATAAATTTGCCTTCTTAAAATCTCCAACATGTAACTTCTCTTTTGTTCTGTTTCCCTTGGCTACCTACGCAACATGACACAATATACATTTTAGTGCGATTTACCTGTTTAAGAGTTTGGGGAAGGAGGGAGGTGATGATTGGTAAAAATTTGCTATATTCAATGTCCTACACCTTGTTGTCAGGGATCTTTCTTCCTCATTTTCTTTCAATGAATCTAACTTTAACATAGTTTTTGAATGCTTTTTTTCTTCCTAGTAGGTGGTATAGGTTTTACACTGGCATTCACTAAGGCCTCCTTCCATTCCAAGGAGGTCATCTGATGGAATTCAGAGTCCTCCTTCCAGTGGAGTTAGGAAACATCAAGCATGGGTATTTATTAGAACAAAAATTATTTTACATGTTAATAAATATTCTCAATATATAACAATTTCAATAAATTTATATTAGTACTTAAGGGATTTTAATTTCAAACGTTACATGACATTGAATCACTGAGTGACCACTGTGGAAAAAATGTAATCTAACAAATTGAACCTCTTTTCCTGTGGGGATCCTGAGAGAACTATAATTAGGAGGATTAAAAGTTATGATTTTTAAGTAGGGGATGTAATTGATAATGTAATTATTAACTAAAATTGAAAGAACAAAATTATTCCCATTTTTTTTACTTTATTTTGCTTTGTCCTTGTCCTAATATTATTGGTATTAGAATGAAGACAAGCAAAAAGATGCAGTGGCCTAAGTACTCTATGTATGAGGGTCAGAATCAGCATTGTACAGCAGCATTCAAAACCTATTGAGCAGTATTTCTCAGGCATCTGTGAAAAAATACCACCCCCTTTTTTTTTTTTTTGTAATTTCCTGTCAGTTGCTTACCAATATTTTTGTAAATAAGTAAACCGCTACAAAAATGATCGTGCACGTGAACAACAGAACAATGCCATAAAAGGCTCTAAATGGATAGTCTTGATTTCTTTATTCATCTCATTACAGATCAGCAATAAATAGTTCTTAGATTGGCACAGCTGGTGGATCACGTTTGAGTAGGGAATATGAATATGGAAGAAATGACTTCTGGTAATGTACGGTGCATGCTCCATGATTAGTTTTTAAAAACCCTCTCTGCCACTTTGGCGTAAGGTGGTATCTCTGTATGGATATTACTCAGTGATCAAAAAGAATGAAATGTTGCCATTTGCAACAACATAGATGGAAGTAGAGTGCATTATGCTAAGTGAAAAAAGTCAGAGAAAGATAAATATCATCTGATTTCACTCCTATGTGGAATTTAAGAAACAAAACAGATAAACATAGGGGAGGGGAAGGGAAGGAAAAATAAGATGAAAACAGAAAGAGAGACAAACCATAAGGGACTCATAAATACAGAGAACGAACGAAGGATTGCTGGAGGGATTTTGGGTGGGGGGATGGGCTAAATGGGCAATGGGCATTAAAGAGAGCACTTGTTGGAAAGAGCTCTGGGTGTTAATGTAAGTGATGAATCACTAAATTCTACTCCCGAAATCATTATTACACTATATGTCAACTAACTAGGATTTAAATGAAATAAAATAAAATAAGAAATACCTATATCCGCAAAAAATAAGCAAATTAATTAAAAAAAACCTTCTTCAGAAAGGGAAAAAAGCAAAAACAAAACAAAACAAAAACTTCCTACCACTGAAAAATAAACAAATTGATATTAACATATGAATGACTACATCACAAAAGTAGCACAACATGTTACTGCTCATAAAAATATGTGTCAACTTAAAAGAAGTGATTGCCTGGCCTTCATCCATTTTGTTGTTGGGCAAATGATCCTGGAGATGTTAAAAAGAATTTTCTGAATCTGTATCCAGATTTTTGGTAATTTATCAAATCCCTGGGATTCTTTTCCATTCTTCATTCCATTGACTACTGACTGTAGAAGAACAGTCTCCCATATGCTGATTACAATCTCTTTTTATAGTAGTCCCTCCTTATCTACAGTTTTGCTTTCTGTGATTTCAGTTACCAATGGTCAACCATGGTTCAGAAGCAGACATATGGTCTGACATATGGTCAGAAGGCCAAAGGTTGTCTAACAGTACATCACAATCCCTACGTCATTCGCCTCACTTCGTCTCATCACATGGGTATTTTATCATCTCACATCATCACAAGAAGAAGGATGAGTACAGTACAACAAGATATTTTGAGAGAGAGACTAATTCACATAAGGTTAATCATAGTATGTTATATTTTTTCTATTGTATTATTAGTTACTGTTGTTAATATCTTATTGTGCCTAATTTATGAATTAAACTTTATCATAGGTATGTATGTACAGGAAAAAAAAGCTACATACAGAGAGAGTGTTTGGTACTATCTGCACTCTCAAGCATCCACAGGAGGTCTTAGAATATATCCTCACAGATGAGCGGTGGGAGGTGTTACTATACTATAAAATTTCTGTTAGCTTCCACCCAGTGCCTCCTTCCTCTGCATTATTAAATGACTGGCACTCAGAGGAAAATTTACTTTGAAAAAATAGTTCAGTTTCAAGTTTTCAAACCAAACCAATACTATTTTAAATCTACTTAAAATCAAATCCAAAAATCCAAAAATAAATTATTAAGGCTTGTGCCCTCACCCTATGGCCATCCATAGTCTGAATGTTCTTCCTAAATCAATGGGTTGTTTATTATTATTGTTATTTCTATTTAAAAAAAACATGAATTCTGTACTGAAATCTTTAAAAAAACATTTAGTTTTTATCACATATGATGTGATTACTAAAAAAGAAAGATAAGATATTGTTTAAAATATAAAGTATGATTAAAAAATTCTCAGGGATTATTCTAGTGAAATATTTCTTATAGTTGGAATTCCTCTCACATTAAAACTAAATACACAATAGGGAAGTTTCAAGATGTAGTTGACTACATGGTAGTATTTCTATCAGTGAGAGAACTAGTATCCTGATCAATAGGTTCCAAGGAAGATTCACTAAAATTACACCATAGATTTCATAATGATCACTTTCTACTGTGCATTGAGCTGGTTCATTCATTTCAGTGCAGTGCAAGGAAGCAGATGCAGTTAAAAGAACATCTAACGTAGAACACTGATCAAAGGGAACTGTTACACCTGATCAGGTGATATGCCTTTAAAATATCAGTGGCAAATAAACAAAACAAAACAACAAAACAATGGCGGACCTGAATGACTAAGTCAGTTGAAGACAGGCTCAGGTCATGATCTTGCATTTCATGGGTTCGAGTCCCATGTCAAGCTCTGCACTGACAGTGCAGAACCTGCTTGGGATTCTCTCTCCTGTCTTTGCCCCTTCCCCTCTAGTGCTTGCTTTCTCTCTCAAAATAAATAAAATTTAATAATAATAATAATAATAATAATAATAATATAATAATAATACCAGTGGCATCCCTTTGACAATGATAAAAATTACCTGAGTGAGTTAAAACATTTGAGCAGAATCAGTGAATATTGAGCATCAGGACAAATAATAAGTAGTATATCTTAAGTAATTATTTTATGCCTCGGTTGTGTTAGAAAGCAAGCACCTGAGGGACAAGATATTTTACCATTTAAAAAATGTATATTGCCTATTTATTATTTTTATTATTTATTTATTATTATTATTATTATTATTATTATTACAAAATGATTTTTAAATAAAATGTCAATGTTTGCAGAAAATAACTTACAAACAGTAGCAGAGTTATCTATAACATGTAGACACTTCTAATTTTCCTTAATATTCTACAGAAATACTTTTTTTTTTTCTTTTTGAGATAGAGAGCACGCAAGGGGTCCCATGTGTGGAGAGGCAGAGGGAAAGGGAAAGAATCTTAAGCAGGCAGGAGCCTGACTCAGGGCTCCATTTCAGGGCCCTGGGATCATGACCTGAGCTGAAATCAAGAGTTAGATGTTTAGCTGACTAAGCCACCTACGTACCCCTACAGAGATACTTTTAAAGAAAATAAATGAAATTGAGGAAACCCAAATTCTCTGAAACCTTACTATGAATTTTTTCTTAATTGTACAGTTCTTCAGGCAAGACTGAAGGCAATTTTCTTCCTATCTTTATTCCTTCTCCCTTTCACATTTATTGAATACCTATTAACTACAGCATCTAAACTGGGTTTGCAGTGGGTTCCTTGTAGGGATAAAAAAGAAAACATTCCTGTTCTATAAGCCCTCAGTCCCGGTGACTGAATTAGGTTGTTGGCCATACTCAACCAGTACAATAAGTTCTTTGTTGCCTTAGAAATAATTTAATGGAAACTGAGTCCATCATCCAGTCTCCAATTTCAAAGAGCGTTAACATTTTTGATGAACTCATTTAAAACCAGATGAACAGCACATCGTTTGAATACAGATGACAAATGATTATTCTTAGAACAAATACACCAGAAGAAATTAGAAATCTAAGTGTATTAATGTATTAAAGACATATCATGAGATTACATATTTTCCAATGATGTTGCCTTTGTTCAAAATGCATTTGTCATCTCCCTTAGTGAAGAGCCTTCACAGCATACACTTAAATGTTTTAATTTTTCTAAATATTTTTCCTTGAGTATTTCATTTTATGGAAACATTCTAAAGTTATCCAGAACTAAAAGGTGAGTAAATCAGGAGACATAAAAATGGTTGAGGCTTAAAAAAATAATAATAATAAAGTTCTATTATCTGCAATGAGATTTTTATTTAGGATCTTAAATAGGTCAGAGACAACTGCACAAGAATTTCATAAATGTATGAGATAATGGCAACAAAACCAGAAAACATCTAAACATTATTATGATTATTTTTTGGAAGCATACTTTTCATTTGCACATATATATTTAAATATAGGGATTATTAATCCCTCATTAGTTTAGAGTCATATGGACAAAAGTTCATGAAGTCTCAGGTGTTATCATGTGCATGACGAAACAGAACCTTCCATAACTTATGTTGACGTTTTTAGGAGAATTCTGATCTCCAAAAAGCTGTGTGGTCCCAAACCAACTAGATATTTCCTGAAGGAATTAGAGCCTGGTTAAAATGACCAAAGCAGGACTATGTTATTAACTTGAAGTTCCTCATCTTTAATCAAAAACATACTAGCTAGAGTTCAGTTAAAAGGATTAGAGACTTTAAGTAGGTATTCAAATGCAAAATGGCAAGTACAGTTTATATTAGTGATTCAGATGTTCTATTTAGCAAGAAAGTCACACAATTAAAAACCACAATTACCCTCTTTCTCTGCCCCTCACCAACTTATGCTCTGTCTCTCTCTCTCTCTCTCTCTCAAAAATAAATAAACACTAAAAAAAAAAAAAAAAAAGGTCTCCTGGATGGCTCAGTTGGTTAAGCATCTGACTTCAGCTCAGGTCATGAATAAAGGTTCCTGGGTTCAAGTCCCACATTGGGCTCTGTGCTGACAGCTCAGAGCCTGGGACCTGCTTTGGATTCTGTGTCTTCCTCTCTCTCTCTCTTCCCCTCACTCATGCACACTCTGTCTCTCTCTCTCAAAAATAAATAAATAAATAAACAAGTAAATTCCTCTCTCTCTCTCTTCCCCTCACTCATGCACACTCTGTCTCTCTCTCTCAAAAATAAATAAATAAACAAGTAAATAAATAAATACATAAATACATAAATAAACATTAAAAAATTTTTAATAACAATTAAATTGCTTTTCCAGTTTGCCAGGGAATTTCCAAGACTATGTAAAAGTCGTATTGAATGTTGGGATACATTACTAAAATTACTGTACTTTTTTAAAGAACATATATTAAGGATAATTTTATGTTGAAATTACTACATTAAAAAAATACAATCCGACTGTGTTTGAAGAAAACGGTATGGTAGATATATAGTTCCAGATTATAAACCAACAACAGAGTGAATCATAATAATTCTATTATTTGTGAGCACAATGGAGGAAGATATGGGTAGAACAAAAGTTCAAATTTATTTCTAATTTTTTTAATATTTATTTATTTTTGAGACAGAGAGAGACCAGCTTGAGTGGGGGAGGAGCAGAAAGAGAGGGAGACACAGAATCTGAAGCAGGCTCCAGGCTCTGAGCTGGCAGCACAGAGCCCAATGCAGGGCTCGAACTCACGGACCGCGAGATCATGACCTGAGCTGAAGTCGGATGCTCAATCAACTGAGCCACCCACGGTCCCCCAAATTTATTTCTAAATATGGCAGACTAGTATTCAGTTCTATTAGAAGCTGTAGCATAGTAAATATATCTTATGGATTCATGTAATTAAGTTAAATATACTGCTTCATGGATAAGTTTTGCTTAAAGATCAATTCTCACACATGGAGAATATAGAAACCAAGAGCATATTTCCAAAATTGCTAGTAGCAAGTTGATTTTTTTTAGTAATCATTTTATTTGCTAATACGCAGAGTTAAGGTATAGCACATGCAAAATCCATTAAGATCCATTGATAGCAGAAAAGGAGATTAAGTAAAGACTCCATTGGAAAGAAGAGAGGAAGAAAACCAAAAGAAAATGATGTGCTGGAAGTCAAAGACAAATGATGGGAAAGCTAACTGATAACTAATATGTGGAATGGGATAATTGGATTAACTGTTGTGGAGAGGACTGGTGATCTTGATAAGATAGTGATGGAGAGTAAAGGGATACACCCTGACTGGTGCTAGTTCTAGAGTGTATGGAGAACATTAATTCTTTGGATGCATTTTGCTCTAAAATGGAAAGAAGTGGAGTAATAGTTAAAAAGGGAAGTGAGGTCAAGAGAAGGGTGTTTTGAGAAGAAATTACATATATATATAATGGGAAAATTTTGAGAATATGAAAATATAAATATCGAAAAAATAAAAAATGTTAGCCTCATACAGATAGGCAGCAATTATCAATTCTACTTAACTTATTAATGAGAGAACAAGCAAGATGGTAAAGAAGATTCAGAAAAAGGAGCTCTTTGGAAAAAAGGAATGTGAGATAAGATTGCAAAGTTATACATAATAAAGAAGATCAATATCTTATCGTAGTTAAACTATAATCTTTGGGGTTCTGTGTGTGTGTGTGTGTTGTTGTTGTTGTTTTGTTTTTGTTTTTGTTCACCTGTAAGACAGAAAACATTTGTATGTTTCCAGATTAAAAATAGTTTGCAATTTATCAAACTTCTACAGGTTAACATCACACTTCACAGGTCTGGGGCCATGGTCAATAGTAAACAGTACATCAAGCAAAATCTTATCTTTCTTATAATTTATTTTAAAATGCACTAAAGAGAAGATCAATAAATGGATAGATAGTGATAAAGAAAATTTCAACATTTAATGTGTGGGCTCTGCTCCTGGGCTCTCAAGGAAGCTATATTTTTAACTTTTACCAAGATCAGAATGACTTCACCAGACTTCAGAGTATGGGCTCTGTTTCTGCCCCAAGCACACATTGTACATCTGCTTTGTTAGCAAATAACCTAAAAACATTTCAAACATAAAGATAAGAGCAAGAATCTCCCTAAGTTCCCATACCTCTCAAGCCTGCAAGCTTGCGCATTCTAAAAGCATGAAATAAAATTTATATTTTTCTGGGGTGTCTTATGTCATGACAATTTGTAGCTCTTGATGTAAAAAATCCATAACCTATATTAAACATTCCTTCTCTGGAACACTCTCTTCCTGAAGCTTGTGTATCCCAGGTACCTGTCCTAACTTGGACTCATATAAAAGCCTTTCTTTTAGAAAAAAAACTAAAAGCTTTCTTCATTTTCATCAACAAAAGTAGGGTAAATTGAGGGACTGATATATGAAAAAATAAGTACAGTAAGGTACACGTTACTCACTGTAAAATTATTATAATTTGCAATGTGTTTGATAATTCTTAAAACTTCCTTAGGAAAAATACAAGAGTTAGATGATTCTTAAGCTAGATTATTAGCAAATTTTCAGGGTAAGCTTAAGAAAGCAAAAAATAATTATTCCTTAATTTCCGAGTTCATATAATTTTTCTTAACAAGGAAAAATGATAATATAGGACAAAGAGAAAAATAGCTGGGAGAGAAATCAATACTCACACATGCAAGAAGGGAAGGGAGTTTATGCACAAATAAACACATTGGCCTTAACTGCGATCCCTGTTAATACAGAGTATTCACAGAAGGCAGAATATTGGCACTAATAAAGTTAATTTGGGATATGTTTTGGTGGGAGTTATACAAATTTTCTTCTGAATGCTTGTTTTGGAAGCAAAGATTGAGATTTGAGAAAAAGAGAGGTAGAGAGAGAGAGAGAGAGAGAAATTTATGACAGTTGGGAAGGTGGGAGAGCAGCCAGCAGCCGTGTGCATTTCCACCTGTGTTCAATTGCGCAGGTACAGGTGTGGTATAGGCAGCCAGTTGCATTTAAAAAGTTATGGTTTTGCCAGCAGAATATGATAGACTACAAATGTCTGTGTGATACGAAGAGAACAGTCTTTGCTCGGTGGTAAGTCTTAAAAATTATTAATGATGAGAAATATAATAATTTTTACCTAGAAAGAAGCTAAATTCAAGACAAAATTGAGATGTATGAGTGTAGTGATCCATCTTTCCATTTCAATTATTCAATCTACGTTTTGGAAAAGATCCTCTGCTTTGTAAAATTAAATTGCAGCCATCTTTCTACTTAAGGACACAGGTTTTGGGTGTAGCTCATACATTTCACAAATAATGCTGATTTGTCTTCTCATTAATACTGGCAGGAGCACATTAATAAGCTCGGCTTAGCAAGCAAAATAGGGATAATTATGTATTGTTCTATAGGTACATTATGAAATACAGAAACTGAGCTCTCATAAAGTCACATGTTCAAACAAAATTTAGCCCACAGTAAGACTAGAAAATATCCATAATGAAACTTTCTGCTGGATTTTTAGAATATATTGCATGAAACTTTGCATTTTAAGTGCCTTTCTTTTTAAAACTCATTAGCTTTTAACTTAAATCTGAGAAATTATCATTTGCTGTAGTTTTGCCTAAAAAATCAGCCTATATTATAATGTTAACTCACATCCAAACTTTCTCTTCTCAGATGAATGAATTTAAGTCTTCCTTGTTATTTTTTTTAAATCACTTCATGCAAATTTAATGAAAAACTAATTACAGTTTCCTACCAAACAGTGTACTTAGGCAAATAGTAATTGTATTGGTCTGTCTTCTTTTTTATTTCTCTGAAAAGTTGTGTTCCTCAAATGAATAATTATGTACAGAGTAATTAAATGTTGCTGATATGGTCTACTCATCCCCTTTGTATACAAAAACACCAGAGTCGTCTTCCTAGAAATCTGTCTCCTTCATGTCAGATAAGCTTACTGTCCATCACACAACTGGCATCAATTCATACTCATTTATACAAGAATATAGTACTATAATAAGAGAGAATTTTGATCACTGACAATCTGTGAGTTCATGTTCCATTATAGATTAAAAGGACCAATTATTTTTTAAAGTAATCCTCTAACAAAAAGTCTTAGGAGTAAGACTTAGGACAGTATGGCTTTGTCTGCAATCTAAGCTGTTCTCTCAGGAGAAGTTCATAAACAATTTAGACCATCATAAACATGGCTTTTTATTTGAAAACATATCTCTTGAAAAACCTGAGAAATTATGAAAACATTGCCCCCATCTGCACCTGCAACTCTGATATACTCCAGGGCCAAACATCTTTTTGGACATGCAGTTAACTGGGTGTGGTGATGCCTCAGGCTCTGCTGGGATCTTGTCAGAGACATGATAAAGGGGTTTCTTCCTAGAAGTGCTTGAGCAAGATCGAGGTGGGGAAGGGCACCAAATCAGAAATAGGGACAAGAAGGCAGGACATTCAAGTAAAAGTTTTCAATTTAGAAAAGTGTGGACCACTTGTAAAATGCTCACCATTGATGCTTGAACTTTAACCTAAAGTGATCGAAATCTCCTTGAACCCCCAAAGTTAAAGACTGCTGGGTTTCCTTCTTTTGGGTCAGGAAGGTGCCACTCTAAGGTATTAAAGCGTCTCTACAAAACTCAGTCCTAAAGGACCTTTTAGCATTCACCATCTACAGGATACCTACACAGGATACTCCATAGTAAAAACTGAGCCCAGTTAACAAGTAAAAAATACCACCGTATCTCAGAGATACGAATAGCAAGATCAAAATCAGGTAGAATAATTGTAAAATTTAGTGAAACAGAACTGCTAGAGGAGCAAGACAAATACCTAATGAAAACAACAAGAACAAAAACAAAAATGTATATGAACACGTTTCTTCTTCAAACTTCTCTTGTCTCATCCCCCTTACTTTCTTTAATTTTTTAAAATAGCATTATTGACGTGTAAATGATATACGATTAATTGCATATATTTAAAGTTTATGTTTGTTAAGTATACACCATGGAATCTATCACCATTAAACAAATAAATATATCATTATCCCCCAAAGTTTCCTCATGCCCCTTGGTAATTACCCCTTCATTATCAAACACTCCTCCTCCCCCACCAAAGTCCATTCCCAGGCAACCATTGATATGTTTTCTACAGATTATGGAATCTTTAGAATCACTATAGATTAGTTTGAGTTTGCTAGAATTTTATATACAGTTGACTCTTGAACAACGCAATCTGTGCAGGTCTTCTTATGAGCATATTTTTTTCCAGTAAATATATTGGAAAAATTTTTTGGAGAGTTTTGACATTTTGAAGAAAAAAACACTTCACAATTGAACCAAAACGATTAAGAAAAAGTTAGGTATTATTGTAAGAATACAGTATATGATACATATAACATGCAAAACATATGCTAATTGTCTATGTTATTTCTAAGGCTTTCAGTCAACCTGAGGCTACTAGTAGTTAAGTTTTAGGAAAGTCAAAAATTACATGTAAATTTTTGACTAGGGAAGGGAGATGTTCCTAATTTCCCTGTTGTTCAACAGTCAACTGTATATGTAATCACGTATTAGGTAGTCTTTTACTTTTTTCTTGCTTCTTGAATCCAGCATAATTTTTCTAGATCCATCCATGTTGTGGTAATTAGCAAAGTCAATGTTCATTACATTTTTTCTTTTCTTTTCTTTTTAGTGTTAAGTAATGTTCTATTGTATCTACCACCTATTGAGGGATATTTCAGAAATTTTCAACTTTTCAAATAAATTACAAACAACTTTTCCTTAATATCCTTGTATAGACACATATACATTTTCACTTGTTAAATGCCCAAGTGTAGGATCGCTGAGTCATATGATAAATATTTTCCCATGTGGTTACACCATTTTACATTCCCACCAGCAGTATATGGGCTTAGCAGTTGCTTTACTTTCCTGATAATATTGAGTATGGTCATTTTTAGCAATTCTAGACATTCTAATGGGGGCTTAGAGTTGTTTCATTGTGTTTTAATTTTCATTTCTCTATGGACGAATGATTCTGAGCATCACTGAAGATGTTTATTTCCTCAAATATCTTCGATAATGATGTGTCTGTTCAATATCCACACATATTTTTATAATTGATTTAATTGGTTAGTTATTGTTGAATTTTCAGAGAATTTTATATATTCTGGATCAAGTCCAAGTTTATGACTTATCTTTTTATTTTTTAATTATTTTTAATAGATATTAATTTTAAGTCCAAATACCAATAAACCAATCAAAGACTGGACTTTTCTTGTACCAAATAAATCTTTGCCTATACCAAGATCATAACAATTTTATTTTATACTTTATTCCAGAAGTTTTATAGTTTAGCTCTTATGGTTAGTTTATGAATAATTTTGAGTTAATGTATACATGTGATGCAAGGTTTGAATTGAAGTGCTTTTTTTTTCAGTAGGATAGATATTCTGTTGTCAAAGCTCTGTTTGTTGAAAACACTACACTTTCTCCCTTGAATCTCCTTTGCATTTTTGTCAAAAATCTATTGATCATATAAGTGAGAGTCTGTTTATGGACTTTGTTTCCTGATCCATTAAACTATTTGTCTATCTTGCTAACACAGCCTATGTCAATGAACTTTTGAAATAATATTTAAAGTGTGAATCCCACAATATTGTTTTTTTTAATGTTGTTTTGTTTAGGACCTTTGTATTTCCACATGCGATTTAGAAATTAGTTTAGAAATTTAGCTTGTCAGCTTTATAGAAACTCTGCTTGACTGTGGATTGGGGTTGGGATGAATCAGTATATTATTTTGGAAATAATTGCCTTCTGAAATAATATAGAATTTTCTCATTCATTAGCACAGTACACCACTTCATTTATTTAATTCTTGAATTTCACTCAGCAATGTTTTGTAAATTTTGATGTATGAGTGTTATATACCTTTGGTAATATTTATCCCTAAATATTTCATATTTTTATATCATCAGAAATGATAATTTAATTCTAATTTCTAATTGTTGCTAATATACAGAAATGCAAAATATTTTTTTATATTAGTCTTCTATCCAATCATATATTGGTATAGTCAGCTGATTCTACTGTGTTTCTTTGTTTTTAAGTTTTCTTTTAGTTTTTTTGTGTTTTTGTTTTTGTTATTTTGTTTCTTTGTTGTTGTTTTGTTTGTTTTAGGTGTCTTCTATAAGTAAATCAGTGTTATTTCCTCTTTTCTAGTTGAGACTCCTCTCTTTTATTCTTACCATATGATACTGGCTAGGACCTCCAGTACTATGTCAAAGAAGTGGTGAAAAAAGACATATTTACCTTGTTTATGATAAAGCATTAATTCATTTTTAAATATGATGTTAACTGTTTTTCATAGATGTCCTTTATCAGCATCAGGAAGTCTCCTTATATTCCTAGTTAGCTACGAGTTTTACTGGGAATAGATTATGGATTTTGTGAAATGTTTTTTCTGCATCTAATAAGTTGACCATCTAGTTTTTCATTTTCAGTGTAGTTACATAGCGAATTACATTGATTGACCTTATTTTTAGAGTAGTTTTAGATTTACAGAAAATGTGAAAAAATACTACAGAGTTTGCACACCCAGTTTCCTCTATTTTTGTATCTTACAAGAGTATGGTACATTTGTTATGGTTAATGGAATGTTGGCATATTAATAACTAAAATCCATAGTTTATTCGATTTCCTGGGATTTTACCTAGTGTCTTTTTCCTGCTCCAAGATCCCATCCAGGATATCACATTATATTTTATCATTGTCATAGTTCATTTGGGCTGGTCTAACAAAAATACCTTAGATTTGGTGGCTTATACACAACAGAAACTTCTTCTTCACAGTGTGGAAACTGGAAAGTCCAAACCCAAGGTGCAAGAAGAATCAGTTTCTGGTGAGAGCCTGCTTTCTGATTCATAAGTGGCAGTCTTCTTGCTACGACGTTTCATAGTAGAAGGGGTAAGGGAGATCTCTAGAGTGTCTTACAAGAACACTAATCCCATTTAAGAGGCCTCTGCTCTCATGATCTAATCAACTCCCGAAAGCTCTACTTATAAATCTTATCACATTGGGGATCTGGTTTCAATATATGGATTTCGAGAAGACATAAACATACATTCTTAACAGTCATGTTACACTATTCATATCTTATTCTTTGGAAGGAAGTCATTGTACAGAGCCCATACTAAAGTAAAGGAGAGCTGATTGATTTTAAAGTGTTAAGTAACATTTGAATTCCTAGATAAACATTGTTTGATCATCATGTATTATTCTTTTCATATAAGGTTAGATTAGATTTGTGAAAATTTTAAGAATTTTGTATCAATGTTAATGAACTAATTGGTCTGTGGTTTTTGTTTCAAGAGGGTTCCCATTTCTCCACATCCTCACCAACATCTATAGTCTCCTGATTTGTTCATTTTAGTCACTCTGACTAGTGTGAGGTTGTATCTCAGTGTAGCTTTGATTTGTATTTCCCTGATGATGAGTGATGTTGAGCATTGTTTCATGTGTCTGTTGGCCATCTGGATGTCTTCTTTGGAAAAGTGTCTATTCATGTCTTCTGCCCATTTCTTCACTGGATTATTTGTTTTTCGGGTGTGGACTTGGTGAATTCTTTATAGATTTTGTATACTACCCCTTTATCTGATATGCCATTTGCAAATATCTTTTGCCATTACATTGGTGGCCTTTTAATTTTGTTGATTGTTTCCTTTGCAGTGCAGAACTTTTTATCTTGATGCGGTCCCAATAGTTCATTTTTGTATTTAATTCCCTTCTCTTTAGAGATGTGTTGAGTAGGAAATTGTTGCAGCTGAGGTCAAAGAGGTTGTTGCCTGCTTTCTCCTCTAGAGTTATGATGGTTTCCTGTCTCACATTCAGGTCTTTCATCCATTTTGGGTTTATTTTTGTGTATGGTGTAAGAAAGTGGTCTAGTTTCATTCTTCTGCATGTTGCTGTCCAGTTCTCCCAGCACCATTTGTTTAAGAGACTGTCATTTTTTCCATTGGACATTCTTTCCTGTTTTGTCAAAGATTAGTTGGCCATACATTTGTGGTTCCAATTCTGGGTTCTCTATTCTATTCCTTCGGTCTATGTATTTGTTTTTGTGCCAATACCACACTGTATTTGCTTTTCTTTTTCCTAGTTTCTTAAAGGAGTAAGTGAGATATTTGCCTTAAACTTTTCCTATTTTCTAATAAAAGCATTCAGTGCTATAAGTTTCCTTCTAAGTACAACTCTATCAGCATGCCACAAATTTTGATTCGTTGTTATTTTCATTTTCAGTCAATTTACAAAACTATCTAATTACCCTTTTAATTTCTTCTTTGATTCATGGATAAATCAGAAGTATATTATTTAGTTTCCATAAATATGGGATTTTATGGATAATTTTTGTTGTTTATTTCTAATTTAATTCCATCTTAATCAGGGAATCTTTGTTTTATGTCTCAAATTACTTTAAATTTATTGAGACTTGTTTTATGGTTCTGAATATGCTAAATTGATAAATGTTTTCTGTGCACTTGAATAGAATGTATATTATGTTGGTGTTGACTGGAGTATTCTATATTTCTCAATTAGGTCAAGTTGGTTAATAGCTTTTATTTATTTATTTATTTATTCAATTTTATTTATTTATTTATTTATTTATTTTTTACAGAGACAGAGAGAGCATGCACAAGCTGAGGTAAAGGACAGAAGGAGAGAGAGAAAAGAGAGAGAGAGAGAGAGAGAGAGAGAGAGAGAGAGAGAGAATCCTAAGGAGGCTCCATGCTCAATGTAGAGCCTGACATGAGGCTCTATTCCAACAATCATGAGATCAGGATCTGAGCTGATATCAAGAGTCAGATGCTCAACTGACTGAGCCACCCAGGTGCCCCTGGTTAATAGTTTTTAAGTTCTTTATATCCTTATTTATTTTCTATTTACCTGTTTTATATTTAAAAAAATTTTTTTTATTAATGTTTATTTATTTTTGAGAGACATAGAGGCACAGCGTGAACAGGGGAAGGGCAGAGAGAGAGGGAGACACAGAATTGGAAGCAGGCTCCAGGCTCCGAGCCATCAACACAGAGCCCGACGCGGGGCTCGAACCCACAGACCGCGAGATCATGACCTGAGCTGAAGTTGGCCGCCCAACCGACTGAGCCACCCAGGCGCCCCTGTTTTATATTTTTAAAGATATAAAACCAAAATCAAAAATGTCAAAAGAAAAAAAAAGTTAAATTTCATCAAAATTAAAATTTGATTTCAAATTTGCCGTTCTAAATATTCCAGTAAGAAAGAGAAATGACCAACAACTGACTGGAAGAAAATAGTTACAAAACACATTTCTAATAAAGGACTTGTATCCAGATTACTAGAAGAAAGAGGAAAAATCTAAAACTCTTACAAGTTAATAATAAGATAAAAAGCTCATCAAAGTGTGCAAATATTTGAATAGACATTTCATTACAGAACATGTATTAATGACCATGAACACATAAAGAGATGCTCAACATTATCAGTTGTTGGAAAATGCAAATACCATGAGAAACCACTTCACACCCAAAAGAATAGCTTTAATAAAGTAAGATAAATGGTAATAAGTGTTTAATAGGATGCACAAAAAGTGGAACCTCATTCACTGTTGAGGGAAACATACAGTGGCACCACTACTGTTAAAAAAAAAAAGATAAGTTTAGCAGTTTCATAAAAAGTTAAATATAAATTTACCACATGCCCCAAAATTGCAGTCTTAGGTATCTGACCAAGGTAAATGATCATCAATGTTTACACAAAGACTTGATGTAAATGTTCTTAATATCATTATTCATAATAGCCAAAAATTAGGAACAATACTTTCAACCACAAATTGACAAAGCTATAAACAAATTATGATGTATTCATATAATACTATGTACTAATAAAATAAACAAATTATAAATACCTACAATAACACGATGACCCTCAAAAGCACTTTGTTAAGTAAATCGAGCCAGTTACAAAGCATTACATATTGTAGGCTTCATTTATATGGCATGCTCAGAATAAATAAATCTCTAGAGAAGGAAATTAGGTTAGTGGTTGCCTGGGGTTGGATGTAAGCGAAGAGTTTGAGAGTGACTGCTTATGAGTACAAGGATCTTTTTGGTGGGATGAATATGTTTTAAAATTGGATTGTGTTGATGGTATATGACTCTGTAAATTTGCTAATATCATTGAACTGTACACTTAAAGTGAGTGAATTTTAATTCAAAGGGATACATGCACCATTATGTTTATAGCATCATTTAAAAGAGCCAAACCATGTAAACAGCCTACGTGTCCATCATAGAATGGATAAAAAAGATGTGGTATATATACACAATGAAATACTACTCAGCCACAAAAAAAGAGAATAAAATCTTGCCATTTGCAATGACATGGATCGAGTTAGAGTATATAATGCTAAGCAAAATAAGTCAGAGAAAGACAAACACCATATGATTTCATTCATATGTAAAATTTACAAAACAAACAAAAAACAAGCAAAGGGAGAAAAGGGAGACAGAGAGAGTAAGAGGGAGAGATAAACCAGGAAACAGACTCTTAACTATAGAGAACAAACTGATGGTTACCAGAGAGGAGGTTGGGGTGGGGGATCAGTGACATAGGCAATGGGGATTCAGAATTACTCTTGTGGTGATGTATGGAATTGGTGAGTCACTATATTGTACAGCTGAAACAAATATTACACTGTACGTTAACTATATTGGAATTATTTTCCTAAATGTTGTTAAAAAAACAAACTCCTGCCTAGCGAAAATTTTAAAAGAGTTATAATACCCCATCATAAGAATGTGAAATGAAGCTAACTAACTATACACTGATAGTGAAAATATGAACTACCTTTTTAGAAAGTAATTTGAAAACATACACAAACACACACACAAATCTTTCTCACAGAAATAAAATAATATATTAAATAAAATGCAAGGACATTGCCTTAGCTCAACTTTCCCTCAAAACAGAGACCATGGAACAGTTTTACTCTTAAAAGGTTAGTGAATGTGCAATCCAGAGCCATCAGGAAAGAAGGGAAAGGATATATAAAGTGTTGTGTTGTCAAGCTAGCTAGAGCCTCCCAGGAAGCATACCCCTTTACTTAATCACCAGTGACATCTATTGAGAGGCTCTGTAAAACTACTGCCCTCTGAATAGTAACGGATGAGAATAAGGAAAAGCAATGAATTTCCTGTCCGGTTCTCCTTGTCAGCATGCAGCCCACCCCACCCATCTGAGCATGTATTCTGAACTCTTCCTCTGGCAGCTCTTGGTGAAAGTCAGTACTTTGGATATTAGTTCTTCTTCCATGGCAGCTGTGATGGAAACCCATCCTAACCCTCAAAGGAAGCCTAGAGAACCAACAATGAAGATATCAAATACTGGGTGTCATTTGACTTTTCTCAGGGTATAAAGCCAGGTGTGGGAATGGGACGTGCAGGGGGGCTAAACCAGTCTGTTAAATTCTATATATATTAGGTCTAGGGAAGACATAAGAAAGAATGGTTGAAGCACTGCTATTCATAACAGCAAAAAAAAACACCAAAAATAAATAAATAAATAAATAAATAAATAAATAAATAAATAACAAAACAAAGCCAATGCTCAGAGAGAAGGATGGTTGAAGAAATTCTGGAATATCCAGATCATGTGAAAAATTGTACAAATGAAAAAACAAAAAATAAGTAGAAATATTCCAGACAACTCAAATGGTTTACATGAGGTACTACTGAATGATAAAACCAAGTCTCAAATATTTACATATAATTATTCTCCTTTCAAAAAACAATTTAAAAAAACCTTTGTTATGGCATTGTATGTATACATGATACTGAATTGTGTACTTGAATATATGTGGCTGTGT
The DNA here is from genome assembly GCA_030068075.1 of Paguma larvata. Classification (NCBI taxonomy): domain Eukaryota; kingdom Metazoa; phylum Chordata; class Mammalia; order Carnivora; family Viverridae; genus Paguma; species Paguma larvata. The sequence goes on along the minus strand of CM057826.1, from coordinate 53,473,118 downwards.
GTACATATAGAGATAAATAGGATTCTTTATATATGAAGAAATATATTGCAGTATGAGTCATGGAGGGGGTATCAAAGAAAATACTACTCTACTTTAAAGATACAAATATAGGGGTGCCTGGGTGGCTCAGTTGGTTAAGCGACTGACTTTGGCTCAGGTCATGATCTCGCGGTCTGTGAGTTCGAGCCCCGCTTCGGGCTCTTTGCTGACAGCTCAGAGCCTGGAGCCTGCTTCACATTCTGTGTCTCCCTCTCTCTCTGCCCCTCCCCCACTCATGCTCTGTCTCTCTCTCTCTCTGTCTCAAAAATAAATAAATATTAAAGATACAAATATATAATTGCCTCTTTCATTCACATACACTTTGTTCATATATATCTTCCTGAAGTAAAATGAAAGGTTAAAAATGTAAAAGGAAAACAGAGACACAGTTTTAACATGCAGTTTAGTACAAATCCCAGTAATGATCATGTAATACTTCTACTATTCCAGTTGCCATTCATATAACTTTATTTCACTGCGTGCCCTCTGGTCAATTTAAGCTTCTTGCAAACTTCTGTTTGCATTATCAACCTTCTTCTACTCAAATAGCATAAAAAGTGCTATACTATCTGCAAATCCAGTCCAACTCATTCAAATTATAATGGAAGAATTTGTTTATCACCCTTATCACACCTGCCTTATTGCTTGCCAGCGTGTTTTATGAATGCATTTCAGTCCTCAACTCTCCACGATTATCATCCTTCCTACCAAATCAATATGTTTGCTGTGCCAAATTAGACTTACTGCTGTTTCTTTAATCATGGCAGTTCCTTCAAATAAAATATTCCCCAGCCACCTTTTTACCAGTTCATGTCACTCACTTCCCCACTTCATTGCAAATTAAAAGACTTAAACCCATCCTTACTCATTGATCCATTTCTGGGAATAGTCAATGAGGGTCGAAAAGATTTAGTGACCAGGATGTTTATTGATACTTATAATAGAAACACTAGGAAGTGATATATGCTGAGCAGGGAAGAATTACTTAAATGAATCATATAGCACAACAATACAACACCAACAACAAAAAAAAGACACTAAAAATCATGTTGTTGAAACCTATATGATCTCACAGAAAAAAAAAAATAGTGTTTTACTCCTAAATTAAAAAAAGTTTCCAAATACAGCAATTGTTTAATTGATGCAGTTTTATATTCTGTAATACGACAGATATATAATTTGTAGGAAAACGTAGTAATTGGTTTCACAGAGTAGTTTCTTATAATTTTCTTCATGAATGGATGGTGGTATCAATGCCAAGACCAATTTGAGAAAAGTAATTTAAAGACATTTGAGAGCAAAAGGATCAAGGTAGGAGAGTATATGATGTTGAGCAAGATGGATTACTTACAGAGTAGAACTTAAAGTATTTGGAATGGACAGGCTATATCTTCTAGGAAAGCTTTCCTAAACATTCGTTCTTTTGGCCACAGTTATGTATAATTACGCACACCTAATTAGAACCAGAGAGTTAGAAATCACTTTCTCTGGCAAATATCTAGAGCACAGATTTTCTATGCTATCAGTTAAATGAAATCAACAAATTTAAACTATCGGGTAAAAATTTTAAAGCCTGATATGACAGATGCTGAGCCAACAGCCCTTTAAAATAGTTTCCCCTTTCCATAGAAGTATAAAGACAAGAAAATTAAATAACTAACTTTCACAGCCTCCTTTATAGCTAAGCTTGCTAATGTAGCATAGGTTTATACAATGAGTTGTAAGTAGCAGTTTCTTTGTGGGTCTCTGGGAATTTCTGCGCCCTTAATAATAAATGACAGATACAATCAACAACATTTCTTCTTACACTTTTCTTCCCTTAAACACAGATATGAAGCCTGGAGCTTTTCAAGTCACCACGAGGAAAGGGCCAAGGGGATTGTAGATATTAAACAAGAGATTTTCTCAAGTAATTTCAAGTACTATAGTTTAGATAAGTGCCTCAGAGGAAAAGTAGAGGGTCTCCAGCTGTTACTAAAACATTTGATCTAATAAATAATAAATACATTTATTAATTAAACTAAATATGTGAATATATTCTCATGGTTAAACATTCAAATTATCAGAAAGTGTAGTAAGAAAAAAAAATACACAGATATACCTCTCCTCATTTCTAGTTACAAGTTTCTCTTTATTTATGGATTTTATTTTTTTAAGCCAGTTTTAGTTTTACAACACAATTGAGAAGAAGATACAAAGATGCAGTTCCCTTTTCACAGGGAATCACCTCAAAAAGCTTGCTCATTGTTCTTCAAGACCTAGGTTTAAATATTTACATACTAAGGGGCACCTGGGTGGCTCAGTTGGTTAAGCATCAACTTTGGCTCAGGTCATGAGCTTGCAGTTCATGAGTTCAAGCCCTGCATTAGGCTCTGCGCTGACAGCTCAGAGCCTGAAGCCTGCCCTGGATTCTGTGTCTCCCTCTCTCTCTGCCCCTCCCGTGATCATGTTCTGTTTCTCTCTCTATCACAAAAATAAACATTAAAAATTTTTAAAAAATTTACATACTAATATATGTAGCCTAAAAGTATGTGGTTTTAGTTTATATGATTTCGTCAGACATGGAACGGCGAGTATTGTTCTGAAATATTCTTTCCTTGCTAATGTGACATGAAAGTCTTTCCAGGTATCCCCATATGGGTTTCACTTCATTCTTTTTTATCCACTGTATTGCAAAATATACTACAAAGGAACCATTGCATTTTTAATTTTCCTTTATTGAAGGGAATTTAAGTTATATTCAATTTTTTGCTATTTCAAATATTGTTATAATAAACATTCAGGTCACGTGAACTTTTTGTACATATGCATATTTCTTTGAGCTAAATACCTAGCTCTATAATAGTGGCAGGAGGAATACATAAGCGAGTTATAAATTTGATAGTTACTGCCAGGTTGACTTGATTAGAATGTTTTATACATGTGTGTTATCAGTGGTAAATGAGGTATTGTTTCTCCACAACCTTACCCCAAACTGACACCATTAATCACTATGTTATTCTTGCAATTGTAATAGGCAAAAAAAATCTAAATAAATTTGCATTCCCTAATTATTCATTTAACTTGTCATACGTTTATTGAAATGCATATTATATTGTTTTGTGCAAGCCTATTCATATATTTTGTCTTTTTTCTATGTAATCCTCTTTTTGTTATTGGATTTTAGTATTTCTTTTTATATTTCTATAATAATTTTAGCCATTATAGAAATGAAAAAATATTTTACCCAAATATATCAATTAAAATCTTTTATTTATATATTTCCTTTCTGTAGATCATTTAATTTTTATATAATTAAACCTACCAGATTTTTTTCTTTCTTTTTTCTTTTTTTAAGATTCAACTGCATTCTCATGCTAAGGCAGATTTGCTCTCAACAGAAAATTATATCATATATTCAAAACTTCTTTTAAATGCTTTCACATTTAACCCTAAATTTAACTCTTTAGGCCACCTAGGAAGAAGCTGTGTGAATATTTTGATTTATGGTTTGAATTTATTAGTTTTCTAAATAGAAGGTAAGGGTATAGTTTTATGAATTAGTTCATGTTCATGAAATACCACTTCCCCCCCTATTCACTTGTTCATACTTTCATGATATTTTATGTTACTACAAAATATTTCAGACATCCAAAAAATCACAATGAATAACACAGTAACTTTGGGTGGCTGCTAATTATATCTAATCTTTTTTTTTCCTTTTGCTTGAGATTGATGAAAGGAAAAATATTAGTACAGATAGTATTTGCTTCTGTTATTCCTCTCTTTAGACATAATTTCCTCCCTACAGTTATTGTAAGCCATCACTATTCATGTGATTGTAAATCTTCTGCACCCATGTAGCCATAAACAAGAGATGGTAAATTTTCCATGCTTTAAGCTTTACATTAAGTGATAGAATATTCTGACTCATGTGAGTCCACAATTTCCCTCCTCACCATTTTACTTCTTTGAAATTTCTCTTTCTAGATGATTATTATACTTTAAATTCAAAAGGTTTTTGTAGGAGTCAGATCACTTACTGGTTTCTCTGTCTGCTCTTTCTCTTATTCTATACCTGCTTCTTGAAATTTTAAACTGATCTTGCTAAACTATGTTCTCTCAAAATTAAGAATTTATCTGCGGGTGGTTAGAATCTTCAGTTCTGACATTACTAAAACCATGCTTGTTTTCCCTTCTCTCTCGGATGCTACTATAGCAGAGTATATAATTTTGTATTATCATTACCGTGTCATCTAATAATCAGCAGCTCTCTTGATTCTACTAAGATACTGACTCTTACTTTGTAGTTAATTATTTTAAATTCTCTTTAATTATCTTAAGGTTTTCTCATCAGCCTTGGATTAATCACTTTTCTGCACAACATGTATGGTGTAGTTCTTTTTTTCATATATTCCACTTGAATTTTGTCAGTTACTTTCATTATAAATAATTATGACTTCATTAGCTTGTGATTATTTTCTATTGTCTCTATTTATTTTCCTTTTTCATCAATTTCTCTTTAGAGAAGTTGCACTAGCTGAATAATGGTTTTTATTTTTTCTTTTTCAATGAAGCATTTTAAATTTCACAGTTTTTACTTTGCCCTTCTTTACTTTAATCTTATTGTTTCCCTCCATTTCCAATTTAAAAAAATCTATTCTATCCGTGTGCTTATGTAAATAATATATATTATTATATTTAATGAATGATAATATTTTTCCATTTTCAAGGTACTTGATTCCCCCAGCACCCAAACAGATAATATCCATTCCCACTCTCTGAGAATATAAAAAATTTAAAAAAAACAACAACTTGCATTTACTGCATTGACATTATGGCACTGGGAATTTTTTTTTGTCCATTTTTCAGTTTGGTTGCTCATTTTTGATGTCATTGATTTTCCTCAAATAATTGTTGATTTTTACTTACATGTCATATTTGTATTTGGATTCCATATTCAGTCATTTCAAGATGCCATTTCTATTCACCATAAACTGTTCTCAGTGACTACAGGTAAGCCATGGGGTGGCTGGCGAATGCAATGTGCTGATGGCTTGACTTTTATCATAAAGACCTGTGAACCCCTAACCGCTGACAATACCAGTTAGCTTCTGGATGCAGGCCATTTTTCCTAATTCTTTCAATCTTGGGACATATATCTCTGCTGTCCACTGCCTGACATAAAGAGGGAAGAGAGTTTCAAACCAGTCAGCCCGTTTGACTGGCCTGTTTTCTCACATATGTTGATACTGCCCTGGGACTTCTATCCCCTTATTATATGAACTGCCTGCAAGTGACTAAAGACTCTGACATTAGAGTAATTTATTTGAATTCCAAGGAATCTGATTCATGCAATAACATTCATTTAAAACTTAAACATTATGATACAAATCCTCTTCATACTACTTGATGTAGCAACATGGCCATAGGTGAATTCCTCTGAAGGCCAATTTCTTTATTTGTAATAAGAATGATAATAGCTTTACCAAAAGTTCATAGTGAGGAGTAGAGATACAATATATAAAATAGTTACATTAATATTTGACACATACTACCTGCTTTAGAAGTGATAGTTACCCCACATATTTAAATACATTAACTATGGCAAGTGGTGAATATTTATCTAAAGACATTAACAATCCTGAACATCTATTTACCTGCTATTTAGTAAAGAGAAAATATTGGAGAAGATGAGGGTACCAGATAGCTAGATTTCACTGGATTAGAAGACTAGAAATATTGTATGAGGTGCTACACTAATAATTCCAGAGTAAAAGCTTAATAATTTGGAAAAGGCAATTAAAAAAAAAAAAAACAGCAACAATGACAAAACACCTGGATTGCAGAAGTGGCCTCATATGCTGTCTCATCTAGATGCAAATACAGATGGTTGATATTATTGCTGCTTCTTTTAAATCTGCTGCTCAGATTTTATGAAGATAAGCAAATATTTGTGATCATGGATTCTTACTGTAATATGAAAGAATTTACAGTTCATGTAATAACTTTGGATACTAAGTTTAAAGTGTAGAAGGAGAGAAGTTGCTCAAGAAGCAGCTATATATACAGCTATTTCCAAAATTAGGTAGTTTATTTGGAATCTAAATATATTTTCCTTACTATCATTTTAACCTGTCTACATTTTACACACGAGGGTCAGCTTCTGAGGCTGCAAAGTAGATTAGATGCCATGATAGATTTGATTCACCTATTCAATGGTCAATTTGATTCATTTTCTGTAGCAAAAAAACCCATACCGGCCAATTGTGTAGATCGGTTGTTACCTTGATCATCTTATTGTCTCAACTAAACTGAAACTTTAGTTTCTATTTGCTATATATAATAGCTTAAAAAAATCAACTAGATTTTCAGCTTAAATTATTTTATATGGATTCAATTATGATTTCTTACTAAGCACTTATAAAGTGAACAAGAGAAGCTGTAAATAATGTATCAGATATTTTAGGGGCTCATGTATCTCATTACTTCTTCAATAATGAATTAGAAAAAAATATTTTTTAAAAACATTAGAGAAAAATGGAAGCAGAATTACGGGCTGCTTATACACACTAGGAAGTCATATTACATGAAGAAGAATGTTGATTTACCCAGTAAAAGCTGCAGGACTTTAGGCAACTTGTCTAACCTCTCTAGGCCAATTTTTCACTCAGTCTGTAAAAAGACAGATAACAATAACATTTACCTCATAGGGTAGGTAGAAGAGCTAAAGAGATAACCGTACACAAAGCAGGTTAACACAGTGAAAATAATGACTGACTAAATATTAGTTATGAGTACTTTACTTGCATATATTAAGCCCTTTTTGTTCCACATTTTGCAATAAGAATAATGGACAAGTTTGACATATTTTAAGCAGATTCTGTTTTGACAAATACTTGAACCTGGCAAGGAAATCTCACTGGAAGGCAGACTGGGTTTCCATATATTTTTGTTCACCTCTAAACCAGTATAATATAGACAACTGAAGAAGAAAACAAATCCTCTAATTTGGTTCTCAGTTTAATCAAGACTGTGAAATTTAGGTCAGTTTTTGGAAAAAGAATTGATTTGTAAAACAAATAAACAATTGATTAGCAAGTCAACAGACACCAACTCCTTTAGTGTGTGATCTTTTTAACTGGCAAGTTAAGTTAGAGATGATCAGAAAGAGGCAGAATTTAGGATCAGGAAATCTTTTTTATCTTTCATTTTAATGCAGAAACTTATATGCTGGCTGACCTCATATTCTAAAAAGACTAACTATGCTTTAAAATAAATTTATGTTGATTTAGCCCTTTGATTATATGTTCTTTATTTTGTTTCCTTTCCTTCTAAATAGTATTGAACACTAAACCCCTAATAATGACTAAAGTCTTTGAATGCATTTGATGGCTGCATAAATAAGCAAAGTATAGAAATCATTTTTTATATATCTTTATTAAAGTTTCAAAGCAATTGATGTAATAGGCTGGTTTCCATAGTATCTTAAAATTTTAAGCTCTTATTCAGTCCCTTTATTTTTTCTTTGTCAGGAAGATTTGTTATTTATATATGATAATTAACTTCATCTTTACTTTAACACTTGAATTTAGAGGTAAGAGGACCTGAAGTCCTTCGGTATAATTTAGACAGGTATTTATTTATCTAAATCATTAGGCAGAGGCATTTCCTTCTTCATTCATTCAAGTGTTCACTTCATCAATTGTGCAATAGAAACCATCAAAATTTGTTCAGTTTGGGACTGGGGTTGGTGGGAACAGGAAACAAATATTTGTAAAACAGAAAGTTACAGCTCTCAACTTTCTTAAGCTTTACTTACTATTTAAAAAATACCAAAACTGGCCTTTATTGAGTCATTTAAAAAATACCTTTAGGTTTACTGTTGTTAATTTTTTGACATTCAGATCTTTCAAATTTTGTGGTCATTTTATTAGACTACTGTGGGTTTAAGTGCATTAGAAAAACAAAATTTTATTACTTCTTATGATTAAACAGTTTGTAAGAGACCGAAACCTTTAATGAGAACAACTTGAAAGATGGATACCTTATAAAAAAAAAAAAAAGAAAGAAAGAAAGAAAGGAAAAGAAAAGAAAAAAGAAAAGAAAAGAAAGAAGAAAAGTCTTTTAACGCTTCAAGTCCAGCTGAGGCAAGCAGGAATTGGGGGTACAAGGCACTAGAGAGAAGGAAAATAAAGTCAAAAGTCAGAAATCTTCAATATGCACCTATTTAAAGTACTGAAAGAAAATAACTGCTAACATAGAATTCTATATTCAGCAAAAAAGGTAAAGGCAGGTAGTTCTACTTTTGAGATATTAGTATGAGGAGTTTTGCAGACTCACTTCTCCATCGAATCAAAGAAAACTGATAAAAACTATAAAAGAAACTGACTTAATATCTTTGGAAATTGTCCTAATGACATAGAGCATGAAAAAACACTTACACATACAAGTTGGTAAGAATCAGCATCTATGGCATTTTAACCACACCTTATTCTTTCCACCCCATCACCTTAACTCAGCTTGATGAAAGCTCCATTCTAGGCAAGTATGACCCACAAATCAGGGTTCCCTCATCCCTCATCTTGCAATCAGGGTTTAGCAGGTCTCACTGGGAGTGGCAAGCCACCAGTATTTTTCATCTTTCCCATTTCTACGTTGAAGAAGTTAAATTTTTCATTGATATGGCCAAAGGTTGAGGGCTTTTTTCATCTAGCCAGCCCCCACACATAAGATAGAAGTTCTATCTCTAGATGAAATGAGAAATATAGAAACGAAACAAAAGGCAGATGTAAATCCAACAACAGCAACAATAAATATGAATGGATTAAACAATACAACATGAGTTAACATGGTTTAATATCTTAGCATTATATGAGAAATACTAAGAGTACTGGTATATTTCAAAGTTTTTAAAGAAATGAAGAGCTAGGATAACAGGAAAAAATAGGAAAATAAAAAAGAAAGAAAGAAAAACTGAATCTAGAAATACTCTGTGACTCGGCAATTCCACTCTAGCAGAATAAGCCACAGAATATGTACCTATGTGCCCAAAAAGTATATTTAAGAGTTCATAGTTGTGCTATTTGTAATAGTGAAACCTGCATGACACCCCACAGTCTATCAACAGTAGAACAGAGAGATAAATTTATTTTCATACAGAGTATGATATAATATTAGAATAAAAGAACTAACTACCTTCTTCAAGTAACACAGAAAACTCTTACAAACAATATTGTGGGAAAAATCCAAAAGAGAAAAGTTTATAAATAGATTATTCTACAGATGGCAACATCAGGAGTCCATCTATCCATTCCCTTTGGGTTCGATAGGATGGAGGCTAACACAAGGCCTCGAATGTGCTGACAATGGCCTAGTTCTCAACCTGCCTGGTATTCATTTTTTGTTTGTTTATTTGTTTTGTTTTGTTTTTTAGGTTTTCAACTACTGTTTATTGGTATTTTTCATAATCTCATACATGGTGACCTATACTTAGCTACAGAAAATACTAATATTGTTGCTGTTGTTTTCAACTACTGTTTATTGGTGTTTTTCATAATCTCATACATGGTGACCTATACTTAGCTACAGAAAATACTTTAATAGCTTTCATCTGAATAACATGGAAGATGATGTTCAGAATAACGATAGAATAAATTACAAATTTATATCAATGATAGGGGTGGGGCAGAATGAAACAGGCAGGTAACAGATTGCACACACAGGGGCCGTGTCCCCAACACTAGTCAGTGGTGATTTACATATGGTATCTCACTTAGCTCAAAGTACTTACTCTATGAAGAAGGATTTTGGTAATGGGTCCCCTGGGCGATCTCTTGCCTGAGCCCTGTACTCCCTGGAAGATGCCATTTTGAAAATAGACATATTCTCTTTGGTCATTAAATTTTCCCCTTAAGTAGCTAAAAGTCGGTAAGTCTTAGAAGGGTAATTGGCCATTGAACTATCAAGTTGGTCTCTAACAGGTATGTCTGAGGTGTAAGTTGGTGCATGGTTTGAGCTAATAAATGCCTAGTTACCACTGAGGTTCCTGAGTGGCATGGCCTCTGAATACTTAGCCTTTCAGGATCACTCAGGACAACCCCCACTAGCACCATTAAAAGACCCAACACCTGGTCTCCAAGATAACCTGAGACAACCGAACAAACTTCCGTTCTTGCAGCTACTCCTGTACCAAATGAGACCCAATGACTGAAGAGACATTCGTTCTCTGACAGAAGAGGAAGGACCCAGTTTCCTGGATACCCATAGACTTCAGAAGAAGTTCACACTCCCACCTCTTCTTTTCCTTCACTGTGTCAAACCTGAAAAGTGAGAAACTGCTACAACTCTCCCCTTTTTGGCAAAGATCTTCTTCCCCACAGTGCTTTATTCATCTCCATGAGTCTGTTTCTCTATTTAAAAGCTCTTTTAAATATAGAGGAAAATAATCCAATTCTACCTGTGAAAACTGAAATTCCAGATGCGGTGGTCTGGATTGGATCCTGGGTTAGAAAGATGACATTAGGGGCACCTGGGTGGCTCAGTCAGTTGAGTGTCTGACTTCAGCTCAGGTCATGATCTCAAGGTTCATGAGTTCGAGTCCCGCATTGGGCTCTGTGCTGACAGCTCAGAGCCTGGAGCTGTGTCTCTCTCTCTGCCCCTCCCTTGCTCATGCTCCCTCTCTCTCTCTCAAAAATCTTAAATTCTTAAAGCACAAAGCAGGCATTATTATCCCTATTTCATTGATGAGGAACCTGTAGCTAAATGAATTATCACTTTAACTAATTTGAGGATCCTTGATTATTCTCAAAGTATATAAAATTAGTTGATCAAATCAGGGTTATTATAAATTTACATAAAATACAGAGACATTAATTTTTTCTTCAAAGTCTTGTAAAACCTCAAAGTTCTAAGAATCAATATAAAAGTCTTCAAACCAGAGATCAACAGAAAAGTACTCTGCATTATACAAAATATAATGTCTATGAAAATTTGCAAGAAAACTACATTTCAGTGCGCTGAGGCTAAAAAATCAAGTAACTTGCCCATGGCCGCACAACTAGTCTGTATGCAATTAGGATTCAAACCCAGCACTGTTTGTCTCTACAGCTATGCTCTTTCCACTCCACCACAATGAACCTACATCAGAACAGAGTTCAAAGTCAAACGGCAACACTGACTGAATTAAGTATCTTTCTGCTTTCCTCTGTTTTGATTTTTGTAGGGATCTTTATTTGGGGGAACATTCCAATTACATGTGTCACAGGCTGTTATTTGTAGTCTTTGTGATATTGGAAAGCAGATGAAAAGTGTTCAACTTTGAGAAAGGGGAAGAAAGAGAATACTAGAAATGGAGGTGAGACTCATTCAAATTATAAAAAAATAATAACTAAATACAATGCGGTGGTCTGGATTGGATCCTGGGTTAGAAAGATGACATTAGGGGCACCTGGGTGGCTCAGTCAGTTGAGTGTCTGACTTCAGCTCAGGTCATGATCTCAAGGTTCATGAGTTCGAGTCCCGCATTGGGCTCTGTGCTGACAGCTCAGAGCCTGGAGCTGTGTCTCTCTCTCTGCCCCTCCCTTGCTCATGCTCCCTCTCTCTCTCTCAAAAATAAACATTAAAAATTAAAAAGAAAAAAAGATGACATTAATGAAAACACTAGTGAAATTCAAATAAAATCTGGAATTTAGTTAATAGTAACACAAAAAAACAAATTAAAATATAGGGACTAGTATTTCTAGAAAAAAATGTCACAGTGCTGATGAGTCTAACTCTGGCATGGTGTTTTCACATTGAATTTATGATGACTGAATCCTTCTGTATGTGTTGTAGACCAATTAAGTATACCGTTAGAAAGAAATTTAACAGGATGTATCTATTGATTTATTTTACCCTAAAGCTTTAAAAAATATCATTTTTACTTGATTATCAGTCTCTTTAACCAAAAAGCTTATCAATGATTTAAAAGTGCTTTGATGCCTTGAAAATGGTTACTAATGAACAAATGATGAAATAAACTCTTGTGGTTTTATTACCATTAATATATCTACATTAAACCATTTAGGTGATGGCATCTGTAGAAATATCAAATATATCTATATATATGCCTCATCAGATAGTTTGAACATCATACGGTACTTAATTAGAAAATCAACTTTCCTTAAAATTGAAATATTTACTAAAATGTATTTTAAAGAGAATTTTCAAATACGTGAATCACATTGCTTCACAATTAGATCCCTGAAGAGAAGTGATAAAGGAAAAATTAAATTAAATAAATAACTGAATATGTACCTACTAAAAAAATGTTTCAAAGTTGCAAAGACACCCATAATAACCCAAATATCTACTCATGGGCATAATCCCAGCTCTTTAATTATAATTTCTATTATAATAGACCTTGTAAGGGAAATAAAACAATTATATGTGTCTAATACCACCTCTGAATAATTCCTTTGAATATATTAATATCCAAAAGAGTAGTTCATTTGTTTTATTCTTTCTCCTTCCTTCCTTCTTTTCCTCCTTCTTTTGATCATTTCATTAAAAAGTCTTTTGATTAAAGAATCTTCTGATCTTTGAACTTTGATTAATAAATAATTTCCTAGGGCACCTGGGTGGCAACAGTTAAGGGTATGGCTCTTGATTTTGGCTCAGGCCAAGATCTTGTGGTTAGTGGGATCGAGCCCTGCATCAAGCTCTGTGTTGAGAGTGAGAAGCCAGCTTGGGATTTTCTCTCCCTCTCTCTCTGCCCCTCCCTTGTACATGAGGGCACACATACTCTCCCATTCTCTCAAAATAAATAAACATAAAAATAATAGTTCCCAGTGAGGGGCAAGGTCACATTTAAGTATATACAATGACTTTCTGTAAATTTGCAAAAGGCACCCTAGCCTCTGTGGGGAAAAATTCCAGGTCATCTTGACAAGTACAAAACAGACTAGATTTCAGCTGCATTTGCCCCTTCAGCTGGGTGTTCCAATATAGGACATAACCTATCAACTATACTCATTGACCCTGATGAAGGGAATGGGAAACAAAATATCAAACGACACTCCTTTCCCCCAACATGTGACTAGTGGTGATTCTACGAACATGAGAATAGAAAGTAGACTATGGCTAAATAAGAGCATTAGTTACAGAGTGAATAACATTTTTTCTTTAAAAAGTGGACAAAAAATAATACATGTAAAGAATATTTGAAAAGCTTTTTGAAACTCTGGTCAGGGGACCATATGAGGGAGGTCACAAAAGCTTTAAAGATGCAAAAAGTTTGCAAGTAAAAATACACTGTTTTAAGAGAAAGGTCAAAGTGAAGGGGATGGAGAAACACGTATGTAAAATGTGATTGCGATTTGGAAATGAAAAATGACCAGTAAAGTTAGCTAGTAGTAACTTTATAGCAAGTTGGATGTTCTTTATATAACTCATCTAAAGAAGCAGTGGGGCCATTTGGTGATCCTGAAATAAAGAGCTCATTAAGGGCTAAAAAGACTATAGTGGAAAACCAAAAAAAAAAAAAAAAAAGAAAGAAAGAAAAGAAAAGAAAAGAAAAAAAATCCCTCAGGCTATACTGAAAAGACTTCAGTGAAAGTCAAAAATGCTTTGAACTTTGCAGGTTAGAGGTACTAGATCTAATCATACTAAGTGCACAGGTAGGCAGTAGATAAACTAGAGATACATAAAACACTACTGGGAGGTGGCACTCACTCAAACATTTTGAGGGAATTCAAGGGTAAAAATTTAACAGTTAAGTAAAATGAGTAGCCTGTGCTTATAAAAAGACTACCAAGCTGGAGAAATGTATAGTACCAATGTATCTCTAATCCACAAAAATGGTCTTAGAATGACATCTCAATGTCGGAGACAGCTTCCACACAAGACAAGTGGGTGGGATCTACTATTTAAAAATATGGAAGAAAAAGAGACATTTTTATAAAGGAAAATCATATTATACATATTTGGTAATACTTGCATTTTATTTATTCATTTACATCATCATAATAGCAATTTTATCTACACAATAACTTTACAGATAAGTACTATTATTATTTTCATGTTGTTGGAGAATATTCCACATACCAAGTGAAATGCGTATTTATTATACAAATTTTTAGTAAATACATTGAAAGCAAAGCTATGATCCCAACCTTCCAGTACATAAAAATAGTTAAAACAAAAGCACAATAAGGGAGGGAAAGTGTTATAAACTATAAGAGAGGTAATATAGTATGGCTATTTCTAGAAGGAGGGTATTACTGATTGTTGAGGTAAGTAGGGATATTCTTCATTTCAGAAAAAATAATATTTGACCTGGATCCTACAGAATGTATAGGGTATGTTCTATAGTAAGGAGTTTCTGAATGGCATATGGTAATGTTTGAGAAATTTAAAAAAATGGAAATATTTAAAAAGAGAGAGTCAAAGTTACCACTTTTTACTTTTATCATTCATACACAGATGATATGACTGTCCATAAACAATAAAAAGAATAAACCCAAATCTTTTGGATTTAAAAAAATCATTTTATTATTTAGAAGGCTAGAAGAGTCACATGTCAATAGCTTTTCTAGACAACATCAATATTTAATTAGAAAATGTATGAGAAAAAATATAGTTCAAATCAAGAAAATTTTAAAAGTCAGAGAAACAAACTGATCTATAAAATAGGAAACTACGAAACTTGAAAAATCAGTATAGAAGCTCTTGAATTAATGGAGAGCTTTGCCAAGGTAAAAAATGGAGGTAATCAAGACAGATGTATTTCAATTCTCCCCCAAATATTTAAACTCTAGAAATGAAAGTCAGTCAAAATGCTGTTTTGGTGAGGTGTGCAGGAACACAGTTTACGTAACAATTCTAAGTTTTACCTGGAAGAATACATGTAAAAAAAACCTCCAGAAACAATTTAAAAAGCAATAATGGTGAGGGCTTGTCTCCCTTCTTATAATGGTACCAAAAACACAGGTATTGATAAAAGGAACGTTTCCCAAAAGAGCGGGGAAATGTTTCCCCAGTAGAAACACCAAAATCCAGAACAGACTTGTTCAGTGTGTCCCTGGGCTACTGAGGATGCTGTTAACAAGCACATTAAAAATTATCTTTAAAAATAGGACTTTAGGGGTATCTGGGTGGCTCAGTCAGTTAAGTATCTGACTTTGGCTCAGGTCATGACGTCATGGTTCATGAGTTCAAGTTCCATGTCTGGCTCTGTGCTAACAGTTCAGAGCCTGGAGCCTGCTTTGGATTCTGTGTCTCCCTTTTTCTCTTCCCCTGCCCTGCTTCCTTCCTCCTCCTCTCTCTCTCTCTCTCTCAAACTGAATAAACATTAAAAAAAGTGACTTTCAACAAGAGTCAGTTTAAGTCACCATCAACCTGGGCAGAGTTTAACATGGTTATCAATAAGAGAACATAAAACATCATTAAGGTTAGCTAGAAAGTTTGGAATACCTTTGTAAAATACTGGTAACAATGGAAACAAGACTAAATGGCCCTCATGCCTCCTGATGCCCTCTAGATTAGGTACTTCTTCCTTTAGGAACCTACTGCAGTGGGAATGTCCTATAAGACTTGCAGATTAAGCTCAGGAAGGAGAAATCATCACAATGTGTCCTCCGTACTTGGCAAGAAAGAGATGTGGCATTATACTTAAATTGTGAAAATCATTTTGGCTGAGAAAGCCGGGTCTTGAAATGTGCTTGCCAAGAGAGTAAGATGATACAAATATGCATGCTGAATTATACATAAATATGCATATATACATAGCCACCCACACACACCATGTTTGGATGATAAATAGACCAAAGATTGGTATTGAGCTATTTAGAAGGATATCCAAAGGGTAGTCTAGGAAAGGCTCTGGCTGCACTGTACTCCAGGAGAACTCGAAGCCCCCACACACAGTAGCATGCTTTCCAGAACCCATTTAATCTGAGTTCAAAGGGATTTGAGGCTAGTGAGCTGTTAGGACTTGAAAGATGAGAATGGGCTACGAGTGACACGAGCCACAAATCTTGAGCATATGGAAGGGGCTGACCCGCTGTGCTCCACACATGAGAAATTTGTCTCTCTTGGCTTTTTTGGAGGTGCTTGTGCTGAGACCCTGGGAAAGAACAGCTCTACCAGCAAAGCCTGAAGTGACAAACACGTTATTCACAACACCTTGCAATTTAAGTTTGAGGCTGACTCTAATGTGCTGGGAAAGAGGTCAATTGTAACAAACAAAGGGGAAAAGAACTCCAGCGGCTGTAACTTTCACCATCAAAGCTTCTCAACCACATTTATATTTCAAACTGGAGGCAGAAAAAGGGTTTGAGGAAATAGTCCGGGTTTCCCTCCAAAGAAAACAAAACAAAAATATTATGGCGTGTTCCACCTTGTGAAACTGACAACTGGCACTGGGGGTAAGTTAGCTCTGAAAACCTTAGGAATGAGGTGGAGGTGGGCTCCAGTTCATTTAAAAAGGTTTATTTGATTTTGCTGTATTTTTTAACCAAGGTAAAATAACTAAAGGTCTAATGACAAACAGTTCTTAACTCACTTCCCGCTTCTCCTTTACTCGTGATTTTTAAAAGTATGGATGGTTTGCACTCTCTGCCTCTGCTTTCGAGGCTGTGGGATATACAAACTGCGATGCCAGGGAACTGAAGAAGCTGCTATGTTTACATTGCTAGTGTCTGGAATTAACTTCATCAGGTGACACTTGTTGCCTTATTAGGTAACAGTGGAAATAATTTGGCTCTCTAATTGCTCTCAAGAACAAGAGGAAACACCTGCACCTTCAGTCATCCCTCCTCTCTAAGGCAGGCTTATAGGATTCTTCACAAACTCTCTGGTATTATGACTCCTCAGATCAATAATTGCAGTCCTTAAATTCTATTCCCTATGATGAGTATTTTTCCCCTCCTCGTAAAGTCATCTTTCACTTGTCCCTGTGAAATATATATCTTAATGAAATAATGGGCCCAAACAAATGAGTTTCTCTTTGGATGACACACTGGTATGGTTTGCCGGATAGAAGATGAGGTAAAACATGAAGGCGGTGTTGATGATAGTGATTAAAACACCAGCTTTGACAGGGCAATAACTATAAAATCTTGCTGCTAGTAATAATCTCTACAATACAACCGGAATATCAGCGCACCATATGTCACAGCAAGGCAATCCATCTCTACAAGTGTCACTTACTTAAGCAGGTTCCAGAAGAACCTATCATTATTTTTAAGTGGGGGGAAAGAAGGACACAGTTCTCTCGCCGTACTACATTAGTCACTCCGGTTCAATCCTTCAGCTGACTTATTTATTTTCATGAAAAGGAATCTGTATACTTCAAGCTATTACATCAGATATCATGAGCTTTGTGGTTTACATTTTTTGTTGGTTTTCTTTGGATCCTTTATTCGTTCTCTTGCACTTACCTGCAGTCTTTCCGGAGTGTGAGCTTGTTTTTTAATCATGTTTAATTTGAACAACCAAGAAGTGTCTGAAATTATTCAATCACATGTGTAATATTATTATTGGATATAAGAGGAATTGAGTACCTGCAAATATAGTACCAGATGGGATTTTAGGCCAGAACAGAAAATAAAAGCAACAGAAGGACAACACAACCATTTGGCAAAAGACAATCTTTAGAAGCTAACAATAATAATGATGACTTGTCTTTAAATTATATTGGACCTGGACAAGGGGAGTTTCGTGCATTACAGCAAAAGAACAGTGACTAAAGTAATTATTGCCAGGCTCAAAATTTGCAAAGCAAGAGATGTTGATAATGAATAAATTAACTGTATTGCTGACATGAAAAAAAAAATCACTTTCCCTAGCAAATATTTGTTGAAAATACCATCTAGGGACTATTATGCAGCTTATAAATTTAATGATTATCATTTCAGAAGGAACTGCTTTACTTTTCATATCTCGCTTTAGTAAATTACTGGAGTCAATGGGTTTCTGT
The DNA here is from genome assembly GCA_030068075.1 of Paguma larvata. NCBI lineage: Eukaryota > Metazoa > Chordata > Mammalia > Carnivora > Viverridae > Paguma > Paguma larvata. The sequence continues at coordinate 53,455,141 of CM057826.1, read as the reverse complement.
GACTCAGTTCCCCATCTGTAAAGTGAGGATAATAATAATATCTACCTCAAAGGGTGGCTGTGATTAAACAGTTACTAAAGGTAAAATGTTTAGAATAGTTCCTAGATCACAGTAAATGCAATAAAGGGGGTTGCTACTATTGTTTTGTTGTTATTTATAAGAGATAATTACAGAGTCAGAGCAGATTTAATTCAAATCCTAGATTGCCAATTACTTGTCGGGCAAAAGTGAGATCAATTGGTAAGTGATTTAACCATTGTAAGCCTGTGTAAAACAGACAAGGACAATTTCTTCCTCGAGCTGGGAAGAGTAGATGAGATCACATAGGTAAAGCCCTTACACTTGTTTCTGGCACAGCGTAAGTTATTTTTAATAATTATAAAGGAATCTGTCCTATTACATATATTGCCACATTACAATAAGAAGATTAATCTATCCAAGTAAATAGAATCTGCTTTTGTTTTCCAGCCTTTTAAGTTAATGAATTCCACCCAAATCGGCCATCTTTTCCTCGAGTATATCCAAGCAATCCTGGATGGCTTATATCTTATATGGGGCTTTTTTCAAGATTTGATGAAAAGATCAGAAACAAATAAATTATTTTATAGAAATGGATGCAAATATTTCTTCTCTAAGGTAAGGTAAAACGTAGGTGGCTTAAAAAGAAGAGACAAGTGGTAATATACTCCTCTTTAAGCACTTTTCCAACAAGATGGTATTTCAAATTCCTCAGCAGTTGGGGCCGAGTGGACATGAGGCCAGCTTGTTAGAAAAAGAGACTGTTAAGTCCATCACGTCTCCCTTTTTCTTTTCTTATTAATTCCCTGATCCTTATTTCATGATATAACTTAACTATCTCTATAGGCAAAAACTGTATCTCATCCTCACTACCACTCTTTAGAGGCTTGTACAGTTCTTGAGGCATAAGCCAAGAGGTTTTCCCTAAATGAGAAACCGGCAGGAAACTTTCACCTGCTCTGCATGCGAGCAACACTTTTCAGTGAATCTCAATGAACTCAGTACAACTGCTCTTTTGTTTCAGTGTTTGATGTTGCAGGTAGAGAAGATATTTCACTCCTATGAGTACTATAGGTCGGACTACCTCATTCAAACAGAAACATATCACCAAAGATTTAAAAGAAAAGGATGAAAGAGATAATATGGCTATACACAGAAGGAAAAAAAAAGTGTTTTATTTGGTTTTTACATGGATAGAATATTAGCTACCTAAATCAGACCTACAGAGACGTGCACTAAATCTGTTTTTGTACTCCCATATCTTTCACTCTTGTTGAGATTAAGCCAGTGGTGTTCCCATGGAGATATCTCACACTGTTCACTGAGGGTTTCTTTTCTAATTAATGATTAATGCCATCTCCTAATTACAGAGAGTGGCAGATTCAATAACATGAAGGATAGTCAGAAACTTTGAAATCCTGTGGTTTTCTTTTCAGTCTGTTACTCATTTGTGGCACTAACATGTAACTTTACCTTACAAGGTAACTTTACCTTACATTTTCCTTATCGCTAACAGGAAACACAATTCTAAAACAAAGATGGAAACTTCTGGAAAAGAAAACCTCAGGCCCTATTTGGGTGGCCTATGTGCCAGATCCAGCCCACAGAGGTAATTTTGCTGGAAAATGTTTTACAAGGCATGGATTATTATTTAATATTTAAGGAGTATTAAGAAGTGATGATTTGGATTTTGAGTTTCCCTGGAACAACTTGAAAAACTGGCAGCCTTCATTAGAACACCTGCATGACAAAAGTTGGCTAAGTATCTAGTGATTCCCTTAGATGGGGCATTTGCTTTTCAATTTACCAGAGATTCCATAATGCTCTCTTATCTCATCCATCTCACCTTTCATCATGACCATTTACTATACTTAAAATGCCTCTGTAAGCCTTTGATTTTATGACCTCTGCCTCCAGTTATCAAAAGCCAAAGCCCTTCACCATTAAGTCAACTAAAAACCAACCCAACATAAATGATTGTGCAAGTAGGTCACTCTGTTACTGCTGTGGGGTTACACTGACCAACACGATCATCTCTGTTCTTGAGAATGTTAAAATCTAGAAACCGTGATCAAATGTACTCCAACGATAATATAAATAGTTCTATAAACCTGTTAGTACAACTTACAAAGACACAAGATCCTTTTAAAGTTTGGACATAGGAGTGACGAAATGGAGGGGAAAAATCCATAAACTACTCATCAAAGGATGATTCTAGGTCAGCTCCGTCCAGTGGAATAATAATGCAAGCCACAAATGTAACTTACAAGTTTCTAGTCATCATAGTAAAATCAAAAAGAAAAATGAAGTGGACTTAATTTTAGTAATAAATTTTATTTATCCCAATAAATCCAAAATGTCATTTCAACAGTAATCAATATAAAATATTTGAGACATTTTACTTCTGTTTTTCATACTGTCTTTGAAATGCCATGTCTATTTATAGCACCTATCAATTCAGACTAGCCACATTTACAGTGCTCAGTAATCACATGTACTTAGTATAGAAGAGTATTTCCATCAATGCAGAAAGTTCTATTGACAATACAGTTCTAGAGTGCATTCCAAGTAGAGGGAGCCACAGAAATGCAGGCATAACAGCTCAAGTCATTTTCTGGAAGTCCATTTCAATTTGAAATGGGTCAGATGTGTAAAAGTAATTGACACAGGTAAGATGCTTAGTAAGTTGTGCAAAAAATGTTTGGATGCAAAAAACAATGAAAAGTATTGAAACTAGCTTAATGCGCATTATTGATGTCATATAAAAAATTTACAGGTAAAGCACCAAAATTTTTAAATTCCTAAGAAAATGTTCCAATCAATTAGGGACATATGCACCTTTATGTATGAAGTTACTGGGTCAAATACCCGAATAGTCCAGAGATAGCTATAATTTCTGGATGAGGCAGATTTAGGTGGACTCTAGGATATTTTATGTCTCACTAATACAACTGTTATGGTCACTTATATAAAACTCCACTGCGCTATTTCAAATTGCCTTTTAAATTTTTTCATTAATTTTATTCTTAAGTGTTTGATTTAAAATTTAGCTCAATATACTTTCTACGATTCAATGAAATGTATATAATGTTTTGGTTTTTATTAACATTATTAAAATGTAAAGGATAAAAGTATAAGAATAAAAGTCTAAGTGGATAAAACACCATGGAGAGGCATTCTGTGTGATATCTGTACCTTGTCTTACAAGTTGAGGTTCATCTATTTCATTCCTTCTTGGTAATTTCTTTCCCATCAGGTTCTCAGGTAGTCACTTACTTTCAGAGTTATTTTACTTTTGAAAAGTGCATTCTATTTGATGATATTCTGCTATTTAGTCATATATACCAAAATATTTAACTTCAAAAAATATTCAAATACTTTGAAAGAAATTTATTATAAATATTAGTAGGAAAATATGTCCAACTTATATAGTTTCTACTTGGATAACAATAGCATTTTAATATGTATCCAAAAAGTTTTATTTATTATATTAAAATATAGAATAAATCTAATTTTAATGAAGTTTAAAGTGTTATACCATAGTTGTATGTGGTATGAAGTTAGAGTTTAAAAAAAAATGGTATCATAATAAATTAATACTGTATTTCAAGTGATAATTTACATAGATAGTTGTCATGGCATCATTTATGTGTTTTGATATTTTACAAATACCAAGTGTTATCATTGTAATAATGTACTACAAATATAATATAAAAACAGAGTGTTGTAGAGCAATAGAGTGGGTTCACAAAATTGCAATTACTTTAAAAGCAGTTTCTAGTAAGTCCTGATTTAATTCTTATTTAATAGAAGGTAAATACCTAACAAACTGCTTTACATATTTTTATAGGCAAATAGGACTTAAATTACCAAATAATTTCAAAATTATATTTTTTATTCTATTATCCCAAGATACGAAGTCTCTTGAGTCTCTTATCTCAGGAGAGGAGATTACTGAAACGATTTTGCTAAAGAATCAATGAAAACAATATTTTAGCCTACACTGTCAAGAAAATTAAGGACTCTGCATGTGTTTATTGAATGAATTACCTTCAAGCCTTACTATTAAGAAAGCACTGGAAAATACCAGTCATTTAACTTTCAATAATGCAACTGTAATGTTAAGAATCCATTATATGCCTTTTAGTCACTCAAAAGATAACTGTTGAATGTATGAATGTGTACATGGCATTGGTAATCTTTTTGTTTTGCTTTTTTTTTGTTTTGTTATTGTTATAGCTGTTGTTACTATTCTATTCTAATGTACAGTATTGTGCCAAGATAGAATAGTTCCAAATAAAGACAAGCCAAAGTAAGAGGTTTATTGTGTTCAATCAACAATACTGAATGCCACCATTTCCTGTTCATAATAAAAGGTACTATTTTGAAATGTCTGCTTCTGAATAGCCTGTCTGAAAATGTCTAGACGTCGTAATGGTTCAAGTTAACTATCACAGTTTATAGTGCATAATTTTACCTTAGATCTTATAAAAATTTGAATTCCCACATTCCATATTTGCAGATTCTAGCTCCATAGGATTAATTCTGAAGTTCTAAGGCTCTATATTTTAAACAATAATCCTTATAATTTTTTATCTGACCATTCTTAGTATAAAAAACATTATACCTATCCACTGAAATATACAATAATCTTTAGGCAATACTTGTTTCCTACCATACCTCTATCCCCATCCCTACGACCCTGTTCATTGAATTACAATTAATGTTTTGTACTTGGCATTAATGGCACTGACAGAATTGTTTATGGAAAGTATTACATATATTCCTTAAAACTATAAAAATATTATAAAATATTATATTTTACTGAACATATTTTAACATGTTTAAAATATCTGTTGTTTCTCCAATGTCCCAAAGAAAATGGAATGTTCAGCTATAATAAACAATTATCACCATGGTATACTTCCTTCTGCTTAACATGATAATTCTCTCTCTCTCTCTCTCTCTGCCAATATATATATTGATGATATATATATCATCACCATTAGGAAAATTGTTTGAGAATCCACAGGTACTCTACTTGAATGGAATCTTATGGAAAGTGTCCTCTAATGTTACTTTTGATAATGTTTCCTCAGTGCTTCAGACTTGGACTCTCAAGTAAACTGAGAATCACATCTGTAGGTAAATGAGACGAGGTCATTACCAGAATGTAGATTAATAAAATAAAAATATCGCCCTGCTGTCAACCAGTTCCTGCCCCCAGATCTACATGCCATCTATAAACTACACTAATAACACAAATTCTAAGTTCTCTTCTAAAAGAAAAACTGTAGCTTCTTCAACTTACAGCCTTTCTAATATAAAATGTGTGGGTTTTCCTGCTCGTTGAGCAATTCTGACACTATCTGCAGTCAGCTGGGAGCCCACAGGTTAAGGAACTCAGCATCACAAGACTGCCCCAACAGCAGATGCCAATTGCAGATCCATGCCTCCCATACTTAGACCACCTATAAATTAAGAATTCCCATAACCCCCTTTGCTAGTTCAGCAATTTCCTGTAATAGCTCACGGAACTCAGGGAACCACTTTATTTCCTTTGTGATGACAACTCAGCATTTACTCTTTTTATTTTTGGGGGGGGGGGGCGGGCGGGGAGGGGCAGAGGGAGAGGGAGGGAATCTCAAGCAGGCTCCATGTTCAGCATAGAGTCCCATGTGGGGGTCAATCCCACAACCTTGAGATCATAACCTGAGCTGAAATCAAAAGTTGGACTCTTAACTGACTGAGCCACCTGGGTGCCCCTAAGAAACACTTATTTACATTTATGTGTTTAGTATAAATGATATTGAAACCACTATAGAAATGTAAAGATGGATGGAAGTTAAGAAGGACACACTAATGCTTCAGCAAGCTTGACTTTGAACAAATTTTTCTCTTCCTCATTCTTGAAGCCTCTGTGTTGCCTTCACTTGTTTCTCTATAGACTCTTCTGTTCCAGGAACTCAGTATCAATATTGACATCTTGGTAACCACAATTAATACTTAGTAACAAGAATCTGATGGCCAGCTAGTTGAGACCACCTTGAAGACATGGTGAGGAACATGGCGGGCAGCACATACCAAATTGCTATCAAAACTATCCAAATCCTATATTTTCCTATAAGACCCCTCAGCCTTTTACCCCAAGTAGATCTGCAGATTTAAAGGCATTAGCCTGCTGAACCCTCCTTTGCCTGGCAAGGTAATAAAACCATTGTTCCTCTTTATCACTAAACTCAGCTTTTATCTTATATGTGACTCTAGAGCACAGAAGTCAGTAGTTGACAACAAGATAATAAAGAATACAGTTAAACAGACAGATGAAGAGTTACATAGGGCAATACATGAGGGGGCTGCATAGAGCCCCTATACCCTCTCTGGATACATCACTGTCCTATAACCTTACTGTGTTCACCAACTCGTAAGCTCTTCAAACATTTTTTTATTTTCTTTTACGGTTTTTATGAGGTTCCATTACTTAGTCACGGCAAATTAAATCACTGGTCATTGGTGATTAACTTAGTCCCCAGCCCCTTTCTCCTCCCCAAGGTTGGGGGAATCGTGCTGAAAGTCTCAGTGCTGAAAGTTGGTTCCTCTAGCAACTAACCTCCATGTTCAAAGGGCTTAACTCTAAGCATAAACTCAGGCATAGTTAAATGGGGCTTACTATGAGTAACAAAAAATGTTCTTCTCACTTCTATTACTCGAGAAAATATATGGTTTTAGGAGCCCTATGCCAGGAACTGGGGATGAAAACCATATACATATATGTATTGTCACAATATTACATCATCCAATAGCACTGCTGAGTAATTTTTATAAGATTTTTCTAATGATTTTATGAAGAAATGAATAGAAGAGAGTATTATACTTAACTGACAACATTTATTTTATTATTCTTTCTTTCCTCAAAGTTTCTCTCTCTTACTGAAATTTCTCCTTCATCCTAAAGCATCTAATCGCCTCACCCACACTGAGCTTTAGGATTGACATCTCATCCACACCCATCCTCACAAGAATAGAAGCTGCTCCTGTTCAGATCCACCCTCCTCTTTAGAAGTAAAGAACAAATTATTTTTTTCTTTTACTGTCACTTTAGTAAAATGGAGTCAGTGAAAACATACATGTGACTTAAATGTAGCAGAGTCAATTACGTTATTATATTTAAAGTTGAGTGGTATCAAGAAAAGTAAATTGTTAAAAAAAAGAGGATGAGAAAATTGAGGTCAGAGGGAACAAAGTTTCCACAGATTATCTAGAACACTTCAATCTGTTCTATCTGTTCTATCTGTTTATCTTCAGATAAAGAGGGTGGTATTATTTCATGGAAGACCTGCTGTGGCTCAAGATTCAATTTCAAATACCTCTACCAAGAAGCCAAACATTATAAAATGGATCTGTATTCACTGACTTTGTAAATATTTATAGTACTACCTGAATGTTTTTAAGGAAAAGTAGATATTAGAATCATTTATGAATTTCCACCAAAACAAACACCCCCCCCAAATTTCTTAATTCTGATGGAAATAAATACCGAAAACTCCAATACCTGAATTTACATGTTTAAGTGTAGAACATATGTCATAATGGAACATCTTACAGTTTTCAGCATTCTTTCCTTTGGACATTGATCAACACAGGTACTTTTAAATGCTAAATTGTCTCTAAACACCTACATTCTTAAGAAAATAGAAATGTTCTAGTCCTATAGCTCTTTTTCTTTTCTTTCCTCAAATACAGATTCTACTAAGGTGATGATACATCAAGCAAACACAACCATAAAATATAAAGGATATAGTCTTAAAAATTTATTTCAAATATATTACTGTAGCTTAAGTCACCAAGCACTTGGGCAAATGCTTCCAATGTTTGGGTATAAGCACTCATTTTGCTAAGTGAAGGCATGTGTTTTCAGATGACAATCCAAGTCAGAGTATTTTGCCCCTAGAGTCTTCATTCAGAGTATTTTCCTGTGGTGTCACAAGTGGATAAATACAACTAATTACTAGATTGTACATCCTGATATATGTTTATTCAGCTAGGCAAACAACCCACCAAATGTACAATTTTCTCTTCTTAAAAAACATAGTAATTTAAATGCAAAAGATATGTTAATCAGTATTATCATTGAGATTTTTCATATGTCAAGTTGGGATGCTTGGAATGATGATTTTTTTTTTTTTTTTTTTGTTAGCCATAAAGCAGCTTACACTGGAAATCCCTTACGGAAATAACTCAACATTTTCAGTACAATAGAACCCACAGTACCCCCATCAGAGTAAGGCAGCATGGTCCTGGCTTTTATGAAATAATAATTTGGTAGGTATAAACTGTTCACAGCAAGAGTAGGGAGAGGTAAAGCCTGGGCTATAACACTGTAGAAAAGACTCTATAAGACATCAAGAATAAAAATTTGAAAATGAAAATAGAATGTACTCTTCCAAATTACTGTATAAGTTCTTTCGAAGTAGAGGTAGTTGTTGCAATATAAAAAGTTGAAGTTGAGGGATTTTAATCATTAAGAGGAGTGGTAGGAACTAACCAGCATGAGGGTGCCCCTATTAGCATTTCCTGCAGTAATTACTATTTTAATTGGTTGAAATAAACTATAATGCCCCAGGCCAGTGATAACTGAATAGGTTGGCAGCTTTCTTTTTTTTTTTCCCTTCAGGAAAGAGACCCATTAAGAAAGCTTATACTTTGAGTAAAAAATTAAAAAGGAGTATTGTTACTCGTTTGTATCAATGCAAAGTATTCTAGAAACTCTCCACCCTGTGCCCCCTCTACTAAACTATGACATTGCAGATTTGCATATTATATTCAGACAGAAAAGTTTCCTTGGGGGGTTGTTACAAATCTATATCCCTTAAAAAAGCAAATATTTCATTTCTGATACATTCAAGTATATACATTCTAAGTACAAAACTATGCACTGATAGTATGAGGTTTCAGAGGCAAAAATGTTGTTCTTCTCAAGTTTAAAATGAAGGTAATGAGATGCATCTAAAATTTTATGAACTGGTAGAAAGAACAGAAGTGCCATTTAAGAAATCTCATTATTTTACCTAGGTTTAGGCTAAATTTCAGTTTTGGGGTAGAGAAACGGAGACCTATTAGGAATACAAGGTGTTAGGTCAGAACTGAGGGCATGAAACCTTGAGCAAGGATGAGAACCTTGCCATGGGATTCTGCAAACGATGGGTAAAGGACTTGATGTAGAAGCAGAAACAATAAGGTAAATGCATAATCAGGATAGAAAAAGAGATGAGGGATCCAAAAATAGTTATATAAAGAGCATAAAGCCTGAAATACTGAAAGAACTATAAAACTGGACAAGGAATGTTGAGGTGAAAGTTGTTTAGTTCACATTAACATATGACATTGTGATGGCAAACATCTTTAAGATTTAGAGATCTACATTTCTAGGCATTTGTGAGTGAGAAGGTAGTAAAAGCAATAGAAGTGAGATTCAGTTATAAATTTATTCCTCAGTACCAGAGACTAAAGAGTGTTTTGGCCTCTCAGAAGATATAATATAAATATTATAGCAAAAGCATAGTGTACATATATAAATTTCAAAAATCATCTATTGACAAGAGAGTGAATATCCAAACAATATGATAATAATTATAAATAGTTCTGCAATCGCAAGCACCATGGTTTAATCATGTAATAAACACAAGCGACACTTTTCCCACACCTTCCAAGAAATTAAACAGTGAAATGTTCTCAGAATAAAACTGAACTTTGATCTGTCCTAGCCTATCCTGTAAAATCTTTAACCTGTCTGCTTTCTTTAGAAGGCTCACTTTGGAGCTACTCCCATGTTGCACCAGTTTTCACAAAGACTTGAGCTAATGATTCTCTTCCCATAATCTTTACAGCAGGTTAACCTTAGATGGTTCTGTATCTTAAGGATTCTATACAACCTTCAGTAGAATCCAGGTCCCACTATTTTTTTGAGCAACAGATTTGTAACTCCTTCTGGAGACTGGCACATTTACTGAGAAATATCCCAGAAGAGAGAGAGAGAGAGAGAAAAAAAAAACAAGCCATAGCAATATTATATTATATATGGGGGTTATCTGAGAAGCAGTTAACCTTATGTGGCTTTCCTACAAGTTTGAAAATTGCAAGAACAAAAACAAAAAGCTTAATCCTTGACAAAGATTCCTTGCTTGACCAAACTTTAGTCAGTCTCCAAAACTTTCTTCTAGGGATATCTGTGCACTTTCTTGTAAAATCTAGTTTTAGCAAAAACCCTACTAGGTCACTTTAACCATAGCACTCCACCCTCAGTTTCTGATTAGCCTTGATCTGATCAGGTTCCTTATCGCCACCATCTCCCAGATGTCTGAGAGATCACTCTGGACTGTCTTCGGCAAGGATCCTGATGTTTCCTCAGTAATTTTCTAACTACTGACCCCCATCTTGCCTCTTGGCTTTAAGTTTCCACTGGCTTATGCTATATTCACAGGTTGAACCAATCTCTCTCCCCTGCTTTAAAATCCCATTGCAGTGGTTCCTGTATTTATGGTCACAGTCCAAGATAATGTCTACCTTACCATTTTTAATGAGTGTTAGTCAATGGTTTTTTAACGCCTTCTATCTTACTAAGGCTTCCTCCCTCATTAATATGACAATAGTAACTGAAAATCATTTATATTAATTTTACTCCAACCTAAAACACATCCACTTCCATTTGACACTGAATAGACCCCTTTTCTGGAAAAACAGAATCTGTCTTCATAGTGATTCCGTCATTAGATGCGGAGGTATCAAAATGGCGGCAGACAGACCCATCATTTAAAGCAACTTTCTTAGAATAACCGATGAGAAGTCATCCATAAAATTCCCCCAATAGATGCAATATAGAAACTATTGTATTTCCTACCAAATAAAATCATTCAATTTAGAAGGATTTTAGGTAAGATCTTTCCAATTTGAAAGTTAATTTTATTTTTCATTTTAGAGGTATGGGAAAAATAAAACTGCCTTCCCCATGAAGGGCATTTGAAGAAAATCTTAAAAGAAATGTATGTTGACAGACCTACCTGTGGTAAAGAACAGGTTTTGTGATGATTGGCGCCAAGATGAGGATTTCCTGCAGACTGAGGTTTCTTAAAGTGCTTTAGGGTCTCTGTCTGCTATTTTCTTATCTAATGTATCTTCACCTCTCAGCCCTTAATGACAGTGTTCTAAGTACCTAAAAAGGGTGGGGGGAGACATTTTTGAAAAGACTGCTGAGTTATAGCAAAGTCACCTTGTACTTGCTTCAGACGTTGTGCACTCAGAAATCTAAAACAGAAACATCTTGTTATAGTAGTCAACCTGCTGAATACATGGCCAGGGTGGAAAGGCTAGGGCATAGCCAAGTAGTGTTAAAAAAAAAAAAAAAAAAGAAGGAGAAAAGACTCTCACTGTATGTATACACAAGGCCAGTTTGGTTTGGGGAATTGCTTTTACAAAGGATGCTATTGCATTTTATTTGAAAAAGGAAGTGGCAGGGGGGAGAGGGGCTGGAGAGAAAAATCTAAACAAGGTCGTTATTCAATACATATTTATGGAGTGCCCACTACACTCAGTTATAATGAGGAACAGGATACAGATTATGTCTTTCCAGAGTTTCCAGTGCATCTGGGTAAAAGACAAAAACAAACAAACAAACAACCAAAACCAACCAACCGAACAAACAGAAACATGCAATTACAATGCACTGGGATAAATGTGTCGGTGGTAGGTGAAGTGTAGGATTATGGTGGAGACCACACAGTTCCTAATTTGGGAGGAGAGAAAAGTGTCCAGGAAGTCTTCCCAGGAAAAAAGACTTCCACCCAGAGAGCTGAAGGCAGTGCAGGGGTTAACCAGGTTAGAACACTAGAGACAAGATACAAAAATTATATATAGGAAGAGGGATGAGCAAAAGCTAAACAGGAAGGTGAGGAGGCAGGTCTCCTAGTAACTTCTCATGTCTTGTTTAAGAGGAGGGATCTGAACCTATAAATCACAATTAGATTTTGAGCAAGAAAAGTTAACACCTGGTGGAGGGTTACCCTCATGGGAGGCTTTAAGAAAGTCTTACTAAGTTATTTTTACCAAACTTACTTTCCACTCATTAATAAAAGCTTTCCTAAAGTTAACTTAAAATGTCTCAATCTCATGTGTTTTTGGAACTAAATCAAATGAATATATGTAACATATGTATTTTTTTTTAAGAAACCATCTTTTATTTTTTTTAAGACTGAACAAAGAAACAAGTTTTTCTTTGGATTTGGCTAAGCTAAAATGCTGATAAGATGGCTGTTTGCAAATGGACCAGTTTGTGTCCACAGTGTAATATATATATATATATAGGCACCCATATAAATATGCATTCACATATGTATACACATGTATGCTTTTCTTTTGTTTCTTTTCTTGTCTTTCTTTCTTCATTTCTCTCTCACTCACTCTCTCTCTCTCTCCCTCCCTTCTCTTGTTCACTTCCTTCCTTTCTCCCTTTCTCCTTTTCTTCCTCTCTTCTACCTTTGGTAACTGTGTTGGCAAACCTGCATATGTTTAGGAATTTGTAATACTTTTGCAAAATAAGTTATTTCTATCTAATGAACATATGCAACAGGCAACTTAGCAATATAGTAAAAATATCACATATATCAAATATTAAAATCTATTTGATCCAAAGTTCTGAAACAAAGTCATTTAGGTATATTAACCTACTCATTGGTTTGAAAAGTAGTTTTGGATACTTCTCTATATAAACTGGATTTTGCAACTAATTTTCCTCCAGTTTCCTCTAGACAGAGAGACGAGAGTTCCTAGTTTGAAATGCGTAAGCATGGTGGTAACTCTTCAGATTGTAGCCCTCTTATAGAACAGTGGTTGTTAATACATGGGCCTGCTTTCCTCCTTGATAGCTTCAGAGCCCCAATCTAATTATCTTTTACTTAAACACCAGGCAAAAAAGAACGATCAGAGATGAGATGCCACAGGGGGTGGGTCAAAATGGATTGTGTGTTTTACTCACTGCAAGAACTACTGACCCAATAGGTAAGGTTTTGTTCCCATAAATGAACAGTGTGCACTATATTTAAGTTCCTCTGCCATCGACTTGGATATACTGAGTTATGTGCATTTCAAAATCAGTGGTCTAGACCCTGTAATATGAGTGAATTAAATGAGAGATCAGTTTCAAACTAATGAATATGTAGTGACTCATCAGTTCTTATAAATTCCTAGGTACGATGATATGTAGAAATTATACCATATCCTTTTATACCCTCAAGTCATGATCATATTGTGCTAAATTTTAAATGCTGTTATTAATTATCCATTGTTACAAAATATGCTATAAGATCTAAGTGAAAAAAAAAATCTGCCTTTCAGTCTAAAAACTCCAAAAGCGATGATGTAGTAAAACAATAAAGCTTATTTAAAAATTAAAACTAATTATAGTTTAGTCATCAGGAAAGCAGACTTCTACCATTCTATGTATGGCATATTTTGCTATGTTCTTTAAATGGTCAGGAAAAGCAGTTCTTTCTTCTCTCACTGAAGCTTGCTTTAGTCAAAATGTGTTGTGTTTGCCTACTCAGAGCTGTCCTCTCTTTTCTGGAAATAGATGACCTCAATTACTTGTTAGAGAACATGATCCCTTCATTTGGCTATCATTTTGACGGGATACTTATTGAGGTGCTGATTATAATATCAGCATAATATAGGTGGAAAATGACCCAAATTAGGTCAATCAAAATCTCTCTCAGGAATTTGAATCCTGAGTACAATCAACTAATAGAAAAGTTCATTCATTCTGTTACAGTGGGAACTTGATGATTCTTTCAAATTGTTTTAAGTCCTCAGATCCTAGGAGTTATCCTATTTCTACCTTTCTAGAAGCCTTGATGGATCTACAGTTCCATCCATTCTCTGAGCTGCCCCATTTATTAAACAAACAAACAAAACAAAACAAAAGAAAAAACACTGTTTAAAAAATTCTCAAGGTAGCCATTGATGGTTTCTATTGCTTTTAACCAAAGAAAAGTGACATAAAGACTGAGAACGAAGCTCACAGCAGATAAGCAAGTGTGAAAGAATTGTATTAGACTTCAACTGTTTAAGTATTATAGGAAGAAACACACTGTACCTTAGGAGGAGATAAACGAAGGAGAACCAGTTTATCTTTGCTCAAAAATAAGTTTTTATGGATGATGTGAAAGAATGGCTGTCAGAGAAGCAGGATTAGAACTTGTCTAAGAAGGAGGGAGCAACATCAGCAGAGGGATCAAGGAAGGACAAGCTTAAGATGTGATCAAGGGTTAGCAATAACCCCGGTTCACACATATATCCAGGGGAGCATAGACCTGGGAGAAAAGATTGGGAAGAATGGTTTGTCCTCTTTTAAAATAAGTGTTTATTGTGGTCTTGTGATGTAATGGTAAATAAGACAAACATATTCCCTACCTCCAGGAAACTTATACTTCCTCACAGAGGAGAGAGATAAATGGCTAACAAAAACATTCTCTGACAAACAAATACTTAAACATGCAACACATTTTGTGTAGGAAAGAAAGAGCTAAGATAGAAAACAACAGCATGGATTGAGGGGTGGTATGGAGGGAAAACTGGAAGACGGCAGTGATATTTCAGATACAAATTAAATTATGGGGGAATGAGAAGAATGGGGCATTCCAAGGAAGGGAAGAGAACCTATAAATATCCTAGGGAGCGAAGACTTTGACTTGTTCACAGAATTGGCTAGTGGTGACTCCAGCCAGGTAAGTAGAGGAGAATGTAGAATAAGACAATCCTGGAGAAACAGGCAGGGGTCAGATCACATAGGTTTTATGTCCTAGAGATGAGTTTGGAATATATGTTATATTTATGAGTAAGCTCTTTATATTTTATAAAGATCAACTTAAGGATTATACGGGGAGCAATTAGTCTTTGAATGATGAGTGAGATTTATGTGATTGAGAAATATGAGGAATCAAGAAGGGCATATCATAGAGGACATAATGGGAGATTTAAATGGAAGCATGATATAGGATTATTTTTAATTCAGTAGACGATTTAGACCTACTGAAAGAAGTATTTATTATAGTAACCACTACCATCCAATATGATATTATTCATAATACATATCTCTACTTTTTTCTTTAATTTTATTAAAAAAGTATTTCATGTTTATTTATTTACTTTTGAGAGAGAGAGAGAGAGCATGCCTGGGAGGGAGAGAGGAAGAGAGAAGGAGACACAGAATGCAAAGCAGGCTTCAGGCTCTAAGCAGTCAGCACAGAGACCAATGTGGGGTTCAAACTCATAAACTGTGAGATCATGACCTGACCCCAAGTCGAATGCTTAACCAGGTGAGCCACCTAGGTGCCCCATGTATTTCTACTTCTAATATGCTATAATGCTTATACTTCCTACTATGTAATCAGCACTTAATTACATCCTGACCAGTACGGTATATTTTATATTATATTTTGTTTTCCATGGAGATTGAAAACATCTTGAGAGCGCTGCCCATGCCATATATTTCTGTATTTCTCACATCCCCACATTACCTAGCTTATATTTGATACAAATACGGATTAGTAATAATAAAAAAATATATACTGAATGCTTACTATGACCTAGGCATTGTGCTAAGGCCTTTACAGTAAAAATTCATTTAATCCTCATTCTAATTCTATGGAGAAGGCCCAGTTATTATTTAATAGATGAAAAAAATAAATTTGCTATAATGAAGTCCCTTGTCCACTTAGTCCTAATTGATTAATTGACTTACAATGTTTTAGATATGGGAAAACTTTTAGACTGTTAGTCAAAGTATTTTGAAAAGAATACATGTGAATAACATTTTTGTGATATTTTATTCCCTGGTCTTTTGGAAATCAATCACAAATCTGTCCAATGTGATAGAATCTCACATATTTTCTCCATGTGCATTTGCTAACTATTCTTCATATTTAAGAATGTGTCATTTAAATGGAAGAGTTTGTAGAGATTATATGACACTATCTCATTTACCCTCTCTTTCATTTAATTAAGCCAAACTATACTTCTCCCACCACTAAATCAAAAGGATGAGTACAGATTGATTCTACAGTAGATGGCTGGTTCATTGTGTCTAGACTCTATGCATTTCTAACATCTAAATATATATGCAGAAATACCCATCAAATAATGATTGTGACACAGATTATGTTTGGGGCCCAATTATCTCAACAGATACAACGTCTCCTTTTAAAAGACAAAGGAGATGGTGATATGAAGGGGAAAAATTACAAACGCAACACTAATGGGAATGAGAAGAAAACATAGAGACTGTCAAAGAAAATTACAGTTCTTTTGGCTCACTACAGGAGTACACAAAAAGGAAACAAAAATAAAAATAGTTTAGATTCTACCCTGAGGCAAACAACTATAAAAACAATGGTGGAATTTTAATTGGGCAAAAGTGCTCTAAATGTTTGCTTAATACTATTTCCCTCCTTAAAACACAACTGCAGTGATGACATACTTGACATTTGCTCACAATCCATTTTCCTCACCCAAAGTTTAAGTTTTGTAAACAGGCAATTTCAGTTTCTATTTTGGTTCACATTCTGAATGCAAATAATTTTGTCTCACACCCCCTTGGGAAGAGAGCATTTAAATAATAAGTGGAAGATAGTATTAAAACAAATATCAACACACCAGTCTGTACAGAAAGTCAGACAGATGAGACAAGATGTTTGGCAACTGGAGTAGTGAAGACGAAGAAGGAGATGCGGAAAGAGGAAGAAGAAACTGAGGAGGCAGAGAAGATCACCATCATGACACACATGCGCGCACACACATGCTCCTACACCCTGATTATTTTTAAAACTTCAAGTGTTTCGAGTTGCCCAGTTCTTCCAGGAATAATTCATTTTCTGGCCATGGTTAATATCTTTTCCACTCTCTCTGCCCCTATCCCCCACTCCTAATTTTGTGAAAGTTTCTTGGCTTACAGAAAATTGTGTCTTTCAGAAATATTAGGATCACAACAGGCTGATTAATAACTGTGTTGAAAAGCTAAATTTTGGTGATAGACCACATAAATCTTTCTTATATGACATGTCGGTTCGCAGCCTGTAGGGTTGATAGAGTTTAGATCTTAGGTTTAACTGAATTTCTTTCAGAGCTCCGGCAAAATAGGACCACAAAGAAAATGCCATTAGAGGCATTCATATTTTCTTAATGGAGAGGCAGAAACTTGGTTTAGGAAAACTCGGCAAAATTATCACTGGCTATTTGGGTAAAGTAAGAAAAAGTGCCATAATAACATGTGAATGAAAATGCTCTTAAAATAATATTTAAAAGCAATCCTCAATTCTTCAAGAATTTAGAGAATTAGTTACTTGTTGCTTCATTTGGTACTCAAAATCAATTTAGCCTAAAGTATTTTAATAAATATAAAATACACAAAAATATATGAAAATGACATTTTGTAAACATCGTATGGCTTCATAATTTGGGGCCAATTTACACATATGACATTTTTTTCTTATATGTGTTAAAATATTCTCCTTATTTTTAACCATTTATTTTGCTTTATTCATACATTTTCTCAACAAAGAAGCAGTTTTAAAAGGAACACCTATCAACATATCATGGGACACTGATGTTCAACAAACATAATTTAAGAAATGCTAACAAGATTTTTTTCCCTTTCCTGAATAAAACAGTAACTCAGAAACTTGGTCAAGGAAGCAGGGCATATAAAAGATGCAGGAATTAGTCTAGAAGTCGAAGATGAAGGCAAGGGGATACTGTTCTAAATTAAGTCACATAATCAAAGCCCTTACAACATTGTGGAACTTTCTGAAAATCAGCACTCTTCTTATGTATGGACTGAATTGTAGTTCTATCCCTAACATTACAGATCTTCTCTGTTCCTAACTTTGTCTTAATAACTTATAAAAAAGGCAGCAAACGATTGTGTTAATGGCATAGACCCTGGAACATAACTGTAGGTTCTAAACTCTTTCTGCCTCTTACTAGCTTTTTGACATTTAGAAAGTAATTTAATCTCCTTATACCTAATTTTTTTTTTCATCTGGTAAGTGAAAATAAGACCAAATAATACCTACCTCATAAATTATTATGTTGGTTAGTATTTATAAAGGGCTTAGAAAAAAAGACTGGCATAAATGCTATATATGTGTACAATCTATGAAGTTAAAAATATGTTGAGTAAATATCAATTAGGCACCTATGCTGGTCAAAGCCATGTTATACATGATGCACAGGTAGAATAGGTCAAATATTTGAATTATTCAGCTAATTTATGTTCTAGAGAAATATAATAGAATTAAACGTGTCAACAAATAAACAAGATTTTAGGATGGAGGTATGTGCTATGAAGAAATGAGAGCTGAGTGATAGGGAGGAGAAGCTCTGATTGGGAAGGCTCTTCTGGGACTGGGTGTTTGAGATGAGAAGGTAGTATAGGCATAAGAAACAGGGACTCTAAGAACTTAGCAATGAGCGTTACTCATTGTCTGTTCCTGAGACGAAGGGCAAGGGACTCAGAGAAAGAAAGTGAAAAGAAATATATAATATATATAATGCCAAAGAAGCAGGCAGCACTCTCCTGTTAGCCAGAACTTGGGTTTTGGATTTTAAATGCAATGGAAAACCACTGCAGGATTTAAAAGTGAGGATCAAGTTGATCTATCTAGTAACAAACTCTTTCTTTCTGCATGGTGACTAAAACCCAGTGTCCACTGGTCTGACTTTTTGCATTGGCATGGTGCTTTACACTCTGAAGTGTAGCTTGCTATTGAGCCAATATGTGCAAAAGATACTTGTTGGATGGTAGATATAAATCTGTCACTAACAGGTTTTATTTCCTAATTGCTTGGTAACTACATTCATCTAGTTACATATATAAATCCAGTTATACTTTTTCTCTCACTCTTTTCTTTTTCTTTCACTCATCCAAAGTTTGGGTGATAATTCCTCTTTCATTTCTTGCCATAAACCCTGGTCAGGATCAGCTAGATGCATAAGCTGTAAGCAGTTAACTATATTTATATGGTGCACTAAGCACCTTTTACAGAATAAAGGCTTTCCTTATTACTAGACTATTGTGGTACTTAAAGTTTCTCGGTGGTTCTGCAAACATTTGATGTTTGCTTGCCCATATGTCTTTAAAGTTTTGGGAACTGTTTGCTGGTTGGTTGAGGTTATTAATCATAATATTCAAATATATAATTTTAATTTATGCCAATTCTGTTTCCTCAGTAAAATCAGGTAGTAAAAACCACGCTTTTGCATGAAAACACCCTATTTTATAGATTCAATAGGGCACTAAACCGTGAATATGTTAAACTTTTAAACATAAGTAAAACCAAAGTTTAGTGGTTCGCACAGAATTTAGTTTTTTTAAAATGCAGTAACTATGATCTTATCGAATCTTTTCTTCCAAACTCCATGTACCCAAATTCAATAATTATTATCTTCTCTTTGTGAATGAGTTTGTCTGTAATTATTTAAAATCCTTTGCTGATGAATACCCATGTTGGAAAAGCTATGTTGGGTAAACATTAATATTCTTCTTTGCTTTGTTTCGATTGTAACAAGAAATTAGGGGATTTGTTTTTGGCATCCAGGTGTCTCCCTACTTAGATGAATAAACTGATTAACTGGACACATGTTTTAGTCTTATGAAGTATGTGATTTGTTACAGTCTCATGACTTTTAATACCTTGATCTCATTTTTATTCTTTTCAGTTTTTCTGATAAAAATCCTGATTTCTTTAAACTCAAACCATAGAATTATGTGTATGTATGGGGTTAGCTTCCCTGAGTCTATGTTAAATTAAATATTGACTTTGTGAGCTCTATATCATTTATTATTTACCATTCTCAATCTGTGGAATTTATTAAAAAATTGATAAGAATGCCTTGTGGTGAAATCCCCACAGATGTCAAATTGGATGACCCAACCAAGCCAATTACAAAATTGACAGATCTACGGTGACTTCAATAAAAATGACACAGTCTGATTTTACCAGGGACTGATATTTTTAAAGGACACTTTGAGACATTTTCTTTGAAGAAATAATGTTCTTCAATTTTAGAAAACGACTTTTTTTTTCCAGAAAATTGCTTTCTTGTGAGCCTTGTTAGCCTTTCTGTTCTTTCTGCCTTTTTCTAGAAGCTGATTTTTCGTTCTTCGGCACTTTAGAAAATGTTGGGAGAGAATTTCAAGTATTTAAAAAAATATTTTTAGCAGATTTACCTTTTGTGCAAAGTGTCAGACAGTTCAAGGGGGCACCCTGAGCTTTCTTACATCTTTTGTCAGCAGAACAGAATTTCATCCCTAAAGAACAGTTGTTCACATTACAAAAATAAGGCTCCTACGTAAGTGCCCTTGCTGACAGCCTCCAGGGGAAAGATAAAAAATAAATGATCCTATAGACTGATTAACCAACTCTCTGTCTCATCACCAAACCTAGGGCTCTTGGTAAAGTGGTAATGAAGGGTTCTGCAGGGTTTTGAAAATGCTTTTAAGTTTTTCTAAACAGTTTTTTAAACCTCCTTCATAAGACTGTTTTCTAATTTAGCGTCTGTAGGCAGAGGTCGTATAAGTAAAGAGCAAAATGTCAAATGAAGCATAGTAGCCTTGAGAATAATGTTAAAAATATCTGTTACCATTCTTTCTTACTCATGAGGTTAACCATATCAATAGTTCTAGTTAAAAGAAAGGGGGAAAATTGCTACTTTCAAGTCTACACGATTATCAAACAAATCTCTTTCCTCTATGGCTCAAGCTATCTGTTCACACATATATAGTTAGCACAGTTTCTCAAGCCACACGGCACTTTAGCATCCTTTGGGGAGCTTGTAAAACCTCCCACTGCTGGAGTTCCAGCCCCAGGGAATATGCTTTAATTGTCCCACGAATGGAAGCAGGTACTGACATGTGTTAGTCAGTGCTTCCCCAGATGACTCTAATATGCAGTCAGGACTGAGAAACGCTGGGTCAGAGGGACACCTCTCTTTAAGTGTATGGTTGAAAGTATCTGAAAGGTAAAATTATTAGGAAGAATTATTCTTTCTGATGAAAATGAGGCTCATCTGGGGATGGCTATCAGTGTGTTTCATTGGCATTTATATTTTTCTAGATATGCAATTCCTCCATGTTTTTATTATTGGTCTTAGTATCATTATTATTATTATTTAGTAGTAGTAGTAGCAGTAGTAGTAGTAGTAATAGTACAGCTTCTATAACCCATCTTTCAGTTAATCAGTAAGTCAACATATATATTTAGATTCATTGCTCTGTGGTAAATTCCAAACATCAACAACAACAACAAAATTAAACTTGATAGTTGACCTCAGGGTCAACCCATGTTGCCCATATTGTTCTGAAGACAAATGGGTTGAGGAGGGATATAGATGGTAAAGAAACAAGGACTGGGTTTATGCACTGTCGCATTTCTAATAGTGAGGTCTAGGTGACATTTGTTAAATGCCATGCTCTATCAATGACATTGGACAAACAATTTTATGTTCCATCCATTCCTGTTTTCCAATTCATTCAATACTCAACAATCAGACACTTGAGAAGGTACAGCATGTATTAGGTAGTATGCCTTTTCCAGTAGAAGAGTGGTGTTTTCCAACAAGGTGTCGCTGGAGAGTAGATTGGTTGGGAGGTGTGGTTATCTCTGTGTTATTGACAGAGATGAGCAGTAAACTCTGATGAATCTTTGAACAGCAATGCCATATGTACCAAAAATATTATAACAAAATGATTAAGAACATGGACTCTGGAATCAGACTCCCTAAACTTTTAGGATTAGTGAGTGTGATCAGACTAACAATAATTCATCTTTAAGCCTTGGGTATCGCTATCCCTAAACTGAGGATAATAGTACATATTTCATGAAGTGCCCATCTGATTCAGTCAGTAGAGGATGTGATTCTTGATCTCAGGGTCATGAGTTCAAGCCCCATGCTAGGCATGGAGCCTAGTAAAAAAATATATATATAGTACATCATTTCAGGTGGTTTTGTAAAATTACTTTCAGATTCCATATCAAGTGTTCAACAGTGTACCTAATACATGTCAGTCCTCAAGAAAATGCTAGTTTATAATTAATATTTTTGTTGCTGTTATATTGTTATTTATTACAAGTAATGTAAATATTCCTCACTGTGCATCCTAGGGTAACAGACCATCGAGTAACAAAAAACAAACAAACAAACAAACAAACAGAGGAGTAAGGCTTTACTAACAGAATCTTAGTTTAAAAAGCTGTAATGGTAGAAAATCATGCTCGGCCTAAAACAGTATTAAAGATTCATAAATGACAAAGTGCCCTTCATGAAAATGGGAATACTGGGAATGTTCACAAACTACTGTTAAGAAACTGTAGGATCAACTTTGGCAATGTTGGGAAATGTGGGTGGTAGTCAGATTGTTCAACAAAATCAAGTTAGAAATGCTAGTTTTAGCTTTTATATGTTGTCCTTTAGAAATTAAGAGTAATTCAGTGAACACATACTAGGGAGGAACACTTAGGTATTACACTAGCTGAAGTTTATGAAGTTTTGATAAAGAATATCTTTTGTAGTTCCTATGAAAATACTAGATCCAGGAGAAGACAGTTGAAGGTATTTTCAGAAGGAGCATTTATTATTAAATCTAATATATGATTTCCTGGGTCAATTTTAACTTTTGGAAAGACCAAAAATTAAAACCAAGGGGGAGAAAAGTCTTCTCCAATCACATTCAGATCAGGAACACCCTCAAACCCTACCAAAAAGTTTTTCTTTTATAAACAGTTTCAAGAGACGAATGGACAATTTCTGATGTCCACAGTGTCTGTGTTTAAATGGTGAGCTGTGGTTACGCCATTCTAGGGGATATCCAGGCACTAGTGGATACTGACAGAGCTGATGCAAGGAGCAGAGAGAGCCCATTACTGTCGATGAGAAGACTATGAACTTAAATATGAACAGATGTTAGATTCCTTTGAAATAAGTGTCATGGTACTGATTACAAGTGTGAAAAATTAGGAGAGTCAGAGATAGAAAAATAGGTTTGACTAAGTTGGGACCATCTGCATATTTAGAGAGGAATGGGTAGAGGGCTATTTGGACAGAGAACACAAAAGATGAAAATAAGGCTGGCATCACACCATACAGGGATTTTCAATGTGGCTGTAGAACCTATACCGCAGAAAGTTCTTGGATAAAGGTGTCCATGATTTGAATTTGAGTCCTTAACTACATTATCTGTAAAACTGAGAAACCTGAGTAAATCACATGGTAGGTGTGCAGTAAGCAATGGGCAAATGAAAATCAATAATGAAGGGTGAAGGAAGTTTAAAACAAAAAAGCATCATGGAAAGAAGACTGAAACAGAAAAGATTCAAAATGATCCAAAAGAGGTAGAGAAATGACACTCTAAATAAGCAGAGATGTATGCAAAAACATTCATACAAACATTATTTGTATTGTTGTATTGTTTAGAAACAATAACTTTAACTCCATATCCAGGTGGTAGGTTTCACCAGAGGGCTTCCTTGATTATGTCAAATAATTATACACCAGACTTTTATTAAAAATGTATTTAAAAGAACTTCAAATGTAATGATTTACCAAATAGATCTTCGAAGAAAGGAAAAAATGATATAAAAACTCTACTTATTTAGGTATAACATCTGACTTAGGCTTTATAGTAGTCCAGAGGAAACAAACAGGGAAGCATAGTTTACAAATTTTCATTACGCCTGGATACACTATTAGTAAGTCTTCTTGCTGGTACATTCATTGCAGTGTTCTATCTATCAATGCCAGCCTTCCACCATTAATGCTATCAACAATAATACAGTGATCACAATTTCACAACTGCTTATAAAGAGCTTATAAGCTTTTATTTGGTAATGAGTTACACAGATGGTCCGTGACTCTCCAAATATGAACAGTGTGTGTGTGTGTTTTCCAGGAACCAGGATAAGAATTAAGATGTTCCCATCCTAAATGTCTGTGTTTTGTTCACCACTTGAAAATGGAGAAGAAATCCCATTATATAAATATGTAAGTAAGAAACTTCTGAGAGGAAAAGTGAAAATGTCTGAGGTTAGAAATACCCAATTATTGAGCGGTTCCAACTACTGATATTTAAGGAAGGAGGTTAGTTTGATGCATGATACTTCTACATGAATCTATTTTACTTCTCACTCTGTGATAAAAGACAAGTTTTAACTCACTTAAATCCACAAAATGGGAAATTCATTTTACCTCAGATGATTCATTTCCTTCAGTGGAAACATCATTATTATAATGTGCTTTTGTTGGGATCAAAGGGGATCTTTAAGGGGGTCATTTAATTCTACAGATAATTGTGATACTGGTGATAAGTTCACAGAATATGCAATCGAAAATTGTAGTAACATGATAAAGTAAAATAACCTGCATTTTATTTGAAATTATATACTTCAATGGATTATATATTCCAAGCTGCAAATAGTTAAGGCTCCAACATTTTACCTGAAAATAGATTATTAGGAATTAGGATAACATTTTATCTACTAAAGTATGTAATAAACAGCATCCAGATTGCCAGGCACATTCCCCAAATTAAATTCAATCTACAACATTATTGATATATGATATTGTGAACCTAGTATAACATAATTTTGTTGTTACTCTAAACACAGACATTTTAAAATAGAAATTATCTTTTTAATCCTTTTGTTCTGGGTGCCCGAGTTTCAATTAGATAAGCAAGAAGTGTCTGAGGGTTCCTGTGGCTATTTTAAAGACAAAATGAGTGACCTTTTCTAAGTGCCTACTATGTGATGAAATACTGTGCTAGATGATTTACATATGTTAACTAAATTAGACTTCAGATCAACTCCAAAACTACACATTTTAACTTACTATAAAAGTGATAAAATCACATATATTTTAGTAATTGCCTTAAGCCCCATAGATCATAAGAGGTACATACAGAATTTTAAATCAGGTTTGTCCATTATTTTCTTGATTTTGAGATTTTCAGACTCTTAGCGTCTTAGGATTTTGGATATTTATAATGACTAATTTCATTTCAAACTTAACTTTCCTTTTCCAGGATAGTGGATGAGAAACCCTATCAGAGGACAACAAAGAAAGAACACTGTGCCCTAAAGTATTAAAGGAATATCTGCCAGCACCATGTTTATCATCATCTTTCATACCAAGAACTTACTATATGTGAGATGCTGCACAATGCTCTTTACATACTATCTTACTTGATCTTATAAACAATTCTATAACTTAGATTCAGCTATTACCCTTATTTTACTGAGACCTTTAACAGTTTAGTAACTATTATCCCCTTGCTCAGACAGGCTGATTCCAGAACCCATTTTCTACACTACTATGTTAAAATGCCATTCTACCAACTTCGATATGGAGGTACCATATATTTGTTTTAAGTTCTATTTCTTGTATCCTTCATTGGTATTTAATGACCTCCACCCTAGAACTAATAGCAGAAGTTTTCAATTTTGGTAAGGCACTTGGATTTACTTCCTTCTCTTGTAATAACTCACACTTGGGACTTTCTTTCTAGGGGGCAGGTTGGATTATATTCTCACCTAGACTTTCATGATGGGTTTCAGATAGTACATATTTCTTTACTTGAAGCTTCTTCTGGGTGCTTCGAATCAGATGGCTAACCAAAGTCACATTCTGGCTCAGGAGTGAATAAAAAGAAAAAAAAAAAAGAATGGAAGAAAAAGATCAAGGAAAAGGAAGCACTCTGAGCAAGAACTTTGTATATAAAGTTACACATCTGGAGGTGCCCAGGTGGCTCGGTCAGTTAGGTGTCTGACTCTTGGTTTCACCTTGGCTCATGATCTCACAGTTTCGAGAGCAGCACAGAGCCTGCTTGGGATTCTCTCTCCTTCTCTCTCTCTCTCTTCCCCTTCCCCATTTGTGCCGTCCCTGTCTCTCTCAAAATAAATAAGTAAAACTTAAAAAAAAAAATAAAGTTACGCATCTGGGTTCAAATACTGATTTTATGATATTGTCCAAGTTAGTAGTTCTGCACTTTAGTTTTCTCATTTGCAAAAATCAAAAATAGAAAGAAGGTAAAGTAATGCTGTATGTCATTGATCCTGAATTGCACTTTTTGCTCCCACATCTGAACATCTATGAATAAGAATATATCTTATGATCAATGAAGGGGCATAGTTTAATTGACAATATATTTACTTTCTCAAAGGTACCAAAAATAATGTGTCTTATAATTGACAGTACTTAGATTTGACAAAATATAATGTTTTCTTTAACAATTATTATATTCACTTTGCTTGATGCCTCAACATCTAATTCTCAGATGATTTAGTTTAAGCAAATGTTTATACATCCATTCCCTTGACCAAGATGTAAGTCAGAAACTTCAGGAAAAGCTTTCTTTCCTACTAGGAAAGACATAGAGACATCTTTCTGAACCTTGTCATGTGACTTTTAGAATAGCTACAGCTATCTCTTTTCCAGCTTGAAATTAAAAAATATTAGCCAAGAAAAATAGAACCACAAGAAATGCTAGAAGCAGAGGTAGGAGCCATGATTCACCATGCACAGAGCATTGTTCCTCTTATTATATATGACAATACATTTTCTTCTTACTAACAAAATACAGATCATGAATAATCAATGTTGTGGGTTAGGGAAAGGGTTCACTGTTACACTACTGAGAATTAGCTAGTTATCAATAAAGTTCCATGTGGACCCACTTTTTGAACTTTCATCAATGAATAGAAAAAATATATACAGAAATCATATTTATCATAATTTTATATTCATCATATTTGCACTAGAAACGAAATTAGCAAACTATGTGAAAGGACCAAAGCTTTAAATGATTCTGATATTATATCAGATAAAAATAGTAATTCTAAGTTAGACTGCTTGGGTTTGTAACTTGCCTTCAACTCTGCCAGCCCCAGTTTTGTCATCTACATCCGGGAAAACACTGATGCTTCTCATGATGATTCTTACAAGAATATGTGAGTTAAGACATGTGACACTTAGATTTCAAGATATACTACAAAACTGTAGTAATCAAATGCATATGGCACTAGCACAAATATAGACACAGAAATCAATGTTACAGAACAAAGAGTACAGAAATAAACCCACACTTCTATACTCAATTAACCTGTGACAAAGGAGGCAAGAATATACAATGGGGTAAGAGTCTCTTTGAGAAATGGCGCTGGGAAAACTAGACTGCGACATGCAAAAGAATAAAACTGGACCACTTTATAACAGCATACACAAAAATAAAATCCAAATGGATTAAAGACCTGAATGTGAGACCTAAAACCATAACAATCCTAGGAGAGAAGGCAGGGGAAACAAAAGCAAAAATAAAGTATTGGGATTTTATCAATATTAATCCTTTTTACAGAAAAGGAAACCATCGACAAAACAAAAGGAAGCCTACTGATCGAGAGGAAATATTTGCAAATGAAGTACCTGATAAGGGGTTGATATCCAAAATTATATAAAGAATTTATGCAACTCAACACCAAAACAAGAAACAATCTGGTTAAAAAATGGGTAGAAGACCTGAACAGACATTTTTCCAAAGAAGATTTACAGATAGCCAACACATGAAAAGACGTTCAACATCACTAATCATCGGGGAAATACAAATCAAAACCTCAATGCGATACTACCTTAAACTTGTCAGAATGGGTATAATAAAAAAGCTAATGCCTTGCTGGTAGGAATATAAATTGGTGCATCCACAATGGAAAACAGTATGGAGGCTCTTAAAAAGTTAAAAATAGAAATTCTGCATGATCTGGTAAAATAAAACAAAGACACTAATTTGAAAAGATATAGCACCCCTATGTTTACTGCAGCATTATTTACAACAGTCAAAATATGGAAGTAACCCAAGTGCCCATCAATAGATGAAGAAAGAAGACATGGTATATACAATGGAATATTACTTAGCCATAAAAAACAATGAGATCTTGGCATTTGCAACAACATGGATGGACCCAAAGGGTAGCATGGTAAGTGAAATAAGTCAAATATAGGAAGACAAATACCATATGATTTCACTTACATGTAGAATCTAAAAAACAAAGCAAAAGAATAAATAAATACAAAGCAGAAACAGATCTATAAATACAGAGAAAACATTGACGGTTGCCAAACAGAGAGAAGTAGGGGATGAGGAAAATGAGTGAAGGGAAGTGAGAGATAATGGGCTTCCACTTATGAAATGAATAAGTCATGGGAATAAGAATTACCGTACAGGAAATACAGTCAATGGTATTATGGCATTGTGTAAGGACAGATGGTAGCTCACCTGTGGTGAGCATAGTGTAATGTATACTATGTTGTACACTTGAAATTAATGTAACATTATGTATCAACTACAGTTCAAAAAATATGGCACTTGGAGCAAAGTGCCCGTATTAAACACTAATAAATACTCATTATTATTACTATTAGGCCAATGAAATATATTTTTCTATACTATTTGTGATCACTTTGGAATTTGTCACGTGGGCAATCTAACATGCTGAAGAAGGGAAAAGTTTTAGGTTTAGTTGGTAGCAATAAAGTATGTTGTTAATGAGTTCAAAGGAGATAACTGGAGAAAAAAAGTATAGAATACCTGTATTCCTCAAACCACAAGGATAAGTTAAACCATGAACACATTTGGGATTTTATAAAATAAAGAAGGGTCTTTGTGATACTGGACTGCATAGATGCCACTACTTACATTTCAGCTATGGCTGTCCCTTCTGTATGTTAATGCTATTCCAAATTGATAAGTTATATGCAAGTGAATTAGATAGTAAGTAAACACTGAACAAAATGAAATATAGCTCATTCCATCTGAGAACGAGGAGGGGGCGGAGTTTGAGAAGGGTTTGCATGAGGGACAAAGGATTGGTTACAAGATAATGAACGTGGCTTTTAAATATAGCTGACCTGTGAACAACATGGGTTTGGACTGAGTTCTCTTATACACGAATTTTTTAAAATAAACCTATTACAGAAAATATATTTTCTCTTTCTTATTACTTTCATAATAGCATTTTTTCTTTAGCTTACTTTATTGTAATAATATAGCATATAATATATGTTACATATAAAAATATGTGTTAATCAACCATTTATGTTACCAGTAAGGTTTCTGGTCAACAAGCCAGAAGTTTTGGGGGAGTCAAAAGTTACACATAGATTTCTAACTTGCAAAGGTTCAGTACCAGTAACTCCCAGGTCGTTCAGGGGTCAACTATAACAGGGATTATAATGAGCTTCCTTGATCAAAAATTTGTTAGGTCTTACAGAATTCTTGCCTCACCTGCAAATGTGGTTAAGTGCAAATAAACTGTTCATGGATACCTTCCTTAGTTGGTAAAAACTTTATAATATTGTTGCTGCATAGAATTAAACTTAAAACAAAATTAAACAAAAATTTGTTAGGTCTTACAGAATTCTTGCCTCACCTGCAAATGTGGTTAAGTGCAAATAAACTGTTCATGGATACCTTCCTTAGTTGGTAAAAACTTTATAATATTGTTGCTGCATAGAATTAAACTCTAGGAATGAGATTAGGTGAAACCCAGTCTTATGATGTGGTGGCTTTTGATAATTTGCTTTCCAATTTATGTACCCTATTGTGAGGAATGCTTTGCCTGCCCCTACTGCCATCAAGTAGGACTCAACCTGTTTTGAAAAGAGAATCCGTGGAAAGGAGGGTATGGAATTATTTAAAATGTGTCACTTGTTAATATTTCATTTGAAAAAAAAAAATCTCAGGTGGGTATTAGTTGACCACACAATTACAACTGTGATAGACAGATTTTACATCACATTCAAGACTTACCTCAATAGATGTTGATGATACGTATTCGGCCTTTTATACTCTTTATCTGAGTGGTTTTGTTTTCAGTTCAAGATGCCACTTTATGGATGAACTGGAGACAATCTAGAGGAAAAAAATAACATGTGAAAAGTATGAAAACTATTTCTTAAGAAAACAACTGGGGGAAATTTGTGAATGTTGAGGTCTGAATAATACAATTTTGGGTCATAATAGAGCTGCTCAAATATTTGAAATGAAACTACTCAGAAATCTTAAAGATGTATGTTATTACTATCAAAGATAGGAATAGTATTAATAATTGCAAGTCGAAGAGAAACATATCTTCAACAAAAGATCAAGTTAAAAATTATGAAATACAACAACTATATCATGAGCTATTTAATAAGATGGCAAGTATCTTCCTCATCAGTGAATTTATTGAGACAGAAGCTGGATCTTATCTGCTAGGATACCTGCAGAATGTATTTCCATATTAGCAGATGATGCTAGAACAGATACCATGGTATATCCTTTCCGACTTGAAGTAAACAACTCATTTAATTCATGTCTATAATTTGTAAGGCATTACAGATTGGGAGATGCAAAAGTCCACAAGCCCACGATAAGCTTCAGTATAGACGTTATGCCAGATCATTCAGTAAAATTTCAAAATGATAGAGTGCTACACAAATGTTACAGAAGCGTAGAGGTGGAACACAAATTTGAGAAGTAACGGAGATGACATGGTCCGTCCTAAAGGATATGTACAGGGAAAGAGAAGAAAGATACTCTATCATGTAGATGAAAAAACAGAAGAAAGATACTCTATAATTTCTATTTGGTATATATCTGTAATTTATCTTTATTTTGTTCACCTGGTAATAGAGCAAGAAGAAGACCTAAGAATGTGGATTTTCTATGCCATGGTTACCTTTAATTCTGTGTATGCAGTTACCCTCAACTAATTCAAGTACCATTAAAACAATAAACAGTAGAAACACAAATGTCAGCAGCTTTTCAGCTTGCAAATCACAGGAGAAAATATGTAAATAAAATCCCTCTAACAATTGCTTTTCTTAGAGCTTTGAAATTTAGAAATTAAAATTAGTTACCTTGTCCAATTAAAAAAATCCTCAATAGTCAATAATTATTTGCACATCTTTGTGCAAATTCTTCTGTAATGTGATAATGAGATCCCATTAAGACAGGTGTAGCAAATATAATGTTCTAACAGATTCCCTCTATAATGTGAACTAAGTTGAGAAATATGGCTTAAAAAGTCAAATCATTGGAAATAAAGTAGGAAACACATGTCACAAATTCTATGGAGCTGTCCCTATTTCAAATACTGTTTTAATGTAAAATATTTATTTTAATTTCAAGTTAGAAAAGGTGGTTATAGAAGATATTCCTTAATGATTCTCACTTCCTAAAAGTCACAGCCTTGAATAGCATCCTCCAACAGAAAATAGGCTGGCCTGTGTAGCAACTAGGATATTGTGAAAGTGACAATATCTGAACATCTGGTCATAAAAAACACTGTGGCTCCTGCTTTCTTTATTAGGATCACTTGCTCTGGTAAGCCATCTACCATGACATTAGGACTTTCAAGTTGCCCTGTAGAGAGAAACCCAAGGCAAGGAACTATGGCTTCCTGCTCACAGCCAACTCAGTCAACCATGTTGGGAGTGAATTCTCCAGCCCAGGCAAGCCTTCAAGTGACTTCAATTACAGGTGACTTTGCCTATATCATCATGGAAGATACTGTGCCAGAACCAACCAGCTAGGCTGCTCCCAAATTCCATACACACACATGCTAATATGATCATAAATATTTATTGTTTTATTATAATAGGTTTATTGAGATGTAGTTACATATCATAAAGGTATCCAGTGGAAAGTGTCCAATTTAGTGGAACTAAAAAGATTTATAAAGTTGTGCAAACATCACCATAATCTAGTATTAGAATACTTTTATTATCCCCCAAGTAAATGTTTACCCACCAGCAGTCACTCGTCACACCCTCACCTCATCGCCTTCTGCTTCTCAGCTCTCAACCTTAGGCAGCCACTGAGTTATTCCGTCTCTAAACATAGAGGCATTCTGTCTCTATGTTTATTATGGACATTTCACTTATGTAGAATGATACAATACGTGATCTTTTGTCACTGGCTCATTTCACTTAAAATAATGTTCCTGAGGTTCTTCCATATTGTAGCATGTAACACTTCATTTTTTTTCTCATTTTACAAAATTACATATCTCCACTATGTACCATATTTTACTTATCCATTCATCAGCCACATATTCGAATTGTTTCCACTTTGAGCTATTATAAATAATGCTGCTTTGATCACTTATGTGTACGCTTTTGTCTTTTTTTTTTTTTTAACTGGAAATATGCTTTCATTTCTTTTAGGTGTATGCCTAGGGACAGACTTACAGGATCACGTGATAACTCCATGTTGAAATTTTGCAGAACTTCCAGACTAGTTTCTAAAATGGCAGCACTGTTTTACATTCCCAGCAGCAGTGTATGATGGTTCAATTTTTCCACATTCTCGCCAAAACTTGTTATTATCTGCCTTCTTGAATTTGCCTTACCAATGAGTGTGAAATAGTATCGCACTGCGGCTTTGATTTGCATTTCCCTGATGACTAATCACGTTGAGAGTCTTTCTCTAGTTACTAACCACTGGCATCTCTTCTTTGTATATATCACTAATTTCAACTCCTGGTCCATTAAAAAAAGAACTGGGTCATTTGTCTTATTATTGAGTTCTTCATTATTTTAAGTTCTAAATTTCAAGTAATTTGGAATAGACAACTAACATATGCAGTACTTCTACATTTTCTTAGAGACAACATGACACTGATGTATTTAATTTGTCAGAAGAAAACTATGCTGTTTTACTTGAAGATAAAAAAAAAATGGCATTACTGTATTCTTAGCACTGGGACTCATAAACATTTACAGTTAAGGTATAAAAAAATCATCAGAGATAGAAATAAAAACATAATTCAAATACATTTGCATACCTAGTTACTCAAGTGATGATTATTGATATTCCAAGAAAATTTCCACAAATTCACTATCAACCAAAATAATTTTTTCAAACAATATAGAAAAGAACTGAAAAAGTTTGATACAATTTTTTTAATTCTTCATCTAAAAATTTTCAGTGCCTCTTCTAGGCATTGCTCTGCCTTTAAGAAATAAAGAATATTTGGCATAAAACAGAGAGCCGCATTTCATAATGCCTTTAAAATGCGTGCATAGTAAATTAATGTTTTTTTCTTTAAAAAGTTATATGATGATTTTGAATGATAAGAAATATTTGATCAGTGAGTTCTCACTGTGTTCAGATTTAGAAACCAGATTATGTTAAGTGTTTTGCAAATCTTATTGATATTTGTATTTAAAGAAAAATTATTTAGTGCAGTTTTTAAAAGTTATTTCTATATAATTTTTTGTCTTCAGTTACTTTATTGATTTAGTCTCTACCATGGGATATGAGTTGGGAAAGACAAATACCATATGATTTCATTCATATGTGGAATTTAAGAAACAAATAGATCAACATAAAGGGGTGGGGAGTAAGGAGAGAGGCAGAACACATTCAACTGCAGAGAACAAACTGAGGGTTCCTGGAGGGGAGGTGGGCAGAAGGATGGGTTAAATGGGTGACGGGTATTAAGAAGGGCACTTGTGGGGCGCCTGGGTGGCTCAGTTGCTTAAGCGGGCCTACTTCGGCCCAGGTCATGATCTCACGGTCTGTGAGTTCGAGCCCCGCATAGGGCTCTGTGCTGATGGCTCAGAGCCTGGAGTCTGCTTCGGATTCTGTATCTCCCTCTCTCTCTGCTCTTCCCTTGCTCATACTCTGTCTCTGTGTCTCTCAAAAATAAATAAACATTAAAAAAAATTAAGAAGGGCACTTGTGATGGGCACTGGATTTTACATGCAAATGATGAATTACGAAATTATACACCTGCAACTAATGTTACACTGTATGTGAGCTAACTGGTACTTAAATAAAAACTTGAAGAAAAAAAAGAAAGAAGGAAATAGATGGCCTAACACAAGAATGGGAAGTGAATGAATATGTGCTTTAAAGCAAAGTCAGTAACTATTCATGTAGGCTAGAGAAACATTTCAGTTCTCTTCCTCATCTGATAAGAAAGATCCTTAAAATCCCATTGAGTCAAGGAGAGCTATATTACATCTCAACGATGTTATTTTTAATATAGTTTACTTTTACTTTTCTAGAATATGATAAAGAAAATTCAATCAATTTGCATGGATGTTCTCATTGCTTACAGTACTTGCATTCTTTTATTCCCAAATGCTTGTTATAAATAATGAACTTAACTCGGCGAATATGAGCCCACATGCTTTCTATCTAAATGGCATATCTGGAGAAAATGGCCTCAATAATTGTGTTTACTTTAAATAAAAAGTTGCTAAAAATATATTTATTTTTTTTTTCCCCGTAACAACTGAATGAACACAAAGAATTAAAGTTCTGGAATTGATAATTATATATAGAGACCCTCTAATAAGTATAGAAATATCAAAAGCAGCTCCATCTAAATGTATAAAAGTTACATTGTAACCATGTGTGACAATAAATTATCCTAATTATTTAGTGAAAGAACAAATGTAATCAATATAACAAAGGTTCTTTAATGCAGGTATATGAATTCAAAAGGCAGTTCTGAAAGCGAAAGAAACTCTTTGTGGCTGTATGAAATCTATTGTTCTGAGTGCTTTCATGATTTGTGTAAAATGAATCACTCTTAAATGAATTATGGGAGCGTCTTTGTGCTTTTTCCCTTTTGGAGATACTAGAATTTCATTGTTATATTATGCTTTAGTTGTTTACATGTTATCTAAACATTTCCCCTTTCAACATCCCACAAATTACCACAAGGTAAACTTAATTTATGTATTGAAGTCTGATGAAGAAACAAATGTATTTCTATTCATTTAAGTGAGTTAGTCGATTGGCATTTTTCGTATGGTCTATGGATGTCCTATGATCATGTGTGACTAACCTTACAAACTCTTAATGAAATCTAATTTGTTCGCAACTTTACAGATTTCTAAACATAAAAATCTCTGGAAATAACTGGATAGACAGTGGGATTTTAGTGATTTATCTCTTCATTACATAAACTAGATTAACTAGTTTGTTTTAAACATCCCTCCACTCCTGCCATATTTCATATATTTCCCCCCTCTGTATGACATACAGACATCATCAAAATTAAAACTTCTTTCAAAATTAAAAATCTGGCACTGGACCTCTCCAAACTGACCTAAGGTTGTGCACTATCTCTGTTATTTGGTCTCAGCTACACGGGCTATCGATTCTTAAAATATCTTAATTTCTTTTTCTGCATTAGGCATATTAGTTTTCTGTAGGAAAGACCCTGTCTACATCTGGGTCTTTT
Source organism: Paguma larvata (assembly GCA_030068075.1). Classification (NCBI taxonomy): domain Eukaryota; kingdom Metazoa; phylum Chordata; class Mammalia; order Carnivora; family Viverridae; genus Paguma; species Paguma larvata. The sequence continues at coordinate 53,419,790 of CM057826.1, read as the reverse complement.
ATTTTTTCTTTTGAAGTTATTTACTTATTTTGAGAGAGGCAGAGAAAGAGCACAAGTGGGCAGGGGCAGAGAGAGGGAGTTAGGGAGATGAGAGAGAGAGAGAGAGAGAGAGAGAGAGAGAGAGAGAGAGAGAGAGAGAGAGAGGAATCCCAAGAAGGCTTCTTGCTGTCAGCACAGAGCCTACCCAGGGCTCGAACTCACAAGCCCCGAAACCATGACCTGAGCTGAAATCAAGAGTCAGATCCTGTACTGACAGAGCCACCCAGGTGCCCCTACATCTGGGTCTTCTTTATCATTCATGTCTCAGTTCAGCTTAAAGTTTACTTTCTGAGAGGTCGCCTTACCATTTAAATAAAGCCTCCAATTCCAATTGTGATCACACCACTACATTTATCTCCTTTCTGGTGGTTTTCACAATCTGCAAGGATCATTTTCGTGTTTCTATGTTGGGATCCACCTTCTCAGCCCCACCAACTCAAACATAAGCTACTGGAGGGCTGGAGGGCAGGGGCTTTTCCTGTCAGGTACTTTTGTATCAGAAGTAGAATGGCAAATATTCCTTGAATGAATAAAGAGATGTGTACAAAGAATCTAGTTGTAACTAAGGTCTACCGAATTGGTGCAACCATGTATACTACATGGGTCATGTCCCTGACTGTTTTTCTAGTTTTAAGTTTAATTAAATGGTATTTTTCTTTTTTCGAACTGTAAGTAGAAAGAGTGACATGTCAAAATGGACTTCCTTAAAAAAGTCAAGTAATATAAAGATAGAATGAGTAAGAAACCTCTAAACTCTATATTTCAACAGTTGTTTTCTTCACAAATTTAATCTATCTTTTAAATATTTCACTTATGTGCCAATGCAACATGTAGGTTTTAATCAAAATATTAAGAGAAATTCTAATACAAGCTATCTCATGACATGCTTTTTGGGAAAAGCTGTTTAAAAAAAGAAAGAAAAGCGCCATTTTTTTTTTACAAGTAATTAAAGGCATGGATCCAATCATGCCTTTTGAAATTCTCATTGTATGGAGAGGATGATTTATTTTTAGCTAAGAAGTGAAGCTAATAACTTAGGGATCATCTTTTTTTCTTTTTTTTAATTTTTTAAGTGTTAGCTAGTGACATGAATTTGAGTAAGCTTAAGTACATTATTAAATTTGTTCAACTAGGTAGCAAAAATGGATTTAAAAGTTAAGGAGGTAAAGAGCTCTTCATAAAAAGTCAAGATATGTATATACATGTATCCATCAAGGTAGGCATTTCAAGTATTTTTTCAAGATATCTAAATATAAAATCCTGAAGTTAAAGATATGATCACTGGAAATTTCGGATATAAGAATTTATACACAAGATATATAAAAAGACAAGAATAGGAAGATACAAGATACAGATTTAGGAGTTATTCTTTCGTTATTAGACTAATTGTTGCAATCATGAGCCTGACACCAAGAGTGTCATAATAAATCTTTGGAGAAAACCTCTGTCTACTGGGATAATCGCCTTTGATTTTGTCAGGACAGAAAAGAACATTTTCTTCATGTGTATACAGAGTTGAGAGAGAAAAGGGAAAGAGAAGAAAATAAATCAGGGTAGATATATACCAATTTAGTTCATCCTTTCCTACTTGAGAAACCAAGCCCTCTATTTTTTCCTCCTAATTTCTACTAAGATCTCATTGAGCATGGAGTCTTACATGTTTCCCTCTATACTGAGATTTGTAGAGAATAATGAAATATGAAGAAAGAATTCAATGTTTTTGTATACTCTCTTTTGGTTATTTCTCCAAATAACAGGGTAAATAGTTTTAGGAATAAATAAACAGGTTCATTGATCTGCACTGTACATTAAAAAAAAAAATTGATTTAGTGCCTGGTGTCCCTAGGTCCTAAGCAATTTTTTTTTCAATTAAGAAAATAAAATATTCAAGGACAAAACATCACTCATCCTCTCTAGCTCCATACACCTCCCTCTAATCCTTTCTTTTTAATCCTCATTCCTCTTCTCCTCCTAGCACTGATTGTAGGATGTGGCCCACTGGAGAGTAAAATTAAAATAAAAAAGCAAAATAGAAAGTAAAAAAAATGCATTCAATGGTCCTTTTGCTTAAAATAAAATGCACGGTTAATTGTAAGACACACAAACAATCAAAAATTCTTTTCTGGGCTCTTAAAATTTATAATTGCTGCATGGTTTTCAGCCTCAATTAAATGAGGAGGCTGAATAGGGACATATGACTTTAATTATGTGGGATGTCCCAACATTCTTTCTATACTAAGAACACTATAGCAGCATTTTATTTAATCTATTTTACTAAAAATATTGAATTATTTTTTAAAGCTTATGGTATTCTTCTTGATTTTGTCTTTGAGCTTTGTTCAATTATAAATAGGTCTCTATGTATCCTTAATAAGAAAAACCTTATTAATAAAATTGCCATTAGATCAATTTCTGAGACTATATAATAAAAATGGTACCAATCACGGGGCATATAAAGTAAGCTTTCAAAACATTCTAGCCTTCAGCAATGAAGGCTGTTACATCCACTAATAAAGAAAAACTTCATAATCACAGGGAAAAAATCACAAATCCAAAATGGCAATGCCATGTCAGGAAGTTCCAAGACTAAGTAGGAGTTTACATAGGAGAGCATTAAAGTTAAAAGTTAAACACGACTAGTCAGAAAATTTGGACATTCGCTTATAACTTGTCAGGGCAAAGTGAAGTTTCATAATATGTATCCTTTTCTCACTTGGTTCTTGAAGTTGAAACAGGTTGAGAAGAGCAGATCTGGGATATAAACAAACATTTGAAAAGCATGCAAACGCCTAAGGCCAAATCGTGCAAGAAATACTTTCCTACCAAAGGAAAACAAAGGTTTCAATACAATTAAAATAGCAATTACTCCTTTAATCAGGGTCAGGCAAAGCAGCAGGGAGTGGTAGACACCATGGTTAAATACAGAGCACCTGCCTATAGACCCATTTGTTCCATAAGCCCACCTTATATTCACCACCTGAAATGTGGGGCCGATAAGGATAAATCTTCAAATTTCCTAGGAGTTATAAAAACGGATTTTATGTGAAAAATTCTTGATCATAACCTCAATGTTTGCTCAATTACTAAAACAATATTTTTGTTGGCAAAACAAAGCATGTCTACTGCAGATTTGAGAGAAAGAGGGAAGAAAAAGCGAATAGACATTATTTTCAACCATAGAATTTTAGTTTGAAGTGATCTATGGTATTTATTCCAGTCCAAATATTTGTGAAAAACCAAGTTATGAATAGATCATATACAGAATCCATTCATGTTAATAAATTCAAAGTTCAATTTTTAACGGTTAATACAATCTCTATAAATTCACCATAATTTATTTATTCGATGTCTAAGTGATGGATGGACATGTGCACTAATTCCAATATTTTTTAACAGAAAATATTATAAATGAAAAACTCTAATAATATAATTTATACTTAACCTGTTTATTTTTATCTTTATTTTATAATATCAGATAATATAATTTTAATACATTTGATTTTTTAAAAGTGCCATTGTTGGTAAGTGTGTATTTGATTATTAGCAAATTTTAGCACCATTTTGTTTTTATTCTAATTTAAATATCCTCTTTTACAGGCAACTTAAATTATAAGTTTTATAAATGAGTAAATTAAAATATTTTTAAATGGTAGGTAATTTTGTTTACTCAAGTAATTACTTTTTACTAATAAGTATGGCGAATTTACAATTTTTCACCTGTTAAATGTTTTTTATCATGCATTTTAGTATAAATACTTTTTAAATTTATATATTTTATAATATCTAAATACGTCAATTTTGTATGTTTTCTAGATTTGGTAACATTCTTAAAAACTTTTTAAGAGCTCAAGGTATCAGTCAGAAAAAGACAGATACCATATGTTTCCACGAATAGGTGGACTTGGTGAGACTAAGCAAAAACCAGGGGGAGGGGAAGAGGGGAAAGGAAAAAAAGACACAGAGAGGGAGGGAGATAAAACATAAGAGACTCTCAAAGACTAAGAAAAAAACTGAGGGTAAGGGGAATGAGGGAGGGGGAAGAGGGGGTGATGGGCATTAAAAAGGGCACATGTTGGGATGAACACTGGGTGTTATATGTAAACCAATTTGAAAATAAACTATTATAAAAAAAACCTTTTTAAGAGCTCAAGGTAACATTTTTATAATGTAAATTCTTTTTAAAAAAAAAGGTGGACAAATGTTTGACTATGCCATAGTTTATATAGCTATATGAATTGGTACAATAAAAATAACCAATATTTTGCCATTAAACATTTGCTGCTTAATCTAAAGGCATATAATATGCAAGGAATCAAAATGTTAATACAAATCACAAAATTTTAAAAAGAATCTCCATGCCATATTCGCACCAGTGTATTAATATGCTCGTATTTAAAGTGCATGCTTCATTCTCTCCAATTTTGGATCAGAAGCTATTCTAAACTTGTGGACCTGATAAACAAAATGATTTTATAAGTCCTAAGTATATTTATACATGTTCTTTGTTTTGTACTGCATTGTAAAACTAACTCAAATTTGATATACATACAAAAATCACAAGCCATCTAATGTTTTTGAACACGTAAGAAATTATCATACACTTCTATTATCACAGGCCTCAACTGATTTAGGAGACAAAATAAATCAAAGTTACATTTTTGAGCCAAGTATCATATTAAAATTGATATAAAAGTTTGAAAAAATTATAAATTAAATTTATCTTTCCTGAAGAAAAGAGTCATCTCCATGGGTACAGGAAGGGGACAAAAAGACCAAAAACAAAAGAACAAAAAAAAAAAAAAACAACAAAAACCCAAAAAACAAAAAACAAAACAAAAAAACACATATGTGTTATCTTCCAGGAGTACACTGACACTTATTAATATATTAAATCATTGTGTCAAAATTTGAAAGATAAATTGGCAATTTCACATTTATACCAGGACCATAGAGAGAGTGTTCAATCTAAAAACATTTATATAGTTTTTTCTAATAAATTATATTCATTTTAATTTCTCCATTGTTTATAGAAACACAGCAAACTTTTACCACTTAAAAGTCCTCTTTTTTTTGTTACAATTTTATGCTTTTCTTTCAAATTATCAATCAAATTTATGTTAATTGTAATAACAAGGTTTATTTTTCTTTCTATTCCTCTTGGCTTATAGTACTTAACTTTCGTTCTCTGCCCCTTCCTGTGCATTTTAAAAAATGAAAGCCCATATTCCCAGACTGAAATATTTGTTCTCTTTAGTAAGATTCTTTCTGGCTTCAGGGAGAATAAATTTACAGAGACATCCTGGGACTTTGAGACTCCAAAGATACAAATTTTTACCTTGCATATCTATTCTTGACTTTTCCTTCTATTTGAATAAACATCCCCTAAAGAGAATACTGGCTTTGTGACTTACTTTATCGAATAAATTATGCAGCGCTTCTGTCTGCAACTCATGTGAGTGATGCGAAATAAAGCAGACGTAGCTGTTGGACATCATTTTAGCCCCTCTGTCTGATTGGCAGATCACAGGAAGGGGAAAATGTCCCATGAGCCCCTCTGTGAGGTCGTTACCAACTGATTGAGTATTCGCTTTAAATATCTGAAACCCAGGTGTGTTGTAGATTAGCACAACTTACAAGCACTGTGTGGAGATTTTTTATGATAATTGTTGCTTTTATTTTTTATTTCCCTGAACTCAAAGATAATTAATGTCAGTATGTGTCCTGGTATCTGACTCTCTTAATTGGTCCTATGGTGCCTTGGGTGTTTGAAAATCCACTCACTTAAAGCCTTCTTTTTTTTTTTCTTTTTTCTTTTTTTTTCTTTTGACTTGTTTTCCTGGAGCTGTTCTTTAGTGCCTAAAATATTTGATTACATTTAATTGTGATGTCTTCAATTTTGTGCACCTGCTGCAATTTACATGAGGGAAAAAGGCTTGCAGAAGCAGAAAGAAAAAAAAAAGTAAGAGGGGGAATTAAATTTTTAAAGAATTCCCCTGCACAGGGTAATTGGGGTTAAATATGGAAACAAAATAAACTTAATAGGTAGTTAGATTTTTCTAACTACCATGGTTATACAAAAAAGGTTCTAAATCGAAACTGCTCTGTCATATAAACCCTAAACATATATTTTCACATTTTTTTATTCAAAGGCGTTTGGTTTCTGAGGGACATCCATATTTCCTCTATATGTAATACCTTTTATTAAAGAGCCCAGGGGGAGATAAGAAGAAAATATTGAATCAGAAGCCTTTTTGAAAGTGTTTTGTTTCTTATAAATTTTTTAATGAAACATATCACTGCTTTTTACTTCAACAAATGTTGACGCATTTTGTCACCAATTTCACTAATGGTTTTGTTTTATGTTATTTTTTCATGACAGTCGAAATGGCCAAAAGTATCCTGGAAGCATGCGAAGTACCTTTGTAAATGTCTTAAGTAACATATAAGGAACAAATTACATCCGCCAAGAATTACAAGTTTCAAAGAATGAGACTGACCTGAATATCAATTCCAACTGACCATTCAATAACTCAACAGAGGCAGACGAAACAACAGGATATCTACTGCATTTTCAGTAGAAGAAATAAATCACCTTTCTCTCTTTTTTTGTAAAACCATCAGTTTCTTTTCCATTTAGTTTTAAGGTGCAATGAAATCTAAATCTGCTTCACAACCATGCTTTTAGAGGAGAAATAATTAGATCTAGTCCTTATGGTCATGATAGCAATGTCGCACAATGGGACCTCTGTTTTAAATGTGTCAAAACAGTTCACTGATTTACAATAGACATTCTTATTTATAATTTTTATTTATTTTTGAGAGAGACAGAGACAGAGGTGAGCAAGAAGGGGCAGAGGGAGACAGAGGCACAGTATCCCAAGCAGGCTCCAGGCTCTGAGGTGTCAGCACAGAGCCCAGCGCAGGGCTTGAACCCACAAGCAGTGAGATCATGACCTGAGCCGAAGTTGGTCACTTAACCGACTGAGCCACCCAGGTGCCCCTAGACATGCTTATTTATAAAATAGTCTAAAGGTCAAGAAGGCAAAGTGGTACTCTGTCAAAGGACAAGCTCAAATTTTGTCTACTCAAAGAGATCTCTCCGTTTCACAGCAACTTGAAATGTCTGCTTTGAAATTTGACTGCATTGATTAATAAGAGTATGAAATACACCTATTCATTCTATTATTTCCTATAATAATTTATTTCTCCATGTTTTATTGATGTTAACATATTTGTCCTGAAAATATGCCAATTGCTTGAGCATGAGGGTAGTAAATGAAATGATTAACACATGTTTACTATTTGTCATTTTCAAAATTCTTTCGTATCCACTGCCTCAAATCATTTTCAGAACAATACTGTGCCTCAGACAATAATCCTCACAAATATAGGGCTCAAGCTTGTTTTTTCACCATTGTATCGGTAGGATTTCTATTATCTTATAATAGGGCATTCAGGAGGTATTTAATGAATTGTTGGTAAATGAATTAATGAATAAATGAAGTAGCATCTATACTTACTAGTTACTCAATAAAATTTCAGCTCATTTAAATGTATTTAGGACTTCTATCAGAACATATGTTCCTAGAATGTAAACCTAGTGAATATACATCATAGGAGACATGCTAGAGATAGGAGTGTGTTTGATCAGAAGTCTACTTGTGTGAGACCGTGGGATTGAGGGTCCTCATGAAAGCGAAACCTCTGAATTCAATTGAGATGGTGAGAGTGGGCAAGTATGAGCCAAGGGAAATGGTGGCCACTGGTTGTTTAACAGATCTGTCACAAATATGTTACACAGGTTGCCCCCCAACAAAATTTGCACAACCATCTGCAATGATCCTAGTAAAATATGTTGCTCCTCCCTAGTCCCTATGGATATCTCTTAGGCTTCTACAATTCTACATAAGGACCAGTTCTATTTTATAAGAGATTATACTGCAAATCCAATTAGGAAGCAGCAAAGGACTTCTGTGCAAAATAAGAGAAAAACCCACTTTGACTTGGGTACCTAAACTCATGGACAATATGTACCAAGTCAGTAAGGAGCTCCAGGACAAAATGTCTGAGAAACAAAGAAACATGAACAGTTTCCTGGTACTTGAATCATTCTCTTCCACATACCTTAATTATTGTGATTAGGGTTGAACCAAAGAAATACTGTTTGCTTTGCTTTGCTTTGCTTCTATATGGTCATTGCCATCCTATGTATCTAAGGGACTCCAGATTACATATAGCCTCTGCCTAATCTTCCTTCTACAATCACTGTCTCGAGAAAACACTGGTCATAGAATTTCTGGACAATATCATTCCTCCTTCTACAACAGGGTTCACCCATCCCTGTCCCTGAGTCATCTTTTAGAGGTCAGCACAAGTCACTTCCTAGGGGAAACCTCCTTCCCTAAAAGTCACCTTACTTCTGATTCCTTTGTTTTGTGTTCCAGAATATTTCATAACCTGTTCTTGGTTTCTGTACACTTATTCACATTGTTATTATTTTATCTCTTCTACTTGACTGTGAGCTCCTTAAGTGGAGCTTATATGTCTGTGCCTAGGTTTGCTCCCTATGCCAGAACCGTATCTGAGGGTTGACTGAATGAAGCATGAACATCCATTTACACGAGTTTGTATCTTTATCACCTTTTACCCAAGTAACCATCATTTAGAATACAAGAGATAAATGATATATATAATTTCCTTTATTTTGGTAATTCGTATTACCACACACAATTGTGCTGGCTCTATCTGGTTTGGATATGTCTGCCGGTGGGCTCAGTAATACTTATATTTGAATTTGGAATGTATGTTAATTAAACACAGTCATACTAAATATAAAATATAGGGGCGCCTAGGTGGCTCAGTCAGTTAAGTGTCTGGCTTCAGCTCAGGTCATGATCTTGCGGTTTGTGAGTTCAAGCCCCGCATCGGGCTCTGTGCTGACAGCTGGGAGCCTGGGGCCTTCTTCAGATTCTGTATTTACCTCTCTCTCTGCCCCTCCCCTGCTCACACTCTGTCTCTCTCTCCCTCAAAATAAATAAAAACATTAAAAAGTTTAAAATATAAAATTATGGAATAACAAAAGAAAAAAAACAGTCACATATGTGTCTTTGTGCTTCAACATAGTGATGAACATTACTTTTATTTTTCTCTATTAATTGAAATACACACTTATACAGAACAATTAGTGGGCCAATATCAAAAGTTTATAAGTAAACATTAGAAAGGGAAACTTTGGGGATTATAGGCTAGAAGCTAGAAATTTAGGTCCTGTTAGGGCAGAGCCTTAATAGGGATGATCTCATTTGCTCCTGTCCCCTGACTTCCCTGCTAGACTCAAAGTTTCATGAGGTCAGAGCCCACATTCTCTCCTCTCCACCACAGTGCCTGACACATATCAGATCCTCATGATTGTCTGTTACTCTCTGAATCATTCACTACTTTTTCCAAGGAGGGGAATCAAGAGTAAACTCTTTGGAAATGAAGTCAGATGGGAACTATGTGCCAGAGGGAAAGTGTTCCTGGACTGTGGTGGAGGTGAATAATGATACATATTGTTCTCAGGATAAAAGCAGGTGACAGACTAACAGGCAGGTTTTATTGTCTTGCCTTATCAACCATTGTTATCTCCTGGACTTTGAGGCCTCAACAACTCTAAAGTCTGTGGTCTTTGTGTTTATCTTCCTTCATCTCCAATGCTATTTTTTCCTCCTTCCTCCCCTCTCTCTCTTCTTTTCTCCCATTTCCTCCTTCTCCTTCCTTAACAGTAAGCTACTATTATTTTAATAAAAACCTTAATTCTCCTGGTTTGTCATCTGAGCCCAAGATGACTTTTAGTACTTGTACTCAGTCAGGTTGATTGAAACATGACATGAGGAAAGGATCTGGAAAGCAGCCAGTTGGAAAAAGGCAATATCCTCCCTCTAGTCCACTGGATAGTCAAGAATCTGTAGCAGGCCAAATGCAACTAGGGGCTCAGCAAGGTCAATGAAACTGGCCCAACAGAGGGACACACATGATATAACAAAGGCCATTTGTCACAGTCATATAGCTCTTACTATGATATGGGCCTAACAAAAATTAGTCACTGATTCCAGAAAACTCCCCCTGAACAAATCTGCAGATGTCACTTTTCATTATAGTTTTCCTTTCTCTATCCTCTGAGTGGTATTTTGATTTTTATTTAGTTGATATTCACTGAGTGTGCACTGCCTAGGTTTAAGTTGTGTGACATGATATTTCAAAGTCTTGGTATGCTAAATGTGGTCTAAGGACCAGCAGCAAAGGCATCATCTGGGAGCTTGTTTGAAAAGCAGACTCTCAGGCCTCACCCCAAACCTGCTGAATCAGGTTTGCATGTTAACAAGATGCCCAGGTGATTTCACTGTACATTAAAAATTTGAGAAGTACTCTCAAAGAGCACCAATTGTGGACTTTCATAGGCCTGAAAATGAGGATACTTAACTCCTCTGAGTCTCAAATTATTTACCTGTAAAATGGAATGTATTTTTTCCTCAGGATTATTGTAAGGATATAAAGAGATCATATGACTGAAGCGTAGCATAATTCTTGGCACATATTGACTCACAGTAAGTGATAGAGCTACATAATGAATACAGAGCTCTATAAACACGAAAGAAGAGCGTTGTTTGTGTGTCTAGAGGAGGGAAGATGAGAGACAAGAAGTGGTCATGCTTCTTCTGTTTGGTGGCATGTGGTGAATAATTGATCATCCTTCTCTTCTGATCCCTCACTAATTCTCTCAGTGTGCACGTCTACATGTGTCATGATCACGATTAGGGAGCAGAGGATCTGACATTTTGAAAGAAGCCATGATTGCTTCATTCTAAAGCAATACAGAGGATATGAAAATCTGAGAAAGAGTAACCTTTTTTTTTTTTTTTTTTTAGCCTCTGATAGTATCCATTATACATTTTAGTAACAGGTAAAGATATTGAACAATTTTATGACAGCCATAAAGGAGATGGGAAATAACATCAGTTGAATGCTTTTATGAATATCATCTCATTTAATTCTTCTAACAACCCAGTGAAGTATGTACTACTAGAAGACGAGGTGTTATACAGATGAAAAAGGCTTGAATATACGAAATTTAAGTGACTTGCCCAAGATTGCATGCTTCATAAATAAATAATGATGGGGCACAAACCAATGGTTACCACTGAATAACTGTCTCCTTGCCCATTTCCCTTTACTCAAGAGCATCCATATATAGGTGAAATGATGAAATGTTCTTTATTTGTAGTGTTTTTTTCACAATGGACAGTGCCCCAGAAAAAAAATGTAAGGGATTTACCAAACTCTTCACATTACCTGCAAAAGATGATCCAGAAACTTTTATTTATTATTTATTTTATATAATATATTTATTCTCAAGGTCACTAACCTGGGGATGTCTTTCCTTCTTTTTTAACAAATGCAGAGAAAGGAATGAAAGAAGCAAACTGAGAAGGCATTCAACTCACTTCCTTTATTACAGTTGTGCAGTTATAAAGTCAAACATGGATGACTTGGTGAAAATTAGGATTGCTTGAAAGGGATATTTTTCTCAGTAGCATGTAGGCTGTGGAAAGAGCGTTGTTTGTGTGTCTAGAGGAGGGAAGATGAGAGACAAGAAGTGGTCATGCTTCTTCTGTTTGGTGGCATGTGGTGAATAATTGATCATCCTTCTCTTCTGATCCCATCACTAATTCTCTCAGTGTGCACGTCTACATGTGTCATGATCACGATTAGGGAGCAGAGGATCTGATGAACCCAGAAGGCTTCCTTCTATCTGAGATGCCATTTATAACCCAAATGAAAAATTAAATGGGAAAAGAAAGAAAATGCCTCTGAAGGTTTACTTTTTTTTTTTTTTTCCCTCAACGTTTACTCTACCCCGTGTTGTTTGACAAGACAGACCACACATTCTCCAAGCAAATGCCATACTCAGGGTGCGAGCCAAAGAACTGAATTCATGTAAGAGTTTACAAAAGGAGACAGAATCTTCTGGTAATTGGCAACAGCACAACTACTCAATTTTCAAAGGAAACGTTTGCAGTGCTTTAAAGTAGTAATTCAACCCATTATTATTCTAAGTGCCTGATAATTTTAGATTATCCCAAATGTAAAGGAATATTTATCTTTATACGTTCAAGAAAACAATACCCGTTAAGTCAAGGAGCATATTTTCAGGTTCACTTTCTTTTTCTTCTTTTTTTTTCTTTTTTTTTTTTTGTTTCAGGTTTACATTTTCAATTGTCATATTATGTATCAGTTACTTGCTGAATACAAAATTTTGAGGTGAAACAAAAGATTTTCAAATGTAAAACTATATTTCAGAACTTAAAGTGTTTTTCAGGAAAATTTCTGAACCCTACCTAGGATTTGGGTATAGCCATCTCACTTTAAGGACAATTCTCTGTGTTTGGCTTTTGCCCCCACCCCCTGCCCCTGTGAAAAAGACAAATCTGCATTGGCTTCTCATTAAGGAAAAAGTAACTGCAAAGACAGCATATTTCTAGAGTAAACAAATCTCCCAGAGGCTGTATTTTTGATAAGTATTTGTGCAGTGCTAGTTTGAAGGTTTAACGGTGTGTAGTGTTTCACTTTAATAGTCAGACTAGCAAGCTATAACAAATGCACTTTAAAAACTTTACACTCCGTGAGCTGCGCTTTGACAGGCCTTCCTTGGAATCAGGAGGTAATACCGCTTCTCAGTGAGTCATAGTTACATTTCAAGCTGAAGAGGAAATTATTCTTGATCCATTGGATCTGTTGGTAATTTGTGGCTCAGTTTATGGTGGCCTTTTAAAATTCACCCTGTCTCACTAGGTTTGCCCAGATAGAGCTCAGAGTAGAGAGATTATGCAAAAGTGATGGCTGCTTACAGAAGGCAGAAGCCTAAGTTGGAGATTCAGTAGGAAGTCTGTATGAGTGTACAAATCACCAGTGCGCACTGAAGGCTCAGCTATGCCCATTGTATAAATGTTGCATATTTTCTTAGACACGTAATAGGTGAAGGTGTTCCCAGAAAACAAAACAAAACACAAAAGCTATGTGAAACTTTCCATAACAATTTCATATGTAATTTTTTCAACACCCTAACACAGTTAGGATGAGTGAACCTCTGTATGTATAAGGATATACACATGTGCACACATACATATATGTACATATACACATATACACAGACTTGTATTCTCACAAATGTCTGTATTTTCCCCATTACCATATATTGAACATAGTCTTTATCATCATCATTTAATTTTCAAAGCTGAATTCAGATTTACATATATGGGTTCTGTACCAGACTTCTTGAATTCTAATCCCCATTTCATCATGACAACCCTTGAAATATTCTTAACCTCCTTGGAACTCAGTTTCTTCAACTATCAAGAGGAAAATAATAATACCAAAATCTCACTTCAAAGTCACAAGAATTTGATAATGCAAGTAGTGTGCTTTGTATATGAAGTACATCAAAAGGAAAGTTATAAATAATATCATCTTCTCATAAAAAAAAACAGTTTCTGGAAGAGCAAGTAATAATGACTTAACTACTACTTGGTGGCTGCTAGTTACGATTTTTCTGGCCGCAAACATCTGGTTTATGAGTACTGGCTCAGCATGTTCAAGGATCAAGGGGCATGCAATACAACTCAAGAGCAGAAAGTAAAGCCAGAAAACCTACAATCAAGAAATGAAAACCTGTGAGGTATCAAAGTTTCTGCTCTCTTGATTTCTTACTAGCTGGGGTCAAATAGACTCTTGACTGGTGTGCTTCAATCTGCAGACTGCCTTCCTCTGATTTTCTTCACATGTAATACCCACACGGCTCTTGAGAATGTGTCCTTGGTTCCACCCACATGCTACCAACAAACTGGAGAGAGAAGCCACTTGCCCAGTCTGCACTAGGAATCAACTCCTGACCCATGCAGCTGGGTCACTCACTTCAGGTGACCCACACTTGTTGGTAAATACAGAAGTTCTCAGAGCCAGGGAAACATTAAGAGCTGGCCACATTTCCCAAGAGATGCTGAAGACAATGTACATATTGAGTATAATCTTACACTTAAGATTACACTACTTTGGTGAAGTAAAAGTATGAAGCAATAGTATACAGTAAAGATACTTGTTCATTGAGTGTCATGAAATTTTTTCTTTCTTTCTTCCTACTAGTGGGTTGAAATAATTCTTAGATGTGTTAGTCCATATAAACTTTGGAAAGTACATTGTAGAAAACCTAATTTATTTTTCCCATGATTCATGAGCAGCCTCAGGGCTAAAAATTGGTTCACCAGAGATCAGAATTAATCTTGACTGATCCTAGTCATGTTGTAGAAAAAAAATTATTCACTTACAATATCATTCTTTTGCCATAGCTATTGTTATTGCTATTAAATTCTTTATCCTTCAATTGGAGCTCAGAAAGAGGAGAGAAAACAATGCTGATTAATTGAGTTTTTCAGTTAATCAGTGGTTCTCTCTATTTAGAATCTCAGTGGGTTTTCTGAGGAGATTCACAAGGAAATCTTGTTGGGTGTGATACAACTTAATAAGCATGATGCAGAGAGTGTTCGAAAAAGAAGTATTCCACAGGGAGTTTCTCAAAAATATTGTCAGCTATAGATGGTACTCAGACATTCATGGATTTGAATGCTGCCTCTGTGTGATAAGAAAACTTCAATTCAGAGAAAGATCAAAAGACCAGTAGTAAACATATTTCTTCCTAAAAATACAGAAGCATATAGAATGAATGCTTCCTTAAGACTCTATGTTATGCACCTCGTCCTGAAGTCCAGGTTCCCTGCACTGTCAAGTCACAAACAGAGGCACATACAACTGATGTTTCTATAATTTCCTTATTCATACTTCTCAGAGTTTAAGCTTTCACAAAAGATTCAAATTTATCTTATTAAAACCCTCCTATTTTAGTTGCCGATCCCATATAGCGAACATAATCATTATTTATTGTTATCTTTGTCGCTGCTTAAAATAAAATTAATCATTATTGTCACAGGGCAAAGAGCACCCAAAAATGGGAGATCAGTGAAGAATTCGAACTAATACATTCTAAGGATTTTTCTAATTTTTGCTAAAGGTGATGTTAGCAGATTTATGAAGTACATTCATTCTGATTTCGTGTGGGAGGTCACTTTTTAAATGATACTGATTTAGATAGGAATTACTAATAAATATTGTTCAATTTCAAGTATAAGCATTAGGCACTATGATCACAGCAGAGGAGAAAATGAGGATATTAGAACAACAGGGTGATGTAATTCCTATCCTAATTTATAACATTACTAGAAATTGGAGAATTAGAAAAAAATAACCAATTAAAGGATAAGGCAATATAATAAAGTGCTAAATCTTGCAGATGCAATAGAGGTTCGGATATAAGAGATCACCTGTCTCTGGCTTCATACATGACTCCATGGTGACAAGTTCAAGATGCACTGCTGAACTGGGTTATAACACTGCTCACAATTTTCAGACTGTAAAATTAATGGAGACTTTTTACCAGTGGCTGTTTCCTTGTAGCAAAGAGCCATATGGGTGAAAATGGTGAGAATTCACTCAGTGTCATTTGTATAGCAAGAAAAGAAAAGTGAGTATTTTAAGATTTTTATTCAATCAGGGTAGAGAAAAAATTAAGGACACTCTAGGTACATACCTTGGTAGTGACAATCTAGCAATTTCAAAAACTTCATTATTTAGTATTTCCTAATAAATTTTCTTTGAATAAAAGGTGTAGTAGAGAACTTGAAGCTAGCAATTGGGGTTTAAAGGAGGCGATATAAAAACCTCATGCCTTTGGAAAAGAACCAGTGAAAGTGAATCACCGGCAGGATAAGAGCAGTTTTATAAATCAGCAATGATGAAAACACAGATGCACCTGGCCCATGATGGAAAATGAAAAGCTACCACATTTTCCAGGATTACTATTCCTTTTTATCTTGCCATTTCTACAGAAAGTGATAACTTTACCCGGTAAAGTTATAACTGACAATTAGGGGGAGAAATTAAAAGTTAAAAGCATATTTCCTGATATTTAGCATAATCATGAGAGTGTCCAGAGTTTAAATTTATGAAATCTGAATATTCCTGGGTAATACAGGTATCTCCCAGTTTACACAAAATCTGTGTTGATATCTCAGAAAAAGTGAACTCCATAGACTTGCAGAGAAACACAGACGATCCAGAGGTTTGATAACTGAATGAGGAATGACGCTGCAGAAACCAATGTTAAGATTGTTAGGAATCAACAAACGTATGGCATGAACTTAAAGGGTCAACTTTTTCATTGCAATATTATTTATAAGAGCCAAGATATTGAAGCAACCTGTGTCCATCAACAGATAATTGGATAAAGAAGATTGTATATATATATACACATACATACACACAAATATATATGTAGATACATACGTATAAATATGTATGTATATCCACACATGGAATACTAGCCAT
This sequence comes from Paguma larvata, assembly GCA_030068075.1. Classification (NCBI taxonomy): domain Eukaryota; kingdom Metazoa; phylum Chordata; class Mammalia; order Carnivora; family Viverridae; genus Paguma; species Paguma larvata. The sequence continues at coordinate 53,403,278 of CM057826.1, read as the reverse complement.
AAAAACAAGTAAAGCTTGCCATTTGTGATAAGGTGGATTGACCTAGAGGCTATTATGCTAAGTGAAATAAGTCAGAGAAAAACAAATACCATACAATTTAACTTGTATGTGGAATCATAAAAACAAGACAAATGGACAAGCAAAACAGAAATAAACTCATAGATCAAGGAAACAGACTGTTGGTTACCAGAGTGGGAGGAATTGAGGTGGGCTGGTAAAACAGGTGAAGGGGATTAAGCAGTGCAATCTTCTAGTTATAAATAAATAAGTCATGGGGATGTAATGCACGGCAAAGGGAATACTGTCAATAATACGTAATAACTTTGTATGGTGACAGATGGTAACTAGACTTATCGTGGGGTTCATTTCTTAATGTATAAAAATATTGAAAGACTATGATGTATACCCGAAACTAATAGGATATTGTATGTCAATTAAACTTCTATTTAAAAAATAGCCAAATCTTATCCCAGTTGCTTTAAACTAAAAATGTAAAAGCTTACATTCCACAAAGAATTTTCTCTAAAAAAAAATCTTTCCAAACTGAAAACCATCAGCAAATCAAATATGATCTTTATCTTTTGTTCAGGAATCTTTAATGTGGAACTACACACTGGGCCCTGTGAAGCCTAGGCAGAGCAAGGAAAAAGAAGATAGAGTTCTCTCTCTTTCTGAGATTTTTAACCATTTCACAAATAGTGCTGGAGATCAGAACAGTTACACACTAGTCTCAGTTGTGTTCTCTTTGTGTGTTCTTGTGGCTCAATATACAATATTCCTATATTAACATAAGTAGGTACAGTGGGACATTTTTACTGAGTATGGGTTATCAGAGTTCTTACACTTACAGGTTTGGAAAAACAGCAAAAGTTGTCTTAAATAAAAACATTCAGTAGTCAAGACTATAAGATTAGTATCCACTCAAACATTCTTTTCACCTAACAGAAGAGTCAATGGAAAAATGCTACTGCAAGGGTGTCTGGGTGGCTCAGTTGAGCACCAACACTTGATTTCAGCTCAGGTCATGATTACGGGGTCATGGGATAGAGCTCCACATACAGCTCTGTGCTGAGCATGGAGCCTGCTTAAGATTCTCTCTCTCTGCCTCTATCTTGCTTGCAAGCATGCACACTCTCTCTTTTACATTCTCTCTAAAAAAAATACTACTGCAGGATACTAACCCTCAAAGGTGTTGTAAGGAACATGCCCCACATATAATTTTATGAGAAAAACTTATTTTGGATATAGATGACTTTGTTTCAAATATATAAATTTTGGAGGCTGCCTAGGTTCAAATTTTTGCCCTACCATGAACCTACTCTGAGGCTTTGGACAGGGAGCAATCGCTGTGTTCTAGTTTTTGATGGGTAAAATGAGACAACAGTAGTTTTCATTACACAGTGATATTGTAAGGATGAAATGAAATAATGTCTTTAAGGCATTTAGAATGGAGCCTGACATAAAATGAGAATTCAATAAATGTTAGATATTATTAAAATAAGAAAACTATGCAACTATAGAATTGATGGAAATACAAATAATGACCAACCAATAAAGTTGTATTTGAAAAAAAAAAGTGTGTGTTTTAAAAAGGCATGTTTTAAAAGAAAATTATTTAGGTACCAAATATGAATAGAAACTGTTAGGAGAATTGATGAAGTCCTTGAATACTTTTGCAGTCATGAGTCTTATTATGATCTTACTGCAAAAGTCAAAAAGAAAGTACATAAAGCTATGCGTTTGTATCATTTAATTTGGTGGAAGACGCATATTAAAATTCACCAGTTCATTACTTATTTAATGAGTTATTTATGCTCTAATTTTTTAAATAGAAAAAGTGTTTTCACAGTTTTTAATTTCTTTTCATGCAAAATTTTAATCAAACTTAATTTCACTATTATGACATTTCAGGTTTAAGTAGATTCATTTTAACTGAGCTTCTTCTGGTTCTTTCTATAATTAAATAGGAAAATTCTTGGCTAGCTATCCATAAACATGCATATCTGTTTGCTACATTGGATTCTGTGTGTGTGTGTGTGCATGTAGCCACAAAATTGCAAATAAAAATATTTCTTTAGAAATATACATGACTAATCAAAGTTTGAAGTAATAATGAACCAACCAGCCAACTAATTAAATATTTCAGTGTAGAAATTGTACATTATTTTTTATAAATATTTTGATTCTATTGGTTATTTGGAGTATCTTACATACCCCATTACATGTGTAATTAAAATAGAGGATCTTTATAAACTAATCAGTGATGATCCTTCACAAAAGGCAAACTAAACTAATATTGATTCATGCAAATACAAACCTTCCTTTTACTGAAGCAAAAGTAAATAAGTTAAATCTCTAGTCATAATACATAAAGTTTGAGAATTGCCATTCCAACGGAATTTTTCAGTGTACCGAAAAATGAATGAATAGCAAGATACCTGAGATCTTACCCACACTTTTTTCTATCTTTAGATGAATTATTAACCCTATCTCTCTGAAATGCAGAGTTTCTATTCTAAAGACATACTTTGAATACATGTCCAATGGCTGAAACGCAAAACTTTGCCAAGGTACTACTTAACCCTACTTCACAAGAGAACCATTGAGACACATTGAAATTCAAATGTGGAATTAATTTTGACCTGACCTGGCAGATTCAGCAAAACGAAGAACTTATTAAAAGGTGCCAGCTAGAAAACAGAGGGTTTGAGAATTTTCCAAGATGCCTTGGAAGTTAAATAAAGGCAGAATAAAGCGCTTCATTCTTAAACAGGGACTGTTTTAGCTAAACTTGAGTTGAAAATAATTTGGTATTTTCATTATTGCACACTCTTGCATTCAACAAAAATTTACTAGATTCTGATTATGTAGTAGGCCCTATCCTACGTACAGTAGAAAAAAACCATAAGTAAGTTAGAAATGATTCTAATCCCAAGGAACATAAGTTCCTACTGACAAAGTAATAACTAATGGCAAGTATAATGAATATTTTTAAGATGGATAGAAAAAAATACTGTAAGAAATTCCATTTTAAGTATATTGGCCTTATATTTATTTATTGATTTCTTTTTTGGTTTTACATTTATAAATAGATGTAAAGTCTTTCTCAAATTCGAGTCACACACACAGGCACACAGGTGCACACACACACACACACACACACAGGGTTTTAAAGAAAAGAATTCTCAGATCTATAAGGGAGCTGTAACAGATTTTGGAAACTAAATTTTATGCTACAAAAGTATTCCATAACTACAGGCTTTAATTTTTTTTGCCTTTATGACTAATAAAATTAACATTAAAAAATAACAGAATGCTGAACCTTCTAACACTCCCAAATGTATTTGCAGACTCACTTTAAGAAACCATTTTAAAAGACTTCCTAGGCTGTTTTTTTTTTAAGTTTATTTATTTTTCAGAGAGAGAGTGTGTGATAGAGCACAAGCAGGAGAGGGGCAGAGAGAGAGAGAGAGAGAGGGAGACACAGAATCCAAAACAGGCTCCAGGCTCCAAGCTGTCAGCACAGAGTCCAATGGCTTGAACACAAGAACCATGATATCATGACCTGAGTCAAAGTAGGACACTTAACTGACTGAGCCACCCGGGCACCCTAACTCTTAACCTGGAGTACAAAATGCCAGTGTCTACATACCTATTCATTTTGACATAATGCCTTTATAGCTACGAACAATGAATATCACTATTCAATGGTATTCATTCATTCTTTTATGTATTCTTTAAATAATTATTCCACTTATCTATTCACATATATACAGTGACTCTATGCTGAGAAATCCAATAATCTAAAAGAGGAACAAGAAGATGGTACAGATAGGCTTGACACAAATGTAATAAGGAATAGTGTACAATCCCTTTGTGAGTTTTTTGTTTGGAAACAAACAAACTAAAGGCATGTTAAGAGAAAGTATTTGTAATTGGCACAGTTGATATTTAATAAATATGCCAAAAGCTACAGAGGACAGTCAATAACTGTTTTATAGAACAACATGGCTGTGGTTGTTAGCATTCTATAAATCGAAAATAATATGCATAAGAGATACGAAGTCTAGATAAATGAAGTAACTTTTTTAGAGTTTTAGGTTAAGAAAGTGACAAAGCTGAAAATATAACACAAGTTTCCCATCATTTGTCTTACTTAGTTTTCTTTTCACAACGATATACAGGTCTTTTCTAGACGTGCACCTGAAAAGTAGCTTAAAATAATATATTTTGTGGTTGGCTCCAGATAATGTTCCAAAATATTCTCTACCATTAAAGTTTTGTAAAATCCATTATCCAAAATATTTTAATTTCTCAAAAATCAAAGTTTGGTATAGTGGCAAAGAAAAGATATCCTATTGGGGTGTCTGGGTGGCTCAGTCTGTTAAGAGTCTGACTTTGGCTCAGGTCATGATCTCATGGTTTGTGGGTTCAAGCTCCACGTCCAGCTCTGGGCTGACAGTTCAGAGTCTGAAGCCTGCTTCAGATTTGTGTCTCCCACTCTCTCTGCCCCTTGCCTGCTCACACTCTGTCTCCCTCTGTCTCTCAAAAATGAATAAACACGAAAAAAAAAAAGAAAAAGAAAAAGTATCCTATTAATTATCACATGCAATTGTACATAAAAATCTTTACACCAAGCCAGAGATAGCATTGCAATTGTGCATTTTCACTTTTAAATGGAGACAGCCCTCAAATGGGATATCAAAAAGAGATATATCAAAGATATGGGTTGAAATATACTCTTTGTATTAAGAAAAAAATACACCTAAAATCTATAAAATAATATTTGTTCTTTCAAAATGAAAAGAAGCACGGTAGTGAATCTTTGTGAAAAGAAACATAATTCAGAGTTTCAACACCTGCGTCTGGAAAAAGTTGCAAGAAAGACAAATATGCTGTATGATTAGTAATCACAAATTAAAAATATTGCAGTTATTAGTGTTTCTGAGAATTTAGACATGATTCATCTCTTAAATGACCATATTAAATGACTGTGCACTATACTTTTGTGATGTTTATTCAAGTCTATTTCACAGAAGAAAACTTTATTTCTATGAAAACTCACTAAAAATTCTATTTGAAAAATTCAGAAATTTACCTAAAAACTCTTGTCACCGCATAATATATTATTGGAAAAATGATCTTTGTAGATAAGATTGTTTCTAAAAATACTCATTAAAGACAAATAAAATATATATGTCCTTTAAATTATTTCACTGTATACAAAAATCAAGTAATTATATAATTCAAATCTTCTTGAATGAATTGTATACAAAGTAGATATCTAGAGAGGAATACTGAGCACCTTAGTATACAAAGCAAATATTAACAGACATAAAGGGAGAAATAGGTAACAATACCATAGTAGTAGGAGACTTTAATACCCTACTTTCATCAAGAGATAGATCACCCAGACAGAAAATCACTAAGTACACATTAGACTTAAATGACACGTTAGAGCAGTTGGACTTACCAGACATTCATAGAACACTCTTTCCCATAACAACAAAATGTACTTTTCAACCACATATGGACCACTCTTTAGCATCTATCATATGTTTGGCCACAAAACAAGTCTTAATTTTAAGAGGACTGCAATCGTATTAACCATCTTTTATAATCACAAAAGTATCAAACTAGAAATTAATTACAGGAACGAAACTGGAAATTTCAAATAAGTGTAGATTAAAATGACATGCTCCTAAACAACCAAACAACCAATGGTTCGAAGAAAGAAAAAGAAAAACAAAACAAAACAAAACCTAGAGACAAATGAAAATGGAATGAAGCACACCAAAACTTATGGGATGCAGCAAAAGCAGTCTAAGAGACAAGTTTACAGCAATAAATCCCTACTTCAAGAAACATGAAAAGTCTCAAATAAACAACTTTACTTTATATTCAAGAAACTAAAAAAGAACAAAGGCCAAACGTGGTTGAAAGGAAAAATGAAAAGATTAGAACAGAAATAAATGGAATAGAGACTAAAAAGACAACAGAAAAGATGAATAAAATAAAAAACTGGTTCTTCGAAAACATAAACACAACTAACAAGCCTTTAGCTAGATTCACCAAGAAAAAAGAGAGGAATTCAAATAAGTAAGATCAGAAGAGCAAGAGGAGACATTACAATTGCTATTAAAGAAAAATGCAAAAATATTATAAGATACTACTATAAGCAATTACCCACTAACAAATTGAACAACCTAGAAGAAATGAATAAATGACTAAAAATGTACAACTTACTAAGGCTGACATGATGAAATATAAAATCTGAACGGACAGATTATTAGCAAGGAATGAAACGTTACCACTATCTTATGCCGTATACAAAAATTAACTCAAAATGAATTAAAAACGTAAACAACAGACTTAAGACCATAACACTCCTAGAAGAAAACATAGGCAGGAGGCTCTGTGGCACATGTCTTCATGATGACGTTTTAAAAAAATCTGATACCAAAATCAAAAGCAACAAAAGCAAAATAAACAAGTGGGGCTACAGCAAACTAAAAAGCCTCTGCACAACAAAGGAAATCACCAATAAAACAAAAAGCAACCTGCTGAAAAGGAAAAAAAAATACAATCACATATCTGATAAGGGGTTAATATCCAAAATATAAAGAACTCATACAACTCAATAGGAAAAAAAATCTGTTTAAAAAATGAGCACAAAAACTCCGAATAGATATTTTTCCAGAAAAGACATATACAAGGTGAATAGGTACATTCAAAAGATGCTTTACATCATTAACCATCAGGAAAATGGAAACCAAAAGCACAGTGAGATACCACCTTGCACCAGACAGATTGGCTATTATCAAAAAGACAAGAGATAATAACAACTGGGGAAAAGATGGCGAAAAGATGACCCTTGTAAACTGTTGGTGGTAATATAAATGGTACAGCTACTAAGGAAAAGAGTATGGAGTTTCATCAAAAAATAATAGGACTCCTGTATGATTTAGTAATTCCACTCCTGGGTGTTCACCCAAAGAAAATGAAAATACTAACTAAAAAGATACATACACCTCATGTTCGTTGCAACATTATTTATAGTAGCCAAGATATGGAAACAACTTGTGTCCATCTATGGAAGAAAGGATAAAGAAACTGTGATATATCTATACATCTGTATATCATACTACATACATATCATATAATTGTGATATATCTATACATCTGCATATCTATATAGTATGATATACATTATGTAGATGTATAGATATATCTATAAATGTATAGATATGTTATATTCATATATATATTTATATATGTCATATTCACGCATATATGAATATTTTTAACCATAAGACAAAGTAAAATTTTGCTATTTATGACAACATGGTGGACCTCAAGGTCCACCTTAGCAAAATTCTAAGTGAAATAAGTTGATGATCTCTCTTTTATGTGGAATCTCAAAACAAAACCAAAAAAAAAAACAAACAACAATAACAAAAAAAGCTCACAGATACAGAACACAGATTGATGGTTGTAAGAATTTAGGGGTAGGGCAAGGGGAAAATTGCTGAACTTTATTTTTCAGTTGAAATAAATTGAATAAAAATTAAAAAGAAAGAAAAACAACAACAAAAAAAGAAGAGTGTTGATTTAGTATTACTTACTTTGTCATATCTAAGTGCATCCCCATAGTTTATTCTCATTAGGAATAATCATCTCTCGATTTTCCAAAGCTTAAGTGTACTATGTAGGAAAGTGACATACTCTCATCTATTATTTTCAGCTTTTTCTATATAAAAACTGAATAGCTAATCATACCTTTGTTTGGAACTTTTCACTTTCATATATGATACTGTGTAGGCATAGAGAATTCACACCTGCTATTTATAATATTCATTAACTTCTAAAAATGAAGAAAACATACCAGTCCTCTTTCTAAAATTTTGGATGAACACTATTTCTTTTGTAAGTTGAGTTAAATTTGAGTGAGTGTGACTGTTTTCTTTTTCTGACCTCTGATCAATGCTGAGTTACTGTCATCTGCAAGCCACTAAACATATTCAAACACAGTTTATATACTGTAAGTTCACTGAGATGGGTTAAGGATGATAATAATGCCATGATACTTCTTCATGTTCATTTGAGAGTTTGTCATATTTCCATCTCTAACCACTTTGGCTGAACAAGATTTAATTCAAAATGTTTTTGCTCTTATTTTCTAAGCAAATTTAAGATTCTGTTTACTTATGTGTGCTCACTCGAGGTCATGCTGAAAAATGAGCCTCCAAGTATGCTGGGGAGACCATAAAATATGAAATGGTAATAGTTAAGCTTATAATCTATTATTCTCTTTACATGAAATAGAGCAACCCAGCATGTTCATTGAATTGAAGATTATAAACTACTTGCATAATGCCAAAAGAATGCTCTTTCAACTAAGAATTTATCACCAGAATGCTTGTTATATGTAATGTTTGCTTTGGAATCAGACATAAGAATAAGCACAATATCATATTTAGCTGATTCTTCATCTTAAGGGACATTTAAGATAATAGGTGGCTCATAAGAAGGGAAAAATACATTTTATGTGGTATCATAAGCCCTTTCCTGAATGTTAATATATTCATGAATGTCTGAAAACAACTAGATACTATAAACTATTTATATTATGTTAAATTTTTCCAAGGAAGCAATATCTTATTATATTACTATAAAGCACACAATTTGATTATATTTTTAGTATATTACTTTTTTTTTCTTTAATCTTAGGGAACACTAGCATATTGCTTTTAAAGCTACTGACTTCTCATATATTTCTGTACTGGTTATTTAAATTATATTGTCTCTACCTCTTAGCAGTACTATATTACACCCAGTTCTACTTCTTTTGTCTTAAGTCCACAGAGATGACTTTATGTGGCAGAGTAAAGAAATGGGTACATATCTGTGATTTTAATGAGTAATTGAAATACCTACTCTGTGATCAGGAAGACAAGAGTAATTGGAGACACACAGACTCAGGGTCCTGAATATAATATTAGGGTTAAAAGAATAAGTTCTTATGTAATGCAGAGGGGGAGCATTTGTTTACAGCACTTACAAAGTATGTAAACGTGGACATATTATGACTTTTTTCTGAGTCATAGTTTCAACTGAAAGGTAGGTTCCATGAAGGCAAGAGTTGAGTTTGTTTCATTCTATATTCCACATAACAAAATGAGTGCCTGGGGTATAGGTTACAGTCAAAAAATATCTTTTGAAAGAATAAATACAAAGCATAAAACATGTTTATAATGATGTTGAGGAAATAAGAAGATAATTATATGCAATGCATTCATTGCGAAGAGCAAGAACTCTTAAATGTCAGCTATATATACACAATGTCCTGATTCTTCCTGTCTGAATAAAGAATTGTTAATATTTTCAGATTTACTGCACAACTACCAATTTCCAAAATAAATGTTGATTCAGTGGAAAAAATCCAACACAACTGGATACCATGTTGAGAAAAATCATGGTTAATTGGTTATTTTTCACTTTTCTGTTTTATAATCGGGCATGTTTAAATGCATCATTTTATAAGGATACCATGAAGTTCCAACTTCAGGCCCAAGGCTATTCACTTCAATTGCTGGTTGGTGTTCACCAGGCACAGATAGCTATTAGTAACAGTAACAGAATAGGTCACTTAAATCAGAACTATTAAAAATGTGACAAGAGTATTAGTTGATAATGTCTGCATGTCACTGTGGGATAACAGTAATATTGTGTATACAAAACAGATAAGAAACTTAAATACACTTAGAACAAGATACAGAGAAGGCATGGGTTTGTTCTAGAATGAACCTGCAGTTGGTACTCAAATAAGAGTTGGTGACATCTTTGACTGAATGTGGGCCAAGAAACTATTGTTACTGAAGCAGAAGAATTTTGAAACTCTTCTTTCATTTCCCTAGCTCCCTGATCCTCTTCAATCAGCCTGAAACCAGATAGTTCCATTTGGAAGGGAATAGAAGTACTTAGCAAGGCAATTCTTTCATTTTTATCCTTTTATCCTAGCTTCCCAAAGAAAAATGCTACAATTGCTAGCCCACACTTGCCCTCATATCTCTTAAAGAAGAATTCTTTATTACTGAAATGAGATAAAGTCAATTTACACACAAAAGAATGGAGAAGCAAGAAGAAAACTGAGAGCTAGGCATTGAAGGAAAGTCTTTGAGAATAAAGTTGAAGATCTGAAGACTCTATAGTGAGAAAGAAGTGGGTAATAGAAGAATTGAGATTATAATATGCTTTGTCATACATATATTCTTATCACCTTCAGAGTTTTTGAAAATCAATATTAAGTAAAGATACTGAGGTGATGCTGGGGCACCTGAGTGGCTCAGTCTGTTAAGGGTCTGACTTTGGCTCAGGTCACTGCTGGGGCACCTGAGTGGCTCAGTCTGTTAAGGGTCTGACTTTGGCTCAGGTCATGATCTTACAGTTTGTGAGTTTGAGCCCCGTTTCCGGCTCAGTGCTGACAACTCAGAGCCTGGAGTACGCTTTGGATTCTGTGTCTCCCTCTCTCTCTACCCCTCCCCTGCTCATAATCTCTCTCTCTCTCTCTGAAATAAGCAAATAAACACTAAAAAAAATGATGTGATGCTGTTCTAAAGGGGATAATTTATTTTTATTTTTAAATTAGAAACTTCAATATTAATTGCAAGGGTTTGTTTTGGAGGGGGTTCTGTTTTTTGGTTGTTTTTGTTTTTGCTTTTCAGTGATTTTGTCTTCAAAAACTCTTTGTTTAAATCTTTAATTATTGGGTCTGTTCCAGCTCTAAAAGTCTCAGGCACTAACCTGCTTGAAAACACAAGTGTTTCTTCTGTTCCAACTCAGATGCTGCTTTTCCACTTTCTCTAAAACTTAGGGGTAGCTTCTCTGAATATGATATTTCTCGAATATGCCTTTTGTTGCCAACATGGGAAGAGCTTTCATATAAGTCTACCTTTTTGATAGAAAGAATAATTTCCTGATATATCCTAATCTAAAAGCAACAACACTTCCCAATGTGCATAACTTTTAAGCTCCATGATCATTCACTTGTAGCCAAATTAAGCAACATACTTTCTGTCAGAGTAATATGATTTTCTTATTTTGTTTTCTTTTGTTTCATTTCATTTCATTTCATTTTACTTTTTCTTTCACTAGTGGTTCTCATTTTAATGGGCATCCAGGAATTACCTGAAGGACTTATTGAAACCCAGACAACTGGGCCCCGCCCCCAGAGTTTATACTTCAGTAAATGCGGGGTAGGGCCTAAGAACCTACATTTCTAACAAGTTCCCAGATGATGCTGATACTATTGAATAAATATGATCATGTACATTAAAGAAGCTTGAGGGAGGCCGATGCAGTCATTATTGAAGTCCTGTTCTATATTGGGATGTTAACCTAAACATTCAGGCTGTCCAGGAATACCTTGGAAATTTTGGCGGTTATGTTGTATGGGAGAAAATGGCCATCTTGGTGATATAAAACTACAGTGAAACTTCATGCTTCCAGGAAAACTAATTTCCAAACTATAACCAAGCAATGGCTCAGGTAGTTCTCTTTAAACCATCACTTCTGAAGGAGATAGTGCTCCTTTGAAGTTAATTCCATGATAGAAGGTAAAGGAAGGAAGGAAGGAAGGAAGGAAGGAAGGAAGGAAGGAAGGAAGGAAGGAAGGAAGGAAGGAAGGAAGGAAGGAACAACCAAGATAAATGACAAGTTTAATAGGCTAATATGGATCCATTAATCATGTGTTACTTTAGCCCCTGTTTGAATCGTTATTGTGTGAGCCTCTGCCAACCTCTGAAAGTAAAAAGTTTCATCAATTCACTGCTCATTATGTAAAGTAGTATTTCCTTTTATTTGTTCTATAGCTACACAATCTTATGACAAGAGGAAGTCTCGTTTAACCGTAAAAAAGTACATTTTCATAGAAATAGTTTCCTATTTATATCTTCGATTAGCTAAGGAGACTTATGGCAGTGTGGAAGTACTGCTATCTGTCCAAAATTTCATGACATTCATATAAAGTCATAAACCTAACTAGTGTGGGTCTTTTTTATAATCTCAATCCATCACAATGCCCTCTACATTACACTTTATTCATCAGAGGAGTAGTGGTACTATTGCTGCGGAGGAAGGTACAACTTTGTAGCTCACATTTGTATTTATAAAACCAGACAGCAAATCTTGCCCTCATTTGAGCCTTTTCTCTGACTGAAATCAAGAGCAAGTTTGGATGGTTGTGGGTAGGTATTAGAATAAAGCAACTCCAATAAAAAAAAAATTGTTACAGTTTGGAAGATACCATGATGCAGAATGTAACTAAACATTGGCCCTTCAATATTTTCACATCTCATATTACATCTGGCTTCATTTCTGGGAGAACTGCAGATTCATATTAGAACATGAAAATTGTATGAAAATAATGTGGTGTCCCAGTGTTACTGTGCATCTAAAAATATGCTGTAAGGGCCATTTTATGAAGATCCTAAAAATCATGTATGACAGGTAGAGGGTAATGTGAGCGCCTTAAAGAGGGACATAAACTCAGCCGTGCACAATTTCCAATACTGGGGGTGGGGGACACAAATGATCTAAAGCAGGGTTTCGGGTAGAATAACTGAAGTCTTTTGAGATGTCCTCTTAAGAAAACCTATGAAAGGTGGAGACACAGAACCGGGCAGAGTTTCTCAAATTTACTTATGCATGTATGTATGTATGTATGTATGTATGTATGTATTTATTTACTTGCTGGTTTTATTGTTTAAATCTAGATTCATATTAAGATACAGATGCGTTTGCTCACTACCTTTGAAATGTTATGATTAACGTGCTGGAAATCTCTCACTGGAAAGGAATCTGATGTTCTCTCCTAACTACACAACTGTGTGAAAAGCACACTCTACCTTAATAGATAACCAGCACAATGATCACCACAAATCTCCACTTATTCTTCTGAGATATTATCATTGGAATTATGTCGAAATTGATTCAAACAGAGACCCTTTCAAAAGCATTTTCAAATTTGCCTTTCCTTTCGGGAATATCATACTTCAGTAATAAAGCACGGGCTGATGTGTCTCATAATATGGAACCTCAACAACGGTTAGTATAACTGCTTTTTTTCTAAAATTAATGTGTGTAGATGTGAGAGAGAGAACAAGACATAGAAAGTAGGAGAGTATCAGAGGGAGAAATGAAGAGGGAGTAGGAGAGAGAGAGAGAGAGAGAGAGAGAGAGAGAGAGAGAGAGAGAAGGGATCTGTGTATGCTTAGCTCTGAAAAAATTATTGTAAAGTTGATCCAAACTGCTACATTGAGGCATTCATAATTTTTCACCATTCTCCCTTTCTTTCTATTATAGTATAAGAGAGGATCTTCTCTTTCTTCAAATCTAAAATATGCTCTCTCTTCTAGATCATGAAAACTCCATTTTATTTGTTATGTTTTGAGAAAGGGAGAATCAGATTCCCACTGCAATAAAGGCCATGCATATTGAACAACACATTATAACATGGACATCTTGGTATTTATTACTACTACTATTATTATTATTATTATGCCATTAGCATTTGTAAAAATATTTTGAAAAGGCAGAGTAAGATAAGCCTTTATTTTCACATCATGCTAACATAATCTGAAATAAGCAAGAGGCTGATATTGATGGTGAGAAGTAAATAGTCATTATCCTTTAGTTTCTTACTTGAACATAGTTTGGATATAATTGTAGTAATTTGTACATAATCTTCAACGCAGTAAGTAGGATGTATTATAGTAAATCAAGTAAAAGAAATTCAGAGGATTGCCATTTGTGTGCTACACATTCACATTTGTTTATCTAAGATTAACGATTTTAATGCATTTGATACATTAAAGACATGGTGATTTTCAAATTGCTCTCCTGGAAATATCCAGAAGTTATTAAAACTGAGTAAATAACCACTGGAGAGCTTGCTGTGACAGCCATAACACATTCGGTACCTTCCCCCAAGCACTCGGTGTTCTTTTATATTCTTGCCTATGTTATTTCTTTTTGTTTTACATTTTTTAGTGGTGGATATTATTTTCTTCTTGTCTATCTATTTAATCCATTGCCCATGTGTCAAGATGCAGCAAAACTTCTGTGGTTTTCCAGCTCTCCAAACAGAGAGAGAATTTCCCCAATTCTGTTACCATAGTGTCTTGTTCATGCTTCCATGAAAAATCAAAACTGGAGACATTCTGTCATGATTTAAAATATAACTGTTCACATGTGTGAATTTATATGCAATTTCATTTCTCATTATGAAAAGTATTAAAAGGGCTCTATATAGATATATACAAAAAAAGTAACACACATGAGAATGCTAAGAACTTTAATCAAGGGTACATAGATCTGATGTAGTTGACATTAAGTGAACGAACACAAAATATATCAAAATACATGACACAAGTACTGTGAGTGTAGGAACAGGCAGAGCAAGAATGAATTTGTTATCTCCTGTTATTAAATCTCGCAGGGTCCACTGAATGAGAATAAAGGGGTTGCTTAAAAAAATTAGTGGATGTTCTTGTACTTGAAAGACATTTTTTTTTTTCCAATAAGCAGCCCCAAAGAGCAAATGGACTAATGTCGTAAGTCAGGTCAAGCAACATTCCTGCATTCCAATAATCACTATGGCCAAGCCACCATCTACAATGCAGTTTACAGATACAACCACCAATCAGCCTAAGTAGTTAGGAAGTAGGATGAAATAAGTGAATCCCAGGCATCGGACAGGATGGGATGAAAGAAAATGAGTAGACATTTCATGAGTACCTGTTGTGTTCCTGATACTGTGATGCCTGCTTTTTGTTTTAATAATATAATATAATCAGTGTTCATGAAAAATTTGTAAAATAACAATTCCAATTTATAAATTAAGAAAATGAGAGCCCCAAAAATTTAAAGAAATCTTTTGAGTTAATATAGCAATTAAGTGTCAGATATATAGAAGTAAATGATTTCATTATTTTCACGAGGGCCAGAAATTTTCAAAAACACATCAAAAGGTAGATCCCATTAATTTCAAGAGCATTTATGATAGAAAACTTTTGATTATGGTAAAAGAACCCCAGATATATAAATGCATGACCTCCTAAATATAACTTGAATTAACATATATGTGAATTCAGTAACTTAATATCAAAAATAGAATATGGACAAAGATTTAGTAAATATAGTAGATGAATATTAAAAGGCCAAACAAGAAACAGTATATTTCCTAATTCAGTCTTACTGAGACTTTATTAATATAAACATTGCTATAGGCACTCAGTGCTACAGGTAATATGGTTCTTTATTATTAATATGATTTCATATATAAACAAAATATTCAAATTAGCTCTAGCTACCTCACCTTTAAAATGGGATTGATAGTGCTGTTTATTTATCCCTAGTTAGATATCAAAGTAACAAACATTACTACATGTGTTCAAACAAAAAATACACATATTAATGCTGCATTATTGCTATCTTTGAACAAGTAGATTGTCAATTTTCCTGTGTACTTTGTATATTTATTGAATTACATGTTAAGTAAGTTGTTGTCAAGCAATGATTTTCAGCATCAGCACAGAGGCCTCCCCCTGCTAAGACGTGACACCCGGTATGCTATAGTAATTGAGAAAAGAGTTGAACTTAGTGATCAATGACTTATTTGAGCAAAATGAAAAATCCATGAGCATAAAAACACTATGGAGCTCTGGACAGAATCACGAAGAAAACCAAAGCCAATGTTAGAAATGTTGCTAGGATATGCTGTCAAATTAAACACCTTCATCTTTAATGTATGTGTGTACCCACAGACACTCACACTCACACACATTCACACACAGCATGCTAGTAGTCTCTCAGATCATGAAGTTAAAACAGTGAACACATGAAATGTAAAGGATTGAAACGAGACCCATGCTATCTCTGTATGTGAATTCAGTTTTCACAGAATTAGAACAGAGAAAATCATGATTTTGATATTCTGACTTTCCCAATGCATTACCCATACTAAAGTTTAAATGCCTGTACCAAATGAGGTAACATTGTCACCTTGTCAAAGCTGAGGGTGAATTATTAAGAGCATTGACCAATCTAAAAGCTATTTTGGTATAAGAACATACAGCTAATTTTTGAAATGTATTAGATAAGAGAAAAGCATCTCCATCAGCTCCTTCAAATATCCTCACTCCCCAAATCTAAATATCTAAACTTTAATTACCAATATAAAGCTTCAATATTGGTCCTAGGGAATTTGGGATTATTATTACCCTGATCAAATTGAAGTTTTTTTTTTTCTCTGAATTGAATTATCATGTTTAAAAAAAGAAAAAAAATATTCTTATTTGATTTTGATACTAAAAGCATTGATGATGATAAGTATTTAATGCAAAACTTTTCCTCCCTTTCTTCCTGAGGTAGTTAAACAAATGCCTTGTCTAGACAATTGTGGACAATACAACTGTACCTTACAGAATAAGCATGTTTACAGTGCAAAAAGGAGCTAATATGAGTTGTAATGAAATTTAACAGATGAAAGCTTCCATTAAATTTTGTTTATAAAGTGTTGTCCTGGATCTGATAGTAAACTCCTATAGAAATCATTCTTAGAACAGCAGAAATATGACAGGAGAGAAGGGCAATAGAGTGTGCCTAATTCATTCCAATTCACAGAGTAATGCATTTCAATTCACACAGTGATGCATTCTAGCCTCCAACATGAGAATGCAATCTAGTTGATGCTTAGTAGAGTTGAAACAAACTCACAGCACCAGAAAACTGACAATGTCTACTTTGCTAAATAGAGAAATACTTTAAATATTTTTTTCACTATTTGCAAAGCTTGGCCATGCCGTTATTTACCAAACTATATGTTATGATAATAGACTAACACTACTTATAGGACAATAGACTTTGACGTTTGAATTCTTCAACTATTTTCACAGTAATTAAAGCTTTTTAAGAGTCGGCTTCTGGTGCTCATCTGGGTTTCTGGAACAGGTTTCAAAGCCTAATTATAGTCAGACTTTTTAAGCTTCTGGAAACCAATTTAGTGTTTACCATGAGCAACGGCCTTACTGGTATTGGAAATTTTTTCTGGAAATATACCGTCACATAAAATTTCAGTCATTAAATGTCATTATAAATCTTTAATAATCTGATTTAGCGTTAAGTATTTAAATCTTCAGATTCATTGTATTTTTTCATCTCCTTTGCTGATATATATTAATTTAGCACTAATTCTCAAATTATTCCTGGGAATTCTTTTATCCATATGAAATTCCTGCTTTCCAGGTTTAAAAAAAAATCAAATGCAGAAAAAAACACAAATAAATTGGTCGGTGATTTCCTGGGAGGCAGAAAATTTGGATTCACAGAATTTTGGCATTGGCAAATTAGTTCATGTATTCCTTCGTGGGGGAAAAACTAGAAAGAAAAAAAAATAATAAACAACAACACAAAGAAGAGCTCTGTAAAATCTGCTAGAGGGACAGAATGGGGCTTGCATCAGTCTATGTATCCATCGTCTCACTGAAAGAGACAAAACTGGGTCAAAGGAAAGGTAGATAAAGATTTCAACATTTAAATATTTGTGTCTTTTTTCTTGAAAGCTGATTTATTTTGCCTGGAGGCTGGAGGGGACATATGAACCTCAGATTCCTTTTATCCATTTATCACATGAAAAGTCATGATGAAAAGGACAGACAAAGTCCCTTAGGTGTGCAGATACTATAAGCCCACTCAGGACATTTTACTCTAAAAAACGACCATTATTCAGCCATTGACCCATTACACACATCACTTCCATTTTACAGACCGGGCCATTTAAACTGACAATGTAGAAGTGAGCTTCTAAGGTCTACAAAGCAATTTTAGTTGAGCAGAGGATTATTTTATGTCCAAAATGGTGACTGTGCCTTGCAAATGACTTTTCAGTTTGAAGGCTATATTTCTCTGAATTATATAAACTAGCCATTGAAATAGTAGAAACTCTTTAGAAATTTAATTAGATAACATATCTTCCTCATTAAATTACATGGATTCAAGATACAATGTCATTTTCAGCTGATCTTCCCAACATACAACCTTCTGGATAACTGTAAAATATTTTAAAATGAAAATGCCAATTTGATGTTAAACTATTGCATTGTGCTAGCCATAGATTAAACTGAGTAGTGTAACTTTTATTTTTTTTAATGGAGGGAGAGGTTATTCTATGTTCACCCGACAAACACTTCTTGAGTACAAAAAAAAAAAAAAGAAAAATCATACAATCTGTGAGATATTAAGAATAGGGACACAAGTGAGACAGTGACACTGATCTCGGTCTTCTACAAGAGACAAATAAGTAAAGCAACACATAGGAAAATGAGGCAAGGGCAGTAAGGAAGATACACTTAAAGTATTCTGTGAGTTTAATGTGATGTACCTAACAACAAAAGCATGGACTTGAGCAGTCAGTCACATGGTGGAGACTTAGAAAATATGATGAGCTATCCATCCATCTACTCAGTTACAATTTAATAAACACCTACTGAGTGTTAGGTACTGATCTATTTCTAGTTATAAAATAGTGAAAAAATAAAACATTTACTTTCTGTCATGAAGATTATGCTATAGTGAGGAAAACAGACAAGAAATATCAACCACATAAATATAATTTCAAATAAGGAATCCAGATCAAATATATATATATATATATATATATATATAATCTTGACAGAGGGGACAAACCCTGGCAAGCACTCTATTATTGAGGGAGCAGTCGGGAAAGTTTCCTGAGAAACTGACATTTAAGCATATATCGCAAGGATGAGATGACTCAGTGATACTAGGTTATGAGAGAAGAGAGTTTCAGGTAGCGGCAGCAGCAGAAGCAACTGCAAAACCTCTGTGGTGGAAATGGGGTTGGCATGTTTTGGAGACTACGGTAAGATTACTGTACCATGACTAGTTTAGTCATATTTCTAAGTTAGCCTATACATGATTTAAGCAGGAAGTGACATAATCACATTTAGGATAAATATGGCTTCCTATGACCTTCTATCCATCTAACAAATGTACCACAACAAAATTTATTATTCAAAGGCCTAAATTAATTAATAATTGTTTCCCAGGCTATAGACATACGGTAGCTATGTCCTGAATCCACTATGTAAAGTGAGTATCTGTGACTACAACATGAATATTAACTATGCCCCTGGTTTCAAATATATGTAATGCAGCCTCTAAGGCAACTTTGGAGTTTGTTATTTTTTTTTTAATTCTAGAAATAAAAACTGTGAACAATGTTTTGTTTTGTTTTGCTTTCTTTCTGTAGGCAGATTAAGATAGTAATGAGGAATGTAGGCTCAGAGACAAAGAGACAAGTAGAACCTGATTTATATCCAGGTCTTGTCATTTAAAAGTTGAGACACACTGGGCAAGTGTCTTCTCCCTGTAAATTTTAGTTTCCCCATATTCGAAATGAGGATAATGATGTCTCCATGTAAATGAATATACATCAGAAATATAAAATTGAGCATATGGTATGTGTGACACCAATTCTGACTATCAAAAACTAGAGATATTCTATTCCTTCCCTTGAAACAGACTGGTCTTATTACCAGTAAAATGCAGTGGAAGTGATCCTATTGCAGTTTCAAGTTAGATTTAAAGAAACACAGCAGCATTCCATATTTATTCTGTAGAAGTAATAACAATGAATACGCAATTCTGTGTGAAATTCCAAGCTAGCCATTTGAAAGAGCTACTTGGGGTAGAAATGAGGTGTTAGACAAGAATATGAAACCTTCTTGGATTTTTCAGCTACCTCAGCTGCTCTCTAAAACCAGGTGAATTAGTGACCACGGTCAACACTCTGCAGAGCACAAGTGGTGACCAAGTTCCGACCTGGAAAGTTGTTACATATAATACAAATATTATTGTTTTAAGCTAGTTTGTTTCGAGTTGATTGTTACCTGGCTATATATAACCAAAACACCCTCTAAATGTATGAAGATTATTCAGGATACCTTTGTGTTTTCTATTTCAAAGGATACAACCACAATCATGGGAAGCTTTTGTTTGAAAAAGGGCATCCTTCATAATGGCCCCAAACTGGACTTTGCTCAAATCTTCTAAATAGGAGAACAGATTAATTGTGGTCATTCCGTAAAATAAAATACTACACAACAATAAAGAAGAACCAACTGCTGTTACACACAGGAACATGAATAAATCTCATATACATATACATTTGACATAAGTCATAGACATATACATATGTCTGAGTCGTAGATATAGCAATAACTGAAGCCAGATATGAAACACTATTTATTGAAAAGTTTCCATTCAATATGTTAGAAGTCAGAAAAATGGTTTCTCTTATAGTGTGGCATAATCACTGGGTAGACATATTAGGGAACTTTTAGGATATTGTAAAAATATTCTAATTCTTCATTTGAATTGTACATTTACTGTATATGAATATATGTCATATCCAATTAATTTAGGGGGGAAATCTGCTTTTAAAACTCAAAATACTAAAAACAAAAACACATAAAAGCACTCCTATATTTTAATATTAGTATAAAACAACTTGAACTCAGAGAGTTTAAGTGACTTTCTCACACATTGCTAGAAGGTAGTAAAAGTTGTTCTAGTGCCTTTCCTCCAGTTCTCAATATTAGTTTAGAATGTAGCAGTGCCTATATCATGCAAGTTTTTGATTACTTTACTGTATTTTCTTAAAAAGAGAGAACCTAGATCAGATTTTGAAATATCTGAAATTTAGAGGTATATAATTAGTACCGAGGAAGCACATGGGCTCACAAAAGTTTTAGAGAAGGCAACCATAGAGTGTTGTAAGAATCTACAAGCTACAGCAAATGTATGTGTGGGAGACAGTTTCTATATGGACCCTACCTTACAGAGAAGCTGTGCTTCTGTTGCATAGGACAATAACAATGGCAAAAGACTAAAAATCACCTTGAATATTATTATGTTAGTAGACCTTTCTATGACCTGACATTTTATCAGGACCATCTAAATGTTGTGAGTATTAGAGAAAGCATATCCATGATGTGAACTGATTTTAGTTCACAAGAGGTTCCATTTGTTTTTATTGAGGTTAATGGATCTGTGAATACAGATCCATTAACCCCAGAATTTTTAAATGTTAAATCAGCAGCTTTAAATAAATGTTAACGTGAGACACCAATTACTGATACTGTAATACCAACTAGAGGGCAAGATTTGGAGCACTGCCTAGCCAGAATATGTTAAAAATTCTGAACTTCTTTATTAGCCAGATAAAAATGATGTAAAGATATTAATATTTAGTTGGGTCAAAGCCAATAAAAATAAATTATTTCCCCTTTAAAAAATGCATTTAGCAAATAGCTGCATAGTCTCTAGGAGACTTTATGTTTCCAAACTTTCATAGGATTATGGTTATTGTTATTAATGTTGCCATTACTACTCTTGCAATGCCATTACTACATTAAGGAATTGATTTATTCAGATCTTATGGCTGTAATTACCACATGCACTCATGAAACAGTACATTGCAAGGATACATGTGGCTCATTGCTAAGACAGTGCTTCTGCACACTGTTCCACACAGGGTAGCATTGATATTTATTTTGCTCTATTTTAAATTATTTTATATGAGCTATGCACCCCAAATGGTATGGTCCAAATTCTGTTTTCACAGCAAGAATTTCATTACAATGAAGAGAATTTAATTCAATTCAACATGCATTTACTGCAATCTTCTTGTACCTAGCTAGCCCTCTTCTCAAGTAACATTCCTGGTCTCCAGGGAAGTCTTGGCATCTGCAAGTAAGATGTCCTGGTTCATATTCTAAATGATCAGTTGCTAAAAAGTTAATTCATTTATGCCCCAATTTCTTCATTCATTACATTGGCATACTATTACCTATCACATCAAGTTTTTTTTAAGATATTGAAAATATAACTGTTAACACTATATGTGCCACATAAGTAATGCTTCCTACATTGTAAATATTATTAAAGCAACATGATACCATTAGAAAAATTCCATAAAATATGATTATCATGCAAGACTGAAGAACGCAGAAAACGACTATATGTTTGTAGGTAGGATATTAGAATGGTGAATGCCTTCTCTTCTACAACTATGCTTTCTTTTTTCAGGTGATTTAATCCCCCCAGTATTGTTGTATATTAAGATAATTTTGTTATGTGAGAAAGAATATACCATATAGTCTTAGAATAATGCAGACTCGTGCCTATAGAATTGCATAAATCCTGTTTATTATGCTATCTTTATGGTCAAATACATGCTCTGCTTTATAAATGGTGCATGTATGTTCAAAAAGTATATACTCTTTATATTCTGAGTATACATTTGTGTCTGCTTGTCCATCTCTTTCTCTCTCTGTCTCTTACACAGCCACACATATGCACATACATACACATATTATAATTCAAATTTTAACATTTATTTATTAACCCTTGCACAATATGCATCTGTAAAATAAATATTTGATTCCTATATTTCAGGCCTCCAATACTTCTACTTATTTTTGTCTGCTTGATCTATTACTTTATGTGAATAATGTATTAATAACTTGAATGAGAATAGTCCATACTTCTATTCTGACATTTGAAGTTTTATATATTTTGAGGTGATGTTGTTAGGTGCATACACATTTATATTGAGTATACAATTTTATTCTCTTAGTCATTTTATGGAAATAACATGCCCTTCTTTGACACTTTTAGTTACTTTTTATAAACCACATTTTGTCATATTAGCTTATTCCTACTGTTTTCCATTGACACATAGACCTAGTATGTCTTTTCCACCTTTATGTGTCTTTTTGTATTAAATGGCTTTGTAGACAAAATGCCGCTTGATCTTGTTTTTGTAGTTATTTTCATCTACATTGAGTGAATAAGTGCTTCTACTAAGGAGTTTAACCTACTAATATAGACAGTATTTCTGCTGATTTAAGCTAATTTATTTATTCTTAACTGTTGCTTTCTGGAAACGTTCTTCAATCTGCTCTTTCAACGCACTCACTAATACATTTTTCAGCTTTATCCTTCTATCTATATAGCTCATTGATTGTGTTCTTTATTGTGATTATTATATTTTTTAAATTTCCTATTAGTTACTGTATGATTGATTGTTCTTGTTTCATACTGCAATTATCTAGTCTTATATTCACCATATTACATTAAATTCTCAGTCATCTGTTTCAGCAATTATACCTCTGATGCTCTTCACTTATTTACTTATCTATCTATCCATCTATTTATTTTATTCATTTTATTTATTTTCATTTTTTTTTCACTTCTTAAATCCCTGGATATTTTGGCCTGCAAATTCATGTTCCCCTGTGAGTATGGGCTACTCTATCTTTATGATGATGTGTATTTACAAAGGGCCATTGGGGTGCCTGGGTGACTCAGTCAGTTGAGCATCTGACTCCTGATTTCAGCTTAAGTCAGAATCTCACAGTTCATGGGTGTGAGCCCCATGTCAGGCTCTGTGCTGACACTGCAGAGCCTGCTTAGGATTCTCCCTCTCTCTCTCTCTCTCTCTCTCTCTCTCTCCCCCCTCTCTCTGCCTGTCCCCTGGTTGCATATGTGTGTGCATGTGCTCTCTCTCTCTCTCTCAAAATAAATGAATAAGTTTAAAAAAAAGAAAGAAAGAAAGAAAGAAAGAAAGAAAGAAAGAAAAGAAAGAAAGAAGGAAAGAAAGAAAGAAAGAGCGGGCCACAAGCCAGATTGTGATCTGTATCCCTTCTGTTGAATTTAAAGGAAGGGGAGGGAACTGCTCTAGTATAGACAGCCACACAGTTCTCAGAGCTCCCCTCCATCACCTCTATTTGCTGCCTCTCTCCTGGTAACTCATCTTCTTAGGATTCTCTTTTTAAACACTTACAATGAAGTGCTTTGAGAGGAGACAGTCTCTTTAGTTTTTAATTTTGATCAATGCTGTTTATTTTCTACCAGCGCAAATAAGAAGGGAGAAATAGATGGAAAAGGAAGTAACATTTATATGCAATTCTGTTTCCTAAAGCTTAATCAAAATCATTATTCCATAGATTTACCAAAGAAAATCTGTTATAATACAAATTCTTCTAAAAAAGAAAATGGAAACAAAAACAAAAACAAACAAAAAACTATGAAGTTCATTTAAAATATAGCAATAGCATTTGTGGCCACAGGAGGCTAGAGCTACTTGATTACATTCAAGTTTGCATAAAAATATTGTATTACATTAATTATTTGCAACAATAAAGAGCATTTTCCTATTATTTATGTGAAGACTGAGTTATAAAATTGTAAGATCATATTAAAAAAGTGTCATAAACCATGCCAGAGGCTCTAGTATACCAGGAATTTCACAAACTTGACAAATGAACTCCTAGATACACAGAAGTATAAAGTCACTATATATATAAGATGTGGGAAATATTACTAATGCTTTATTTTATTCATTCATCCATATCTTCATTCATTCAAAAATTTACCAGATATTTATTATTTTCTTCCTCGATACCAGATTTTTTCTCTGGATTGAAGACATTATGAAGAATAGAATGAGATCCCTATCTTCAAGGAACTCATGTTCTTATGAAGGAAAAATGGAAACAATTAAGAGCAAGATAATGTGGTACACATTCTAATAAACACACACACACACACACACATACACACACACACAAATTCTATGATTCATTAAAGAGTTATAGAAATAACCAACAACTTTGTACAAGAGGATACAATTTGAAGGGCACAACTCAAAAGGGAACCATCATAAGGTTATTTTCTCACCATTATTATTAATAAACATAACTATTATAACCTAGTAATTTATGACAAGGGGATAATGCTTTGAATTGGCAGAATATTAGAAAAGGTATCATAAAATTAAGTCCTTCTTTGGAAAAATATCAATCCTCTGTATGTTGGAGACAGAGCATAGAGGTTGTAATTCTGGTTGGCACTGAAAAATTAAGAAAAAAACTGTAACATGAACTCAAACAGATTTTTATTTTTCCATACTACACTGGCATTCTAGGGAATTATAGGCGCATATTCAAACATAAATAGTCAAATTCGGTTAAGGAAGCTAACTTATAAAAATATGAGAGAACAGTATTAAAATGACATATATTTTCTCTTCAGAAAAAGTGAGAAACTAAGAGGCCTTTCCTTATCTAAAAAGCTTGCATTAAATGCACAAATGAATTGGTAACCTAATTCATTGTCAAATGTGTAGTAAGGAAAGGTCCACAACAGAAAGCATGCTTCTTTGTGTGCATACAGAGGCTATAAGGAGAAAGAGAGTCAGGCAAAAGAAGGCTCAGTCGAAAAACATAATTCAAAAATATAAATGGCCAGTATCATGGAAGATACTATGTAAGGAGCATGCAACATGTGTATGTGGACTTTCGTACTGAACCAAAAAAAGAACAATCTTTATAAGAGGAATTTTTTTTATTGTTCGAGTCTGATATCAGACTGGACTCTTCTGTGAGAATAGGAGATGCCTTGGAAAAATAGAGGAAGGAGGTAGGGAGGTAGGGAAATATTACTGGGCATTACATTATAGACACCACGATTATGAGTGGTCTGAACATTTATCATTACTTAACGGGAAGTTGGGTGTCTGCAGTGTCACGGGCTGGTTCAGCAGCTTCACGTCAGGGTGCTGGCTGACCCCTCTGCAATGCTTAAAAGTTTTTCTTTCATGGTGGCAAGATGACTGCCCGACTCCAAGCATAATTTATCACAGGCATGTACAGAACAGGAAGCACAAGGGGCCAGGGCAATAAAAGTGTGCATGTCCCCTTCACTGAGAAGGAAAATATCTTTTTATTGGTTTCTGGTCTTATTGATCAGTACTGGCTCTCCTGACCACCCTCAGCTGAAGGGAAAGCTAGCAAAGTAAGCATCTAGTGTTTTGAAACTCTTCAGTGAAAAGTGGGCAAGAGATACAAAGATATTGGGCCTAATATTTGAGAACTAATTGAAAGTATCTTTCTCAGGGAGTAAGAAGGTGGAAGCCATGATAGCTTTTCTCATTGAACAACACAGATAAAAATTAGTGAAAACATTTCTTTCTTTGACTTAAATATTTATTAAGTTTTCATTGTGGACTAGACCTTCTGCTAGAAGCTGGGTATATACTAATCATAGTGAAAAGAAACAAGCATAATGCTGTGGGCCTGAGGTGGGCATCAATCACTTAAGGGACTAAGGGCAGGAAACTGGATCATAACAGGCAGTTTCATCGGTACATTATAAATGCAAGAGAGGATCTGCCCAAGACTACCTTCCGTCATGCCTCCCTCTGACATGACTGTGCTCCAGTCAGTGCTTTAAAACTGCCAAGCCTGGGGGTGCCTGGGTGGCTCAGTCAGTTAAACCTCTGACTCTTGGTTTCAGCAGGGGTCATGATCTTGCAGTTCATGATTTTGAGCTCCGGATCGGGCTCTGCACTGTGAGTGTGGAGCCTGCTTGGGATTTTCTCTCTCCCCTTTCTCTTTGTCCCTACCACATTTGTATTCTTTCTCTCTCTCTCTCTCAAAATAAATAAACTTAAAAAAAAAATTAAAATGGGGTGCCTGTGTGGCTCAGTCAGTTAAGCATCTGACTCTTGGTTTCGGCCCAGATCTCACAGCTTCATGGGTTCGAGCCCCACATCAGGTTCTATGCTGGCAGGGGGGAGCCTGCTTAAGATTCTCTCTCTCTCTCTCTCTCTCTCTCTCTCTCTCTCTCTCTCTCTCTCTTGCCCTCTCTCTCTTTCTCACACCCTTCTCCACTTGTGCTGTCTCTGTCTCTCTCAAAATAAACAAATAAACTTAAAAAAATAAAAATAATAAAAAATAAAACTGTCAAGCCCATTCCTTCTTTGGAGCTTAATGCATTAGCTTCTCTCCCTGTATGGGATACTTTGGTTCCAGAATTTTTCATGGATGACTTATTTGTGT
The DNA here is from genome assembly GCA_030068075.1 of Paguma larvata. Lineage (NCBI taxonomy): Eukaryota > Metazoa > Chordata > Mammalia > Carnivora > Viverridae > Paguma > Paguma larvata. The sequence goes on along the minus strand of CM057826.1, from coordinate 53,376,291 downwards.
TACCAGTTTTTAGTTCAAATAGTAGTTACTTGAAGAAGCTTTTTCTGGCTACAAGATAGAAGCTGATCATCCCTGCCTTAGTCACTTTTATAATTAAACAGCTATGTTATTTCCTTCGTGACATCCATAACTACATGAGATTATATTAGTTTCCTCATTTATTGTCTGTTTTCCCTATTATAATATAAACTGTATCTTTAAAAGCAAAGATTTTGTCTATTTTCTATAATATAGTAACAACAATGCCTTGAACAGAGTGATCCGGAAAGTGGGCTAGATCAGGAACATAGGTCATAAACAAGAATTGTGGCCTTTATTCTAAGACATACGGGAAGTGATAAAATTGTTCTATAACCAGGAAGTGAAATGATTAGATTTAGTCAATTATCACATGTCCCAGTAGATATAAACTTAAAAACATCTCATTCTTATGCAGAGTCCCTATATTACAGTAGATGTGTATGAACATATTTTAACTAGTAGGTGTCTAGTAACGCTGACTAAACTGATGATGATGGTGGTGATGATGACAGTGATGATAACAAGAAGTATAAGCTAAGTATTGACCCTTACTGGTTAAAGTGTATGACAATGACATTCTAACACCTAAAATGGCAGCATGATGATATCACTTTTCAGCTTTTCTGAGAGGTCAAAGTGAAATTTTAATCATAGAAACTTGTAGCAACCAAGAACAAATCCACAGTGGTATACTTATTTTAAGACAAAAGATTTACAAAATGACCACAGTTACCATCAGTATATCATCTTCAAATATGAAACATAGTGTAATGCATTTTATTAAAAAATTTAATGTTTATTTATTTTTGAGAAAAAGAGAGAGAGAGAGAGAGACAGAGTACAAGTGGGGAAGGGCATAGTGAGAGGGAGGCACAGAATCTGAAGAAGGGTCCAGGCTCTGAGCTGTCAGCACAGAGCCCGGCATGGGGCTCGAACCCACAAGTGGTAAGATCATGACCCAAGATGAAGTCAGAGGCTTAGCCAACTGAGCCACCCAGGCACCTCTTGAAATGCATTTTTTAAGTGATTAAGAATCAAGCTCCACGTACATTTGAGACCTTGATATGGCAAAACTGTTCTGATTCAGATTAATAGAAAACAGTCTGGTTAACCAGATGGTAATTACTTTAGATGGAGACTCTTAGTAATGCAATACATTTACTTCTAGGTAGCCTGAGACCAATTTAATCTTTAATATTATTTTAAAAGTCCAGAAAATTAAGTTACTGAATTAACGACACATTCTCTCCTTTTTATTACCCTTACCCTTCACTTAGAGTCTACTGTTCAAACTCAGTGAAATCCATATCTATCCATATCAAAAAGCACTACACAACCATAATCAAAAACATGAAGTCATAAAGTTAAAACCATTTAATCCTATTAAAGCCTCATTAAATCAAGGCAGTATTTATAGGATGGGACTTGATTCCCTTGTACACTAGCAAATCTGCAACCCGAGTCAATGTTCACGAATTAATTAGCAACTGCACTAAGGGCAGGTGTTTGACTGACATTTCCCTTGATCTCTTCCCTCAAGGTTACATGCTGTACAGTCATGCAATTCCTGGCCATTAATCCTTAACCCCACTGGAATGTTTGTTTACTTTGCTGAATAAGAGTAAAAGCATGAGTTATAAAACAAATATGCAGAATGCAGAGAGGTGCTTTTTTGAGATAGTATTTAAAACATAATGTAAAGAAAGAAAGCTTTTTATGGGATATGTGTACTATCTGTAGTTACGGGAAAAAAATCCTCATTGTGGAGGACAAAGGGTACTTTTTAAATGGTTTTCACACATATCAGCTAAAGCTTCAGGTAGGAAATGATAGGATTTTAAAGCTTGAGAAATTTGAAATATTATTTGCCCCCAAACCTTCATTTTTCAGCTGGGGAATTCGAGACACAAAGAAAATTTTATTTCTCTAAGAGACCCAACTGACTAATAGTTAAGCCAAGTCTAAAACACCTAAATCAACTAAATTAGATTGTATTTTTGTTCCTTCTTGTCTATTGGTATTCTTCTGAAATAAAGCAGGGATTTGACATATGACATTTGTTATTTATGACTTTGTTGGCAGTGATGATAAAAACATGTTTAGGTCTTGAATGGCATGTGAATAATATACTCCTCAAAATATTGACAGTGGTCAAGACATAACTTCAAGTTCTGGTTGATGAGCTTTTAACTATCATGTCATTGAAAGCAGTTGATGGAGTAAGATACTTTTATAGGCTTCTATATGTCATACATAAGCATTTAGCTTTAATTTTTCATGGCTCACTTATGTTTGATTTCTCTTTTCAAACAATGATTCCATAATATGGCAAAATAGTTTTCTTGACACATGAGATCAAAGACTGAAGGTATATTATATTATCCTATCAAATACAATAGTAAAAACAACCATAGAATACACTGGTGTCTGATTATAATTTCTAATTTTTTTAAATTTTTTTAATGATTATAATTTCTAGAACAACCGATACATTTTCCAACTCACTTTGCTCTCAAGACACTTTGCACAAACACTGACATGAAGCAGGTGTTTAGTTAAAGGTATTTTTTTAAAGTTCATTCTCTTCTATCTGCTTAAGGATTTAATTACATTATATATATATATATATATGATATATGGTATATATTATATATATAACATATATTAATCAGTCTTGGAAAATAATTTACTCTTCCAGGTATAATTAGAGATCAAAATAGAAAAAATTAAAAATAATAAGAAAGGTATATAATGGGTAAATTATAAAAAGGTTTAAAGAAAGAATATTTTTAGCAAATTTTTCATCCTATAAATTTTATTTGCAATGTTAAGTCAAAGCAGAAATCAACAGCAATAACTAAAGGTATGTTAATACTAACTTTTAATAAGAGGATATAGGTAGAAAGGAATTTCAAAGGTTTAATTTTTCCCTTTAAAATATTATTTCTGGGGCGCCTAGGTGGCTCAGTCAGTTAAGCGTCCGACTTCAGCTCAGGTCATGAGCTTCAGGAGTTCAGAGCCTGGAGCCTGCTTCTGACTCCGTGTCTCCCTCTCTCTCTGCTCCTCCCCTGCTTGTGCTCTGCCCCTCTCCCCCAAAAATAAATTTAAAAAAATTAAAAAATTTTATTTCTTAAATAGTGGAGGAAATGCATAGACTATTTATTCTTAGTTATTCTGGATATTTTATATTGATCAGTGTGACACTAAAGTGGCATGGCAAGTCTCAGTATTATTTTCTTCTATACTCAAATCCCTAATTGTAGAAGTCAAGCATGTCAGATAGAAGCTTTTTATTTTCTAAACCAGGGGAGAGAAATAGGACATGGGACCTTTGGAGAATTGCTCACAGATCCATCTTTGTAACTAGAACAAAGATCAAACTTTCTGAATTGCAATTATGGGAACCAAGAGAGCATCTCTGAACAAATTTCAAAGAGAACTCAAGAAGCTGATAAAAAATGGCACTTTAATAAGGCTTGGAGTTCCCTAGAACCAAGAGAGAGCTGTGTTCATATCAGAGCATGAGTTGAATCAGTCAGAATTTCAGCACCGTGGGTAATAACTCCAACATGATCCCTGGCAACATAGCATAGACATGAACATCACTGGCTATGGAACGTGGTTAGTTTGTCACCTTAGTCCCACTGTTACTAACTGTGTCCTTTCAAGTTCCTTATGCTACATCTTAGTTTTCTCCCTTGTAAGAGGGAAACAACAATGCTTACCCTAAAAGGTTAACAGGAGCATTCAAGGAGACAATGTATGAAAAGGTCCAATAGTGTTCCTGTGAACCTGTGATAGGAGCTTGATTGAGGTGATTAAAATTAGAATTGATGTCAATAAAGAGAACAGTGATTTTAATGATCATGGGGACAAACAATCTATGAATGAGAGCAGAGAAGTAATCCTTCCACCAAAACTAGCATAGGAAATAGGGATAATATATAATATTGAAAGACATTTACAAAAAAATTGCATTTCTGGAGATTTGTCAATCTGTCAGGGAAACCTATATGCTAAGTTTCTTCTGAAATTTCACAAAAAGAAAAAAATTACGGAAAATCAATTATGGCAATATACAATGATTTTCTGTAGCAAGTTATTTTACATTAAAAATATGTATACTTTGTATGAATGTTTGAGATAATTTATCAACTTAGCAGAAAAAAACTTTTCTATTCATAATGAGAAAAATGGAGCTCATATTACTAAATTATAATAAGCATGTAGACAATTTTGCAAGTCAATAGTATAAAAAACAAACAAGACAGCTCCAGTAAAGAATACAGATCTGGTACTGAAACATATTAGTTTGATAATGATAGGGAAAGTGTATCATTAGATTAATTGAGCAATTAGAAAAACTCACAGCTGCACTTTTTGAGAACAGGAGAAAATATTCACTTCCTTATTCGGAAGATATTTGAAAGAATATTCAAATGCCTGCAAATAACATCTACCCTCATAGAAACTAATCTCATATGCCTTAGTAAAGAAAATAGAAGAAAAAAGAGGGAAAGAAATAACAACTCCCTTTGAGACTAACAAGATTTTTGATTTGTATTTTGCCTGATGAAGACACCAGGCTATAACTCTACTACCTCATTAGTAGTTCAATTATGAATACCAGCAATAAATATCTTACAAGTAAACTAAAGACATGCATATAAAAGAACAAATATACAACACATTTTTGTGTATGATTACAAATAAAGAAATATAAAATTAAGACTATAGAAACAGGACCTTGAATATTATCTAGAGGAGCTTAGATTCTTACACTGTAAGGCCTTTTTTCATCGACTTTCATAATAAATATCAAATAAATACATGTTTCCGTAAATATCACTTTTAGAAAGTTTATGGTCTGCCTCATTAACACAGGCACACTAAATATGTTGTCAAAGGTGCAGCTGTGAATTTTTCTAATTATATAATTAATCTAATAATATATTTCCCCTACCATTTTCAAACTGAAACATTTCTACACTTGATAATCTCTATAAGAAAAATCTTGGTTGTTTCAGTCAATGAATAATAGAATTTCAGCAGAAGCCTCATTTCTGGAAGACTTAGGTCCACATTCATAGTGAGAATCTGGGAGTCTTATTTTTTATCTTAAAAAAAAAGTAGAGGAAACTTTCTCTAATTTTCTAAATACTCAATCTTCTACAACATTGTATGCGCTTCTGTGTTAGAGCTGAAAATTTGTGTTTTCTGAGAAGATATTAAAAAGTTTGATGAAGTTGGTGTAGTTCTTGAAAAATCCATGAGGAGAAATGTGTGCTTGAAAGTAAACATTGCAGTTACAAGTAAATATTCCTTCAAATAACTTACTAAAAGTTATTGAGGTCTTCCAACCAAATACTCCCTGATGTATTTCTCCTCATCAAAGCACCTTTGTAATTATTATATTAATATATTTTATTTGAGAACATCTTGGCCTAGCTTCCTTTTCTCCCCAAGGGCATGGTTCAGTTTCTTGATCTATGCTTTACAAGAATGCAATATTAGAAGATGTGTTTCATAAAGAGAAAGCACATGGAAAACAATGATTTTCTTTGTAAGGTTATACAGAAAGATGTTCCCTATGAGATTTCATGTTCTGTTTTCCAGACCCAGCCAGATTAGACTTAGAAACTTTTTATTCCTATTTATGAAATCGATATTCGTTAAGAAAACTCCTCATGAATATATATGAGTAAAGAGGCAAACACGGTATATATATACTTAGTGATGTTGAAGCTATGCCAAAACAAGGAGTTGAAAAAAATCCACCCGCTTTGTTTATTTAAGGAACTCCTCACCTTGTATTCTTGGTCTATCTATTCTTCTACTAACTTCCTAAAACAGCGGTGTCTGAGCATTGGTGTTTATCAGAATCACTGAAGAACTTGTTCAATAAGCAGATTTCTGGGCCCCACACTACAGGATTCAAATTCTCTGTAGATGATGGGAAGGAGTGTGGTCGGATTCTCACATTTAAGTAAGCATTCTAGGTGATGCACATGAAGGTGTTTGCAGCACAGCAAATTTCGTACCCAGAATCCATTTCCAAAGTATATTTTTCAAATTATTGAGAAGAAAAAAGAATAGAGGACACTGAAAATATATATCACGGAGCAGTAATTAAGGTAAACATACACAATCAAAACTGACTCTCAAAGCATGTTGTCCAAGACAAAGATGGAAAATCTCCTCTAAATTTTCATGCATTTCCAGAGAAAACAGAAAATGCAAACCTCCTATCTAATTACCAGTACTAGAAGGCAAGGTTTACACACTCAGACCACAGTCTGAACCTCTAAGTCTCTCTTGCTAAGAGAATGTTCAGAGGGCATTCTATGTCGGACCTCATCTGGCCAAGCTCCCCTAGTTCCGCTCTGTAGTTTACATAATCTCCTTATTCCTGGCTATCCGCACCTCCTCCGGCAACTTCTGAAGGCAGCTTTCAGATCTTGTACAAAGCCTCCCAGATTTATTACCAGTTTTTCTGCAAGGAGGGATTCTACTTTCTCAGCCAAATCCCTGCTGAGTTTTGTGGATATTCCTGAAGGATAAATACAGCATGTGCAGGACAAAGAAAATTTGCTCTTCCAATCACCAAGCAGGATTGCTCAGTTACTGCTGACAGAAGGAGGCAGACATGATGTACTCGTTTGATCATGCCAAACTCTCTCATGCCTCGGCATACACTTCACAGGCCAGTTGCCATATATTAGTATTTTAATCAGGAAGCAGCTCGACTGGGGGAGTTGAATAAGGGAGCGCTTCCTTTCTTTGGATGTTTATATCCTTTTATCTATTTTGTATCTAATTCTTCTTCTGAATAGACGTGTAGACAATATGCAGGAATCCAGATGGCATTGGAAAAGTCACCGAGATGAAGATTCTGTTGCAAATGCTTATTGTCCCTCCCACACCCACATGTCCAAGAAAGCTCTAATAGCACTAAGAAAATATGTGATGCTATATACCATCGAAAGGACTGACATTAAAAAAAGACAAAGGACTATTCCAATTTAGATGCATTTCAAACTTGGTTGGGAAATAAGATCAAGCACTGATAATCTCCAAAATCAACTGAGGTGAATTCATTCTCTATCCCCCTCAACTCTTCTCTATTTTATTAATTTCTGTCTATCGGATTTAGATTTACTATAGATAATTTAAGGTTTCTTCTGTAGATATGATCTATAAACCAGGTCATTGGATTAAAAAGCCAAACATTTTAAACATCATTCTATATTAGGAAAGACAATATTAATTTTGGTGGGAATGCATGGATCAGAATGATTATTAATCCTAATACAATTATCTTTCGATATATTTTGCAACAAAACCCTTCTCTGCTTTCTACCTGCTTGTTCCCACATGGTTCTATGCACCTAAATTTATAAGTCTTTCAATTAGTTATTTTCAAAAGATTATTAGCTATAAAAATTAGATTTCAGTGATTTTAATTACCTTGCTATAAAAAGAGAACATATTTAAGAAAAAATATTGTTTTATACTATATCCTTTCAAAACTACTTTTCATTTCATTAAAATTACAGAAGTTAATTTTCTACTAACTTATGTCCTGGAAAGAATGTAGTTTTCTAACTAAGAACAAACTCAGGGTGAGGAGGGTGAGGGAGGGGGGAGAGGGGGTGACGGGCATTAAAGAGGGCACATGTTGGGATGAACACTGGGTGTTATATGTAAACCGATTTGAAAATAAACTATTATAAAAAAAAGAATGTAGTTTTCTAAATGGTAGAAAACTGTGTTCTAAAATAAGACCTTTATTTTCCTAAGCAAGTGATGTGATATATTCTGTATTTTATGTTTTTCTAGTTATCGAATCATTTTAATATGAGAATTAAGTGATTTTCCCCAAGCTGGAGTAATAGATACATTCTTCTTTGAACTTAAACTTGGGTATGGATCATTAGACATTCTCCCAAGTCTTATTCAAAACTTTTGCCAAACATGATAAATGTGTGCTTGGATTCTGCTCCCAACATATTCCTTTTTGGCCATGGGAAAATGGTAATTATAGTTTCATTTTGGATGGAACTATAATTTCGATGCTGTTGGATCGAATTTAACTAGAATTTAACTAGAAGTAGCCTACATTGTAAAGTTATTCTCATAAAGCTGAATCCCTAAAATAGGCAGTCCTCAGATTAACTAAGGCCCTCAATAATGTTAGGCACTGATGTTCTCTGGCACTCTCTTGGCTTTTCTCTCATAGCTGAGAAACACCTACAACATTTCCAAGCATAACATTTTTATATGATAATGCCCAAATTAAGAAGAAAGAGATGTCTCCTCATTTAGCTTTCTTTCTTTCTCTTTTTCTTTCTTTCTTTCTTCCTTCCTTCCTTTCTCTTTCTTTCTTTCTTTCTTTCTTTCTTTCTTTCTTTCTTTCTTTCTTTCTTTCTTTCTTTCTTTCTTTCTTTCTTTCTCTTTCTTTCTTCCTTCCTTCCTTCCTTCCTTCCTTCCTTCCTTCCTTCCTTCCTTTTTCTTCTCTCTCCTTTTTTTTTTTCTTCACTTAGGGAAATCTTTCCAAGAAGCTGTTAATTAAGCTTTCTCTCATATCTACTAGTCTAAGACAGAGTCAGATACCCAGGTCTAAACCCATTCATTGGTAGAGTGGAATGAGGATAACTGTGATTGAATACAAAAGCAGTTAAAAAAATATGATTCATCCTTTCCATATGGGGAGGAGCAACATTCTTAGAGCTCACTGGTATCTAAGTGCTATGTGAATAAATTATGTTAGTAAGAAAGAAGCAAGGAGCGGCTTCAAGGTAGGTAATCAATATGATCTGCCACAAGCTAACGTGTGTATGTGTGTATGTGTGTGTGTATGTGTGTGTGTATGTGTGTGTGTGTGTGTGTGTTTAATGAATGTACAGGGGTAGGGAAGTATTGACATCATGGGTGTCACAAATCATCATTTCATGGGATTGTCATTATTTCAGGATTTGTAGCATTCATGACCCTCACCCACCACACACCAGTGTGTGTCATCACCTCCCCACCTCCCTATCTCCCCCTAAAGCCCCTTTCTAAATGTTCCCTGGGGAGCAACATTGTTCTCAGTTGAGAACCACTGGAATTGGATATCTTCCTACTTAAATTCTGTTTAAGTTAAATTTTATTTATTAATTTTTTTAATGTTTATTTATTCTTGAGAGAGACAGAGAGTGAGCAGCAGAGGGGTAGAGCGAGAGAGGGAGACACAGAATCTGAAGCAGGCTCCAGGCTCCAAGCTGTCAGCACAGAGCCCGATGCGGGGGTTGAACTCACAAACCATGAGATCATGACCTGAGCCGAAGTCGGATGCTTAACCGACTGAGCCACCCAGGTGCCCCTAAGTTAAATTTTAAAGGAAGAGGAACTGATTTAGAAACTAATAGGGGCACCTGGGTGGCTCAGTCGGTTAAGCATCCAACTCCGGCTCAGGTCATGATCTCATGGTTTGTGAGTTCGAGCCCCACGTGGGGCTCTGTGCTGACACCTCAGAGCCTGGAGCCTGCTTCAGATTCTGTGTCTCCCCCTCTCTCTGCCCTTCCCATGCTCATGCTCTGTCTCTGTCTCTCAATAATAATTAAAAAACATTAAAAATTTTTTTAAAAAGAAACTAATAGATCTAGGGCACCTGAGTGGGTCAGTCACTTAAGCTTCTGACCAGCTCAGGTCATGATCTCAGTATGTGAGTTAGGGCCCTACGTTGGGCTTTCTGCTCCCAGATCAGAGCCCCCTTCAGACCCTCTGTCTCCCTCTCTCTCTGCCCCTTCCCAGTGTGCTCTCTCTCTCAAAAATAAACATTGTTTGTTTGTTTTTAAGAAACTAATAGATCCTTCTTAAGTTGGAATATCATAGAATGCTTGAGATTAATTAAGCTGTGGCAATTCTCACAGTATACTATATTTTATGGCATTCTTATGAACATTCTCACTGTTAGGAGGTCTTTGCAGTAAATTCTTTTTTCATCACAAAAGTTTGTAGAGATTTTATTCGCATACACATGCACAAATATTTGGAGGAGACAAAGGCTTTAAAGTTCAACACTGAACACTTAAAAATTACACAGATTCATCCAAGTTTCTTCACATTGCTACATTTCTCTACAATGAGGATGATTATACCAAACTTAGAATGTTACCCTCAGGATTAGATGAGATCATATATATGAAATACTGAAAACATCTAGAAGATACTAAATATTTATAAATAAGTCTAGCCCATATTTAAACACCCATAATGAGCAAAACAAATAGGTTCATCCTTTGAATCGTGCCCCATAATATATTACTCATACTTCTGTTTTTCATGGAAAAGAGTAGTGTTAACTGTCTATGAAAATCACCTTCTACAACAAGGATTGGTAAACAGCAGTCCTCAAATCTAATCTCACCTGCTGCCTGTTTTGTAAATAAAGTTTTACTGGAACACAGCTATACCTATTCATTTACTATTGTCTAGCTGTTTTCAGAATACAATGGCAGAGTTGAATAGTTGCAACAAAGTTTGTAAGGTTTGCAAAGCTGAAAAGATTTACTATCTGGCTATTTATCTGAAAAGTTAACTAACTTTTGTGAAAGAAAGAAAGAAAGAGAGAGAGAGACAGAGAAAGAAAGAAAGAAAGAAAGAAAGAAAGAAAGAAAGAAAGAAAGAAAGAAAGAAAGAAAGAAAGAAAGAAAGAAAGAAAGAAAAAAGGAAGGAAGGAAGGAAGGAAGGAAGGAAGGAAGGAAGGAAGGAAGGAAGGAAGGAAGAAGGAAAGAAAGAGAAGGAAGAAGGAAAGAAAGAGAAGGAGAGAAAGAAGGAAGGATGGGAGGAAGGAAGGAAGGAAGGAAGGAAGGAAGGAAAGAAGGAAGGAAAGAGGGAGGGAGAGAGGGAAGGGGGGAGGAAGGAAGGAAGGAAAGGGAGAAGGATGGAGGGCAGGAAAAAAAGAAAAAAAATAGGAGAGAAAGAAGCAAAAGGGAAATTCTTTGTTAACTTCTGCAGAGCTTAGGAAACTTTACCTGATGACTTCATTGACTGCACTGTTTTATTTCATGTTGTTTTATCTCAACCTGTTTCTTTATCTGAGTTGTTCTTTATTTATTTCAGCTATACTCTTTCCATTTAAACTTGTACTTAGCAATTATTAGTTTAAGTAGTCTTTAGATTTTATAGCATGAAACAGGTCATTAGCAATTATTTTTGTGCCAGCTCTTTTTCTCTTTAATATTAAAAAGTAAATATGCTATCAAGACATTTCCGGTGTCATAAGACTCACCAGCAAAAATGTCTCCGGTAAAATTCACTTTGATTAATATATTCACAAAATACATCATGAATCCTTTTGTATTTTTCCAGCATTTGTCTATACAATTTTTAGTTTAATTCTGTGCTGGTGACAGTTTTTTTTTTAATTAGCCTATCTGTATCGATATATTGACATAAGCCTATCAATATCTACATGTAGATATACACAGAAAATATTAAGCCATGACTGAAATATTTTTATTATTCGGTAAGAGATACAGTGCCTTAAAGAGGAGACAAATACTAGAACTTAGTTTCTAAATTCAGCCTTGTCAATACATCTTACAAATTGCATTCAGTGATGGATAACCCACATTTTCTCTGACTTGTCAATATTTAGATATGATGTGTGGTGGCCATTTACACAGTTTTTCCTTATCAATTTCAAACTCTGTCTCATGGTGTCATATTTTGTCATCAGGAAATACAGCCTAGTATGGTAGATTGCAAGTTCATCCTATATGTACTAACTCTGCAGAGGCCAAAAAAACTGTGAGTTGATCTCAGATATGGATGTGTGGCTTTATTTGCAAATAACTGACTATATGCCAGGGTTACGGATAAAGAATAAATAACTTGTTTTGTATATATCTGCCTGCCGATAAACCAATATCAGTTTTCCAAACACTTTCTACCTCAGAACACAGAAGGATAACAGCCAAGTAAGAGAGTTTATTTAAAAGATTGCCATAAATAGCAGTGTTCGAGATTTAAACATCCAGCTACCTTCACTCTGAATTCCTCTGGGTTCTCATTTCCATTAAATCTAACTTTTCTGAAGATTAGTTTAGATTAAATCCCAGAATTGGCATTTAAGACACCTGTCCAAGACTGTACTTAATAAACGATTCAATCCCTCCCTTTGGCATTACTAGAATTCATCTCATCTCATGCAGTAAACAGCAAACATACCAAATAAATTCACCATGTGTTTGCTTAGTTCTGGAACAGAGAGCTGCACAAAGATTCAATCCACAAATCTTGTTACTTGGACAGAGTGCTTTAAGCTGATGATTGAGTTACCTAGTGACATCAAGTACCCATTTACTGGCAGGTGTTAGAATCCACATTAATGACAGGGCTTGTGACAGGAAGCCCACAGAGCAGAGATTCCTGTACCCAGATGCCCATCTGAAATTTGGCCTGGCTTCCAGACCTGCCTTAACTAAGCCTACATGGAATTCAGTAGTAGACAGCACTTGCAACTCTGCCCACTCACCTCTCACTGGGAAGAATAGAAAGAGCGGCTCTATCTTACATGCTGGGAGTTAGAAGCATTGAACTTGGAGAACCAGTGGTATGAAAACAAAAATTAAAAAAATAAAAAAGAATATCACTGATTTATTCTAATGAGGCATTCAATATTGTTATGTCTCTTTTATTCATTTCACTTTGACTACCCTTATGGTAAGCTTCTAAGTTGAAAATGACTCTCAAATGCAGACTAGTAATCAGACAGATTTGGGATTCATATTTGGGTAGAAGATTTATCTTTTTCTGTTGCTAGTAAGATGGCCTGGACCTCATTTCCCTCATTTATAAAGAGAAAATTTTGCATTATGTCTTCTCTAAAGTCTGCTTTTAAAGCTAATCCTCTAACAGTTGTGCTTTGTTTTTCCCCCTGCCTCATACAGGATGATGCTATTTTTGTTTTCACTTTTCAAATACTTCTCTATAGCCCAAAAAAGAGCTCTGCTACCTTATCCTTGCCTGTTCCCCAAGGTCATTTCTCACTCACTCCCTACCCACTCCACTCTGGCCAGGCACAGTGGCTTTGCTACTGGTTTCTCAGGTCATTGGCATGTACACTTTCCTCTACTTGGAATGCTCTACTCCAAAATTTCTCTCAGAGATGTATGTCGACCATCCAGTCTTAGTTAAGGTAATCTGAAAGGATGGCTCTAAGATGAGGAATCGAGGAAATGTTCATTTGGGAGGTAAAAGAAAACACTGAAACAGGAGTAAGGGAGTGATATAGACAAAGAACAGAGCCAGTAATGACAATGTGATTAAGCCAGCTACCACTGTGAGCCAGTGGAGCTCAATCCCACAGCAAAATTCTTGAAAATAGTGTAGAATGTACAGTGAAACCTTGGTTTGTGAGCATAATTCATTCCAGAAACTTGTAATCCAAAACACTTGTATAGCAAAGCTAATCTCTCCATAAGAAATAATGGACACTCAGACAATTTGATCTATAACCCAAAAATATTCATATAAAAATGATTATAGTACTGTAATATAATACAAAATAATACAGAAAATACAAAATATAAGGAAAAATAAACAAATTAGCCTGCACTGACCTTTGCAAACCTTCAAGGCTAGTGTGAGACAGAGACAAGACAGAGGAGAGTTATTGTGTAGGACGACTTTCACTACCACTAATGGAATCACTGTTGTCTATTGGCTCAATGGAATCTTTTTCTTATCCTGCAACTTTAATAAGGAAGCTATCCAATGACAATTCCTTTTGCCCCCTTTTGAGGATTTCATGGAAATGTGACATTGTATTTTTGTTAAACAGATTCATCATTCACACTACTACAGTCTTATTTAGGTGGTGCTTTTCTACAAAATTTTTCACTGTTTCCTGCATTTTACACATCTCCCTAATCTCATTTGAGGTGAGGGATTCCTATGCCTTTTTCTCCTCCTCCTCTGCAGATGAGATGCAGATGTAGACTTTTAAAATCTTGCGATTTTGGCTACTCACATAAGTTGTTCATACTTCATGACGATTTCCTTCTTAACTTCCACTGTAATCATCTCCTTCTTCATATCTATCACCTTTCTTTCAAACTTTTCCTGCATGGGGGCCACTGTATGTGCTTGTATGGATGATGACTGCAATACAGTGTTAACAAACTCTTGTCATCTATTGTATTTAATGTAACTGGCAATGATGCAGTAGAGAAAAGGGTTAAAATCTGCAGGCAGCCTGACCTAGAACAAAGCAAAGCATTCCTAAGTTTATTCTTCTATGGAAAAGCAGACTGTCCATAGGTGCTTTGAAGTGACAAAAAATACACTAGTGCCGGTTGTGGACACCTTCCAGTGATCTGAAAAATCAGAAAATTTCTGCCAAACCTGTTTGAGACCGAGCATCTGAGCATGGGAGACGATTACCCACAATCCCACAGAAAGAGGAGAGAAAGAAAGAGAAGAACCATTGGCTAGAATGTGATCATGTGATATTCGGCATCACGTACTACTCCTATTGCAGGCTATTAATGCAACAGTTTGTATAATTTTCTGTCTCTCCTCAAAAATGAAAGCTCTGTGCAAGATCAAACTTTTTTTTTCCCCCTGGTCACTGTTATCCCCAGAGTTCAACAAAATAAGACAATAGTTGCCCGATATAAATTTGCTAGTAAAGATCTGAATGAAAGCTACTCCTTCCAAGAATTCCATTTTAAACACTATTTCTTATTTCTTACCCCATTTCCCCTTCCAAAAAAAAAAACAAAAACAAAAAAAAACCTCATCTTCGAGTAATTATTTTCAATTTTCTATTAGCTTTCTAAGACTCAGTTCAAAAGTGTCCTAGTTTTTAAGAAATCCTCTTCTGATTCCAACCGTTTGTTTCCAAACTGCCTAATAGTTTCTCCCTCATGCTTCATTCATCTTGCTTTGATCACATCCTATTGAAATTATTTGCTTGCTTGCCATTTCCTTGAGGATGCAGAATGTATTATGTTTGAGGTTTTGTCCCTAAGCACCCAGGCACATACAAGATTCTCAATAAATATTTGTAGAACAAGTGAATGAATAAATTTCCCAGCTAAAGGTTTTAACATGGCAACTGATTCTCCAAATCTTGTCTAGATTGCCCCCTGGTGTGAAGATCAGTTGAGATCTTCAAAAGTGAGATGCCAGTGTTACCTCCCAAAAATCTAAAATAGCCATGAAAGGGCTAAACTTGTTGTGTGCCATGAGTGTTGTGGAGAACCACTGAGTTGAGAATGGAGAGTCATCAGGAACTTGTTCTTTTGCAATATATCATGGTAAAAAACACAGAATATCTTTAAGTGGCAAATGAGAAACCACCCTACTCTTATTCAGGGAGTCAGTTATTTCACAAGAATAACTAAAATTTCTAAATTTCTATACACGAATGAGAGTCTTTGCTTCCCCCTAGATTTACTTAGTGGCTGAATGGCAAGCAGAGTTGATAGGATACAAGAGTTGGGAAGAGAAACATTGAGACCCTAAGTATTGCTCATTTTTCTGTTAAGAAGATACTCTATTATTGTTGTTTCCAGTTAATTTATTCAAGAGTCTAAGAAATACTGTGAATTGTTCATCTATATTCTGTCAAATTAAAGCTAAGTATCATTTTCTATATATGCTAGATATACGTGCACCTGTATCTGGAGGAGCTATAGGTTAAATTAGCAGATGAAATGTATCCAGGAAATTTTGAACATCCAGAGAATACATCACAGTGACCTAGTATCAACAAAAAGGATGTAATATAGAGTACTTTTAGATATCCTTGTATCCATGATTCAATTGACGATGATTCTTCTCTCAGAAATCAGAAAGTTTGGTTAGCTGTTAATTTGTTTTACACATGATTTAATGTGTATATGTGTGTTGTGTGTGAAAAGAAAGAACTTTGTATCAAACTTAAAAAAAATAAAGTAAGTGGCTCTGAAACAAGGAGGCTCGAATGCTCTGATTTAATTCCCTTTAGGCAAACTGTTAATACCCAATTTACTATGATATATTTCTTCTAGCAAGTTTATTTCTAATTGGGCTCCTTTGTGTGTTCAGTTCCTGGAAGGTTAGAAAAATTGTCTGATCTCCTCACTGACTACTCTTTACTTCATCTCCAGTTTCCCACACCAATCTGCCTTCTTCTTTCGTGTTGTAATTCTTCTTCATTAGTTCCACATTCTCAGCCTCATTATAAATTCTACTGGTATTTCTGTATATACTGCCAATCAAATATGACACATTTTGCCTTATTTTTTTCCTTCCAATTATTATGCTTTAGGGAAAAAAGAAGTAAAGATGTCCACAGCTCAATGTCCCGTAAGTAATCAGTTATTTTGCTTCTTTCTTTCTTTCTTTCTTTTCTTTCTTTCTTTCTTTCTTTCTTTCTTTCTTTCTTTCTTTCTTTCTTTCTTTCTTTCTTTCTTTCTTTCTTTCTTTCTCTCTCTCTCTGTCTCTCTCTCTCTCTCTCCCCTTCCTAAGCTTGCACAACAGATAACATTTATTTTTGTACCTTGAGTTCCCTTTTAAGTCACATTCACCACAATGTCACCTCAGTCTCTCCCAGTGCTCAGCACTTTGAATTATTATTGCTTCACGTCTGTTAGCAAAATATTTCAAAATAAAGTGTTCCGCACTAAGGGTGGGTTTATTCATTAGATGCATGTCACCATTTGCTAATGAGATGGGTATTACATACATTTTTAAATTTCATACATGTGGTATACATGACTATTTGATTCTAACTTACAAAATCTAATAATATTATTAACATGATAATAGAAACTTCAACAAACTTAGAATATATATAAATCATTTTATATCTATAAAAGTTGCCTTTCTATGGTCCACCGGCTTATTTTTCTCATACATCTCACACAGTAGCTCTTACAATAATGAAACTCTCCTCAATGATTTTATTTATAAAACAATAGCCTCAGAGATACATGAAATTTCATGGTTCAGTGATTGTCATCTAACCAAGTCATATAAGATTGAATCATCCAGGGTTAAATAAAACACCTGCCTTCAAATATATATTACCTGAGGTTTCTCTGATTTCAATCACACAATCAGCTAGCCGACCTCAGAGATGGAAGAATAGATGAAGAATAAGAAGGATTTGAGACACTGGCTCTGTAACTACTTAACTGTGTCAGCAAAACATTACACATACTTTTACAGTTTAGAATGGACCTTCCCAAACCAATAATATCTAAAATCACCAACTCGATATCTCTCAACACCTTGCAAAAAGTGACATTCATATATGGTTTAGGATTAAACACTAAAAATAAAAACCAAAGTAAAAAAAAATTCTATATGTGCATCCAAAAAGAAGGTAGTTGTCAATAAAGATTTTTTAAAGGTGCTTAAAAAGCAATTCTCCAGAGATGCATATGTCTTGCTGCTACACTTAGACTCTATAATTTTTTTTTTTTTGGTCAAATGAATGTCTTAATGACAAATATCTGCTATTTAGTTGTATTCAGGGGGAAAACAAAGAGACGCTATCTTTTTTTTCAAAAAAATTTTAAGTGTTTATTTTTGAGAGAGAGACAGAGACAGAGCATGAGTGGCTGGCGGGCAAAGAAAGATGGAGACACAGAATCCGAAGCAGGCTCCAGGCTCTGAGTTGTCAGCACAGCACCTGATGCGGGACTACAGCTCACAAACCATGAGATCATGACCTGAGCCAAAGTCAGACGCCCAAATGACTAAACCAACCAGGCACCCCAAAGAGATGGCATTTCTACCAGCAGTGAATGTGTCCTATTCTAGTCTCAGCCTTTGGCTCTTTTCTGGAAGATCTCCACTGTGTCTCCATGCCTGCCCCTAGCCCATTTCCCTATGTTCTAGTTACATCAGACTCTGTTTGCTAATCTCTGTGTAGACTCTCCTGCTGTAAGCCTATTCTTATAATTTAAATTCATAAATATTTAAGAAGGGAGCTATTTTCTCCTTAATTTTGCCAACCTTAAATTGGAATTAGTCGATCCTATGTTCCTGGCTCATGCATATTGGTTTCTAAATTGCACTTTACCACAGTATATAGTATACAATAGATAATTATTAAATATTTTTAATCAGTAGACAAAACTCACAGTGAAGGAGTAAATTTGTGGGCAAATATCATTAATGTATTCTTATGACTAAATGAAATTAATTATGGAGAAAAAACTATCCAAATCTGAAAAAAATATTCAAATATTATCACATAGGATAATATTTATAAAATAAAATTGGTAATGTTTTAGTATTTACTTCTATTCTTGTATAAACATTATAGATATTACTATGTGATTCCCAGGACATTAAATATTCACTAAACCAACTTAAGTAGCACATATTTTCTCTTGTGGAAAGCAAAAGGTAAAAGAAAAGAAGACAAAAAAAAAAAAGAAAGAAAAAAAAGAAAAAAGAAAAGCCTGGAACAACATAACTAGGAGTTAGTTCAGGTGGGGACTGACTGACTGAGACTGACATCAAGGAAATCGAATTCTGTAACCTCGTGACCTCCACAAACACAATGGAAAACCACAACTTGTGATCCTGTTAGTGAGTCAACTCACCTGTCTTTAAGTGTCAAAGGGGAAGCAGAGGGGAAGTCTCCACACAGTAAAAGACCTCAGAACACCATGAATCCTTAAAACTTTTAAGGAGTTTATACCTACATACTAATTTAATTTGTTTTCAAAATGATCACTTTAAATAATGAAAACGTTATTTCAAATGTAAAAATGCAAGAAAATACAATTAAATATTACATAATAAAGTTAAGATCCTCCTTGGTTATATATTTAATTTTATATTGACTTATGGCTATCTTCCTTATCGATTACCCAAGTGGCTACTAAAAAACCACATCCTTACCATAATTAATTTGGAATTTCTATTTATCCTAAAGGTTGCTGTTAAAAAAAAAAAAGTGTAATTCACTGGCCTCAAAATATTACCACTTAACATATGCAGCTTGGAAAAAAGAAAGAAATGTTATACATTTGTTCCATAAATACAATGGTTAATTCTTGCCCTATGAGATTATACCCTCAAAGTATATATGACCTTTAAAAAATTCCATAGTAGAAGCTAAAAATACAATTCTACTGCTTGTGATAACTTCTGTCATCCAGACACAATTCCAAAGATGGTATTACCAATTTGGCATTAGCAACTTTTTTGTTTATAATAATCCTAAACCTTCTCGGTTCAGCAGCTAATTACATATAATATCTAGAGAGATTACCCTGACCAGAAAATCCATCTTTGTGGTTAGAATGACTCTCCTTCTCACTCTCTCGGTATGTATATGTGTAAATGGAAACACACAAATATATTCTGTTATCATAAAGATTAATCTCCAGACAGGGTGCCCTTCATTTTCAATTCTTGGGGGTGAAAACTCAATATAATACCAATGTACTGACACCAAGGTAGGCTCTACTGAATTTGAATCCCAGCTACACACGTCAGCGATAGAACCTTGGATAAATTACATAATCTCTGAAAATTTTCCTTCTTCGTTATAATGGCTACTTTGGAGAATTTACATAAGAAATAAAGAAACTATTTTCTTCCTAGTGAAAGTATAGAATATAGTGCAGAACAGAGTCCGGAACATCATATATAGTTTCATCTCACTAACTAAATAATACCTTTTCTTTCTTAGTTTTTATTTACCTCCATTATTTGTCCCTTTCGACTGTATTCCACCTTTTATTAATACAAGCCCAGTCTTCACCCTGAAACATATGGCCAACTCATCTTTGACAAAGCAGAAAAGAATATCCAATGGAATAAAGACAATCTTTTCAGCAAGTGGGAAAACTGGACAGCGACATGTAGAAAAATGAACCTGGACCATTTTCTTACACCATACACAAAAATAAACTCAAAATGGATGAAAGACCTAAATGTAAGACAGGAAGCCATCAAAATCCTTGAGGAGAAAGCAGGCAAGAACCTCTTTGACCTCAGACATAGCAACTTCTTACTCAACACGTCTCCAGAGGAAAGGGATACAAAAGCAAAAATGAATTACTGGCACCTCATCAAAATAAAAAGCTTCTGCACAGCGAAGGAAATAATCAGCAAAACTAAAAGGCAACTGATGGAATGGGAGAAGACATTTGCAAATGACATATCAGATAAAGGGTTAGTATCCAAAATCTATAGAGAACTTATCAAACTTAACACTCAAAAAACAAATAATCCAGTGAAGAAATGGGCCAAAGACATGAGCATACACTTCTCTAAAGAAGACATCAAGATGGCCAACAGACACATGAAATTATGCTCAACATCACTCATCATCAGAGAAATACAAATTAAAACCACAATGAGATACCACCTCACACCAGTCAGAATGGCTAACATTAAAACTCAGGCAACAACAGATGTTGGCTAGGATGTGGAGAAAAAGGATCTCTTTTGCACTGCTGGTGGGAATGCAAACTGGTGCAGCCACTCTGGAAAACAGTATGGAGGTTCCTCAAAAAATTAAAAATAGAACTATGACCCAGCAATTACACTATTAGGTATTTATCCAAGGGATACAGGTATGTTGTTTTGAATGGATACATGCATCCCAATGTTTATAGAAGCACTATCAACAATAGCCAAAGTATGGAAAGAGCCCAAATGTCCATCGATGGATGAATGGATAAAGAAGACGTAGTATATGTGTGTGTGTGTGTATATATATATATATATATATATATATAATGGAGTATTGTGTATATGTGTATATATGTATGTATGTGTGTGTATATACATATACATATATATATAGTTGAGTATTACCCGGCAATCAAAAAGAACAAAATCTTTCCATTTGCAACTACATGGATGGAACTAGAGGGTATCATGCTAAGCAAAATTAGTCAGTCAGAGAAAGACAAATATCATATGACTTCACTCACATGAGGACTTTAAGATACAAAGCAGATCAACATAAGGGAAGGGAAGCAAAAATAATATAAAAACAGGGAGAGGGACAAAACATAAGAGACTCTTAAATATGGAGAATAGAGGGTTACTGGAGGGCTTGTGAGGGGGGGGTGAGTTAAATGGGTAAGGGGCATTAAGGAATCTACTCTTGAAATCATTGTTGCACTGTATGCTAACTAACGTAGATGTAAATTCAAAACAAACAAACAAGCCCTATCCTTAAATGCCAGATAATGTGACTAAAAATATGTGTTCTTACTTGTTTTACTTATGATAGCTAGTTTTACATATATAATTTTGAGTATTAAAAGTTGATTAGTGGGGTGCCTGGGTAGTTCAGTCACTTAATTGTCCAAGTCTTGATTTTGGCTCAGGTCATGATCTCACGGTTCATGGGTTCGTGCCCCACATTGGTCAGCAAAGAATCTGCTCGGGATTCTCTCTCCCTATCTCTCTGCCCCTCTCCCCTGAAAATAAATAAACATTTAAAAAATGAAGATGTCAAGATTTAAAAAAAAGTTGATTTACTTTCTATTTCTGTAAAAAATATATAATCTGGAATTTTCTAGTGAATACAAATTTTTTTGTAGATTTGACGTGTAGTTTGACTAATTTTTTTATGCACAGAAATAATTTAACTTCACAATTTTGGGCTAGAGTATTTCCAGAAGCACCAGTAACTTTGGTGCTGTTGGACTTTTTTACTGGGGAACAGAAATTATAGTCTGCTTTCTTTGGTTTCCTGTAGCCTTGCGTAAACCCCACTGGTTTCTTGAATTCTCCCTACTTCTCCTATTTATCCTTTCATTTATTCATTCTATCAACAAACATTTTTGAAGAACATTTTATGTGCCAATTACAGTGCTAAACAGATAGGAAATAATCAACACAATCTTAAAATTAGCTGATGGAGCTAATGGCCTCAATTTTACTGCAGAGTTGTAAGAGACATAATTTGGGATAACCAAATATGCTATAGGGACTTTTAGAGGACACCTAACTTAAGTTTGTGGAGTTTAGGCAAGATTTCCCTAAAGAAGTAATGCTTAAGATGAGAGCTAATACAGAAGTGGGAAGAAGCCAGGAAACCAGTGAAAAGTCTTCTTCTGCCTTCTACTATCTCCCTGATACACTAAGTGTTTTTGTCTTGGCTGAGAGACTTCCCTACCTGATGTTCTACCACATCCTGGGTGACTTCGATGTCCACGCAGAAGGCCTAAGCCACATCCAAACTTTTATTTCACTGCTCCCTCAACACCTGTGACTTTTGCTTACATCCTCTTTCAAAACACATGGACAGGGGCGCCTGGGTGGCTCAATCGGTTAATCACCTGACTTCAGCACAGGTGATGATCTCACAGTTTGTGGGTTCTAGCCCCACATCAGGCTCTGTGCGGGCAGCTCAGAGCCTAGAACCTGCTTCAGATTCTGTGTCTTCCTCTCTCTCTGCCCCACCCCTGCTCGCTCTCTCTCTCTCTCTCTCTCTCTCTCTCAAAAATATAAAAACATTTTAGAAAAATGTAAAAACAAAAACAAAACACATGGACATATAAATGACAAGCCAGACAAAACATATCTCTCAGTATTTATCTTACTGGATTATCTGAATATTTAACTGCTGTTTTTTTAGACTTCATTTTCTTTCTCTCCCAAAACAAGCAAAAAAAAAAACCTCCAATAACTCCTAATTTTTTTCTTACACCATTCTATTTTCTTTATCTTAGAAACTTTATTTTTTCTTTTTGATTTCTTATTTCTAGCCTTATATGTTGCTAGTCCTCAGAAATCTACTTCTCTTTTTTTCTCACCCTACATACTTTTCAGAGAATGGCTTCACTAATGATCTAAATACCAATGGCTTAAATATCTATTTCTAGCTGAGATTTCTCTCTTGAATGGTAGACCTATGTTCTTTTAAGTTACTAGGGTATTTCTCTCGAACATACCACTCATCCCTCAAAGTGAAATTTGTTCAAGGTTGTGATCTTCCTCCTTATTCAAACTTCATCACATCTTGTTTTACATATTCAATTGTTTCCTATCTTTGAATAGTATTACTATTGACCTTGTATTTCAATTCAGAACACTAGATAATGATCCTCACTTTTCCTTTCACTCCACCACCCACACAGAATTAATCACTGCACTGCCATAGATCTCACCCATTCAATATATCTTGAAGACAGCTACTTCTCACCAATGCTGTACAACCCTCATACTTTGGGTGATGCCACTTTTTGTCAGTATTACATTATTCTATTTGCAATAAGTTGATTTTTATTCCCATTTATATTTTACCTTTCTTGTTAGATAACTATAGTTTGCACAACATTAACTTCACCCTTGTCCATTGGTTAGCTTTGGTTAATAAAATGAGAACTAATACACATGACCTCAGATTACAAACCAACCATCACGTGATTCAGCCATCATTTTACTATTTTATTATTAAGGTAAACACAGATAGAAAAAACACACAAAGCAAAAGTATATGAGTAAGACATACTCCCTCGTGGGTGGGACTGTAGATTATGTTCTGAGACTGAGGAGGTTCACTGGCTGAGGTCATTGCTTGGATGAGGCCACAGGTGGTGTTCAGCAGTTGGGCAAGACTGTAGGCTGAGCTCTGCTGTGGGGCAGGGCTGGGGGGTACTGTGGTTTGAGTTCCAAGGCTGTCCATGGTTACTATTCAGGTTCCCTGGTTATGAAAGGCCAGAGGCTATACTCAAGAGTTGGGGAGCACTGCTGGTTTGGCTTCTGGTCCAACCTCAGCTGCAGGATGAGATTTGTAGCTGCCTAACTTCTCTGATCAGTTGGGACAGGAGGCTATCTATTTAAAGGATGTTTGAATTTACTGAAATAAATTGAAATACTGGTGATGGAATAAAGTAAAAGAATTCTACTAGAATAAGACTTTGTGTCTAAAACAGTACATTTATGGTAGTTCTCCAAATCTGGAAAACATAAATCAAAACTATTTAAATTTTAAACACATTTCTTTGGGCGCTCTTATCATTAAAGGGGGAAAGCTCCTTTGTCAGCATTTTTTATACAATTAATAATTCTCTATACCATTATACTCACACTTCATTAAGGCTACTAAATAATTGCTTTATTTGCATATCTATACAATGTCCCCCTCATTATGGATACTCAATGCATCCATATTAATAGAATCAGTATCAAAAAAGAGGGAAAATAATACTTTACAAATGGTAAAACAAATTTACAAAGACCTGTAGCAATTTCTTTTTAATTCCCTAAACCAAAGCACAGATTTTGAAACAATCAATATAGGTTTTAAACCTCTATGATAAACAAGCAATCATGAAATTCACAGGCAAATTACTACTACTAATGTTTAACATGTACTCATTACATGCCCCTTATGATTTTAAGGGCTTTAAAATACTTTTACTCATTCAATTCTCATAATACCCTTTATTCAGTTATTATTTCTACAGATGAGGGCACTGAATTATGAATGCCTAAGATCTTGCAAAATCACACAGTTGACATAACTAGGCCTTGATTGTCAGCAGCCTAAAAATAAATAATTTTACTCATTATACAATGAGGTTTCTGAAAGATACTCTAGTGCATTGCTTTTATTTTATAGCTGAAGAAATGAAGGCCAGGAGAGAATGACTGACTAAATCACATGTCCAGGTAATGATGAAACTATTACAGAAATTCCCAATTCCCAGATTCTACTATGTCTCTTACAGACAAAATTCTCCAAACTAAATTCAATCATGTAGGAATCTAAAATTTCTTACAATTTAAACAATGCCAGCCATGCTCAATTTGGATAAACTAAACTATGTTCTCCAAAATCCCTTTCTTATATATTTCTGGTTAGTCTGGGCAACAAGAAGATTCTTACTCTGAGATTGTGAGAAAAGGAAGTGAAACAGCAATCATTTTGTAGCTTACACACAGTGTCACAAATCGGTCCGCTGATCTCATTGGTGTAAATCTATACCTGAGTCTGCAACTGTTTATCTTTCCTTGGATCCTCCTTCAGTTTCTATGACTTCTGGGCCAGGTATGTGTGTGTGTTTAACTACATCACAAGAATCTGGCTTCTGTACGGCACCCATAGCAAAAGTTTCAGAGACAACATTAACTGTAACAAGATTCTACCAGTTTCACCAGACTCCAGCTTGTTCTTAATCTCTCTGACTTAATATGTATTTTCCATTCCAAACTGCTTTTTCAGACTTTCCTGTCATTATGCAATGGGTTCATGAACAAAGTAGCCATTATGATAGGGATAGAAGTTATTTATAGCATCCGCAACAGAGACATCCACTTACCCAGGTAAATCTTGCTACAGTTACTCCTGACTGCCCTTTTTGCCAACAGCAGAAACCAATACTGTACCCCCATTATGGCACCATTTCCTGAAGGATCAGTCATCTACCTGCTGCCAGTTTGATTATATTGTATCTCTTCCAACATGGTAATTGCAGCACTTCGTTCTTATTGGAATAGACATTTCTATGGATATATATTAAGTCTCTCTGCCTGCAGTGCACCTATGAAACCACCAGATTTACTGGATATCTTATTATCCATAGTATTCCACATAGCATCACTTCGGACCAAGCAACTCATTTCACAGCAAATAAAACACAGCAATTTACTCATGGCCATAATCCTTACAAGTTAATCATGTTCTCCATCATGCTGAAGCAGTTAGCTTGACGGAACGATGGAATGGCCCTTTGGGCACTTAGTTACAGCACCAGGTAGGTAGAAACCTCTTGCAGGGGTGGAGCAATGTCCTCCAGGATAAAGTAAATGCATGCAATCAGCATCTGATATATAGTGTTGCCTCATAACCAAGAATCAAGGGATAGAAAAAAAAAAAAAAGAGTGACTTTTCTCAATATGCGTAGTATTCCACTACCAAAAATTTAGGTTCTGAGGTCTAGAGTTCCTGTTTCCAAAGAAAGAATGCTTCCACATAAACAAAGTTCCCTAAACCAAAAATATATGGTGATTTCAATCTTGAGGGACCTAAAAATTATTACAATTTAAAGTAGCTTGGCTACTTATTGTTCGACTTAGCTATTCTGAACTACATTTCCCAGAATTCCCTTTCTTGTACATTTCTGGTTAGGGTGTACCACAAGGAGAGTGATCTATGAAATTTAGAGAAAGGAAGTGAAACAACTTTTTAGCTACCACTTGTTGCTGATCTTCAGAATGACTTCGGGAGACACAAAATGATTCCATTGAATTATGAGTTGAGTCTGCCACTTGGCCACTTTGGGATCCCCATGTCTCTAAATCAACAGGCAAATAAAACAGGTACCACACTGGCTGGGATTATAATTCTGACCTTCAAGGAGAAATTGTGTTGCCAGCACACAATAAGGGTAAGAGGACCATGCCTATAATACAGAGGATCTTCTAAGTGATCCTTAGTACTCACATGTTCTGTGACTAAAGTCAATGGAAAACTAAAATAACTCAATTCAAGCAGACCTGCTAAGGATCGAGAACCTTCAAGAAGGAAGAGTTGACACTATATTAGCGAAGAAACTATGACCGGCTGAGATGTTAGCTGAAGAAAATGGAGTATAGAATGAAGAGGAATAGAAAACAGCTATAAATACCAGTTATGACTGTGGCCAGTTGGAGAAAAAGACTATAATCATTAGAGATATTTATTCCTTATTTTGATATTAATATGTTTCCATGTGTATTAATCAAATTAAAAAAAACTCTATTTCTAAGTTCCTTGTCAAATCTAAGATTCATTAATAGTAGTTAATTTTATATCTCAGTATTTAAACGATAAGATATACAATTTGAGGAACGAATTAGGAGAAGAATGAATATTATCCAAAAACAAGAGAAGGACTTTATCCTCTTCAGAGAAAAATATATGCTTATTTTCAGGTATACTAGGGATAGTTATATCATGTTAGGTGAAAGCTTGAGTATTTGAAGTCTTTATTTGAATGTTTTATTTCTTTATTTGAAAGCTAATCTTTATTTGAAAGCAAAGTATAATTTAAGGAGATGTTATGGGTGCCAGCTTGATAAGGAGTGGATTATGTTGGTTCTACAATGTACCAACTTGGCTGTAGTGAACTACATTTCCCAGATTCCCTTTCCCTGTATGTCTCCACTTAAAGTGGGAAAAGAAAGTTCTTGAAGGTGACTCGGAGGGTGGAAGTAAAGTAACAACTATGTTGTATCTTGCGCATATCCTTGTTGCTCTGGTTCCTCAGCTTATTGGCATGAAGCAGCAGGGGGACCTAGAACTGCTGTCTTTCCTGGCACCTCCCTTTATCTTTTCTAACTCTATGTCAGGTGCTTGTGCTTAGCTCTGTGGTGAAGGACCCCACCTTCTGCAGGGCTCTTTGACCACCAAGGTCAGAGGTAACAAGAAATGGCATGTGTTTCAGTTCATTCTCCTGGCGCTGTAGCTTGTACTCATGGGTTCCAGGTTTTTTTTTGGTCTCCCCCATTCTACATCTATTCTACATCCATCTTCCCTTCCTACCTGTCTTCCCTAAGGACTTTAGGCTTCAGCATTAGAAGCAAGGACCAGAGGTTTGAAGAGACTGCTTTACCAACACCCACAACTGAATATGATAGAATCTTTGTTAACACATTTATTTATATATTATACCTATCTATCTGCTTCTATCTATATATCTGCCTATATATGAACATATGCATCTGTCTCTCTGTATCCACCTGGTAGTTGTGTTTTTCTGATTGACTGATACAGATCATAAATAAATTCTGTTCAACTAAGCTGACTTCATAAAATATTTCTATAAAATTGATAATATTAAAAAAGCAAAACTATGTGTATTTGGCCAATATGATTACATTCTATTACCTCTACAATGTCTCATTTTGTCAACAGAGATCTACCGATTTGAAAAGCATGATTAAATTTATCAATGACTCAAGCTAATGTAAGCCAGTTTAGTAAAAAGACCTAAATATATAATCAAATGTAAATATATCTCTAATGATACTGTCACCATTTTAGTAGCATACATTTCAAAGAATTAT
The DNA here is from genome assembly GCA_030068075.1 of Paguma larvata. Lineage (NCBI taxonomy): Eukaryota > Metazoa > Chordata > Mammalia > Carnivora > Viverridae > Paguma > Paguma larvata. The sequence goes on along the minus strand of CM057826.1, from coordinate 53,348,250 downwards.
TCTGTTTTCTATGATCGATGAAATTATATGAGAAAAATATTATTAATAAGTCTGTTTTATAGAATGAGAGAACCGATGGTTTAAATTGTCCACTTTCCTCCAAATCACAGAGCAACTGAATGACAGGATATTTTGAATATAGACTATTTAATTCCATATCCAGCTCACTTATGTTCAAAATGCTACATATCTATTCCAAATTAATGGATTGAAATTTTACAATTATGAATTTATACATTAATGAGTTTTGCAGTGAGAATTAAATATAATATTGCTCAAGGCCTCAAGCTTATAGGTCTTCAATATGTGTGTTTGGCACATCTTAGTTGTGCCATGATGTGATGGTGATTATTATTAATATTTTAATTTGATTGTCTTTATGCATCATGCTATGATATGCATCCTGTCATATCTGTTCAGTAATCCTGTAAACCCAGCACACTGGAAGGCAACAAATTTGCAGCAGATAGGTTCTTTAAACTTAGAATGGCTAGGCTGAGCCACTTGATAATTATGTTCTTGATAAAATTAAGTTTTAAAAGCTCTGATTCCCTCAACTGTAATACATACATAATAGTTACCTTAGAGTGTCATTGCTTGAGTTTCATTCATAGGACAGTGGAAAGCCACTAAAGTGCATTAAAAAGGAGAATTCATATTTGCCTTTATAAAAGAATGCTTTGTCTTCTGTGTAAAGAATGGATGGTTGAGGTGAAAATAGAGATGCGAAAAGTAATTAGCAAGTTGTAGCATGTTCAGGGGAGAAGTGGCGCTGTCTTTGACTAGGATGGTGTGTCGGCTGAGTTATGCTTTAATGGTAGAATTTGCAGGATCTGGTGGTAAGTGGAGAATAAGAGAATGAAGTTTAAAAAGATTCCCAGGTTTCTAGATTAAGTAATAAGGGAGGTAAAGTAGCCGCAAACTGAAAAAGTAAAGACTAAAATAGAAGCATGACGTGGTAGTGGTGACGGTGAGAGGTACACAAAAACAAACTTTCTCACTTCTCTTCTAGTAGCTTCATGGTATGGGAATTTCATTTCTCTGCGTTTTTTATATTACATTATTATATTTTATTTTATTATTTTATTTTTATTTATTTTAAGTAGGCTTCACACCCATCATGGAGCCCAATGCAGGGCTTGAACTCATGACTCTTATCTGAACTGAGATCAAGTGCTGGGCACTTAACTGACTGAGCCACCCAGGCACCCCTCTCTACTTTGTTTTCATGAATATGCCTATTATTATGAGAGTTTAACAGAATAGGATGGTGAATAGAATGTTATGAGAGGGTCATTTTAACAAATGCTCAAATCTTTAAAAAGAACAAAGCCCACTCTCTCTTTTCTTTTTTTTTTTTTTTTTTTTTTTTTTGGATATTTGTCTTCCAACAGTCTAATAGGCCTTGCCCTTGATTTATTAAGTTCTTTAAGATTTAAATACAAATATTTCTGTAACAGCCCAGTTTTATTGTCTTACTATCACCTTTATCATAGACAGCAGTAACACTTTTCCATATGAAGGAATCATTTATGCTCTTTGTTTTAAACTTCATTTTTCTGCAGCCTCCAGTCAGATTGTTGCCCAAATACTATTTTGGGCACCTTTTTCCTCTCTCTTGAGTAGCTTCTCACCACTCCATCACTCCTGCAAAACTTGAAAGGTGTCCTAAAACATGCAAGTGTTTGGATTGCCCTGATGCTTGCAAATCAAATGACTCTTTGACTACAAAAAAGCTTTAAACAATCTTATAGGCATGTATTTCAGAAGTGGCAGGTGGCATCATATGAAAAGTATGTATAGGAGTCAGTAGATATTAGACTTAAAATTAACTCCATAGAGATTTTTTTTGCATAGTCTCTGAGCCAAAAATTAGGAAATACACATGACTTGAGAATACCCTATCAAGCAGGAGGTCATGAGGGTAAAACATAAAATAACATACTGTCTTTAAAACTCCAGAAATAATTTTTCTACACATACTTGATCATACCATTTAGCCCTTCAATAACTATACATTTTTTTTAATTTTCTTGGTGAGGCTATGATCATCTTGATGCTAAGGACTATGATATTTAATTTTAAATTTAATTTTTTGGACAAATATATGTTCAAGAAATACTTGTTAACAAGCAGAAGTGCAGATTGAGATCTGATGGTATTAGAAGTTTTATATAGTTACTGCTGCTGCTGTGTCAGTAGCACGAAACAGCTTGCAATTGTCAGAGTGATATCATTTGCCATTTGCTAAATGGAGCACCAGCTCGGCTTAGAGTTTCTTGCACTGTTTTCTGTAGGGTGATGGAACACTTGGAGTGTGTCAGCCAGTATGGATAAATTTCTCATTGCGTATAACCCTTTCTGGGTCATTCAGGTGTAGGTTAAAAAGAAAAATGACTGTAATGCTGGTGAGAGGGATATTCATTTGGCAGCCCTCATGCTGAACTCGATGTACTGAAAGCAAAGGCGGCGGGCGATAGCCTTGAGTCCAAGCTTCCAGGGAACCCTTTACCCCATTGCTCCTTGCTCCTGACCTCACATCCATCTTAAGAGGTGAAGCAAGAGTTCGTGTCCCTCGCTCCTTCGAACTTGGAATTATAGCCCAACTCCCGGTCAGGCTGTCAATTACTGTCAATTTACAGGGCTAAGGGAAAAGGCTTTATGGCCTCTTACAAGCAGAGAAAGAAAAGAAAGAAAGAAAAAATGTGGGGTTCATATAAGCTTGGGAGACACTATCAATATGCATATTTTGCATTGCCATTAGTTAATTTCCTAAAGCTTATAGAAATTAGCTATCACGCTGACAGCTAAAGGAAAAATAGTACAAAGCTTTTGGTGTTCACATATCAGTTGGATAAATTGTAGTCTTCCCCGAAATGAAGCCTATAAACCAGTGGATCTCAAACTCGAATCTGGAAGGCTTGTTAAAGCACCCCCAGAGTTGCTGACTCATGAGGTCTGAGACGGCATCAGGCAATGTGCATCTCAAACAAGTTCGCAGATGAGGATGTTAATACTGATCAAGGCACCACAATTTAGGGACCCTGCTTCAATCGTTATTGTAAAATTTAGTTTTAAGATCATTTTGTTCGTCAGTTAATATAAACACTGCACATGCAATTTAACATTAAAAACAAAAACAAAAACAAAAACAGAAAATGATGTGCAAAAGTATTCAATCCAGTATAAGAAAAGTGCATTACAGGAACTGAATCCACAGGGCAGAATTGCCTTTTCATTGCCCACACATATTTTAGAAGAAAATGAGGATGAATAAGATGATAGGCATGCCTGACATTAAAGAAAAGCTTATCCGTGCCTAATGCAATAGAAAATGTGTTTAAGAACAATTCACAGGCATGAGAGTCTGACCCTGCAGTGAGCCAAGTTCATGAAGTCCTTAGCTGTTGGCTGAATACGTGCAAATAAAGTACAATAGGTGATGATACAGGCAGATGTCATGCAAAATGTGACATACCTTCTACTATCCTCAGAGTTTAAAAACCGAGTGTTTGACCTAGACTTTCCATAAGTTTCTTTTTTATTCTTTTCTAAAGATCTATCTTCCCACGTGGAGAAGTTAACCCATTTGTATAGATACAGGCTATTTGGATAGGTAACCAGATTTTTAAAAATGATATACTTAAATATTGGAACAGGATACTATAGTTGACGTCAGTAGTCCTCAATTGGAGAAATTTTGACCCCCAGAGGATATTTGGCAATGTCTAGAAATATTTTTGATTGTCACAATTGCGGAGGCACTACTGACATCTAGTGGGTAGAGGCCAGAGATTCTGCTCAAATATTTTACAATGCCTACGGCCCCTCCCACCCCCGCCCCACACCTGCAAAGGATCATCCATCCAGTCCAACTTGTCAGTTGTGCTAAAGTTGAGAAACTTCAATTTAAACCAAGGAGATAAATGAACTGAAGAAAATCCATCTGTTCACATGCATTGCCTCAGATGTGAAAGAGATATGATTAGCCTTATGGTATAGGATTTAGAGAATCTCCAGATATTTGGTCACACTCTCCTTCACCTCATAGGTATCGATATGGCATCTTGCAACCTTATGCATGAAATGAATATACTAGAATATTAAATTAAATTATCATGTTAACATAAAGTATAATTTGCCTACTTCTTTGTTTTTGTTCATTCTAAGAGGTACTCATTGTTATCAAACATAAAAGATTCTAATTGGCTCTTATATTCCATTGGTGGTGATACTAATGGCCACCCTCCTGATAGTGCTTCTACAACTGACAGCCAAAAAATCACAGACACAATGTTTTCAAATTTTACTCAAGCAATTAAAATGTCTTTTGTAATAAAGTTGGAATAGTATATATTCCATATATATATAGAAGTCCTTAGCTGCTGTATATATATATATATATATATATATATTCCATATATATATATACACACATATATATGGAAATTTCTCAAATGAAAGTATTTGAATAGACTTTCAACAGGTTTTATTTTCATGCTTCAGTGATAGTGATTCTTTTATCAGTCACAGTAAAAGTAAATCAATATTTATGTAATCCAAGAAATCTGACTAATGCTAGGAATTACTGAATAGGCAATTACATTTCAAATGCAAAATTTAGCAAAATAGTGGTATAATACAGGAAGCAAATGAAGTAGCAATACAGTAAAACCAAGCGCATTTCAAAGAGCCCACTGATTTGAAGCTTTTCCATAATCTGTTTTCAAACCTTCTTTTGATATTCATAAATTCAAATTAGATAATAGAATTGATGAAAGAAATAAAAGATGTCTTAAAGGTAGCATCTTTCAACATAATATTCTTGGGTAGTTTATGAGTACAATCAGATTGGCAGTTTTATCTGCTGTAACAGTGAGCTTCAGGGAACAAGGTTGAAAAGTATGTTCTTGAGGAAATATGCCAAGTTCATTAAATGTTTAACATATCATAAGTAAAGAGTTATTTTTATAAAGGCAAGCATATTTCTCCCATACTCCAAATTCTAACATATATTTATTAATCTAAAATATTTCCTTTCCTACTGTGGAATTGGAAAAACAATATGATTCAATAAAATGATTCTTTCAATTTACTTATTTGGTGATTGTAGTTGTCAAATTAGTTTGACAAATTATTCCTATAACATTCAGCACAGGACATAGAATCCATAAGTAACAGATAAACTCTTCTGAGTCATACTACTATCAACATGATTTTGCTTATTTATAAATTTGTATATTTCTATATTTGTATGCAGATCAAAGTATAGTTCTACGCAATACTTTTTCTGAAATCACAAGTCACTTTTTATTACCTAAATAAAAAGGGCCATAAATTTATACAACCATTCCACTGGTAATTTTTTAATGTTTCTTTCTTTCTTTCCTCCCTACCTCCCTCCCTCTTTCCATCCTTCCTTCCTTTTTTCCTTCATTCGTTCCTGGGGGCTCTTCTAGGCACTTAAGATGGCCAGCTCTATGAATTGCCTGCCACTTTCCTAGTCTTAGCACTGGAACGAGTGCTAAACTAGTTCCATGTATGTTTAATTTTTTTTAATGTTTATTTATTTTTGAGACAGAGAGAGACAGAGCATGAGTGGGGGAGAGGCAGAGAGAGAGGGAGACACAGAATGTGAAGCAAGCTCCAGCCTCTGAGCTGTCAGCACAGAGCCCGACGCGGGCTCGAACTCACAGACCGTGAGATCATGACCTGAGCCGAAGTCGGACGCTCAACCAACTGAGCCACCCAGGCGCCCCTCCATGTACGTTTAAAAGGAGAAATCTATATAGACAGTTTTATAACCTTTTACTCCATCTAGTTGTAATGTCAAGAGTTGTGTAATTCTACAGGTAGAATAGCAGAGAAAACAGTGTATATATGTAAGTTTACAAAGCAAAAGCAATCCCAAATACATTGATCCAAATAATCCTGAAGCTGAGTTCTATGAAATCTTTGGACACAACTTTGATTAAACTTCTGGTTCTAAATATCAAAGAAAGAGATACAGGCATTACAGTTAACGCAAAGTCATGGATTCCAAGCTTGTGATCTCAGGTTATTCTGTTCAGTATCTCCCATATTTATTTATGGTTTCTCGGGCCACCAAACTTGCAGTTTTCAGTAAGGAAATTGTCACAACTAGATTTTTGTATTCTACCCAGAGAGGCTCCATGTCCTACTAATTCTGGGTTTCTCTTTCTAAATTGCAATCACTCTCCAACGAATCACAGGAATTCACAGGGAGATTCAGAGGCACAATAAATGGTAGACTTGAGGATGGGACAGTTGAACATTCATTACAAAGTCAGATGAGTTCTTTGTCATTTAAGGAGACAGAAAAGACTGACATTAAAATACAGTTCATTAAAAGTGAATTTTAGCCTGGTCATTTACAGTGCCAAAACATCTGGAGACCATTCTAATTTATACAGGAGTGCCTTCAAATATATTTGAACTCCTAACTAAACACAAGGGAATTGATAAGCATAGATCCATTGGGTTTTGTTCTCTAGTGACTTATCTATTATTTTTTAGAATGCTGCCATATATCAGCCTAAAGCACCCTGCAATACAAACTCAGTTATGCTTTTTAAAAGTGTTATTTTCTACTCATCCTTCAACTGTTACCTTAACATTTTTGCTGGAATATGTGTTGATAAACGATTCAAGAAAATAAGTGGCTAAGTAAACTAAACTCTCCCTTCCCCCCAAAAAATACACACAGATTGCACATCCTTACCTAAATAAGACAGAGGATTGGAGCTCAGTAAGGGAACATGGTGCAAAGGAGCTAATAAATCTGATGTACCACATGGTTGCAACCAAACTGTCCCTTCTCATTCCCTGTGAAGCTAATGTATCAAACTGCTACAAACAACGTTCATATTTTCCTCTCCCACATTTGAGATGAGGCTATTTATTTACAAGATGCTTTATAACACCTTTAACCTTCACATTTTCTTATCTTTCATAATATCTTTTTGGATAATTAAGTGGGAGCTCTTGAAAAGTGAAAAGAATCTTACAGGGAGCTTTGAGGAGTGTGTGAATCACAGTTAGATAAATGCCAATTCATAAGAAAGGACCAAAGGCTGTTTTATTTCCAGTTCCTTCTGACTGTCAATAAAACCTTTTTATTCCCCTAATATCTCTCTTTGTCTCTGTCTATGTCTCTGTCTCTCTCTCTGTCTCTCTCTCTCTCTTTAACCAGGAAAGCAAAAAACAAAAACAAAAACAAAAACAAACAAAAAAATAAACAACAACAACATAATGACTAGAACTTACTAACAGTTTTAGTACCCGATTTAAAATATTATCTCAATGGTGAAAACTTTCCTGGTCTTAACAGTGAAAATAAATCAATTCTTTGTTTTCTCTCACTGAGCTACTCATTTCTCTAAAGACTAATTTCTCTCTGCCTTGGAAAAAAACTTATGTCATCTTTCCTAATTCCAAACAGTTAACATATATTTCAAAGGTAGGCACTTTGTGACTTCAGTGTATTTTCCAAATACTACATATAGTGCCTTCCCTAAGACAAGGTGCTCAATGAATGCATGCGAGTAGACAGAGTACATAGATGATCATTGGAGTAGGCGAAGAATCATTCTTGTTTCATATTTTAAGTATGGTGTCATTAACATTACGGTTGAAAAGGAGTTTCAGTTGTGTGTGTGTATTCACTTTCTCAATGTTTTGTTTATAAAGATATTGGAATTCATCATAAGCTACCTTCCAGTTTACTGACTTATTGTTCATTCGTTCATTTAACAAATACCTATTGCTAAGCATGTATTCATAAAAAAAGCACTATATGCCTTACTTGTATTATGTCTCATAAATAAAACAATGAGCAGAATCCTGATTTTAATCCAGATCTCTTTGAAGATAGGTTTCTTTAATCTCTATCATTTACAGTCTCCCAAACTTTGGGCTGATTCCATATGTCAAACTATACACCGTGTCAAATTAATTTCTTATATATTTTGTTAGTGATAACTGAAATTTACATTCAAATTGTTCTTATTTCTCTCATCTTCCTGCTCTAAATTCTTCCCTCTCTAGCTCCTTTCCAATACTAAGGATGACACAAAATCTGTTTATAAAATATTCAGGGGCGCCAGGGTGGCTCAGTCAGTTAAGTATCTAACTTCAACTCAGGTCATGATCTGGTGGTTCATGGGTTCAAGCCTCGCATCGGGCTCTATGCTGACAGCTCAGAACCTGAAAACTCTTTGGATTCTGTGTGTGTCTGTCTCTGCCTCTTCCCCACTCATGCTCTGTCTCTCTCTCTAAACATTAGAAATGTTTAAATATTCATAAATAGGCAGTCAATATTACATTTATGTGTACCTATATTCAGAGCTGATATTCCTCTGGTTCATCCCAATACGAACAGATTGTTCGCTTACATCATTCTTCAATTCTTATTGTGTAGTGCATATGCAATTCCATTTTCCATAGCAGTCTCCCCCATAGTGTCTCATACATAGCTTCCCGACTAGGCTGTCCAAGGGGAATCAAGACTATTCTAATTTCCCACTACCAGTGTGGCACTCAGAGAGCCAGCTGCCAAGTAAGACTAAGTCACATAGTGCATATTTTTAATTTTACTTTCATAGCACTTTTCCTTTCTTTTGGTAAACACACCTAGTTTTCCTGTAGGAAACTACCTCCTTGATATTGAGTGAAGGCTTAAAAGGATATCAAAGTGCTCTATCAGTCCCCCGCAACACCCTGCTAAGGGGTGAGTTTATGTTCAAACAGAGCCAATCTAACTGTCACTCAAAGAAATCTGAATCTTGAACAAAGAGAGAGAAAAACTAAAAATAATTAAACAATTTGTCTGACAAGCAACACTCTGATAATACTATGTATTAGATTCTACCATGTGTTTTCTCAAGTGCAGCTCTGTTTTTGTGTTTCTGAGGGCTGTTTTCCTTACTCCACACACCCAAAACATTCCTTTAACCATGTCAGTATTATCAGCTGAATTGTATCTTCTAAAAGTACATGTTGAAGTTCTAATCCCCAGTACCTGTAAATGTGGATGTTTTGGGAAATAGGGCATTTCCAGAGGTAATCAAGTTAAGAAGAGGTCACAGAGATGGTCCCTAATCCAATATTGCTGTTATCCTCATAAGAAGAGAAGAGAGTCGCCTGGGTGCTGAGTCAGTTAAGAGTCCAACTTTGGCTCAGGTCATTATCTCGTGGTTTGTTAGTTCAACCCCCACGACGGACTCTGTTCTGACAGCTCAGAGCCTGAAGCTGCTTCAAATCCTGTGTTTCCCTCTCTCTTCCCCTCCCTCACTTGTGCTCTGTCTCTCTCTCTCAAAAATATATAAACATTAAAAAATAAAAATAATAATAATAAGAGAAGAGACACAGAGATAAAAATGCAGGACATATCCCCTGCATGATGACAGAGGCAGAGTGGAGTAATGCATCTCTAAGACAAATATTGCCAGCAGTACCAGAAGCTAAGGAAGGGGCAGAGAGCCTTCAGAGCCTTCAGAGAGAACAAGTCAACACCTAGATTTTAGACGTCTGACCTCTGGAAGTGTGGGGAATACATTCAGATTTTTATTTTTAATTATTTAATTTTTAATTTTTTTGAGAGAGAGCACAAACGCAAAAGCAGGAGAAGGGTGGAGGGACAGGGCAAGAGAATCCCAAGAAGGCTCTATGCCCAGTGTAGGAGCTTGATCTCATAGTTATGAGATCATAACCAGAGTCAAACTCAAGAGTTGGGCGCTTAACTGACTCAGTCACTCAGTTGCCACAAGAGAAGACATTCTGGTTTTGTTTCCGTTTTTTTTTTTTAACATTTTTTTTAAGAGACAGAGAGAGAGGGACAGGGTACAAGCTGGGGAGGGGCAGAGAGAAAGGGAGACACAGGATCTGAACCAGGCTCCAGGCTCCAAGCTATCAGCACACAGCCTAACATGGGGTTTGAACTCAGGAACCATGAGATCATGACCTAAGCTAAGGTTAGATACTTAACCATTGAGTCACCCAGGCACCCCTACGTTTCTGATTTTTAAGCTACCCACTGTGTTATGTGAGCCCTAGGAAACTGGTTGAGCCCTAGGAAACTGATTTAGAAGGTATTGCAAATTCTAAAAAAAAAAAAGGAGTCTGATAAAACCCTTAGAGAAACTGATAGTCAATACTAGCTGAATCTCAATTTTATTCAAATATCAGTTGGATGACTGTATTCTCAAGGAGGTTAGATCTCTCTTCCAGCCCAAACATAACAGTCCCACTCTAGTTTGCCAATCATTGATCTAAACATGTGATCCAACTCTGCTCAATGACTTACAAGGAGAATCAGCTGAGAGACTTCTGGAAATGGATTTTCCTCATAAGGACAGAGACTGGCACATGAGAAGAGATGCGTTTTGCCCCAGCTCCCTACATAATTTCTGCTACAGATATTGTCTCCTGGGGAATAATTGATTTGTTATAATAATGTAGTAAGACATCACCAACACACCGAGTATTTATCAGAAGTGAGATGACCATGGGTGCTTGTGTAAGCCACTGTGGGCTTACACATGGATCCTTGTATAAATCCTAAAATCAGGAAGCTCTAATTTTAATGATTATTTATTGTTGAGAGAGAGAGAGAGAGAATGAGTGGGAGAAAGAGAGGCAGAGAGAGAGGGAGACACAGAATCTGAAGTAGCCTCCAGGCTCTGAGCTGTCAGCACAGAGCCCGACACAGAGCTTGAACTTATAAACTTCGAGATCATGACTTGAGCCAAAGGTGGATGCTCAACAAACTGAGCCACCCAGGCACCCCTAGAATCAGGAAGCTCTAGACTTTTGTGAGCTTAATAAGCCCCATTACATTACGACTTCCTGTTGTGCATTCTGGTATTTCTATTAACAGCATCTTAACTATAAAATTTCATGGCCTCGGAATTCTCTAAGTACTTCAAGCCAATAGGTCAGCTGGTCAAAAAAAGTGATCAGATACTCGCATATGTATATAATGTTAGTGGTGTTATAATATATGATGTAGATGTCTACTTGTAATAAACACAAAGTAATCAAGAGTTTGTATCCCTTGGATCAATCATGCTGGAATCCCTAAAATGCCCTAAAAATGTCCCCTTTTTCTTGTTTTTACATTTTTGAGGTCACTGGGTAACAGAGTTTTGGGTATTTTTAGCTTCTACTCAGGGGATAATAAGAGAAGAAACTGGGCCAAGGAAATAAAAGGAGAGCAACGAAACTAGATGAACAGCTCTAACATAACACAAACTTGAGACGGATTAAAAGTTTTAATTTTTATTCCTGAAATCCAGACTCAATCATGGTACAGTTGTCCAGTCAAAATTTTGTTTTGGTAACATTTCTTGTGCAGATTTAAAATACAGAAATTATATTTGGAAGAAGAATTAGACAATGCCCTTGTGAGTCAGTGAGCTTTTATTTTTTTTTTAAGTAAACCAAGCTAAATGTGGGTTAGGAATGAATTTGTCCATCTTTCTGCTCTGCCATAATTAGCATGTTTGCATTTTTTCTTATATTTGTCTCTTCCTGCAAATCCAGATACCATGGCCATGTTCACAGCAGGAAGTGGGCCGTGAGATGGACGGGCAGCTACGTCTGTACTGATTTATCAGGAAAGCCATTCTGCTTCCCCTGTAAGAATTTCCCTTTAGGACCATTAACTTCAACTAGACCTCAAAACCACCTTTAGTCACAAGGCAGGATGTCAAAACAAGAAAGATAATTCTTATGGTTGAGTAAAATCAATCATTACCTAGCATCCACCATAAAACAAAACAGTATTGTAGGCAGGGGAGAAAGAACAAATAGCTCCGGGATAGAGAAATGGTGTTGTCTGCAGTACTAACCATGTTAATAAAGGTATCTAGATAGTTTCTTATCTGAATATTTTGGTTAATATGAACTTCTTTTACCACAATCTCACATTCACTCAGAGAAGAGTTAACATTAGTTTCATGGCCTAGGTGAATTTAGACAGAATAAACAATACTTGATTAATGTGTTTTAATGACTAGGCTAGTGCTTACTTGAATGTTGACATTATAAAATGTAAAGGCTTTGTAACAGAAAACCTGAGGCATGAAAAGGGGAAAAGCCTTGAACTTATTAAATGTTGAGTTCTGGAGCACTTGGGTGGCTCAGTCAGTTAAGCGTCCAACACTGGCTCAGGTTATGATCTTGCGGTTCATGAGTTTGAGCCTCAGGTTGGGTTTTGTGCTGATAGCTCAAAAGGCTGGAGCCTGCCTCAAATTCGTGTGTGTGTTTCTCTCCCTGCCCCTCCCCACACTCGCACTCTGTCTCTGTCTCTCTTTCTCAAAAATACATAAAAACGTTAAAAAATTAAATGTTGAGTTTAATATTTTAGAAAATTATCATAGAAAACTATGGAATTATATAGCGATCTTTATGTGATAAAATTTCAGTGTGTATTATGCATTAAATAAATGTATATTTGTTATTATATATCATATTTGGGGTTTCATAGGTGCTGAGTTAACTTTCGTGTTCATACTTTAACATAGGCAATTTTTCATATTGGTCTATAATCATAGGACTACTTCCTACAGAGAAAATACGTTCAAGCCATTATACTAAATGCATGGTAACTACTACATCTCATGCTATGGTTTGCTACATTATTTATCTTATCAAGTAGGAGAAAGAGGATGAGTTATGCCCTCTTCATGTAATATCTACCTTAAAATCTATATAGTGCAATGTATTTACTTTCTTGGACTGTGTTTTGTTCCTCTTACTCTCACACATAGTAAATATTTGCACTTTGGGTTGCCTGTAGCTTCCATGTGCTAGAGAGTGAGTAGATAAAAGGATGAAATGATACAGGAAGAACAAAATTTACCATCAACCTTCATGCGATTGTAATGCGCAGAAGAGATTCTGATTTATATTTCTATTATGTGAAATTAGGATTTCATTTCTGGCTTTTCACACTTTCAAAGAAGTCCAATTCACCACAGCAGACTCATTGGGCTCACCAAGCAGCTGTGTGGCTCTGTAAGCATCTCAAGTCCAACTGTGTCCTTGGACTGTCAAGTATATCAGGATGAGGGAAAACTTTCTGAAGACTATTTCCAGTATATACGCTTGAATTCAGTCTCTGAAGGTTTTGTGAAACATTAGAAATGATGAGTCAGCTTGTTGCATCCATGCTTTACAGGCAAAATTGATCTTTTTGAAAAATAACATAGGTGAAAAATGCCAGCAATAGTTGTCACTTATAAATTAAACAGGAAGTCCTCTCTATTCATGAACATAAAATTAGAAATACATATACATATATACGTATATATGTATATATATATATAGTTCACCTTCTGCAAACTATTGACCTGGTATGAAAGGAAGGTGAATGTGTGAAGTCACTGTTCTAATTCAGGTACACAAGCCCTTGTTAGGCTAGATAAAGGAAGGTGGCTTGACCTTGAATAAGCAAGTATTGTTACCTGAGAGCCCCAAGTAAAAGCCATGTTTTCAGCAATGGTTCAATGAGGGAGGTGGGTAGGGGAATATGCCTGCAGCCAGTTTGTGAAATGACCAATTCTCAGAAAACTATCAGAAAATATGTTAAAACTAGTGCAGGATAATTTGCTGTAGTGGTTTATGGCTAGAGGCGTGAGCGCAGGCAAAATCAGGTAGGAGGCAGGAGGAGATTTGAGTGAAAATGCGAGGGCAAAGGGATGGAAGAATCAGGGTCAGAGAAAGGTGAAGAGGCAGAGTATAAGACCTCAAAAGTAAAGTGAAAAAAAAATTTAGGGAAATCTTGCCCATTCTCATAAAACATTCAGAAATGAGAATGTGCTAAGTGTTTAAAATTAGTCACTCCATAAATTCAATATTTGGCAAGTTGATTTTCACCAAATGGATCTTAAAGAATTGATGGTAGCTGAATTTGACAGTGTCAAAAACCACTACACGCTGTGGATTAAACTCTTTTGGTATGCATGGAAAATATTCCTCACATTAGTATGAATGACTTTAATCCAATCAGATCAACAGCTGGCTCTGAACTGCATGAGAAGGTAGTAGGTCAAATTGAACTGAGTGAGAAGGAAGGGACATTTGGTCTCAGGGATTCCACAGGTGGAGAATTATTGTGAATAATAGAAAAAGGTAGAGAATAAACTAAATGTCTGGCAATAGACAAGGTTAAATAATATATGAAATACAGACTTAGGCATTTATGTGATAATGAATATTTATCAACACGGAAAGATACATTATATCATAGACCGTGAGAGCAAAACTTCATCTGCTATGCTCACTATTAAATCTACCACAGTGCCTGATATAAAAGAAAAAGGATCAGATTATCAAGCAAAATAAGAAATACCACATTTTCTTTAAAAAAAGATAAAAGACAATTTCCAAGGGTTTTAACAGTGCTAAGCATCTTTTCAATTAATGATCTATAACTTTTACTTTATAGCAATGAACATGTTTTAATTTTAAAAGAAAAATACAATTAGACTCATAGAATTCCATTGTTCTGAAACTTTACAAACTTCTTGTTGTATTCTTCGGTATCTTTGAATTCAGACTGCATATGGAACTTCTTTTGTTATTTAGCTAATGCATTCCTTTGGACATAGAGATCTACTGTGACACAGCCCCACCTCAACACACACACACACACACACACACGTACACAAAGCAGCTCCATGTAGTAATCCTGCAACTGACACTTGGGAGGCAATGTTACATAAAGCATTCTGCTTAGATCTATTGAAGGCAGAGACGTCAGGATGATATCAATTATATTTTATTTTTATGCACCTATATTGTTATGCAATGTAGCTATGAAAAGGGCAGTAATGTACTTACTGCACATTAGATGAGTGGTAAAAAGCACAAGTAAAAACAAACAAACGAACAGAAGCTATGATCAAAGAATCTTTCTGGAGAGGAATTGAGGCTATAACAGTTTAAGTAGTATTGGGAAATAGTCCTTATAAAAGTAATAGTCATTCAAGAGCCATCATTAGCATGTAGATTTGGGCATAGAGGTCCACTAATATAAGTTCACTAGCAGTTAAGAATGGTTTCTTTTACTCATTTCTTTTATACTCATTCATTACCCAAACTCACAGTTAGGTTCTTAATATTTCTTTCTACAGGTTTTCTTGGTAAAATTTGGTTTAGTAGAAATCTTTTTTTTTTTCTTAAATGTTTTTATTTAATTTTGAGAGCAGGAGAGACAAAGCATGAGCAGGGGAGGGACAGAGAGAAAGGGAGACACGGAGTCCGAAGCAGGCTCCAGGCTCTGAGCTGTCAGCACAGAGCCGGACGCAGGGCTTGAACCCACAGACTGTGAGATCATGACCTGAGCCGAAGTCAGACAGTTAACTGACTGAGCCACCCAGGCGCCCCTGGTTTAGTAGAAATCTTAAGTTGGAATGTTTTCCTTAGTTCCAAAGCTTTAAGATATTCCATCTTAACTGATGTCACTGAAATAATAAAATCTTCATATTCCATTATTTCCACTACAATCCATTTCTTTTTATGGGGAAGGGTATTTGTATATTACTACCTTTTCACACACAGTGATTAATAAAAGAAGTCTGCTTAAGAACCAGTTCTATCTTAATGTACAGGAATTTTTTCTTTCCCCAAAAAGTTTCCATGAATTTTTAACAGATTATAAATAGAAAGAAAAATAGATGTTTCTATTAGAAAAGGACCTCTGGTCACAGTCTAGATGTAAGAGAGTGAGATAAGGGGAACTGATAATATTCTATGTAACACAAAGACTTATATCTATAGTTAAGAGGAAACTAATCTTGAAGTGACCAAGAACGCTTTCCATTATTCTCCTAAAACAGTTATTTTGTACTAATAGAAATGAGCTATGGAAATAAGCTGAGAATTTAGTGACCTCATGAATGACTCTGTGAATGGAAAAAAAAAAAAGAATTCTAGGGCCCACCAGACACTGAAGGAAGGAAGTGAAGATAGGCATTCTGGTGAATTGAATGCAGAGCCCAAGTTACTCTCCCCATTATCACTCTATTTTCTCTTAGTGTGTTATTTTTCTCCATGGTAGTCATCACTATAGAAAATAACACTGGTTGCTTATTTCTTGTTTCTCTGTCCTCTCCCTGTACTAAAATGTGAGCAGTTCTGTCTATATTGGTTATGGATATGTCCCCTTCCCTCTAAGGGCATCTAGAACAAGGTAGTTGCTCAATAAATATTTGTCATTTGAATGCATCAGTGAGTAATATTATGAGTAATTAAGAAACAAGGACATTAGGAGGAGTCAATATTAGTAACACTGTTCACATCTAAGAAATATTATAGTACCGGAGCATCAGAGTATGATAATCAGGGAAAAGTGTAGAGTGTTAAAGTAGGTATGAGAGCAGTTGGAAAGAAAAAGAGACAACGAAACAACTATTGTTTTGGCATACTCAGATACAGATTTTAGAAACCATTCTAGAGGAAGATGTCCTACAAAGCAGAGGAAATGGATTCTTGATTTACTGTGAGAAGAGACGAGCGGCTCAACTTTTACCATAAGTTCTCATAGGACCTAACTTTTAATTCCTAAGTTCTAAAGAAAGGTTATCCAATCCATATTTCCTGAACTGTGTCTAAATTATGTTTTCATTGCACGGCAATTGTAGATTGCAAAGTACATCTGTATAATCCTAAGCATTTCTTGGCTTGCAGTCTGGAAAATGTCAGTAGCTTATATCTCACGGGAAATGCTGTAAACATTTTAATTAGATATCATTCTGCTCCTGTTTCTTATTTTCTGGAGAAACATGGCTCCTGTTATATTCCACCTCCTGAGAGATACAGATAGAATGGAGCAAAATTAGGTCACTCCAACACTGCCCACTACTGTGTGCACATGTATGTGTGTGCCATGGGTATGCCCACGAACTCTGTGTGTGTGTGTGTGTGTGTGTGTGTGCGCGCGCGTACATCTTTCTTGACTTATGATAATAACTCTGATGGGATGAGCTACTGAAAGATCATCATGATTTTCCAGCAAGTAGAAACCTAAGTTATCTTCAAGCTTTAAATTTCAGAAATTAAAATTAAATTTCCAGAAGCAGCGAACATTTTTTATTGAGTGGGAACTCTGAATAACAGTCACTCATTGGAGACTGGAGGACCAAATGAAGGGATGAGGGATCATATATTTATTCACCACACATAGTTAGAGAGACATCAAAGTGACTTGGACTGCTAAAAGACCACCTGAGCTATAAAATAAAAAATCTTGCAAGATGTTTTTCTAAATTGAATAACTCAGACATTGAAAACTATGATGTATCATATTGTACTCTGATAACAAAAGACACCAAAGAAACAAATACTTGTTTACATTTGTAATATGATACAAATATTAATTGTATTTAATTATTTGTATATAATTAAATTTAATCATTTTGGTCTTGTTATGGAATGACCTATAATCAAACCATCAAATACATTCCTGTAAAGCTGTAAGAAAAATAAAGGATGATTCTCACACATGGAAATGTGGCATTACTAGGACATAATGAGTATTTGTGAAAAAATAGAATTGTGTTTCAAGGATACCCTACAAATAGGTTTTTAGGACTTATATCCAAAACAGTTCACTATCAGCAAGATCTGTGGCAATGGGATAAAGTGTATCCAGTTGTGCAACTAACGTCTCCAGTTGTATGTTTAACAGATATGCAAAATGTGGCAGGTCCAAAAGGAAAAAAAAAAAAAGTCCTCATATTTAGCTTCAAGCCCTGCTTTCCCCCAATCTTTCCCATTTTAGTAAATATCATTGTTACCTACCTAATTGTTTAGGTCAAAAATATCAGTATTATCTTTATCCCCTTGCTCTCCTCTTTTCCTACGTTCTATCTATTGGCATATTATTTTACTCGTACCTTTAAAATGTTTTTTTCTTTATGCAAATGTTACCTTATATTTAAACAATCAACAAATATCTCAGCTTTTCACAATTAATTTTCCATATAGCAAATTGATCTGTTTGAAGTGATCTGTTTGAAACGTAAATCATATTAGATTTGTGACAAGATTAGATCCTTCAGAGATTTCTAACTTTTATTAGAATAGAATCTAAGCACTTTACCACTTATAATATTGCCCAATCTTGTAATTTTCAATTGTACCCTCTCCTCTAATTTTATCACTCACTCTTCTCTACATAACTTTTATTTTTATTTTTTTTCTGCACAACTTTAAAATTTTTGTCTTTTAAACAGGCCAGGACAGGGAGATTCCACTTATAGAAGCCTCTCTCATGAATGCACCTGTAAGTCTTGGAATGAATAGAGATATCTGAGGACTCAAAAATATAAATCATGGGAGATGGACTGGGAAATGAGACCTGAATTCAAAGTACCACTAAACTGGCATTGAATTCATGATATCCCCTGCTTCTATATAGCATGGTCTACACAAAATTGCATATTAAAGACAGAATAAAATCCAAGAGTACCCTATGGAATCTATGAAAGAGGAAAGTATGGATCACATGAATTAATGACCAAACCAGTATGAAAATAAATAAAAATAAAAATGGATAAAAATCAATATACAAAATCTTTAAATAGAAATGAATCCATTGTAAAGGCAATGTGTGTGATCTGGGGGAAACGAAGAAGATACGAGCCTGGGATAAAGGACATATTTAAGACTGTGATTCTCAAAGTGATTTTAAAGATCTCTAGACTCAAGGTACCAAATCACCCACAGAGGAAGAAAGACCAGGGGAGGATGTGGCAAGAGGCAACCTCTGCAGGCCTGCAAGAGAGTCTCTGTTGGAAACTGAATCAGTCAGACCTTTATCTTGGACTTCTAACCTCCATAGCTGTGAAAAAATGAATTTCTTTTCTTTAAGTCATCTAGTCTGTGGTATTTGTTACAGTAGCTCAAGCTACCTAATACACTAGTATAATGGAAAAATTACAGACCACTGATAGAGTACTCATTAGGAGGGAGAATACAGAATCCATATGTAGATATACGTTGGAGGCATGTAAGAATATCAAAGACAAAATAATAACTCTAAAAACTCTTGCAAAGAAAGATAAGACCTCCTGATTATCATCAGAATTTTCATTATTAGCACTGTATACAGAAAAATAATAAGGAATAAATGTTTTTAAAGTATTGAAGAAAAACACTACATAGATTTGATACATAACAAAACAATAGAAGAAAACATAAATGGAAAATGATGTAAAAGACCATCAACAAAACACAGTGTTTATGGCTATTAAATCAACAGATGACAAATCCAGATAAATAAAGAGCAGAAAGGGAAAAATAATCAGAAAGTATAATAAATTCAAATATGAAACAAAATTTAAAAATATACCATAGTTACAAATAGTAATTATAATTACTATTATAATTTACCTGGAAGAAGACACAATACATCTTTTAATGTAATACATACATAGTTAAAGTTTAAATATTGAAGAGTCCAATCCTGAGGAAGAATAAAGGTGGGTGTATCACAATTCTATATTTCAAGATATACTACAAATCCATAGTAGTCAAAACAGTATAGTACTGGCAAAAAAGTAAACACATAGATCAATAGAACAGAAAAGATATCCCAGAAATTAACTCAAAATTATATGGTAAATTAAACTAAGACAAAGGAGGCAAAGATATACAATGGAGAAAAGAGTCTCTTCAATACATGATGCTAGGAAAATTGGGCAGCTACATGCAAAAGAATGAAATTGGACCACTTTCTTACACTATACACAAAAATAAACTTCAAATGGATTAATGACCTAAATATAAGGTCTGAAAATATAAAAATCTCAGAAGAGAGCATAGGTTGTAATTTCTCTGACATTGGTCATAGAAACAGTTTTCTAGGTGTCTCTCCTGAGAGAAGGGAAACAAAAGCAAAAATAAACTATTGGGACTATATCAAATCAAAAAGCTTTATCACAGCAAAGGAAACCATCAGCAAAATAAAAAGATAATCTACAGAATTGGAGAAGATATTTGCAGAGAAGTATCTGATAAAGGGTTAATATCCAAAATATATAAATAACTTATAAAAGTCAACACCAAAAAAAAAAAAACAATTAAAAACTGAACAGATAATCTAAATATTCATTTTTCCAAAGAAGAAATATAGATGGCCAACAGACATATAAAAAGATGCTCAACATCACTAATCATCAGGGAAAAGCAAATCATAACTATAATGAGATACTACCTTACACCTGTCAGAATGGCTAGAATCGAATTACAAGAGATAACAAGTGTTGGCAAGGATGCAGAGAAAAAGGAACCATTGTGCACTGTTGGTGAGAATGTAAATTGGTATAGACACTGTGGAAAACAGTATGGATATTCTTCAAAAAATTAAAATTAGAAATGCCATATGATCATAATTCCACTACTGGGTATTTACCAAAAGAAAGCAAAAACACTCAATTAAAAAAATATGTGCGATCCTATGTTTACTGTAGTACTTTTACCTTTGCCAAGATACAGAAGCAAACTAAATGTCCATCAACACAGGAATGGATAAGAAAGAAGAAAAATATGGTATATATATATATATATACAATAATGGATTATTATGGAGCCACAGAAAGGATGGGATTGTGGCATCTGAGACAACAGGGATGGATCATTATGGTAAATGAAATAAGTCAGGCTGAGAAAGGCAAACACTTATAAATACAAAGAACAAACCAGTGGTTTCAGAGGGAAGGGGGCCGAGTATGGGTAAAATGGGTGAAGGCGAGAGGGAAATACAAGTTTCAGGTTATGGACTGAATATGTCACAGAAATAAAAGGCATAGCATAGGGAATACATTAAATGATATTATACTAGTGATGTAACAGGACAGATGGTAGCTACACTTGTGGTGAACACAGCATAATGTATAAACTTGTCAAATCTCTAAGTTATACACCTGAAACTAAGGTAACATTATGTGTTGACTGTACTCAAATAAAAATGAATGTGAAAAATGAATAAACAAACAAACAAACAAACAAACAACGGAGTGTCAAAAAAGTGTTCTGAGTTCTACCAGAATAAGATTTGGGGCCGTGAGCCCATGAAAAATTGAAGTGGAATAGTATTTTCCCTCACTCTGAAATATAATACTAAAACAACCAAACATTTTTTATTCCTATTTACCAAAGACTAAGCAATTTTAGAAAATATAGTTAGCAATTAACTTAAGGTAATAGTATTCTGTCACTTTCTAGAAAACTCTACCTTTACTACAAGGCTATTCATACTAGAAATTTATACATGTTACATTTTTTTAAAGATGTATAATCATGTGGCCCTAGTCTATTAAGCTACTTAATGTCAAAAACAAACATTAGCCCTTATTGATTTATTAATTTGCAATTTAATATTCTAGGCACTGTTCTAAATGCTGGAAGTACAAGGTTGAACAAGACAGAGAAGCTACTTCAACTGATGAAATCTACTGGGGTGATACAAATTAAATTTGATGTAAATTATCTATAATAACAAAAGGTTATTATTTATTCTTAGTCTGCTTATCAGAAAACATACTTGTACAAACCAAGCTAAAATAAATCAATCTTTCTTTTTTCCACTTAAGGTTAAGATAATTATCTTTCTATTAGCTAAACATTATGATAGCGGTCTTTAGAAAATGGTGTATCTTCCTATCTGTAGGAACTATCATGGAAATACAATGACTTTCATATGAATTAGTTAGATTTTACTGAGAACCAACCAACCATTTTCCTGAAGTTAAGTACTATGGATCTTTAAGTATAAATATTTAAATATAAATATAAATATAAATATAAATACAAATACAATATCTGCCTTTGAGGATCTTATAATGTGGGTAAGGATTCATCTATTTATATAATATGTCAGAGAATAAACATTAAGGACTATGCCCTGCCTTTAAATGGCAAATTAGGATAAGTATATTTTCAAAAAGTGTATTTTGAAATTTGTGTTTAGTGAGTACTTTTTAAAACTCAGTTGAAGAAACTACCATTTTGAAGAATATTTGAACAACGTGTTGCTCATCATTCCTCTAGACTAATTTAGTTTTTTTTTCCTTGACATATATAGCATCAGAAACAAAAACAAAAACAAAATACAAACAAACAAACAAAAATCTATGCCTTGATCATATCATTTCTGGGACCGACATATGCAGCACTGGTTTACTAAACCATATTAGGTTGATGCTGCCAGACTTATTAAGCAACAATAAATAAACAGATTAATGGAAGTCTCTCATTATATTCTTTACCTGAAAATTCAGGGAATATATTTCTTTTTATTTTCAGTGGTAGAAAATATTCTGATATCCTTAATCAAAAACGTATATGTATATGTGAGTATGTGGGATTGTGTGTGTGTACATATGTTATGCTAGTTAGAATATATTACTTTTAATAATTCTGTAAATTTAATAACTGAATATGTTATATCATATTTCCTTCTCAGAGTATCATACAGATTATGGTTATATTTGTGCTCCATTTTTTTAAATTTTATTTTAAACATGGTTATTTATTTTGGAGAGATAGATAGCACAAGCAGGGGAGGGGCAGAGAGAAAAGGGAACGGAGGATCTGAAGCAGGCTCTGTGTTGACAGCAGAGAGCCCAATATGGGGCTCAAACTCATAAATCGTGACCTGTGCCAGAGCTGGACGCTTAACCAACTGAGCCACCCAGGTGCCCCGTGTTCCATGTTTACATGGAATAGTTTTATTCATTACACGTATTTTGTATAGTAAAGTCACATATGTCTCTGCCTTATTTATATCATTTTTTTCTTCATAGTTGTATTCATTTTAACCTCATTTTGTGTATTATATTGTATTAATGGGGGTATGTCAACTTAAATCCAACACAGACTAAATAAATATTGAGATATAAAAATCCAATACTAAAAATACTAATTACAAATTTAGAGTAAATTTTGAATTGATCAAATATTAGTAATGTAATGATATAAAAGTGAAACTATAATAAACGAGAAGCTTTTATGATATTTAAATAGTTTCAGAGTACAGAGATCTTTTCTATTACATCTCAAAACCTAACCAAATTAAAACCAAACTAAGAAATTTACTTACAAAAGAATTTTTAAAAATGCTACAAAGGGATTAAAAAAAAATCACAAAAAACCAAAACAACAAAAAAAACACCACCATATGAAACTCAAGACAAAAGAATGCCTTTGTTAATACAAAAACAAAACAAAACAAAACAAAAAACCCTCCAAACCAATAGGTAAAAGCTAAAGATCCAAAAGAAAAATGGGTAAAGGATATGAACAAATAGTATCCAAAAGATAAAATGCAAATGGTTCTTAAAGCATAAGACCTTCAAGGTCATCCATGAAGAAAGATGAACATTTAGCACCACAATGAAACACCTTTTTTTTCCACCTATCAAATTGGTATTTACATAAATGTTGCTAATGCGTTGTGTTGGCACGATGGGGTGGGGGTGGAGGTAGGGGGTGGGGGTGGAGGGTTGGAAAGCACTTGCACATTGTTGTGGAGAGTATCAAGCGGTTCAATCTCCCTTCAGGGTGACTTGGTATTATCTACCAAAATGATAGATACACACTATCTTGATCTGGCACATCCACTCCAAGTATTTATTCTACAGATATTCTCACAAATCTGCTATAGTGTTAAATAGGCAAATACATAGCCTGCAAGATCGGAATGGGGACCTGTTGCATAGACAACGCCCTAGTCACAGAATGGAATATTGTGCCATTGTTAAAAAGAAGAAAGCAAAATTTCACATTCTGACATAAAGAGATATTTCTATGTATTATTAAATATTTTAAAAAGCAATATCCATATGAGTTTGTTTAGTAGCTTTTGTACGGTAAGGGGAAGGCAGAAGAGAAGAGTTGTCAAATGCAAAATCATATCTGTTTATGAATACATTATTTTGAAGGGGATATAAGATGCTAGGAATAGTAGTTGCCCCTGGGGAAGATAGCTGAATGGCTTGGAATTGAGGTTAAGAGGAGGTTTATTTTTTCTAGATATGTTTTCTATCCTTGGAATTTTGTATTATTGGCTTATATCACCCATCCTTACTCCCCCTCTCACCAAAAAAGAAAAGTGAGTATTACTGGCAGAACAGAAAAAAGATGCCGGAATTCTCAACCGTAGCTATACAATTAGAATCACACAGGATTATTTTAAAAATGCATTTACCCAAATTTCACTCCAGAGAACAAAGTCAGAGAACAAAATAACGAGGTTGGGACCTGACTATATATATTCAGATGTTAGTTACTTTAGTTTAAAATAAATCTGTCATGACATGATCTCCTTTTCACAAAGGTATTTATAGCATCAATCTCCAGATTGGTTGGTTTCATATGAAACCATACCATTGGTTATTTCATATAAAATAAAGATATAAATATATAAATATATATAAAGATATATATATACACAAAAATATATATATCTTTGTATATATATAAAGGTGTATATATACAAAATATGTAAATATAAATGCATATATTTTATATGCTATACAATAAATGAGAAATAGGAGAGTTACCTATGGCTGATTATCTGAGTAAAACAATAAAAGACACGTGTGATATTTACTACACTCATTAATGAAGGAGTATGTGACACTCTGGGTGGCATGACAGTTAAGATACATATCCCCTTACTTATTTGAAATTATTACTGATAAATTTCAAAATATACATGAATATACATATAAGTACTGTTGACTATTTGCTACCATCAAAATGCTTTTGCAAAATACTACAAAGACTCTGGCCACTGTCAAGATAACGAAACCTCACTGATAATTTTGTTTTAAACTGAGAAGGAGGACACTTTGCTAAGCAGTGGCTACATTTTTCAGCTAACAGTAAAAGCAAAGGTGCTGGGAGGTAGTGCACTTATTCTAAAAGTTGCAGATGTACACCAAGTGTTTGACATGTTGCATCACTAAATATTTTCACTGAATCTTAATATTGTTCCTTTAGGAAGATTTTGTAAGTCAGTCAAATTCAAGCCTGTGGATAGACGTTAAAAGTAAATTTTTTCTCCTTATCCTTAGGTACATCCTCAATTCCTGTTATTTAAAAGGCTTCCGAAATCTGCCTATGGCTATGCCCTAGAACACCCAGACAAATTTTTAGGCTAGAAATTCTATGAATCTGTTTACCATAATTCCCTTCTGTGGGCAAGAAGTGGTATTTAAATCATACCACTGTAAAACGAACCAATACTTCAATGATAAATTTTAGTGTCCAAAAAAGTCAAGTTATTTAACTTCATTATGTATTCTAAGGAGAAGGTGTTTTCTAAAATGCTCAGAGTAGAACTTGGAGGTATTATCGTCACATTTAGTCTTTCAAAATATTCACCCATGACACTTGCAGGCAAAATGGTTATCACATGGGAGAAAAAAGTAGAATAAGGAGCTTTTGAAGTAATGCTTACTGTGTCAGGCTGTGTGGGATTCATCTTGCAAAGAAAAAAGACATTCTCAAAGGTCAAAGCAGTTTCTATGTGCCTTGAAGTATAGGAGGTATAAGTGGACAGACATAAACTTCAAGGACATCCTAAAACTTTATATTTAATATCACAGAATATTGATGATAACTATTGAAAGATAGTCCATGGAACAGTGCTAGACAAAGAAATTGTGTAACTCAAAGCAAGACTTCTTTTTGGTAAAGAAGTAAAGATATGGACTTTCAAGAATTAAGGGCTTGTACTGGTTCAGACTCATTTACAATGGTTGGTATATGGATGGCTAGTTGAATGAATTGTTGAGAGAAGGCACCTATTCATAATGGATAAGGTCCTACAATGATCCAGAAGATACGATAAGAGTAATGCAGAGGATGGAATTCTCTGTAGACTTTCTCAGAAGGCCAAATGTCAGAACTTGGTGCAATGTAAAACCTTCTTCTGAAAAAGCATTGCTTGTCAAAATTTCTTCTCTTCTGAAGTAGCTAGAGAGAATATTAATTGCCAATCTCATAAGGAACTTGATTTTAACAAGCCTATCATTTTTATAAACTGTTGTTTGCTATTTAGAAACTGTAGTTTATTTTATTTCAAAATTTTTATCTTAATTTCCACCTTTAAAAAAAAGTGTGTTCTACATAAAAAAATCTACCCTAAGTGGTGTCTATATCACCACCTCTCTACCCCTACATACACATACACATTTCTAACAGAGTTAAACTCTTCCGTTGTAAACTATTAGAAAACACAGGTTGATAGTATTCTACATTATAATCTTTCGGGAATGTAGTCCTTTAAATTATCTTAGTTTAAGATAAATCTGCCACAAGATGATTTATTTCTCACAAAGTTATTTATACCATAAAAATTCTTTTTTTTTAATTTTAATGCTTATTTATTTTTGATAAGAGAGAATGAGCAGGGCGGGGGCAGAAAGGTAGGGAGACAGAGGATCTGAAGCAGGCTCCATGCTGACAGCAGCAAGCCTGATACGGGACTCAAACTCATGAACCACAAGATCATGACCTGACCCAAAGTCAGACACACAACTGACTGGGCCACCCAGGCACCCCTACACCATGAAACTTTTGATTGGTTGGTTTCAAATATCTGAAATACCTATCTATCTATCTATCTATCTATCTATCTATCTATCTATCTATCCATCCATCCATCCTATCTTTCATCTATATTAATTCATTCCATAGCCACAGGTTTCAAACAAAGAAATGTACATTTTTATACCTAGGGGCGGACATTATCCCTTTAGGTCTTGTTGTCATGCCAGTCATAATCCATTCACCATTACAACTTTCAAAAATAGGTCTTCAAATCACCATATGATACCAATTCTAGAATTTTGTGAAATATTAATTCCTGTTACTTCAGTTATGTGTTATAGCAATTATATGTTTGCAGCGATTCTTTTAAAAAAAGTAAAATAATAAATTTTCTCTATTTGTTACCTTCCTGGGGAATTCTTTTAGGCATGGGCGAGCATGAAAATGAATACCACTAGATGTCAGTATAAACAGACCATTTTTTTCTGATGCAGATTTATTTTCTTGCATTTCCAGATTTCCTGGACTGTTTGGAAGATATTCTTTCTGGCAGTATTGACTCCATCTAATCCCTTGTTTGTTTAGTCAAAGGTTGCTAACTGCTAAATTTACATCCTTTCTTGTGTCCCTTTGCAAATCTGCAAAACAGTTTTCTTTAAAGAAAAATTGCAGCATAGGGATTTCAAAATTGTCACCATTTTATTAATTAGGTGATGGTGTCATGCCGAGTCAGTCAGTTTATTATTCCTTAAGAAAGATCTTGTAGTGAGTTTGTGTCTCATTAGAGAACTGGAGGAGCAGACAGATTAATGCACATATGCTACAACATTAATTAGAGAGTCAGGTTTTTCACAGGATAGATAATTTGATTGCGACAATGGCAGCAGCAATTAATTGAGTCTCTTTCAGAAAGCATTTAAGGGGCTTGAGTTGAGGAGAAAGCCCACTATGATTTGCCCGAGTTAAATGTAGAAGGGACGCTAAAATGATCAGATCATCCATTTAGAAAGGCATTAAAGACTTTCTAGTTTGTCTAGATTTCTTGTCCATTTGTCCATCCAACACAGAAATGTCTTCTATGAAACCGCTGAGCAATGGTCTTTAAGAATATGTAACCTGTGGCTCAGCGGGGGGGCTTTGACAATTATATTACAATTATATTTCTTTGCCCAAATCCACTTAATGCATTTTGGTCAAGACAGGGATATGCACCTGAACTATCTGGCAGATTCTGTGCCACAGGAGCTTTAAAAACGAGGTCTCAAGTCACTTTACACAAACCAATGCTTAATTAGGAATATCAGCAATCAACTACTAAAATGTTCTTAATAATAGACTGGTGGAGTCAGAATAACAGGAGAGATTGAGTAGTCAAACTTCCTTGTTAGCTGACATTTAAAAATTCACATTTAAAAAATGACCTTTAGCAGACGAGATGATGATGCAAATGAAATCTATATTTAGGGAGGGGTGAAAACAGCATCTAATTTATAGTGATTATATATTCCATTCTACCTGAGGAAATTCTGCCTAAGTTTGTCTAAACGCTCTTTAGAAATACCTCTCCCTCCCTCTCCATGTCTCTCCTCTCTTCTCTCCTCCCTCTGCAATGAGAAAGCAAGGGCATGGAGAGACCACGTGGAGCCATTCGAATCAGCACACCAGCTGAGCTTGCAGAGGACAGCCAGCACCAGCCGCTAATCACAAGATGAATAACCTTAGACAAGAGGTCCGGTCGAGCCTTCAAATGTCCCCAACATCAGATTCCATTTGATTGTAAAGACCCCAATCTAGAACTACTCAAATGAGCCTGCTCAATTTACAGAACCACGAGAGATAGTGATCCATTGTTGTTTTAAGCTGCTAAATTATGGGTTGGTTTGTTAGGTAGCAGTAGGTAACTGGAAAGGTAGGCAATCTATTCTCAAATGAAAAGAGAGGAAATTTGTAAGAACGTCCATGGACAGACAATTTGAAAGAAGGCTTTTGATCTTTTCACTTAAGTTTGTGGTTAGCAGCACATTCTTTCTCAAATTTTCAGCTGGATTTCTCTTTTTATTAAAGAGGAGCTATGGCTTAATTTTTTCTTCTTCATTTGTCATTGCCAACTTATTTTACCTTCATCCATTATCATTTTCAAAAGTTGGTGGGCTTTTCTTTTATTGCAGTTCTGAATAGCATTAGATGAACGATGTATGACTAATGTGATATCTGAGCATGCATACACCACTTAGAAATGAACATCAGGTCACATCGTGTGAATGTGGACGTTAAAGGAGGCTGAGCAACGAAGGGATTACGGTTTGTCAAACAACTGTAGTAGCACAGCGCTCCATCCCATCTCTGGGAGGGTTACTAGGTATCTCTTTCAGATAGCGATATGCACTAGGATGGGAATCTAGGATGTGTCAATTTTCTATACCTTTTACCACCATTCTCCTTCTCCATAAACATAATCCCATGAAGCTCAGGCAGGGTATATGACTTATATGCACATCAGGAAAAAAAAATATTAAGGAAATAAGTAACTTAATTTTCTTCTAAAGCACCTGTTCCTCCTCTGCCCCCACCCACACTTTTCTCCTCCCAAAGTACCCTCGGTCATCTCCTTGCCCCTTCACTTTCTTATCACAATAAGAACCATTTATGAATTCTGAATCTGAACCTGAGAGTTACATTTATTTTGAAGAGGTACTGGCCCTATCATTGTGAACAACCTCTGACAAACGTTGCTGTTTGAGTGGGAGTCGAAGGTGTAACCTGCATTACCTGGTTGCTGTTCATCAAATGCATACTGAATTTTTCTCCCAAATATATCTCACATTTCTCCATCCTCTTAATCTTTTCCAATTGCACTCTGAACCAAACTATCATCATCATTCCTCTCCATTCCTAAAAGAAGCCTCCTTACTGGTCAGCCTACCTCTGTTCTTTACTGATAGCAAGTCCATTCCTCACACCAATGTTTGGTTTCCGGTTCTCTTAAGATACAAGCAAGGTTTCTTCAAATGGCTCACAAGACACTGAATAGTCAGACTTGGGGTCCACATCTCTTTGTATGCCCATTTTCATTCTTTGGCTTTATATTTTTAATTTTCACAGCTGACATTCTACTGCTAACTAGAGTCTCTGGCATGCAGTATTCTCTCCCCAGAAAGTTTTCACTCTGGCCTTCTCCACTTAACAAATTCCCACACTTTCTTCCTATCTCAGCTCAAAGCTTACTCTCTCAAGGAGGCATCACCTGTATGTCAGCGTGTCTCCCCTATTCTAATCTCTTAATCACTATCACCCCACTGTCCTTGCCAATAATAATATAGAGTTATGTACATCATTCTTTGTTAAGAGAAGATTTCAGAAATTTCGTTTGGTTTAAAACTATGTAGTATCCCCAGGTCTTTGCATGGTGCCTGGAATAACAACAGCAAACAACAACAACAACAACAACAAATAGTGGTTCAGTAAATACTTATTGAAGGAAAGAAGCATCATAAGCTACCCATTCTCATGTGCCATTGTCATATTTGTTTTTGTTCTGATCCATCCTTTTGTGTAGTCTGTATTCCTTTATGCTTTATTTCCTATTTTATAGAGAAAAGCATTTAAAAGGCATCAGTATTTATGTTAGGTGATATCTTGGCATATGATCTTCAGAAAAAAAAATTCACTTCTCCAATTTTAAAGTCACCCGTTTTACTAGCGGTTTCTGTCTTCGTATGTATAACTACACCGTCCTGTCCTAGTCCCACTTACCTGGATTGAGGTCTTTAGTTCTCTCCCAAATCTATCCTTAATGATTCTCCTATAGTTCCTGTTGCAACCTTTATTTTTAATAACTTGCTGATGCCTCTGGTCCTGCTACTGCAAGTAAGCAGATCAATTTTAGCATTTCCTGGGACTTAGCATTAGTGCTTCTAAATGGAAAATAGAAAGGAGATCTTTATCTCCATGATGGAAGTTTTGCCGTTATTGTTGTTATTAATTTATCTTTTTTTAAAAAAATTTTGTTAGGGGCGGAAAGGAATCCACGCTAATTAACACTATTGACAGATCAGAAAGAGAATGACAAAAAGCCTAAAGTTTCCACTTACTGTAACGATGCCCTGTTTCTTTCCTCATTTCTAAGCTGCAGACTAGCAACAATTGGTCAGCAGGATGCTCTTGGCCTAGGGCTTTTCTCTCCCTGGGTCTCTCTGGCCAGGCAGAGGCAGTAAAATATTCCTGATCAAGCAGTTACGGTTCACATGAATTTCACCTCAAGCAAAGAAATGGAGCCCATATTAACTAGCTGAATTTAGGCATAGCTGAGTACATGGTGGGGGACTTTTTAGGGCTAACAACCCTTTCAAGTTAACACTTCATCACAACAGGATTCGATTTGCTCTTCACAGACTCTCTGCGCCTGGGTATACACATATCATTCTAATTTTGCACATTTCAGATCTGCTACCCATCTGACAACACAGTAGGCTTCATATGTTTAAGAACAGCACTGGCAGCTAGAAAAGCAATCATATTCAAGGTCAAGTTGAATTGTGAAAAGAGTGTTGTGTAAAGAAGTTAGGTTGATATTGTCCGGATGCTGGCCAAAATGTGCCTTCCTATTCTGAGAAGTATTTGGTTAATTCTTTTTTGAGCTCTAAATCTATTACCAAGTCATCAAAAGTGTCCTTTTGATAAGAGACTTCAATTTTGATGATATTAGGATGGGGTGCTCACATTTGTCTCTCTCAGTTGGGCTCGCGCTCTCTCTAAATTATATAGTCTAAATAGTGAGAGCCAAAATGGGAGTAAGAACTATTCACAGACTAAGAACTATTTTTTAAAAATCAGGAATTATAAACTTAAATTCCTTTACTATATATTTTATCTCTGAATTACTGATGAAATGAAGTATATAAACATTTTTGTAAAAGAATGCGAATGTATATATTCTACATAATCCATACAGTGTGGGAAAAACCACATTCACAAATATATTAAAATTAATAGTCTGCAGTAGTAAAAATTACAAATACACTTAATCATACTGTATTAGAGAATCATATATCTAAGCAAGGAATACTAAACATAATGAATTATATCCTAAAATTTCCTAACATATATGTGTATTATTTTAGACATAAGTATTAGTATTACATGATGATACAATGTAAGGATAGAGTTCAAAGTGGGCCAAGGCAAATTATTTTTTTTAATATATTAACACTGGACTATGCTACCCAAAATAAAATAACTACAATGATAAATTTTAAAAGGAGAATACCTTGTGTTGAGTTGAACAGAATGATGGAATTGAGATAACACATATGAACACTTAGATAATTGCACAACAATGATGATCATAATAATAATTCAGGAAAGAATACATATGCTTTACTGTAGTCAACCTAGATTTGCAGTAGTTAATTAGGTCTGAGTTTCATACTTTAATATTAGAAGGTTCTCAGTTATTATTAAAGATAGTAAAACAAATGAAGTATGATGAAAGAAACTGGGAGTATTTCTCTTTTTTTAAGTGCTTTTTTGTTTGTTTTAACTTTGGAGAGATAGTACATGAGCTGGGGAGGGGCAGAGAGACAGAGAGAGAGAGAGAAAGAATCCCAAGCAGGCTCCACACTGTCAGCACAGAGCCCAACCCAAGGCATGAACCCACAAACCATGAATTCATGACCTGAGCCAAATGCTTAACCGACTGAGCCACCCAGGTACCCCATGGAACTGAGAGTATTTCAATGTAAGCGGTGAAAATGAAGAAAGATAGGTGAAAAGCAGAGTATAGAGCTATTACTATAGCTATCCTAAAATAATTTACAATATCTAATCTAGAGGCTTGAATTTTAATGGTCATTCAAGGACAAGAGACAGGGGCCTTGATCTGGGTATGGATGTGGTGTGGGCTTCAATAAAACAAACAAAAGGAAAACAGTAAAACAGAGCTAGCCAAGAGAGACACTAAGGAAAATCTTCTGCCTTGACCTTGGAAAGGACCTTGGAAAGGAAAAAAAAAAGGATTCCCCTAAAAATCTGTGAGCCTTTACTCACAAAGTTTGCTGTCTCAATTCTTCTACTTGCATTTTTCCTGAGTTAGTAGCTTTCCTTTATCTACAGAAATGCATCATCAATAAATAAATTACACGATTCACACAGCATGCTCCACCTAATTTGGGATTACAAAGCATATTGGGAGATTAAGCTGTCAGAAATGACAATAGGCAGGACTAAAAAAAGTCACATAAAAGATCAAATGGGAATTAGAACTCAGAAGCTACGCTATCAGAGCACCAGATCAATCTGGAAAGGAGAGTGGATTATCTGTATTGGCCAGTAACTCTCATGGTAGGTAATTTTATAGAATGAGAACCAATGGATGCTGTTAGAAGGTGAGAGAGAGACAGAAAGTATCCCCCAAACTGAGAAGGCACTTTGAGCTAGGAAATGAAGCAAGCCTCTCCCGACAGTTCACACAGGGTTCTATGCAGGGTAACTTACTGGCAGGAGTGGGGGGCGGGGTGGGGATCAGGCAGAAGAAGATCTGCAGCAGCTGCAGTTATTCTCTACCAAATCCAGACTTTATAGAGCAAAGGGACACACAGAAGAACATCTTAGTAAGATCACAGGGTTCGCATGAACCTCAAAGACTTTTGTGCACCTAACTGACAGCTAACCTTTAGATAGATTTTGAGGCAGCTGTGCATCAGGAAGGGGAAGACTATATTTTCTCTAAATGATTCATGGGAGGCCAAAACAAGCCTCCTCCCATCCCAGCCTCAGCAGCCATTTCTAGGCTATGTATGCTAATCTCCAAGAGGCCTTGGGACTCAAAGCCCCAAGAGAGGTCACTGAGCAAACGTTAACCAGAGGAAGGGCCAAAGATGGGGTCAGCAATCTCAGCCCTCCCACAGATGTGTACCACATATGTGGACATTCTAACACAGTAATATTGAGCTCTTTTGTTTGCTTTGACACAGTCAAAATAGATGCATCAAAATGTAAAATCATTGTTCACTCTCTTTTTTAACCATTAAATCTTTACATCAGATAAACCTAACCTTTATCTTATTTCTTATCCTTACCTAACCCTGACTATAATCATATAGTATTGTGAATGCTTACTAGTGACACTACTAACATGGATACTAATAGAAAAACTGAATATTTTAACTTTAATTTTACCATATACTAGAGGTTACTTATTCCAGTGTTTGCCCGTGATCAAATTAAAAAATAAATAAAGAAAAAAAGAAAAGAAAGCTCAACCAGCATATTTGGCCTTGTCCTATGAAACATTTTTATCTATGTGGTGGATAGAGATAAAGGAGGTATGTTTATCACATTTCCTGGTGACCTCCAACTATAAGGGTAAGTTAATATGACGGTTGACAGAATCAAGATTCTGAAACAGCTCAACAAACAGGAATGACAGTGAAAAACCAGTAAGATAAAATTTATAGAAATAAATCTAAATCATGTGATTTTGTTTAAAAAGCAGAGTGAAACACATCATGAGAAAGAGAAGTCCAGCCTATTAGTCAACTGTTTAAGATTGGACGGTTTTACTTGACTACACTCAATGATTCAACAACTTTTAGTGATGATTTAAAGTTCCCAATTCAAAAAATTCCTAAAAGATGGCACAGAAAGCAGTGGTTATCCTCTCCACCCCAACCCTGTCACCAGTTTCCATTCACCTTCCTTATTCCTTTTTTTTAAAAACTTCTTTTTTAATTTAAATTCCAGTTCGTTCATATACAGTGTAATATTAGTTTCAGGTGTACAATATAGTGATTCAACAATTACACACAACACCTGGTGCTTATCACAACAAGTGCAGGACTTAACCCCATCACTTATTTCACCCACCTACGCCCACCACATCCCGTCTGGTAACCATCAGTTTGTTCTCTGTAGTTAAGAGCCTGTTTCTTGGTTTGCATTTTTCACCATATGATTATTTGTTTTATTTCTTAAATTCCTCATATGAGTGAAATCATATGGCATTTATCTTTCTCTGACTTATGTCACTTAGCATGACACTCTCTAGTTCCATCCACCTCATTGCAAACAGACCCTCTTTATTCTTAGTTTCTGAATTATCTTTGCAAAATCCCTTCTCTCTCAATCACTGTTATCAGCCATATGGCTTAGATACAGTTGAAACCACCCTCTGTTCCAGGCTTATGCCAATCAGCAAATCCTGTTGTCTCAACATATAACTAGTTCAGGGACAGACTAATATATTCTAAACCGGCTCATGCAATGTGATGTGAGCATATACTTGTTGATGTTTTCTTTGAGGGAAACTTTTCACTTTCTCTTTTAAACTTTTCTTATCAGAAATGATTATGGAAGATGTAAAATGAGATTGTGATATCTGGACTCTACCACATGAAGGAAAGCCTCAACAAGCAGGGCAATGGAACAGGATGTGGTGGTTGGTGTAGAAGCCAACACCACTGCAATCAAAGCAGAAAGAACAAAATCCCAGCCTACTTTATTGGGCTGCTGACTCAAAGCATGTCTGAAATTATTTTGATATTTTTTAAATTTCTCAGCTGTGTAAATCAATAAATTATCTTTAAGTCAGAGTAAGTTAAATTTTTCATCATGTAAAACCTGAGTCATAACCAAATAGAGAAAAGCGTGTGGCCTAATGATTTGTCTACTTATCAGGAGCAAACATGTTGTTGGTACTCAAACATTTTTTATTGAATAATTAGGTTAAAATGGACTTAATGAAAAATCTAATGAAAGCTTAAGTTAAATGTACATAAATATAGGGAAATACAGTAGAGAGTGGCCTCATTGTATTGTCTACTCAGATAACTTTTGTGTTTAATTCATGGCATCACATTTAAATACTCTTAAGAACACTAGACAAAAAAGACAAAACAAAGTTCTAATTTATCTTCAGTCCTATACAAACTGAGAAAGACAGTAAATTGTTTATTTTATTAACTTTAATTTTAATATTTGAGATGGAGCTCCTGAAACTTTTCTTATCATTCTCATTGCAGCATTGTAAGGATTATACATTGTGAATTATACAGCTGTGAAAATTTTATAGATTAAGCTTTTATGAAAATATGGCAGATGGAAAAATGGACAAATTGTTTCATTAAAAACAACTAAAATTACTGGATAAGTCCTTCTTCATGACAAGATTCATCGTCAAGAATGTTAAATGACTGAGTGAAGATAGAAACTTAGAAAGTAAGCAGATATTTTGCCTTGAGATATTTACCAAACCAAGTGTATTAAAGAGTTAGTTATCATAGGAACTATGATAACTAGTGGGCACCTGGATGACTCAGTTGAGCATCCCACTTTGGCTCAGATCATGATCTCATGGTTCATGAGTTTGATCCCTGTGTCAGGTTCTGTGCTGACAGCTCAGACCCTGAAGCCTGCTTCAGATTCTCTGTCTCCCTCTTTCTCTGCCCTCCCCTGCTCTCTCTTTCTCTCTCTCTGTTTCTCTCTATAAAAAATAAATATACATTAAGAAAAAAAGAGTTTGCTATCATAGCTGTATGCAATTTAGGGGATATAAACTTTACAGACAAAGCCATAACTGAAAAAGGTAGAGAAACAACCATCAATTTTGGATGCTCCTTCCAAAAATGGTTACATGCTCAACATAAATATGCAATGTAAAAGAATGGCTTCTAAGAACTGATAGTGGAATAAAAGCAAACATTTAATAATGGTTTTAAATCTAGAAACCCTCATTAAATAATTGATCTATTGATTCTTTTGGGTATTCTAAATAAGTTGTCATTTGAAGATAATTCCAGTTTTCTTTCTTCCTTTATAATCTTCTTATAGTTTATTCATTTCATGCATTAGTATCTCATTAGGACCTTCAGTAAAATGTTGAATTTAAGGGATAAAAGCAGGTGATCTTGACTTCCCCCTATTTTTAAGATACACTCACTGCACTAAAATAACAAAAGAGTTACAGAGAAATAACTTTAAAAAGGGAGTGATAGGATGATAACAAACACTGAATTAATCCTAAAAAAAGGTGAAAAGTGAAAGAACAAATAACAACTGGGACTAGTGAAAAATAAACAGTGTGATGATACACTTAAACCTGACCATGTCAATGGTTACTTTAACTAGTCTCAGAGTTCCCAATTAAAATGCCAAATTTTCAAATTGAATAAAAGAAAAGCATAATCTGTCTAGGTTCTACCTATGAGTAATACACCTTAAATATGAAATCACTAATATGTACAAAGCAAAAAAAGAAAGAAAGAAAGAAAGAAAATTATATTCCATACTAGTATTAATTCAAAAGAAGCTAAAATTGCTATAGCAGTATCAAACAAACACATTTTTTTTTTTAGACAAAGACAATTTTAGATCAAGTAATACTATCAGGGATATAGAGAGGTTATTTCTATAAATGACAGAGATTGATTAATCAGGAGAATGCAAAATGCAAAATTCCTTAATGCTGTGGCACTAATAACAAAGTTTCAAAATTCATGAGCCAAAAAATAATTAAAAAAAAGTAGTATGTATTTTGTGAACAAAAATGAGAATACAACTTAGTAAAACATGATAGATATCGATGAAGCAATATTTAGGAGAATATTTACAAAATTAAAAACCTATGTTAGAAAAGAAGAAATTGTCACATCAATGACTTCAGCATCTATCCTGTCAGAAGCTAGAAAAATAAGAGAAAATGAAATCCAACTAGGAAATATGAAGTAATAAAGTAGGGATTGATTATATAAAACACAGAAAAAATTATATTTAAAAACCAAAGAAACCCAAAACTGGTTACTTCTTCTGGAGAAGAAGTAACTGAAATTGGCCATCCTTTTCCTAAACTAATCAGGCAAAAAGTAGATGGCACAAATTATCAATATTGAGAATGGGAGAAGTGGTATTACTATAGAAATTTTACAGAAATGAAAAACACCGAGAAATATTATGAAAACCCTTTTTGCCAATAAAGTCCATGCTTAGATGAAAAGGAAAATGTCCTTGAAAGATATAAACTACCAAAGTTCACTGAACTGAAGTTCAGAATAGCCTCACAACTATTAAAGAAATTCAAGTTGTAGTTAATGCTTTTCCACAGAGACAATACTATGGCCCAATGTATTCACAGGTGATTTCCATGAAACCATTAAGGGGGAAAATTTTTGCATATAACCTCATTCTATAAAACTAAAATGACCTAGATACAAAACTTGATAATCACTATAAAAGGAAACAACAGACCAAATATTTCTCTTGAATACAGATGCAAGAATTTCAAACATAATTTTATCAAGTCTAGCAATATATAGACATGAATATATATCTGGATTAAATGGGATTTATCCCAAGTATGAAAGTCTGGTTTAACATGTAAAAAATATAATTCACCATATTAACAAACTGATAGAAGAAAAATATATGATTGTTTCAATAAATACAATAAACATTGCCTTCGAGAAAATCTATTGTCCTTTCCTGGTAAAAATTCTCTGCACACTAGGAATACAAGGGAACTTTCTCAACCTGATAAAGGTCATCTACAAAAAAACTACAGTTGACATCATACTTAATGCTTAAAGACTTCTTTTCTTTTCTTTTCTTTTCTTTTCTTTTCTTTTCTTTTCTTTCCATTCCTTTCCTTTCCTTTCATTTCCTTCCCTTTCCTTGACTTTCCTTTTCTTTTCCAATCAAGACAGGAATAAGGTAAGGACATCCATTTCATCACTTCTATACCACATTCAACCTAAACTAGAGGTTCTAATTAGATTAATTAGGTAAGAAAAAGAAGTAAAAGACATGCAAATCAGATGCTAATTTAGTAATGCTAATAATGGGAGCTCAGGGAGCAAACACTTACATAGTCTATGTAGCTTTAAAACCGGTAGCAATTCATTTTAATATAGTTTATACAACTCAGGATCTAAAAATATTTTATTTCAACATATAATCATAAAAAGTTATTAAATTATTTTTCAATAAGTCTTCAAAATTCAGTGTATATTTCAACTTACACTGTATATTTAATTTGAACTAGACACACTGCAAGAGCTCGATCGTTGGATATGTCTAGTGAATATCATATCGGGCAGTGTAATTCTAGATTACACTGTCAATTTGCTATCAGACATGTTATAATATTCTTTACTTCCTTAGTGGAATATGCTTTATCCTCTTTCCTTGAACGATGAAAGTCCTTTTGGTCTATATTTTGTTTTCCTTCTAGATAACAGTAGTTATAAATATACATTCCTGTATTATTCTAAACCCAAACAACAATTCAGGTTCTTACATTAATGATAACTGACTAAATATCTCATTGTTGGGAGAAAACAGGGAATCATGGGCCTTGGAGTGAATTCTAATTGTGTGCCTGATCTAATAGGACACCCATGTGTCAGCTCCAGCCTACCACTGGTCTTTAGAAGGCAGTGCTGCCACATTTTCTCTGTGGTTCAGGAGAACTGAGATGTAGGGACTCTTATGTAAAATCACTAAGTTTATAAATGTTGATCTTATGTTTGTAAGCAACTTCTCCACAACACATAATATTGGCTGTTTATATGTCAAATATCTGACACTGAGGCCATAGTTTTCTGAACAATGAAGGAAACTATTGCAAATACATGGAAAATAACACATAGAAATGCCAAGATCTTGCCTGTATGTATCCCTCAACTTTGTGAATACTCTTGAAATAACAACTCCTCCTTTATTCTTTTTTTATATTACATATATCATACATACCCAAACACCAACACATATATGTGTGTGTATAACTTAAAATCTTAAACTTCCAAGATATATTGCTATATAATTTTAACTCAAAATTGAATGAAATAATATTTACCCTTGTAGTCTTGATTTTACTATATAAAATGATATTCGCCTTGTTTATACACTTCAAAATTACATAGAATTCATGTCTATTCTCTTGAAACTTCCTTTTTAGGCTAAGTCTTTGTTATTTTTTGTGTGTTCTTCTATGAGTACTTCTGATGTAAATATCTCCAGTACCTTAGTATTTAACTAGTTTGCTTTCCATTCATTCAATGACCCACCATATATTTCATCATGAATGTGTCCCAGACAATGAACATAATATAAAAACAAGGCAGAGGTAAGATTATGTTTTTGATACCATTATCATTCCCTCTCACCCCTGGGGAGGGGAGGGGAGAAACTAAACTCATAAACAGTTGAAAACAGTATATCATTAACTCTCAAGTATCCTGCTGTCACTCTTACCTTTGTCTGTACCTCCTTTCTTTCCCCTTCTTAAATTTGAGTGTTTCCCTCTAAGAATCCATAGAAACGTATGTTCTATTATCCTTTATATTAGAAATTAACTCTAAATAATATCAGTTACTAAGGAATAGGGATAATAATTCAGCTTAGAGAAAGACAATATATAGATGATTTCATCTTCCCTCATAGTCAACATCTTCATATTCATATAACAGGCCTTGCTTTTGCTTGGAAAAGTCTGTAACACTTTAATATTCTTTTAGAGTTATCCTTCCTGATAAAATGACTTTGATTGTGGAAGGCAATGATGCAATTCTATACCAAAATTTGCTTTGCATATCCAATAAATATAAGCAAATTCTCCCTTTTTACTATAAAAATAGTTTAAAAAACAAAAACAAACAAATGAACAAACAAACAAACTTGTTAGGATTGTGTCCATAAACTAACAAGAACAAAAGCAAATGAACAAGCAAATAAACCCAAGGAATCACATCTTGTAGTAGATTCAAAACAGGGTGTATTGCTTTTCTTATATAACAAGAAGTCCAATGACAAGGCATATTAGCCAAGAACAACAACTCAGCACTGTCCTCCAGGAAGCCAGTTTTTCTATCTCACAGCTCTGCTGTCTTTGGTGTGTTGGCTTTTGTCCTTAGGTTGTCAGTGATTGCTGCTTTTCTAGACTTCATTTCTGTATCTTGCGCAAGAAGAAAGGGAAGAAGAAATCTGTGTAGCAGTGTTTGCATTTGTTTTTATTTTATGCTTCATTTAGGAAAAAAATGATAAATGTTCCCCCATGACAATGTCCCTTTCTCAGTAGACCTATAGTTATGTCTTTTGTGTAAAAATTTAGTTTCATGGCCCCCAGGCCACAAGGAAGTTTGGAAGACTGAAAAGAAAGGAAGAAAAGAGTTCAAAAAGGTTGTTTGTGAAATAAACTTCAAAGTCTGTCACAACGTTGACATTACAAACTATTACCAACTGATTAGTACGGTTCCCTAACTGAAGAAAAATACTATATTGATGTTTCACTATAGTCAGGTAAATATTCGTTCTCATGACTCCCGCTCATCCTTATAAACCATTTATATAAATTCAAGTTATGTGAGGGTTAATTTTATATATCACTCAGCTATCCTATTTTACCCAGTTACTTAATCAAACACTTATCGAGCTGTTTCTGTGAAGGCATTTTATAGATGTGGTCAAGAGCTATAATCAATTATCTTTAACCAAAATAGGTTACCCTCAATATTGTGGATGGTTCTCATCCAATCAGTTGAAAACCTAAAGAACAAAACTTGAGGTTGCCCAAAGAAGAGGAAATTCTCCAAAGCTACAGCATCAACTCCTGCATCAGTTTCCAGCCTGGTGGCCCTCTGCAGATTTCAGTTTCAGAACTGTAACACCAACAAGTGTCTAGCTTGCCAGCCTGCCCTACCTTCCTTGCTCTAAAACACAGAAGCCAATTCCGTAAAAGCATTCTCTCTGTAGATAGATAGAGAGGCAGGTAGATTGTTAAGTAGGTAGGTAGATAGATATAGATAAGATTAATAAAGATATAAATATCTCCTATTGGTTCTGTTTCTTCTGGAGAATCCTGACTGATACAAGGTATAGATCCAACCAACACATAAGAAGATATTACAACTGTGACTTTAATAAAAAAATTCACAAAAGCAAATGGATTTACAGAACGTAAGTTATTTAATGGGTTATTATATTTAATGAAATTAAAACAATGCCTGGCACATAATAAGTATTATGTAAAAAGTAGTGCATAATAAGTACTATATAAATGCTCTTCATCTTCTCATTATTATTACAATTATCACCATTGTGATCAGGAAGCATAAAACACATTGGCATCGAGATGATTAAAAAGAGGGACACCCTTGTTCCTGAGTTGTGTGGCATATGTTTTAAGGCAATAAACTATCAAATCCACTAATGAAACTAATAGGTTAAGTTTCCCATGTTGCTTGAATTATTTCCCAAGGAAAATTAAATTTTCTTAATAGAAAATCCAATTTTATTTCCAGTAACTTGAAAATCTTAATTAGTGACACAAAAGCCATGTTAAAATTACTTAGATCAGAAATAAACACATCATTATACCAAAATAAACAAACTGAAGAGCTACTGTAGTTTAGTTGACATTCCATACACGGTATCTTGATAAAATAAGATAGGAACAGGCAATTTCAAAAGGAAAGAATTAACATCAATCACATAAATTAAATTGATTAACTTTCATACTTAATCAATCACAGGCATGAATCTTACACAATCTACTGGTGACCTCAGTTACTTTGTTTAATCATGCACACCAATATCAGTGCAATGCTTGATTTTCCAATTAAAACAACTTTACAATTAGATCTAATTAACGTGTTCCAATTAAATAGGTTAAATGCAGCAGTATTCAATAAATTTAAGCCCCCTACTTTTCTCATGGTGAAAAGCTTCTCAAAATTGTTTGGATACGTAATCCTTTTGGTGCCACAGCTTAACAAAAGGAGTATGAAAAGGTCAACAGCTTGGCTCAGAAATAACATAAGCCAGATTTGGTAGAAAAGAACAAGCATCCCAAATTTCTCAATTATCTCCTGGATCATCATATAAGCCCTTCATGATAGCCCCATTAACAATTTGCCAATAGAAGTATTTGTTAAAGGAATATTTGCCCTTTTCACAAATGAAGACCTATTCCCACTTGAAGTCATGCAATTTTATAGTTGTTCTTCATAACTTTTACACAAAGGGAATATGGTTTGTTGGGATTTTGAACAAGTAAACTCTTCCTTTCACCTCTGAAAAGTAACACAAGGTAACTTTCCTTTCCAAAGCTTCCTGTAGGAGGAAATTCAGGTAAGAATATTTTGTTTTTAAGCTTTTGACATAAAATTCTAGACGTTAGACTTTCCACCCCCAGTTTCCTTTCATGAAGAGAGCCCCTGTTCTGAATAATATATTGTAACAAGTAT
The DNA here is from genome assembly GCA_030068075.1 of Paguma larvata. Classification (NCBI taxonomy): domain Eukaryota; kingdom Metazoa; phylum Chordata; class Mammalia; order Carnivora; family Viverridae; genus Paguma; species Paguma larvata. Next base: position 53,305,432 of record CM057826.1, on the reverse strand, counting down.
CAGTAAGTCCCCTTGGAGAATCCGCTGGTCTCAAGGAGCTCTGAGAAGTCACATCAAGTAAAATCCAACTCTCAGGGGCCTCTGGGACGTGGAAAAAGAGCAATAAAGTACTAGCTTCATTCCCATGCCAGATAAAAGATAAGTTTAAAGAGCCTGGACCATTCTGCTATATGTGTATTTTACTGTTTGAATTCTTTCTCAAAGCTTCTCTTGTATCCACCTTATAATGAAACCTATGGAACAAGTGAACATAGTTGTTATATTATAAGCATGCAGTATCTGATTTTTTTTCAGGGAGCTACTTTCTAGTTGTTGTTGGTGGTGGTGTGTTTTTGTTTTTGTTTTTTAGGAAGCACAAAATTTCTATGTTGGTTGGTTGGTTTTTAATCTCTTCTATACTCTTTGCCTTCACTCACTATGAGAGTATACTCAAAAAAAAACCTCTAATTTATAACTGTCAATGCACAGACTGAAGTTCAATAAATTTACATGTTCATTATGAATACAACATTACTTTCTAAAGAAGAGAGACCCGAGTTTTCACGTAATCCAAACTACATACTTGTTAGTGCATCATGCTCTATGTAAAGGTTGCTCTATATGTAAAGGATCATATGTAGAAACTTTGCGACGATTTTTTTAAAATCACAAACAGGGGCCCCTGGGTGGCTCAGTCACCCTGGGTGACTCTCGGTTTTGGCTCAGGTCATTGTCTCACGGTTCATGGTTTGAGCCCCATGTCACACGGGGTTCTCTCTATATTCTTCTCTCTTTGCCCCTCCCTTGCTCGCATTTCTCTCTCAAAATAAATGAAGTAACATTAAAAATTACAAAGTAAATAAATAAAAATTAAAAAACAGATATACATATTGCAGTGTTCACTTCAGACAGGACAGAGTCTATTATTTTTAAATAGAAGTTTTTTATAAACAGGAAAGCAAACTGGGAGAGAAATAAAAACATTCTCCTTCCCCTACATACACCATAATTAGCTATGAATAGATGCCAAGGAAATAGGGAAGGTGTCATTGGCTGGTGGAGAGAGGCCATAGAACGTGGTGTGATGTGCAGACTTAACAGAAATTAGATATATGGGGGAAGATTATTGAAAAGTATTCATAAAATGTATTTCAAGTGCTTAATATTTGCACATAAATCCTACACACACACACACACACAATCACATGCCACAAACAGAAAAACTTGGTATCTGCCATTCTAAATGCTCTAAATGTCTTCAGTGGCGTGAACATAATATCTTAGTAACTGGGAAATAACTCTGATTTTCACATCAAAGACACCACAGTGGATATAGCTTCCAGAAGCTGAATATCTAGGATATATTTCTCTTCTTATAAAATAACAACAACAAAAATGAAGCAAAACAAAAACTTTTTTTTTTTTTTTTTTTTTTGCTTTCTAGAGAAAGAGAGAAAACGAGTGGGGGAGAGGGAGAGAGAGAGAAATAGAGAATCCTAAGCGGACTCCACATTCAATGTGGAGCCCGATGTGAGGCTCAATCTCACAACCCTGAGATCATGACTAGAACCAAAATCAAGAGTCAGATTCTCAACTGACTGAGCCACCCAGGCACCTCAAACAAAAACATTTTATAACCACTAACCCCTTGCTTCTGATGCCCTCATCTGTCAATAAGCAATATATTCAAGAGAACATTCAATTCTAGACCTTCACTGTTACCTGAAGTACACTAAATAAATGGCTTTTCTACCCTCTTTTTGCTTGCTAGCATTTGCAGAGACAATTGAATCATGTATTTAAAACGCATAATTCATAAGTCGTCAAGTATTACTGTAACTAATGCCCTTCCAGTTCTGCAGAAGTTATAAATTTGAACAAAAATAAAGTTTTTGGAGTCACCAGAGTCACATTTATATATCATCTCACCATCAAAATGGCATTTTTTACCTCATTCCAATAGTCAGATGGAAACCTATCAAAGTTCATTCAGCAATTGGCAAGAAAAAAATGGTAGAAGTTTTGATTAATAAGCAAATCAGACCCATCTCTATTGATGTCTACAGTACACCTACATAAATACTCTTTGCTTAGGAGTACTAAGGGTCCTTTTGTTTAAAGAAGTCTCTGTCAAGATGGTTGCCTTCGATTTTGGCAAACTCTTAAAAAAGAAAATAAATCCACATAAGCTGGATGAACTGGTTGGTGCCATACTAAAGTTTGGACTTGTTCTATTAGGAGGGTAGAAAATGAGACATGCATTCCAGGGGGACAACGATGGGCACTGGAGAATAAATAGGAAGTCTAAGTAATCTTGATTGGTAAAGGATCTACTTAGGGTGATAGGACGAGAGGTTAGATTAATAATAAAGTTGGGAATATATGTTGGATTCTATGATTGGACATCAATTCTCTAAACACACCAACTTTAGAGTCAAAAACACCAACTTTTACAATAAAATAATTGATTTTGAGGTTTGGAAATTTTGACTAAAATCAAGAATATCTAATATCAAGAATATCAAGAATAACTAATATCAAGAATAATACTAACATGGATAATGAGAGTACTGTGATAATTTGAGGAGCATTGACCTTTTGTGTCACCCATATCATAGACTTGATATTTTCTTATTGATGGTAAAAATAAATAAAACCCAACCTACCAAACCAAAATGTCACTTGGCCTTATCAGTTTCAGTTTTACATTTTTGTTCTTATTAGAATAATGCTGAGTTTCATACATTTAAAAGAACTTAGCTCCCTAAAAATGCCCCCCCACTTATTACATGGATTTCCTAAAGACATGTCTCCATGTGACTCATAATCACAGTTAGAGTCACCAAGTTATCTCTAGAGTATTCTTTGCCTACTCCAGAATTCATCTATTGACTTTTTTATGCCTTCCAAGTAATTCGAAGGCAAATCACTTTCAATTCAACGTCTGTCATTGTTCATGGGTCTTATGAATTAAACTCCAGTGGTTATGTCAAGAATCTTGTTTCCTTATGTTTCCAACACAGCAGATTTCGGATGCCAGCCAGAATGGGAGAGCATTGAGAATACTTGACTTCTTCTCAGATCTATGCCACACTTTGTTACAGGGATTATGAGAGAAATCTGCTTTGGCCCAAATTTTTAATAAGTCAAAAAGAAAAAAAAAGGAAAGAAAAGAAAAGAAAAGAAAAGAAAGGAAAATTTAACTGCTAGTCCATACGCTTCTCAATATACAAGTTCAAATCTCATTTGACTAGAGTAGGGAAGGAGACAAAAATATATTCTCAATATCTCTACTTTCATCCTCAAAACTCTGTCTCTAAACAAACATATTCTCAAATCATCAAATGCAAATAGAAATTTGAGTTGCTGTGTGAGGAATAAAGAGAGAGATAAGGTTACAGGTCTGAAAAGGAAAATGATTTCATCACACCCAAAATCCCTTATCTGGAATCCTTGGGGCTAGATGGGATTCAGAATTCAAAATGTTTTTTATTTTAAAAAGAGAGCATCCTATACAACATAACACCACATTAATATGCTAGCAAAATGTATGACTATTCATACTAAAATTTAAAAAGAAGACTTTGTATTACTTCCTATCAGTTTAAGTCAAGGGACGTTTTGACACCAAATGATTCACTAAGGTATATTTATTTACATTTGTATTTATATTTATATTTATATATTTATATTATTTAAGACTATTTGGATTTTAGAAATATAGATAAGAGAATATAGACGTGTACCATAGCCTGATAGCCTGTTCATGAACCAAAATAACTTTGCCTAACATTGCTGCTAAACTTTATTTAGTTTGCACAGCGGTGGAAAACTATCTTCTATTAAAAGCCATGGATCTTTTCTTTTTACATAGATAATTACTACAGTGTGATTATCCCTTGTGTTTGGAAATTTAATAGTATCTTAAGAATGAAAATACGAGAATTTATTTCACTATTGTTCCTGTAGCTTTAATGCACATTTACACTTAAATTAATTTTCTTCCCAGGTTAAGAAAGTAAAATCTACCTTGAAAATTTCATTGAAACATTCTTAGATAGTTTTTAGATTTCTATATAGCAGCTGGATGATAATTTTTATTGCCATGCATTATATAATAGAGACGTATTGGATTTTAGAGGATTTAATAAAATGGGAAAGTCACAATATCTAAAAAGAATGGACATAAACGAATGGACATAGAGTGAAAGCCTAATGTCTCATATAGAGAGAAAGACTGAATTCTAACTTGTCTGTCTTTGCTGGGGCCTGACTTCCTTTTTGTTAGCTCAATCCAAACACCACATTTTTGTGAATATGCATCACATTCATTTTGGATTATTTAATTTAACTTCCTTTCCAGATGAACTAGCTTTATTAAATGCTTGCCATGGATGGGCACACAGAGTTTATGCAGGCTATAAATATCTATGATTAGTTTGGTATAGTATATTGCAATCTAAGGTGTAGCAATTATGTATAATATTTTCTCCCAAGCTTGATAAACCATTTGGGAACAAAAAGAAAAAAAAAAAAAAACACCTAGAATGTAATTTATGCAAACCCTATGAAAGTATGACATTTTCACACATTCTCTGAGATCCTGGTCAACTGCACAGATACATACAGAATTTCAGTTGTGAGGTAAAGAGGAAAAAAAAAAAAGTTTGATTCTATGTCATAAAAATGGGTATAACCTAAAATTTATAGGGACACCTGGGTGGCTCAGTTGGTTAAGGATCTGAATTCGGCTCAGGTCACGATCTTGCAGTTCCTGAGTGCAAGCCCTGAGTCAGGATCCGTACTGACAGCTCAGAGCCTGAAGCCTACTCAGGATTCTTTCTCTGCCCCTCTCCTGCTCTCTCTCTGTCTCTCTCTTTCAAAAATAAATAAGCATCACATTGTTTTAATAAAAAAAGTAAAAGAAAAACTATACTACCCATGACACAAATTTTGATACCTCCAACATGGTTACTAATTTTGGTGCAATAAAAAGGTCACCACCACCCAAAGCTTGATGCTCCCACACATACTTAGCTACTACATCAATTATCCTAATATACCTGATATGAGTATACAGCTTAATGTGTCCACACTGCTGAGCTTTTACACAATCTCCAGTCACATCTAAACACTATTAAGATAATATATTCCAATACATATATATATGTATGTATGTATATATATATATATACATATGTATGTATGTATATATAGTATAACTTCTTTATGAAAAGCTGTCTAGGAATTGTAAATAAAAATTAAAACCTCATTTCTGCTTTTCAAGGCCTCACTAAATACTGCAGCAGATGAACAAATAAACATATGCAGGGGAGCCATATTAAATGTCTATAAAGATCTATCTGACATATGAATAGTCCAGATGAGGGAGAAATGCATGCCACGGGGCAGAGCCAAGAATGGATCTGGAAGTATGTAGGATTTGAATAGGATCTTGAAGGACAAATAAGACTTTGAGGAAAAAAAGGAAAAAAAAGGAAAAATTTGGGTTATTCCAGGTGGATGAATAATGTAAGTAGAGTGACAGAAACAAACTGTTTTATGTGTACCTGAGCCACAGTGGAAACAGTACGATGATTCCGAACTAGAGTTTCTGTCCATTCAGATTTCCCTTGTATCTCAAACTGAATATTTTCCAACAAGATATATATTACCAATTCCCAGTCATTTTCTTAATTCTTATGCCACAAACTTCAATAACCATTTTGACTTCTTATTTATTATTCACTAATTTGTTTTCTCATTAATTTATTCAATTCAGGCATGCAGTATTATTTTAAATACATATAATGTACTAAGAAATAAAGGACAAAAACGTGAATAAATTGAAAAGTCTTCTCATGATAAATTCCCAGATAATAAATTATAATACAGGGTATTAGATATATAATAGAAAGTTGTAAAGAATGCTATAGGAGTAATGGCATAATTCTGCTGTTTTGCCAAAATTCACTGTGTACCTACAATGTGGCAAGTAGCCTGCTAATTAATAAGAATTTAAAAATGGATAAGAGCCACCTGGGTGGCTTAGTCAAGTTAAGCCTCTGACTCTTGATATCAGCTCAGGTCATGATCTCATGGTTTGTAAGACAGAGCCCTGTGTTGGGCTGTGTATACACAGTGGGGAACCTGCTTGGGATTCTAACTCTCCCTTTCTCTCTCTCTCTTTCTGCTCCTCCCTTGCTTGTTCTCTCTCTCTCTCAAAATAAATAAACATCAGAAAAAAAAATTAAAGATGAATGAAACTTGGCCAATGCACAAACAGATAATAACAGTGTAAGAAGTAAAAGCTGAGATTGAGGTGTGGCCATTAAAGGGACTGGCTCAATCTATTTCAAGAGAAAACGTTGGTTAACGGACGTTTCATCTCCTATGCGCAGCTTTACTTAACCCATCTTTCCCTTCAAATAGAACCAGTTGTTGAAAAAGTGCTCTGTGAGTACGTTAGGGGCATCACAAAATGCAAACCTGTGGGTTAGTTTAGATTTATACTAGACAGAATCAAAGCAGACAGAAGGCATCAATGCCAGACTTCAGACATGGAGATTCTTAACAATTTCCTTGGAGGAGATTTTGTTGCACTTTTCAAATCCCAGATGTCTACCTGTAAGGGTGTGCTTTTGCCCACCCCCATAGACAAACAGGATAGTCAAGGAGGATGATATGTGAAAGATCACTGGATTTCCGAGGTAGAAAGTCATCAGCGAACTCAGAATAAGAAAACAAGTAGAGTGGCTTGCAGGAAGTTGGGGGGAAGAAAGCAAAATAAGAAAGGGAGGGGAAAGAGTGAATAGTGACTACCTTATCCAGATAAGAAAAAAAGGGAAATGAATGACCTGACTGGAGGAAGAGAGAGATTTAATTTTTACTTATTACCAATAACATCCTTGTTAGACAGTTGATTCCTCAGATACCCTCCAAGTACACCATGTTAGTGCTATGAGCTAGGAGAATTTAAGACTTTTTATTCATCCTAAATACCTACCTGCCTTCCACCTCTCCAAATGTTATGTAATATTCAAGTTCATCTTTCTCTATTCAAGTCCCACCAGATTACTTTAGTTGGTACATACAAATTTAATTCTTTATACTAGTTCTGTGCTACTCTGACACTTAAATCTAATTTGTATCTTCTCGTTGCTTCAGTTGTACCCCTTGACATCTACACGGATCTCTGTCACCATATCTTACATAGCCATGCATACATGTCTTATTGACAACATACCTTATCCACTATACTCAGCTTGTTATTTTAGTACACAATGGATTCAGTTCTGAAGTATTGAATTAGTAATACGCTTTAGTTTTTACCATCTATGCACTGAGTGGACTAGTAGAAATCTACGCTCTCTTGTAAAAATTTAAAAATGTTAATTATTCCCCACCTCGATCTTTATATTTTCTTACTTGAAAGTTCTTATGCTTTCCTTCAGTTTTTACATACTAGTTTCTTCATTTTTTTTGTTACTTATTTTAGTAGGTAATTGTTTCAATTTCTATTATGCCTACTGACCAAGATTACACATAATTTCTGTGTTTCAAAAAAATGTGTTTTTCTTCTTTTCATTTTAAATTATTTTCTTGATGCTTATGACTTCATCTCTACATGTGGATGTGTGTAGGTACATGGTAGATCTGATGATACTAGTTACAACTTATTTGGTTATAAGTGATAGAAACGTAACTCAAATTAGTTTAGGCAAGACAAGGAATACTGGTTTTAAAAGTACTAAAATAAATAAATACATAAATAAATGTTAAGAATAAATTAATTGAAAGTACTATCTCCTATAATCAAAACATTACAAGGTCGGGGTGCATCTGGATTTCAGGTTTAACTGGACACAGGACCTCTATGCTTCTGGGCTGCTTCAGTTAATCATTTTCTATGCACAGCGGCTTAACCCTACAGCGTTTTAACCACTTCAGTGTTCTACCCACTCTATTCATATAGATAGAGATTTAGCTGTCAGTAGCTAACAAGCTTCATATCCCTTAGCTAGTACCATCAAAGAGGAATGAGGAAGAATTCTAACTTAGTTTTAGATTAAAATATATATATGTATATGTATTTAAAGTTACAGGGAATGACTCCCAGAATACATCTCTAGAAACATCAGCAGTGGGAGAATCAAGGATAATAGAGCAGAAATCTGGCAACTGGAGACTTCCTCTGCTCCCATAAAGAAGTAGGTATATCGACCAGGCAGCAAGAGCCATTCATATCTACTACAAATTTACTACACAATGAAAAGGATTTTGTTGGCATTGTTAATCACTGCATTTCCAGAGTCAAGAAGTTAATTATATAATGTTTTTTTCACAATTCAGTGTTGTCAGAGACAGTCTAGTCATCTTTCCCTAGATAATACATCTGTATTTCTGAATTGAGGAAATAGAATATGACATTTCTGCAAATCAAGAAATTTACTAGTATTATATTGCTTCTTCAGAAAACTGTGATAACTTAATATCTATAGTTTACTTGAGCATACTATGGAAAATAGTGGTGGGCAACCAAGTGGCATTGTGGTTAGCAAAAGATCTTTAGAAAGAAATGTATGGAGTAAAATCAGCATAGTTGTCATAAACTGCAACCTGTGAACATCACTTTTAGTAATTCACTAAGTGAGTTGCCTTCCCTGTGTTTATTATAATTTGACTAAACTAATTCTTTTTTCTTAATTTTTTTTAATGTTTATTTATTTATTTATTTTAATTTTTTTAACATTTATTTATTTTTGAGAGACACAGAGACACAGCGTGAGCAGAGGAAGGGCAGAGAGAGAGGGAGATACAGAATCTGAAGCAGGCTCTAGGCTCCGAGCTGTCAGCACAGAGCCCGACGTGGGGCTCGAACTCACAGACCGCGAGATCATGACCTGAGCCGAAGTCGGACGCCCAACCGACTGAGCCACCCAGGTGCCCCAATGTTTATTTATTTTTGAGAGAGAGAGAGAGAGAGAGAGAGACAGAGATAGAGCGTGAGCAAGGGAGGGGCAGAGAGAGAGGGAGATAGAATCTGAAGCAGGCTCCAGGTTCTGAACTGTCAGCACAGAGCTGGAGGCGGGGCTCAAACTCACAAACTGTGAGATGATGACCTGAGCCGAAGTCAGGCGCTTAACTGACTGAGCCACCCAGGCGCCTCTGACTAAACTAATTCCTTAAGGATATAGAAGTGTTAAGAAAAATTATGCTCTGTTGAGGAAAATATATCACAGATCCATATAAATCATTCTATCTTCTAGTTTATATTGTTCTATCTTATCTAACCATCTGACTTTAATATATACATACTTCAAAATAAAACATATAACTTACATTATTTTCTCTCATCTACCTTGATGACTTGGATGCATACATACTTCAAAGTAAAGTACAGAAGATATCTTTAACTAGGGCTGATATACTTCAAGTTTTAAATTTCATTACCAGGAAGAATGTTGTTGTAATATATGTGTTAAAATTTTGTCTGTGCCTAGAGACTACAATGTAGATTTGAAAGTGACTGTTAATCACTGATAATTTAAAAAAGAATAGATTCGACTTAGAATATTTTTTCCTTTTCTAGGAAAATAATGTGTCTTTCTTCTTTAATAAAAATTATATCCCTTATTGGCTCTATCTCAACTTCCTAAATTCCTTCAGGATATTTGAAAACAATGTTTTATTCTTTACCCTCTAATATGTGTTATTTCTTCACTTTTGATCATGATAATTATTATTACTGTTTTTATTATAAAAGAAATGAACCAGCCTTTATTAAGTGTCTTCTTTGTGCCAGACACTGTGCTTAATATTGTCACTCATTTATTTATTATTTAATATTTGTTCATACATTTCTCCAATCAATAAGTATTTACTGGGTTTGTACAGTGCTTTAAGCACCCAAAAAATCATCTTGAAGTTCCTTGTGGTGCAGTAGAGGGAATGTTAACTAAACAGATAGCTAATATATATTGTCAGGTAGTGAGAAGACCCATGAAGAAAAAAAAAAAGTGAAATCTAAGAGATAGAGTAGCAGGTGCTGTTATTTTGGACAGCATGGTCAGGGAAGGTTTATCCAGGAAGTTACACTTTCAGCAGAGACTTGAATGAAATGAGGAAGTAAAATATATGAATGCCTGAAAAATGTTTTTTAGGGATTGAGGCCAAAAAGTACAAACTCTGAATGGAAACTTTTGGAAAGTTGTGTATAGGAGAACAACATAAATTGACTTTCATTGATCAACGGTGGTTAAAAACACAGTTTCTGGAGCTCTTGGGTGACTCAACTGGTTAACTGTCTGACTCTTGATATCAACACAGGTCATGGTCTTGCCATCCTGAGTATGAACTCCGCATCAGATTCCACACTGAATACAGAGTCGGCTTGGGATTCTCTTTCCCTCTCTCTCTGTCCTTTCCCCACTTGCCTTTTCTCTCTCTCTCTCAAAATAATAAATAAACATAAACACACACACACATACACACAATTTCTAAATTCAGACTAAGTGCAGCTATGGCAAGTTACTCTACTTAGAGGGCCTCAGTTTGCCCTTTTAGTTTAAGGCTCATATTCATTCCTTTCTCATAGTTTAGAAATGACAATTGAATAAAGAAATCTACCCAGAGACATTAGCATAGTGTGTGACATATAATGAGTGTCTGAGGAATTTTAGCTATTATTATTAGTCTGTCATTACTTTTTTAATGTTACAAAACAAGGTGATTTCCCTGCCTTTAAAGTAGGATTGTGATAGACGGTTCACGCCTTATAGACAAAACTTCCGGAGAAACTGCATGGCTGAGAAGTGTATACTATCATGTACCTGTATCTACAGAGGTGAAGGCTCTGATTTGGGGGAACTCTACACTCTCTTAGTTACTTTCCATCAAAGGAAGAATAAATTGAGAATGATTAAATTAAGTGAACTGGAGAAAGTCTATTACTAATGTAAATCATTATAAAAGCTTCAGTTGGCAAAGAAGTAAAATACTAGAGAATATAATATAGTATCTTTGGATAGTCTTCTGGTAGACAATTAAATTGCTAGAAGTGAGACAGTACCATTAATAATTGCACATTTCATTTAATATATAATTATTCATTGTGGCCTCGCTAGCTTTCTTAAGCTTAAAAATGGAAGTGACCCTTTTATTCTGACTGTACTTATTCCTCTGAGTATCTAAAACTGTCTCCATTTATCTTCATTCACCTTGTACCTAGTGCATAAGGAAGGGAATACTTCTTTGTCTTTTTGAGACTGGAGTGTCAGATGAAAATATTCATCCCTCCATAAGAAGACAAGAAATTCTTAACTCTCTGGAGATAATAAATATGCTGATTTATTACATGTCTAGTATCCCAAGTGAAAAGGATGGTTATGGAGAGACAATTCTGAAAAACAGAGATGAATTATGATGGAATATAATGATTCTAAAAGAGCCCAATTCTCTATTCAAAATAATCACATATTAAGAAAAATATATAATTATTCAGCACGATGCATAAGGCGACCACCTAATCATTTATTACATGACCAAATGAATGATTATATCCTCTGTTTATAATTTCTTTCAGTAACAAAAAACTTTCATGGTCACTACCTTTTCTGATTAAAATAATAGTAATAATATCTAAGATTTATTGAGAGTGCATACTATATGCTAGATTCCCTTCCAAAAATAATCTCCTTTAATTCTCATAGTAGCTCTGATGAGAATTTTATTGTTTTTCAATAATTTACAGATCAAAAACAGAGATTCAGAAATGCTAAGTAATTTGTCCAAGCTTTCACAGATACTGAGTTATAATACTATTTCCAAATCTACTTCTTAAGTATGACCCTGTAGTTTCTCTTACAAACTTACCCTCTGGCAAGTTAACTGGATGGGTATCATTGTTATTTTGCTGTTGCTGTTTTAAACTTTTAAGTATCTTTTTTTAAAGTAATAGCATCCAAGAAGATAAGTAAATTGCCCATGATGGCATAGTCAATCAGAGGCAACCAGGTCAGGAGTTACACCTGAGAAGAATAAAGTGTCTTTGAATTTTGTGAGTAACAGTCAGATGTTGTTCTTTCATGCAATCAAAAGCAGAAAACACCAAAGATTTTTGAACTTAGAAAATATGTCCCAACCAATTAAAGTTTCTAGGTAGATAAAGGTATTATTATTTCAACCTCATGGCTGGACTAAGTTTACTGTCAGCTAATTTTTTTTTTTTTTGAAATCTTCAAATTGTTTATTCCTTCTAATCACTCAGCTCATATCTCATTTCTGATAGATCTTCCCTGACTCCTTATATAAAATAGTAACTGTCTTCCCTATCTCAATCATTCCCGCTGCATAATTATCACACTAACCCAATATATTATCTTCATAATGCTTACCATTATGTTAACTTATTTATTTACTTGTCATTATCTTTTCTCCCTCACTAGAATATAAATTACACGACAGTGTTACCTTACCTGTTTGGGTTGCTACTCTATCTCTAATGTTTAGAGAAGATACTCATAGAAGATACTAAAAGAAATTACAGTGACTTAATAAATGAGTTCAGTATAATTTCTGAGTTCTACAATACAATGCAGTCACTAATGTGTATTTATGAATGTTTATATGGATGGATACAGATACACAGAAACCCACAGACACAAAAAACAAACACACACACTTAACTGCATTTTTAAAACTGAAATTTCGTGGTTTTAACTCCAGATCTTTAATAAACTATCAGATCGCCAACCATATTGTTAGCACTTGAAAAGACGCCTAATGAAAAATAAATTCAAAGTTATGTCTAATGTCATTAATGAAGGACAACGAGCCAAGAGAGAAAAATCTGTCCCTCAGCCTTCATTAGAAAGCATTTCAAGCCCATCAGACCATAAGCACTTCAGTGTTTGAATTTTGTAAGCAATGGAGGAAGCTTCAAAAGATAATGACTAGAAGACACTCAGTGAAGGAGTAAGGTTAAAGGGTACAGTTTAAAAGAATCCTCAAGGTACCTTGGAAATTATTTAACCAAAAGAACACAGATGGATCTCTTGCTGAATCACGATAATACTCTGGTATACTTTGTTACTTTCTTGCTTAAATTAAAAAAGTTGATTATTTAGGTCCAAATCACAAAATAAGTGACTCAAAAGTAGTATATTTGAGTGAAAAACAAGGAACACCCATTAAATGTAATTATGAGCTTAGTTAATCTAACTCACATCCTCTACACACACAAAAAAATCTCTAGTTGTGGATGTGACCCAAATTCCATCTCTTCATATTACTCATTAGTGGTTCTAATGGATTTGAGCCAAATTTTGAAAAGGCTTTATAAAGCTGATTTTTGATTGCCATCCTTGATCTCATAGGCTTAAGCTTTCTTGGTATTTATCTACACATTACAAACACTGATAAAAGTATACATACAAACTGAGACATTGGTTTATAAAGAAAGCAAAATAATTGTATCAGTTCTGATAACAAAATAATTGGGTCTGGAATTGGGTGCAGGAAGGTTTTCTGAGGAAATTATTCCAAATTTGATTTTAATAATTAGTAAAAGTTCAGTATGATAAAGAGAAGAGAAGGGAAAGGAAGCAGAAAGAACAGCAATGGCGAAAGTTCTTAAGTTACAGGAAACATGGAGCTCTAAAGAAATCAAAAGGGTCAGGTGACCAGAGACTGCAAGGAGCAAAAAGTACTACACAATACAGGAGAGATGAATGACAAAATAATGCCGGACCCTGCAATACGGGTTAAGGACTTTCTGCTTTTCTTTTATATTAGTGAGAAGCAATGAAAAATTTGTGTGTGTGTGTGTGTGTGTATTTACAGGTGGATAATACGTCAAGTTTGGGAAAGAGGTAGTAATGAAAGAGAACCAATTTGGTAGGGTAAACTTATGATTTTTAGGTGTTTTCCAGAGCATTAGATAATGTAGGAAGGAATGCTTTAACCTAATCACTTGCCTTTAAATTGCCAAAATTACCAGCTTGTACTCAGCAGCTTTTTTTTTTTTTAATTTTTTAATGCTTTATTATTTTTGAGAGAGAGAAAGAGCAAGCAGGGGAGATGCAGAGGGAGAGGGAGACACAGTATCCGAAGCAGGCTCCAGGCTCTGAGCTGTCAGCACAGAGCCCAACGCGGGGCTCGAACTCACAAACGGCGAGATCATGACCTGAGCTGAAGTCGAGGCTTAACCGACTTGAGTCACCCAGGCGCTGCAGCAGCTTTTTTAAACTAAGGAATTCATTCCCCAGGATGAATGAAACTGGTGGTTTCACCAATGGTTCCTGTTGTTGGTGATTTAAAATCGAGTCAAACCAGTTATAAAATCATATAATAAATGAAGTAGGATCTGCTGGCTGTCTACCTAACACCCCATCTTCCTTTCCTAGAAACTTACGAGTTCTATATAGGTATCCACCCGTGATCCATACAGCTAATTATCTCAGGGGAATATATAGAATCAGCTACATAATATTGTAAGGCTCAATGCAAAATGAAAATGCACATCCCTTGTTAAAAATTATTAAGAATTTCAAGACGGCACTAGTAGCATCTTAAACTAAGCCAGAGGTCTCATGCTATTGTGCAGACTTCATGGCCATGAGGTTAGCCCTGGGAATTTGGCCTGCAGTAGCCCAAAGAATTAGCCTGATTATACTGGGACTGGTTATTCGGCCAAAATTTCATCAATAAGACATGGGGGGAGGGGGAAGTTTGCACACTGGCTTCTGGAAATTTTCTTATTTCTTAGGAGAGGATGAATAAAGAGATGCTCTCTTTAATTCCTCTTGTTATTCTTTCTAGATTTGATGGCTCTATATTATATTCATCTTGAGTGAAGCAAATTTTTCTGATGGCAAAGACTGGAAATAAAAAGAACTGGTATAGGGATCACATTGTTGTGCCAATAAATCAAACAACCCAGACAGTAATCATGAATCAAGACTTCCTATTACACCAATAATACATTTTCCTTATTTTTTGTCATTTGAGTCAGAGTTCTTATTATTAGAAGGCAGAAACACTCCAAGCAACAAAAATAATACTCTTTCAACGTAATTTGCTGAAATAAGTATCCCTTTTTCAGTGAATAATATCTGTTGCATTGTTAAATATTCTTAGAGCAGTGCATGCTTGGAACAAATGAATATTACCTAGGATAACAGAAGTTGTCAGCTTATTTCTCAAAGATAGAGATCATATAACATAAAATAAGATGCAATAACATTATCTATGTTGGCATATTCTAGGAAAATAAATTTAATTGTAAGATAACTGCAAGGTGAGTAACAACATTCCAGATATGCTTCTTCTAACATTAAATATAATATGTATTTTGATGGTATTTTTGTAAGAAAGTTTTGTAATGAAACCAGATATCATCAGAGCTCTCAAAAGGCAATAGAAAATGACCACACATTGCTATCAGATAAGTGTCAGACAAGAAAATGACAATGAAAATTAATCAGAATAAAATTATGTAAAACAAAGTTGAGAGTGTTTTCCCTGAAGAATTAATTAGAGTAGCTATCCCAATCTGCAACACTCTCTCAATCCATTTCCTTTCAGTTTGTTTATGGTTATATATACCCTTTAAATTTAAACAAACAACAAAAAAGTCCACAGGATCTATTCATTTACTGTAATGAGTCTATAGAATAACAACATGACATTTTGGTCTCCATCCAAAGTTATTTTTAGGAACTGGAGTGAGTACAATGTCGTTGGTCTGGGTTATAGAGACAATAAAGGGGCAAAGTCAAGTTGACTCCAAGTCTGACTCTGAATTGGCCTATATTCTTAATTCCTACAAATCCAAATATTCAATCGCATATAAAATCATAGGAATCTCATGGTGCAAAGCCCACAAAAATGAAGTAGAAACAGAAGCTATCTGGAAGGTTTAGCTAAATCTTAAAAGACAATGATTTTGCTCCTGAGTGAATCTTAAAGGCTAAATGGGTAATCGACATGTAAAAGTAGTAAGTAAACGTCCAATCTGAAAAGGTAACGTACGTAAACATTGACAGCCGTTCTATCTTATAAGTGGTTGTGGAGTTGTTGTGAGTGGTAGAACCTATATTTATTAAGGTTAATTTGACAATATTGTACAAGAGTTCTTGGGGCTGGGAAGACTAGGCAGCATGTTCCTACATGATGATTTTATCCCTGACCCAAAGACAACTTGAAATCCTCTTAGAGAAAAAGAAAAAAATAATTAAAAGCAAAATGGTAAAAGAAAATAATAAATTCAAATACTACTACAATATACAATAAGGAAAATAGATTCCATGTAAATAAATGATTACTATCTAAGTGAATAATAAAGAATGGGATTTAAGACATCCAAAGAATTTAGGATGGATTGGTCAGGGCAGTTATGTCTGTGTAGCAGGAGGATCTGAGCCAGGTTTCAGACGAAAGGTAAACTTATAGGGATAGAACAGCATTCCAGGATGATGAAAAACAATGGGAAAAATATAACAGTAGACAAGTTTAAGTGAAAACAAATGTGAGAAAAATTGAGACTTCACAGAAAGAATAAAGAGAACAAAGTGGGAAGTTCGTCTTGACCACAGGTTTTGACTTTAGAAGTAAACATTGTAGATCTCTCCAGGAATTTATTGAGTGGCATAGTTTTCATGTGGTGCTACTGGGCAGAATGAATTAAATAGGGAGAGTTTAGAGTCAGAGAAAACAGTCAATAGGCAAAGACAACATGACAGATTAGGATATGACTGTGGCAGTGGGTTTGGGAAGAATAAAGGATATTATAAGAAAAGAATCCACAAAAGTTATGAACTGATGAGATAAGAAAATGAGAAATAAAGAGATGTATCATAATTCTAATACCACGGTCACAGAGACAGCAGTAAATATGAAAAGTTGTCTTGAGGTAACAACAGATCATAGAAGTGGAAATACCCAGCCAACCTCCCTGTAATGGAAAGTAGAATATAGCTCTAAGAAATATCCTCATAGAGAAAACTCCTGTGATCATTTGATGAACCCTCTAACGTAGAGAATATGGACAAATTATTGCAGAGACATTTGTGTTTTCTTGACTCAGAGGCACGAGATCACTTTTCTGCCTGAAAATTCCTTGTCTACTTTCCTACCATAAACCTTTTCCTTACCTGTTTTGTGTAAGCACAGAAGTTTTTCCAGCATAGCTCCTTCTGACAATTATAAAGTATTTTCTCTTTTTCGCTCCTTGAATACCTATTTACTCCTTAATCAAATATTCATTGAGTACATACTATGGCCTTTACATCGTTCCAGGTGTAGGGGAACTAGCGGTGAACAGAACAATGTCCTTGCTCTTATAGGTATACTTATATTCTAATTTGTTAGGCAGCCACCCACTCAATCAATTGATAAAACTTATATTCTAGGTGGTGATAAACATGTTTAAGTTAAGTTTATTTTGGATTATGTAATCAGAAAAACCTGGTTGACAAGATGACATTTGATCAGGGACCTAAAGAAAGTGAGTAAACTTACTGGACAAGGAGAATATTCTAGGTAGAGTGACAAGCAATGACCTTGAGCAGGGGCATGCTGAGCATGTTTGAACAAAGAGGCTATGTGATTGGAGTAGAATGGGTGTGTTGGGTTTTTGGTGATAAGAAAGAGTAGGAGAAAAATACAGGAGATCTACATCTTTAGAGTCTTCTAGGTCATGCTGAAGGATTCAAGAAGTCATTCAAGGGTTTGGATTAGAAAGCCAAACTAGTCTGAGTTGCACTGACTAGAATCAGCAGTCTCATTAGCATAAGTGTCATCAAAGAGTAAGGAAGGCCTAGTAACCAGTCGATCTCACTAAGCTATATTAATATGTGGGTGAAAAACATGAAACTGATGGCAGGGTTTTTAGAAAGTGTGTGTTGGGATTGTTGGAAAGATAGGAGACTAAGAAGTAAACAGCCAAGTGAAAGAAAGAGAAAAGGAAAAGACCTGTAGTAGACAGGGTGCCTCTTCCCTCTAGCAGACTGTGTACTCCCCGACTGTGGCTCACACCTGCCCTTCCCCTGGAGAATATTCCTAGGCTAAATGACATCTCAAAGCTTCTCAACTTTCAAAGCTTCCTCACGGCTGATGAGTGACTGACCTGGGGAATAAAGAGCCAGCCCTTTGCCTGCATGAGGGAAGAATTCTGCAGTGCATTTCATGTTATAAGGCTCTTATCTGTAGATCAGACCAAGGCTACATTTTGCCTGAGACCACATCCTTGCTCAGTTCCCCTTTCCTACCACATTTGGTATCACTCCCTTGCTACCAGAGGATTTTCCTAAAGATCACTCCCTCAGTCAGTCAATTTTAGGATTTGCTTTTCATTAACATGACTTAAAACAAGTCTTGTATTTTCTGCCGTTTTCATTTTCCACAGTACCTAATAAAATTCTGAGTATGCCATTAGTGCATAATAAATATTCACTGAATTAAAGAACAGACATCAGGTTTTATATAAGAGTAGAACAGGTATGAAATACTATGTGATATCTTAATATTCTGGGTATTTATTTCTAATTTAAATAATTTGAGTAAAACTGACAGAATAAAATTATATATGCATACATAAATACTTTATTTGTATTTATGGGTAAATTATTTACCCATAAAAATTATGAGTCACCCTTTCTATGTTTAAGATAACTGTATGTATTTGTCCCTTTTTTGTCTATAATACAAATATGAAATTTTGCAAATTAAGTACTTTCTGCCTCCTCTTAAGGCCCTTATTAGATTAATGATGAATATGCTAAACTGCTCACTATCTCCCATGACATTTAACTTTAGTCACCTGACTACCCAGGGACGCTAAGAAAGAATTTGCTTATTTGCTGAGCTTAAGTATTTTAAACCTAATGCACAATATTTAGTGAGATAAATCACAAGAGTCTTTATATTTACTTGGAAGTCCATGATTATAATATTTGGCTTCTTTGGAAAAGACTCATTGGGAAGTTCTATCCTCTACTCAAGTCAGAGAGACTGATTCATTTCCATTATATTGTATATCCCTCCCCCATCTCCTGTCCTCTCCAGTCATCCCAATGATTTTAACTCATTGCCATAAAGAATTTCATGATTTTCTTAGATGTCATCTAGTGTACCATTTTTAGTTTGGTCTCATGCACTTTTAGGTTTTATTTAATTTTATTTTCTCATTGAACTTTCCACCCTATTAACCCTAATATTACACATGTCTCTTGCCACATGCTTTATGATCATATATCCATTTAGAATTGCCAATATAAGTAAAATGTCCTAACTAATTATAAAGTTTATTATAACCATTTCAATGTAATATAACCAGAAATTATTAGCCTCATTAGTTTCATAATATCCTTTCAAGTTTACCCTCTGGTAAGTCAATTTCCACATGGTTTCAAGTATTGGGTTTGGCAGTACTTGCAAAATGCATGTATATGGTCATCTTCCTCAGATTTCTTCTGTGTTTTTTTTTAATATGGAAATCACTGTATGCATTGGCCATTGACTATGTATAAGTTTCTGTGGGTAGAAAGATGACTGTAAGAGCTCCAATGCTTAACTATCTCATTGTTATCCTAAGAAAGTCATATAAAGGTGGCATATAAGGTCACATATAGAATTCAATAATGATTCATGAGAAAACAGTCTTCTTTGGACCTTTCAATTGTTTTCCATTGCTTATAAAATTTTTAAAAATGTCATAACCTGGCATTTGTTAGCAGCTAACCTTCTTTTGTTTCTACTCCCCATATTCACTTTTCTTTTACTTATTACTAAGGAAGTAACCCAAGGTCATTTTAGAAGTGTGTGGGAAAAAAGTAAAAGAAAAGTGAAAATAGCCATAATCACAGTGTGAGAAAGAAAAACTATCATCAACATATTTTTTTTACAAGTTTCCAGTCTGTTTCTATATGTACTTAAAGTCATATTTGGTCACAACATAAGAATAAATATGTTACTGTCATTTTTCTCTTTAGATAAATGAAATGACATTATTTTCTTCTATTGTAAGGATGGCCCGCAATTTAACCAATCTTATAAGATCACGATTTTAATGTGTATGTAGCTTTTTGCTATTATGTTATGATATTTCCATTCACATGAATGCACATGCAAGACTACTCTTAAAGAATGAATACCTAGAGCTGAACTATTGGCAAAAAGAGAGTGAACATGTTTTCATTGGTTTACTAGCTGTTTTTAATTTATTTTGTCCATTAGACTATTGGCACTACTGTGTTTTATCTTGAAAAAATAAATACTTTATATTATCAAAAGTTTGTAATATATGTAAAATCTGTATCTTAGAGTTTATAATTTTCTTGATTATTTAAATTATTTCTTGTTAGGAGCTTTATATTTATATTGTGTGTATGTACTACATTTAGGTCTATATTATTTTTGCGTTTTACGCTTGTTTTCATGCATATGGATGAAATAAGATGAAGGTTATTTATTTTTGTTTTGCATTTAGATATTAAATTATTTCAGCATAATTTGTTGGAAATGTCATTATTTTACTTTTAGTTCTTCACTTATTTTGTCATTTCTGTTGGAATTCGACTGACCACATATTTATGAATCTGTTCTGTTCAAAACATCTATTCATTTACCTTGATGTCAACAGTGCAGTGTCTTGATTACTGTAGGTTCTAATAAGACTTAAAATGATGGTAACTCCTATACAATATTTTTTCTTTTCAAAGATCTGAGGTTATTTGTATTTCCATAAAACGTTTAGAATCAGCTTGTCAATTTATACAAAGAGAAAATAAACTTTTGGGATTTTGATAAGGAGTAAATCTATGAATATAGAAATAATTGACATTTTAATAATCAAATCAATGATTATGATGCATGTCTCTTTTTTATTAAGCATTTCCTTAATTCCTTCATTGATTTTGCAGTTTTCAAAGTACAGGTTTGCAGATTCCTTTCATATCATCCATAAATGTTCCATGTATTTGATTCTATTTTATATTTTAATTTCCGATTATTTATGTCCTAGTATATAGAAATTAAATTGATGTTTGTACACTGTTCTTGTATCTACAATTCAATAGTGATGGCTGTTTATTTCTTAATTATATTCTATAGAGTTTACTTGTAAAATTATCAAGTTAACTTTAATATAAGTTTATTCCTCCTAATCTGTTACTTCTTTATAGATCTCTGTTGTCTTAGTATCTTTATTCGTCTTTACTGTTTCAGTTCATTGGATAGAAAGTACAGAATAAAATAGAATAGAAGTGATAAGAAAGGACCTCTCTGGCTATCTGACTACTGATTTTAGAGGAAAAATATTTAGCTTTCCACATTACTTATGATTTGAACTGTAGGTTTTTCATAGATGTGTTTTTTAGGTCGAACAATTTTCAATCTCCTTCTTGGCCGACAATATTTAATCAGTTTTTTTTATAATCAAGAATTTTTTTCAAGAGCTTTTTCTTTATCCATTCAGATGATCACATAGATTTTTTATTCATTTCTAGTCAGAATTACATTGAGTGATTTTTCTAATGTTTAATTAACTTTGCATTCCTTTGCTACATTTTACTTAGTCATGATATATTATCCTTTGTCTTTTTTTAGATTTTATTTTGTAAAGTTTTGTTTAGTTTTGTACTTATACTCCTGGGGACACTCTCTGTAGTTTTCCTGTAATAGTCTGGTCTGGTTTGGGTGTCAGGGTAATTGAGGCCTGATAGGATAATTTGGGGAACACACCTTATTCTGTTTTTATTTTATTTTTTAAAGAGTTGGGATAGAGTGTGATCTTTGCTTCTTTAAATGTTTTGGAAAATTATCCAGGGAATCCATCTAAAACTGTAAATTTCTTTTTATTTGTTTATCTGTTCATTTTATGTATACAGGCTTATGGTTTTTGACTAAAATTTCAAAACATTTATGTTTATAGAATGATTCGGATTACCTATTCCTTCTTGAGTGAGATTTAGTAGCTTGTGACTTTTTAAAAAGTGCATATTTTATTTAATCTTATACTGTTTCACTATTTAAAGTAGTTATTCAACAAAATCTCTAAGAAATGCATGGCAACTTTCCCTCTTATCTAGAACTGGTGCAGCCTTTTTCCTACTTATACTCCTGATCTTTGTAACTGGATTCTGGGAGGGGGAAATAAGGACTTATGGTATAGATGAAATGCTCACCTGGGACTCTTCCAAATACTTTTTAGTCTACAATATGGTTCCTGGGTTTCTGTGTGTTCCATCTACCATTTTCCCTTCTTGGCCACAGACAGCAGAGGTTGCTTTATCACAGTGATTTCATATTTACCATTGCTAGTACATGAAGGGTTTACTACATCATGGCCAGGTTTTATTTGCAATGTTCACACTGGCAGGCTTGAATTTAGTCACACATGTAACCCAGTATTACCTGAATCCAGGATGGATGATTTGTTTTTGTGCTTAGTCCCATGGCTGGTGTTTTATTTATTTATTTATTTTTTAATTTTCTTTTTTTTTCTGGTTTCACAGAAAAGACAATTCCTATATGGTGTCAGCCATTATGCAGAGAGGCCAGGTCCCATTTTATGCTATGTTTTCCCTGTTCAGATTTCTGTGTGGGTGTTGAGAATCCAGCTTTTAAATCAATGCCTGACTGTGAGTCTTTTCAGCTTCAACTCTAGCTCACTACTGTAGGTCTGAGTTTCCTTCTCATTTCTGGAAGTTGGAGATTACCTTGTATTGCTTTTTTACCTTTTGAACTGCACATTTTCATGTGCAGCTCAATTCATTTTAAATGAATCTTCCATTCTCCATTCAATCCTTGTTATTTTATATATATATAAATACATAAATATATATATATATATGTATATATATATTCACTTTTTGGGAAACACTAAGTAATGGCTAAAAAAGAAAAAAATAATATATATGTGTATATACACATATATATTATTTTATGTATGTTTCCCATAGCCTCCTTGTTTCTAATAACTGTGAATCCCAGAAGCATGTGTGTGTATATATGTATATGTATATGTACATATGTATACATATGTATATGTATAGATATATATATATATCTTTAGGACAAATTTAACGACAACAAAAAAATCAGAATCTCTGTAAAAACAGTGACTCTCAAACATAGGAGAGAAAAACTGTTTTTCCATGATCTACTCATTATTGGTGGTATGGATAAAAATATCTCCTTAAAGCTATTATCATGAGAACTTAAAAATTTGAGATCTTGTCTTAATTCTGTGTGGGAGGACTGCTTCTGACAAGCTTAATTTTTTTTGCTCCAGATAACTCACCTCTCAACTTGTCAAGTCTCTGATGTGAGATTCAGTGTTAAACAAAGAGTCACATTGAAAGACTTACACGAGTGGAAAAGTTTAAAGTAAGGTAAGATACGGCTCTCATTAACGAAGAGAAAAAATTTCTATAACCTCAGAGATGATTCTGTCTCTTTCATGAAAATAATTTACAAATGGGCTTTCTCTAATCTAGTCAAGTCTTTGTTACAACTCTCGATAAATATGAAAGAAGGTCAAATTAATTTATTTTCAGTTCTATCTCAATTCTTCAATCCTGCTTTTGAAAGATTTCTAATATTTTTCCATTTCATATTAACATAAGCTGGAATAATAAATGCCCATTATTTAAACCAATTGAGCCAACGTGTCGATAATGACACCATATCATACAACAGAGAATATGTTTTATGAGGCCTCTCAGACAACTTCTATCAGTCAGACTAAAAAGTCAGGGGTCTGGCTTTCTTAAGGCCCCTCCAGTTCCTTCATTCCCTTTGGAAAATTGCATTGGTGTTTAAATAGCATGGGAATCCAAGTTCAGCTTGATATATCTGTTGCTGTTCTATAGTCTGAAGCTTGACAGACACTGTCTAAGGAGAAATATAAAATGGCAGTGTTTGTGAGAAAACTACAATTGTTTATCAATAGCTCCTTGTCATGGTTGTGAAGCAGCTCAATGCCTAACACATACTGATCATCAATAAAAAGAGCTGATAAAATTAATATCATTTATTATTAATAACATATTAATAATAGCCATTAAAATATCAATATCAAAATCAAGAATAGTTATTCTATTAATGTCCTCTGTACTCTTTTGACATTATTCCCTTTTTCTAAATCTCTCAACACCTTTTTCTTCTGTCTTGTTCAGTAATTCAATT
The DNA here is from genome assembly GCA_030068075.1 of Paguma larvata. NCBI lineage: Eukaryota > Metazoa > Chordata > Mammalia > Carnivora > Viverridae > Paguma > Paguma larvata. The sequence continues at coordinate 53,281,264 of CM057826.1, read as the reverse complement.
CATATAACCTGATGACCCCCATGCCTACGGTAAAAATTTAAGTAAATGCTTCAAAATACCTAGGCTGAAAACTATCATTAGGTTTCAGTGTACAACAGTATATATATTTGTAAATTTCATTCCATTTTACCTTAATTTTTCTTCGTGTATATATCTCTCTAAGACAACTTACAAATCAAAGATCCATGAGATCAAATACTGGATGTCAGGTTAGTGCATCCAAGTCGCCCACACACTACTGGTTATAGACTTAATATGCAATAAGCAGCTGATGATGTTGGTAATGGTAACAGTGATATATCTTCCAGCTCTTTGCGGAAGCTGGATTCCTTCCAATATTTAGATGCAATAAATCTATGACATTTAATAATAGGATTAATGAATTAGATGTTATTAAGGAGTTTAACTTCAAAAAAATAAGCACCATATCATAATGTATTATTTTCTGAAAATACATTTTAACTCCTTGATCTTCACACAACCATGCCTTCCTATATATCAAAATAAAGGACTGTGAATCATTATACATACTCCCACTGAAAAGTCTAGAAAGAACATTTTCAAAGATAACACTGTTCTATACTAAGCCCATTAGTATTATTTGACCAATTTGACTCCTCCTTGTAGTTTAATAACTTACAAATGCCGTTTTTGAAATCTGAGCTATATCTGAGTTTCAGAAACTCAAATGGGCATCTGAAACAACAAAACTTATTCCATACCTTCTCCCCTCAAAAAAATATGATTTCTCAAAAATCACTTTCTTGCTGAGGTCTTGTCCTGTATGTCAAGTTTTTGCCGGAAGCCAATTTTTATTGCCAGGTTATAAACCTCTAAAATAGTAGCTCTATTATGAAAACACTGACACAACCTTAGCCATGGTGATGTGAATGGCACAAGTATAATACACTGAACACAGCATCAGCCATTAGCTCAAATAGCTTGATTATGCCCCATTGTTGTTCATTGTCCCCTATACATTTGCTATAATGCCTGTGGTGCCTTTCAATACTACTTAACTATAGGCTGTCCTTTAGGAAATGTCAGGCACAGCCACCTATGGTGACAAGCAGACATGTGCTAGTTAGCACTAGTTTGTCACTGAGATTTTAACTTGATACAGTTAAATTTTTTTCTATAATAATACACTCCTTTACCAAAAGAACACACGCCCCCAAGCTATACAGCAATGTGAAGCTGCCAACTTACCTCATTATAGCCTATTGTTTTTAGGTAGTTTTCTAATGAGGAAGATGTCTGAATCAATCTGTTGTTTACAGAACAGGGGAAGAAGAAAGATTTTCCCCCAATTTTTTATTTAACTAGTCCTGTAGTCTTAATGGTGCTGGTGCTTTACTTGAATGTGTACCATTATAACACTGGTTTATGGAACCATGTGGTAGATTACAGCCTGATCATATGGAAGTACAATCTTGAGCCTTTGGTGAGTTATCAGTGTGAGCGGAGGTATCGCATCATGTGAAATGAGACATTCTCAAATCTGACTCTCAGAATCTTCCAATAGTTGAGGAAGAAATACCTTGCTGTCTTAAGGGTTGTGAGAAACTCCTAGGAAACATGCTGCAGATAAGTAGAAAAGGATATCTCGAGATCCCTGGCTCATAGCACTGGAGCTAAACAAACATAAGTGCAACTTAATAATATAAATGGCTTTCCTTCTTTCTTTTTTAAATTCACAGACTTCCGTGGGAAATATATGTAAAAGACATACATATGGATTTTGGTAAAGAGAGTCCCAGTACTTTGCATTAACAATACTAATATTGTTATGAACTTTTTTTTCTAGAGTGGTTGGCTTAGAGTGACTGAGAATATTAGTGAATTCTAACAAGATCTATAACTTTTCACACGTGGCTAATAATTTCATGACAACATATCCAACCCCCGAAAATAATGTCTCAATAAATTGTTAGCAGTATGTCCAGATAAAAGGAAATAAGGACATTATTTTGGCGGATTCTCCTTGCTATTAGCCTTCTAATGTGAAACAGGATGTTTGAAATTTGGGTGCATTTGCTTATTTTTGAAGGATCATGAACTGTGAGGCCGGGCCACAATGAAATAGATAATATTCTTCTTCTCCACACACAAAATTTACAAAATTAAATAAGAACATAAGTTTATGCTTTCAATTGGAATTTTAAAAGAAGTCATAGGAACTGTCTTTCCAAACCCAGATGCACACTCAAGAAATGAAACCGTAACATCTGAGTGCATTTATTCCAATACGCACACATCTATTCTGATGCATTCCAATCTGAGTGCATTTATTCCAAAACATGTGTGCACATGCACACACTCACAGACACACACAGTTTAAGTACAGGGGCAGTGATATGACTGCCTAAAACTTAGGACGGTGTATTCATATTTGACTGTTGCCCTAACAAATTAGCACAAATTTAGCAGCTTGAAACAACATTCATTTATTATCTCGCAGGTGCTGTACGTCAGAAGTCCAGCAGGCTCAAAGGGGTCTCTGGAGTCTCCCAAGCAGAAATCAGGTGTCTGCAGGGTTGTGTTCCTTTCTGGAAGCTCCGGAGAAGAATTCATTTCCATGTTCATTTGGATCAATTAGCAGAATGCAGTTTCATGCAGTCGTGTCGCTGAAGTGGGGACACTTCTTTGCTGACCGCCAGCTGAGGGCCTTTCCCAGTTTTTGAGGCCTCCCATGTTCCCTGGCTCATCACCTTCTTTCTCTATCTTCAAAGCCAGTAATAGCAGGCTGGGTACTGCACAGGCCACATTTCCCTAACACACTCATTTCTCTTTCTGATACTCTGCCTTCTTCTCAAGCTTTTTATAGGCCCATGTGATTTCATTGGCCCATCTGGACAATTCAGGATAATCTCCCCATGTAAAGGCGCATAACATTTGTTCCATCTACAAACTTTCTTTTGCCATGGAAGGTAGCATACATGGGAGTAATGGAAGCAGAGAGAGCATAAAAACTAAAACCCTACCTACAATAGAGAGTATTGTATTCTTTAAGTTATTATCACTTTTGTCAAAATACTGTCAGTTACTCAAAAGGAAAAGTTCTAACTATAGTAAGCTAAGTAAAATAATTTTATTTTTTGAGTGGGTTTCCAAACTTTTAGTTTGATCAGGATTATATTACTTTCAAGTCACCTAGTCTTAACAAACTCATTTTTGTTCAAATTTTCTATTCTCTCCTACAATATTAAATTGTGCTCTAGAACCAAACAGGAGTATCTATTCTCAGTCTTTGAATAGTAAAATCTTAAATCTATTTCAAATAGACTGTGGCATCACTGTAAGAAGGGTCATGTCTTACTTACTAATTTCTAGAGACCAAATCAGGATGAAAGAACTCTGTGATCCACATCCTGCTGAAAATAGAGCATAAACAATAGAAACATGTGGTACTTGAAGGTGTCTATATTTTATAACATTTGACCTGTAAAACAGGATGACTCACTGTAGATACCTATTCCATCAGTCTATGGCTGTTTCTATTATATTTCATAGGCATACCATCTCTAAGCATACAGATCTCCAAGAGAATACAAACTACGCAGAAACTTCCTGCTAATAGTAACCTAGCTCGCACAGCAAGCCAGCCACATTCGAAAACAAGACTCCTCAACTGGAATTACGTTGGCATGACAGACACTGCAACATACTTTGAGGAACTCAAGGGGAAACCTCTGAGACAGGATTCTATTCCTTTCACTCTGGTTATCGGATGCATGAGAAGGGGTGGGTGAAGGTGAAAGACTATGATGCACTACCAACTGAAAGTGAAGACTTGAAAAGCACCCTAGTTTGAGCAAATAATGATCAATAATAAATGTTTGGAGGGGAAGGATTGAAAGAAAACATTAAAATATTCTTTTAGTTAAAACAAGTAATACCCTTGGTGGGTGATGGGGGAGACTATGACTCCCTCATTATGCGCATGAGACATTTGGATTAAAAAGCAGAGACGTGGGGCATATGGGTGGCTTAGTCAGTTAAGCGTCCGACTTTGGCTCAGGTCATGATTTCACAGTTCGTGGGTTCGAGCCCCGTGTCAGGCTCTGTGCTGACAGCTCAGAGCCTGGAGTCTGCTTTAGAGTCTGTCTCTCCCTTTCTCTCTGTCAAACTAAATAAACATTAAAAAAAAAAAAAAAAAAAAAGCAGAGACATCTGCAACTTTTTAGATGAGGCTATGGTTACTTTTAGTGCTCCTCCAAAAATATCAAAGGAAGATGATTAAATTGAAAACTTAAATCATATGCCGTGGGCAGTGTGTAAGACATTGTTCTTTGTGAATTTGTAAGGCCATGCTTTCTAAGATATCCTAATAACCCTAGGAAAAGCCACAAGTTATACAAATGTGTTTGGTTTTTCCTCAGAGTATAAGAAAAATGTTCAACCAAATCAATTTCACTTTTTGTAATAAGAAGCTCTTTCCAATTCAGACTTCTTTGGATAATCTTCTTGGGATATCTCTTTTTGTAAAGATTCTGCTTCTCAGAGAATATCCAACTTTATAAAATTTCATGTTTTTCATGTTTTATGTGACATGTGAAATAATTATAATAAAACAGCCCTTAATGTATTTGGGAATATACATAAATTATTGATATTAATGTCATTTCATAATAAAATCTGATTGAAAATCTAGCTTTGGCGATCTTATTTTAAATAATGAGATTTTTAAATACAATCTTTATCTGAAAATCTACACTTGCTCCTTGGGTATTTTTACTACCTACTCACAGCTGATATATGTTCCACTTGTCACTGAAGTCTTATGTATAATACTCTTAGTAACAGGGGGCAATTATTGGGTTAAAGTTGACGCCAACACATTCTTTATCAAGCACAAAAACCTTACCTTGACCTTTATACAATTATTTTTATAAAATGAAGAAATAATGCTTTCCAAAATAGTCACAAAATGATGTGGGCACTGTATTAGTTTAAGGTTAAAAACTCATGACACCGTAAATGAGATGCCTATTTTCCAGTATTCATTTGCATGATTAAAAGGAAATCTTTGCCTAGCCGAAATTTGGGGGCAAATGGTCATAGTATGTATTCATAGTAACAATTTATAATGTCTTGCTTTTAAAATTTTAGTGCATTCAAACATTAGTCAAACTAAAAAATCACGAGATCATGCAATCTCTGCTCTAGGAAAGGCTACTATAAAGCTAGTTTATGCCAACTATGTCTCCATAGCACGGTCTTACTAAAATTTTTCAGACCTAATTCGATCCCTCCAACTCTCTATCAATGATGCGAAAAATCACAAGCCTTTGGCATTTTCAAGTAGCTCCAATTTTCAGAAAGGTTTTTCCATAAAATGAGTCAAAATGGGCTCTTTTCCTTTGGTATTGGAGTTATATAGACTAAGTCTGATGTGTCTTTTTCTTAAGAAAATACTTCCTATATTTTAAAGCTCCTTTGTCTCTGAAGTTATATTTTATTCTTTGTAGACATCTTAATCATTTTAGTCTTGTTTGTTTGTTTGTCTTGTTTTTCTTGTTATTTATTTTTGTTGTTGTTGTTAAGACTTCTCTATCTTCCTTCTTTACTCTGGAAGAGGATGTGAGACAGAGCAGCTGAGATCTCAGTGTATGGAGTTAGTCATGCTGGACTGCGAAACCCTTTTCGGCACACATTAATGGGTTTGGATGAAACTGGTTATTTCATCTCTCCGAGCTTTTATTTCTTCTGCCACCTCCATGACCTCAAAGAACTTATCTAAACTCTCTGAGCCTTTGTTCTCTCCCTTACCATCTACTTAAACTTGAGTAATATATTTACTATTTTTGGACTCCTATTTCCTCATGGAAATAATAGAGTCGCTGTGATATTACCAAAGACAATTAGTGAAAAGTTCTAAAAACAAATTTCTGGAACATAGAAAGCACTTAAAAAAATGCTAGTGTTGCCGTTCTCCTTTTTAATTAATTACATGTGCCAATATGCCTGTCCTCCTTAGCCTGTGTCTTAAAAAAAAAAAAAATAACATGCTGACACAAAAATTAAAATGCTAATAATTTATTTGAAAAACATAAGCCCTGAGTGAGGAGAATGATGCAAGGAAAAGTATGAAATATGTTACTGTGATGTCTACTGCTTTCCAATGAGCTGCAAAGAAATACCAAAGGTCACACAGCGAATTAGTATATTTGCTGTCCTGTGGGATTTCAGTGGAATGTTCACTGTAGAGAACCACACACAGATACTGTACACAGAGGGAACAACGGAAGAAAAATGTATCTGCATGGATATGTTTGACCTCCTGTTTCTTACTGGCCTTTCCATTTCTAGGTTGTTCCATCTTTTTCCCCATGGGCTACACAAGAAGCCAGACCTCAGGGTGTGTGGTACAATATCTCAACCACATCTAGAAGTGAAGGAATGATTCTGCATGCATTAGACTAAATAAGAAGAACAAAAAAAATCTGAGACTACTAGCAAATGCTGCTTTCTCAATGCAATTCTTTTAGAATTACCTAAAATTAGGTGAAATATAATTTGATTAAATTGTTTTATTGTTGTTTTGCCATTACTGTAACTAAAAAATCACGATTAAATTAATCCAGGAGTCACAAAACAAGTTCACATTGTTGACTTATTTTTTACATACATGTAATTAAACCGTTATTATTATTGTCATTATTATTTACTACGGTTTTAACATTGTCAGTGTATGATTCTATCTGTTATGTGATCCTATCCCCCTCATTAAAATTCATCGCCTTACTACTATAGGCATCCTAAGATATGCCCCAAATTTATTTTTCCATATTGAACATTTAAAATCTCTTCACTCTGGGGGTGCCTGAGTGGCTCAGTTGGTTAAGCGTCTGACTTCAGTTCAGGTCATGATCTCACAGTTTGTGAGTTCAAGCCCCATGTCGCGCTTTGTGCTGACAGCTCAAGCCTGGAGCCTGCCTGGGATTCTGTGTCTCCCTCCCTCTCTCTTCCCCTCTACCACTCATGCTCGGTCTCCCTCTCTCTTTCTCTCAAAAATAAATAAACATTAAAAATTTTTTTAAATTAAATCTCTTCACTCTGATCAACTTAAACTATTCATTCCTAAGAAGGTTTCTCTTCTATGTTAACCTTGTTAATCATATGTAGAATAGACTTTTCAAAAATGTATACATGCTTATAGCCAAGCCCTTCCTTAAGAATCACTTAAATGCTATCTTCCTTATAAAGTTGCATCATATCTCCAGACGGAAATTTTTTCTTTCTCCATTAAGCCCTCATAACACTAGCCACTTTCTCTTTATGTTATAGTAATAGATTCATGAGTCTGATTTTCTCTTTCACTATCACTTCCTTTAGATTTGTGTTCATTCAATGCTCATCTATGTATTGTAGATATTAAATCAGCTGCCATGATATCACTGATGTGGAGTTCATTTCTGTTTTCGCTATTACACAAAATACTTGGTAAGCATATATGTGATTGAATGTACTCATTAATCTGCTATTTAAGGTGATATTTATATTTCTTAAAAATGTGTTTTTAGCCCAGAGGCTAGTGAGTGGTTCTGTATTTTTTCAATCAACTAAATTTTTATTTTATAACGAGATGAAGTCCAAATCTCTTCCTATTAATTTAGCTAATTCAAGATGCGGACAGAGATTAGGTTATATGCTAGCCCCCTCAATCATAGGTCTCTATGTCTTTATGTGATACTGAATAGTTAACCCCTTTTGTCTTGAATGCAAAACTGAGTCTTTTCACAAAAATGTTCACAAGAAAGGTTTGTGGTTAGTAGTCTGGATTGAAGATTTAGAGCTATGGAAGATATCACCAAAGAGTCTTCTATTGATTCCTTGTCTGTCTCCTCTTCCCACATCTGCTCCTCCTTTCATCCTTCCCACCAGCTGTGAGGGGCTCTATATCAGTTCCTGTTCAGTTAGATTATAATGTGAGCAACAGGTATAATTTTAAATTTTCTAGGAGCCAGATTTTAAAGAATTTCATAAGGCAGATGCAATTGACTTTAATAAACATTCCATTTAACCCAACATACTCAAAATATTCAACATTTATAATATCAAATTAATAAAATACTTTATATTTCACACTAAGTCTTCAAAGTCTTTATATATTTCATACTTATAGTACATTTCAATTTACACTAATCACATTTCAAGTAGTCAATAATCACGTGTGACTACTATATTCAATAGCCTGACTCTGTTATGCAATCAACTTAGCTTCCTTAAAATCCAACCCCCAAAATTTTATACCCAAACCTCTTGAGTGTTTTCTTCTCTTGCATGTGAATTTTCTTGATGATTACATATGAGTTATCTAACGATATGCTGACATCCTTATTTACTTATGAGTTTTTTTTTAATTTATACTATAAACCTAACTTAGTGTTTAGTATGTATTACTTGAGTAAGACATATATTAGACTTTAACTATACTTTCTTTTAATTCCCTGATCTTTTCACTGTACTCTTTCTTAAGACCTACTGAGCTTTTTCTAATTTGCCGTGATTGTAATGATCTGGGAAACAGTTCAGTATAGTAGAACCTATGCAGATATACATGTGCTAAAGTCTTGGATCTACCTGCAGCAATCTGTATGACTTCAGGTAGTAACTTAGTCTCATTAAAACTGTGATTCTTAATCTGTAAAACAAAGATAAGTATTCAAAAATTCCTCCCACAAAAGGATGTTGCAAGCACAATATAAAAATGTATATCAAAGCATTTTCTAAGTTGTAAAGCACAAAAAAATTGCCAAGAATATGTGGTTATGTTATTTGTTTCAGTTTTGATAAGCTGCCTAATTTTTTCGCCTTTGACTAAAGTAGAACATTGTGCCAACGTTCAAAATAGCTTTTAAAATCCCCTCATAGCTCATAATTTATAGTTTTGAGTCCAGTAACTTATAAAACCACTTGGGATTAATTTTTCCTAAGTATATTAATTTGCTTGTCTACACTGAAGCTTTCTTTTTCTATGTCTTATGGACTAGTAGGGGATTCTGAAAGCAGCTAAATACCTTTAGAGTGTTACTAAGCATTTTAATCCTGGATAGAAAGAAGCAAGGGGAAATTTTTAAAAAGAGAACAGTATAATAAATGTACTTTTGAGTAATTGGATTTATTACAACTGGAAGAATAAGCTTTACCAAGATAAATACCCATTGCAAATCAATATTGTCAGAGTTTCGAATTCACTTAAATATTTTAGTAAATTTATTAGCCCTGTTTTGGCCAAATTACAATTTTTAAAGTCCCCAAACCCAGGAAAAATGAAGATATGAATGCTCTTAAGAAAAGCTTCTCTATTTTTTTTACATGTAAATTAAGTAACAAAAACATAAAATTTCATCTAAATATCACATTATTTACATGTTTTCCAGGAGATTTGTTTTTATTTAAACACAAAAATATCAAGAGCCATTTGGCAAACCCGAAATGCGATCCAAACACTCAAACACATACACACATACACACATGCAATATGAAATACACTTAATGAACGACCTTTGAACAGCACACCTGCTCAGTTAGAAAGCACCAACAAAACAGGTTCAGGGCAACACATTTCATTGCGATCATACAATGGATGAGCTGCTTAATCAACTCCAATACCGTTTGTTCCAGTCTAATCTTGATTTTTGCCAAATATGAACAGGCTCTGGGTTTTGAGTAAAATATCTTATCATGAAGCTTTTAGTAACTTTATACAACTACCTGGATTATCACTACTTTTAAAGATTTCATCTTAATTTATTGTATTTAAAAAATTAGGTTAGTACTTGTAGGAATAATAATTTTTCTAAGCTATTCTGTATATTAACATCATATAATGCCCTATAGTAGTGCATTTTTACAGTCAGTGCCACTTCAATTTTCAGTTGTGTCTTTGCTTATGATTCCTCTAAATTAAGAGCCTTCCATATGCCTGTACAAATACCTAGTGACTTTTCCCTCCTGCCAATTTCATTTGAAGACCTAGTTTTGGTCATCATTCCCTAGTTCAATCTTTGGATGATACTATACTGGTGCAAACTGGTAGAAGCCTATGTTTCTTTTGGTTTTCTTGCATATCACCAGAAGAAAAATCATAAAGTTAAAACCATTTAGATTGCAGGTAAGTTAGGAAATTTTAAAAATATATATAGAAAACGACAACAACAAAAGAAACTAACAAGACCCACAGCCTTTGACTTTTCTTTGATAATAGGACAATATGGCACTTCAACCCATGGCATTAGGGTCCTAAAGCCAAACTAGCAGTCAATAAATATCATGAACCACAACCAACCTGAATTTGATTACTCAGTGGTTATAGAGCTGAAGCCCAAAGCCCCTGAAAAGAATCCTAAGCTTGTGACATTTACAAAGCTGTTTCTAAAGACAAAACAGGTATGAAAGGTCATGACAGACTAAGGCTTTGGGGGGCAGGAGGAGGGAGCTATTCATCCACAGAAAGATTAAAGGATTCAAAGTTGTAGAGAACAAAGTTTGTAATTTTTCTGTATACAAGAGAAGGTTTGTTTGTGATGCATATACCTACCATGTATCTTAAATCTGAAAATAAAATGAAATTAGTATGGGATAATTACATTCCCTCCAATTCATTTTTTCCAGGTCCCCTTTCCTTCATATACCCTATGAATCCCAAGATGAAAGCAAATGGGAAAAAATAGTAAAAACAAAAATAAATAAAGAAACAGAGGAAGTGAGGAAGTGGAGCCCATTGTTTTTACAGATGTCCAGCTATGTAAATTTGGTCCAGCATGATAATTTGGAGACCATATTACATTCTAGAAACTTTGGCTGATAATTCTATATAGTAGATATTTTAGGGGTTCCTTGTTAGCATCCATTCCCTGTCCTTCTCAATAGCTACTGATTTTCTTCAGAAAACCACATGATCTGAGCAGTCTGTCTTAGGCTGAGATCACTAACATAGATCAAACCGATATCAACTATCTAATATTTATTTATATGTTATTCATATAACCTATACAAACCAATAAGCAGAAGCTAATCCCAAATCTGGTCTTTTCATATATTTGGGCTAAAAAACTTGTACTTTTTTGTTTAAATTTGTCTGTATAATGTTTCTGGCTACCAGCTGTAAACAAATGAGTCCTAACTGATCTCTCAGTGTAAACCTTTAGGAATAGCTAAATTAGTGTTATTTAAATTCCATTTTTGTAACTATACTACTATTTTAAAACATGATATGTTCAAAAAATTTTAAATTCCAGAACTGAAATCATCAAAGATTGACTTTGAACAAAAGTACCAATTTTTAGATTACAAAAATGTCTTGACATCAATTATCATGAGCTTTTAATTAATGTCTCAAGCAGAGAATAGCCATCAGCACATTAGTTAATTGGCATTTTCTTCATATTTGTATATTATCAAATTTTAACATTGACTTTAACTAAAGCCACCTGCTTCCATTGTATTAATTATTAATAGTCATAAAATAAAGTTTTACTGAATGATTTTCACACATTTGTGGTTTTCAAAGTAATATCCTGGTCAACATAACTATATTTGTTTTATGTATGCATTTATAAAAATATGTATTTATGCAATAGATATAAAGTATCATTTATCCTAATAAAGCATTGGTCATCACAATATAAACTTACAAACAAGACTCAGGTCTATTCTTTTTTTTTTTTTTTTTAATAAACATGAATGAAATAATTATTTGTGTCTGTAGTAAAATCACTTAAATTTTCTGGATATGTACTCATTATCTACAAAAAGAGTAGAGTGAACTATATACTCACTAGTTTCTTTCCCAACTTCAAGCTATATAATGTAAGGAATCTAAAATGATCACTTCTCCAAAACTTTGCCTCAGAATGAACTCCTTATGTCCAGGCTAATAATCAAAATACTTGGAAATGTGACAATAAAACCTTTCAATTGCTACTAATAGTAGGTAAAGACTGTTAATTTATAATGTGTATATTTTATTAAAAATTGGCAAAAACAAATTAAGTTCTGAGGCTCCAAATATTTGCAGTAAACATTTGTATTTTGTCAACAGTTTAAAACTAATGAAAGAAAGGGAGTTGAAAAACTACTACAAAAAGTAGATACACTCTAAATAATAAAAGCTTACTTTACTATTGCCCCAGATGCAAAAGCTGTAGTAAAGATGATTAAAAACGAGAAAAGGAAACAGTATTTGCATTCATTCTGGTAATAGAATATGAAATTAAAGCATGAAGGGATTAATGTTTTAAAGCTTGACTTGCAGTGATAAAGCTAAGGTATTAGAACAGACGACATAACCGTTACAGGATAGACAAGCAAAAAAAAGCAGCGAATGCCTTCAAGATGAGCAAGTCAACCTAGAATGGAATTACAAAATGATTAATCAATACAAATGAGAAACTGTACAAGGAAAGAGAGCTTGGTGAGACTTCTTATGGGACTCAACACTGCGGCCGCTTAAAGATAATGAAAGGAGCCCGGCAAAGCCAAAGAAATGCTTTCATTCCGTAGCAAAGTCATTTGTGAACAGTTTAAATTACCCTAATCACCTCCCCTCCAGCCGTCAGTAGGCTCTGACTCTTTAGTTATTTAAAAAAAGGAGTTTGGGGAAATGAGTTCTGCGAATCTAAGCTGCAAAATAATTATACACACACCATTTTAGCATTTTAACAATGCAATCCCAAACATTTGTTCTCATTAGAATGCAAATCGACTCATTTAATAATCCCACAAGAGAATTCCACCACACTCAGCTTAAAAAGCGCAATGGTATTCAAAATATTATTAATAAATGCCAAGTATGGAAAAGCCAGTTTGCTTTGCCAACAGCTCAGGCTAGATAAAAGAAATATACTTACATTTCCAACCTTTTTTTTGTGTGTTGTTTTTTTGACCAAATTTAGTTTAATTGAAATTTAACAGTTGAACTGGTCTAGGACAGACTTCAAAACAGGAAAAAAAAAAAATCAAGGTGACAATCCCCTCTGTCTGGCACATAAACTTTCACACTCGATCCCAGAGTCACAGCTTATCATGCAAACCAAAGACATCCATTTATCCTGAGTAGTGTCTCATTTCATTACTCTAAATAGTTACTAATTGTCTTAACCCATGGTAGACAGGAGACAGTTTGGGATTTCGTTATGTCCTAAATTGCAAACTTGAAATAAGAATTAAAATTTATCAATGTGAGCTATATTTAGCAAGAGTCTTCTGTAAGAATAATACTTTTTTTCAAAAAATACAGTTTTGGCCCTAAACAACCCACAAAGCTTTTTTTACATAGCTAACACTGCAAAATGAGTATTATACACAGCTTGAATCATAACATAAATTGATTCCCCAAGACTTTTATTTTAAAAGAGTCTTCTAGACCATTTTTCAATTAACAACATTACTGACATATGGAATGGACATAATTTTAGTAAAATTCAGTCATCAATTCACTCACTTTTAATTCGAATTTTTATATGAAAGTCACTGTCCTATTTTATGTCTTCATTATCAAAGTGTCTTTCTCTTAATTTCTTGCTTGTATCTGAGTCTCCTTTTCCTTTGTATTTTGAGGTATTATGGAAACTACTAATCAATTTTCTAACTCATCATACATGCACTCAGAAAGGATTTAAATGTACGCACAGAGGCCAATGGCTAAAAGTGCTGCCCTTTAGAGAAGTAATGCCATTTAAAAAAATATGAGAACGGATTTTCAGACACAAAGAGAGAGCCAAATATCTGTTTTGCATATTCTTTGTGAGGGGGTAAGAGTAACAGTGTAGAGGGGATTATTTTATTGAATCATCAAAACCAGAAATAACTAAATCAATGACTATATACATAAGTGAATATGTACATACATCCACATGAACACACACACACACACACACACCCCAGAATAACACCTGAGTTATTTTCCCAATCTACTGTGATCAAATGTATATATGATTCAGTTGCAAACAATTAGACAGACTATGATCCAAGTCTGCTAGTAAATGCCCATTTATTATATTCAGACTTTTGCATGCATATTCAGAATTTGAAGCTAAATACAGTATGGTTTAGATGGTTTATTTTATACAAACATTTATAGAACAGAAAAAATACTCTTAAAATGGCTTATGAACTAAATTGTGTTCTTCTAAATTCATATGTTGAAGCCTTAACTCTCACTGTGACTACCTTTGGAAATAGAGCCTTTAAGGAGATACTTATTAAACAAAGTCATAAGAGTAGGGCCCTAATCCAATACTGACCCTAATCCAATCCCAGTGTCCTTAAAAGAAGAGGAAGAGACATCAAGGATGCGTGTGCACAGTCACAAGGCCATGTGAGGGCACAATGAGAAGGTGACCATCTGCAAGCCAAGGAAAGAGGCCTCAGAAAAAAACAAATCTGCCAACACCTCAATCTTGGACTTTTAGCCTCTAGAACTGTGAGAAAATAAATTTATGTTGTTTAAGCCTCCTAGAATGTGGAATTTTGTTATGGAAGCATGAGCTAGCTAATACAGAATGTCATCTTACTCAAAATTCCTTAGGCATATTCTGTACCTTTCTCAGACTATACACGCAGATTAACAGAAAGAACAGATAGTCCCGAGAAGATGCCAGAGGAAGAATGAAGTCTTTTATTAAGTACAAGGATTAGAATGGTATTCAAATTAGTAATTCAGGAATCAAAAGATGGATAGTTGGGGATAATTAGGTAAAAATGGTGATATTTATCTATTTGAGATAAGGGTCTAAAATAATTTCCCAAAGCAGTTGTATTATAATTCTTAAACTGAACCTATTATGTTTCTCGTTTTGATGAATAACAGATATTAAGAAGTAAACTATGATGGATTCCGTGTAGAGAGACTCCTAAGAATAAGGGAGAAAAAACATACATTGTGCTCTTCTTTGTCGGTCAACAACAGAATACCACTCCAATGTAATCTGTAACAAAGGCAAGAGCAATGTTCTTTTAATCTAACAAAGTCAGAAAAATAAGATGATCTCCAAAAACAATAGTTAGGACAAGTCTCCTCCACTGTAATTGATGGGTAACGGTAATCACCCTCATTGCAAACCACTGACGTCAGTTAGTATCTACATACCAACCTCATCCCAGATGTTAAGACATGCAGATCAATATCCCAAGACTTTTCTCTACAGTAGAGGACATTTCAATGAAAATAAATGGATCCCACCATACTATTTTCCTAGATACTAGCAAATATAAAAGTAGAAGTGACTATCGAAAAAGGGGATGAATAGGTGCTGATTCGTTTCGAGAGGGGTAGTTGTCTTTAATTATATTCCCCTCTAGATGCATTCTGTAATGCATGCACTCCTGAGTCATCTGTTATTTGGGGATGGAGAAAGACAACTTTCCAAACAATTCTGAAGGAAGCGGGGGTTAAGTCCTAGAAGAGGAGTCTGAAAAAGCACTGGATGACTGACAGTCACAGACAAGAAGGAAGGAAAGATCAAAGGCAAACTGTCCACTGCACTTTTGCTTTGCTTGCTTGTAATTTCAAATCAGACATTCTCGGGGTTGTAAGAAATCAAAATGATTGCCGACAATTTAGGGATCCTCTGTACTGCTGTGCCACAAACCAGAGGGGAGAGCAATAGAAATGCTTTCAAGAAGCTCACCCAGAACCTCCTTGAAGTATTCCTACTAAAACCTAAATCAACAAAGTTTCTAGCAATAACAACCATTATCAGAACTAGGAGGGAAAAGAACACAGTAAATAATGCTACAAGGAAGCAAAGAGACAAAGGCAGAACATGGGGCATTCTGGAATGAATGAAATATTCACTTTGATAATTGGGCTAATGGCACAGGGACAATGACTTTTATAAGAAAATATTACTTTTTTGTTTAAATTTTTTAATGCTTTGTTTATTTTTGAGAGAGAGAAAGAACAAGAGAGAGAGAGAGAGAGAGAGAGAGAGAGAGTGAGCATGAGTGGGGAAGGGGCAGAGAGAGAGGGAGACACAGAATCCGAAGCCAACTCCAGGCTCTGAGCTGTCAGCACAGAGCCCAATGTGGGGCTTGAACTCACAGACCATGAGATCATGACCTGAGCTGAAGTCGGCCACTTAACCGACTGAGCCGCCCAGACGCCCCCAAAATATTACTTTTTAAAGAGATATACTGAAATGTAGACGGGTTAAGCATCATGTCCGGAATTTATGTTAAAGTGATTCAGTAAAATTGAGCAAAGATATACGTGGAGCTAATGCAACAAACCTTGATAATTCTGAACGCGGATAATGAATATATAGGTGTTGTTCTAGTTCTCAAATATTTTATATTTAAAGTTTTTCATGATGAAACAATGAGGAAGCCAAACTGAAAGAACAATATCAAGTGAATCAGTCCAAAGTGTTGCAAAGCCACTAGAAGACAGAATCATTTCCAAGCCAGCCAGAGTCCTCTGTACCCTGATGAAATAGATTATCAAATCAAAAAATACGGCACTCATCAGGGAGGTTGGAGAGTTAAGAGGATTCACAGACACAAACACTGACAGTGCCCATCCAATCATTATCAAGATCGCAGGAAGTGCTCGACATCGGATCCTCAGTATTTCTTCTCTTAGTACAATATATTTTCTTTCCTGAGATGACTCAAGAACGGAGGCATCAACCTGGTGGACTACAGGATACTGCTGGCAGGTCTTATCTGGTCCATATGGTGTCTTTTTTTTTTTAATGTTTTTTTTTTTTTTTTTTTTGAGAGTGCGCAAGCAGGGGAGGGGTAGAGAGAGGGGAACAGGGGATCTGAAGCTGGCTCTGCACTGACAGCAGCGAGCCTACATGGGGTTAGAACTCACAAGGCATGAGATCCTGACCTGAGCAGAAGTCAGATGTTCAACTGACTGAACCACCAAGATTCCCCCACAAACGGTCTTTTTAAACCTGTTTTACTTTACATATAAACATTTTTTTAATCTCTCCTGAAAAAATCAAGATGATTTGGTTTTATTTTCCAGGGTCATCATTTAAGGAGACTGAGGAGCAACTGCTCCTTAAGACACTGGCACACGCTCTCCAGTCTCCAGGAATGGCTAATGATTTATTACAGTATAATTTCAATGTTCAGCATTGTCAGCCAGGTTCCAGTAGGCATTTATTTTGGGACAACTGATGTGCTGTGTTCCATACTACTCCTACAAAAGCTTTCATTACACATGGATGAAATAACGGCATAAGCTTTCTGCATCAGATTCCACTTAACATTCAGGTCATCATGTTCTATATTTCTGATTCCATGCTTACTATGTAATCTTGCAGTTCTTGTGAAAAGCTATTTAGAGTGTATACATTTGTGATACATGGGCAATCCTACATTTTAATCTCGGTTCTTGACTCCTTGACCTCAAGCCCTTTATACCTAAGTTTACTAATTATTCATATGGGAATAATAACTATAGCTGTTCATAAAGCTGTTTTGGATATTAAATAAAATAATGCATATGAAGCATTTGCTCTAAAATGGCATATATTAAAAAACAGAAACTGTTACTATTATTAGAAGTAGTAGTAATAATAGTGGTAATATTTCATGGGAATTGAGTATGTTTTTGTTCTACGACTGCAAGGTTTTAAGGCAAATTAGTAAACTGTTTTTCAGATATGATTCAGCTTTTCATGTTGTTTGATCATACAAGGGAAATAGACTGACCAGGGAAAAATGACATGTACCAGTTATCAACTTACCACTTCTTAGCTCTAACTCTATCCTTCTTTACACAACTCTGTGCACCTGGAGCTAGATATTGTCAACATTCCTCTCTTACCAGTTGGCAAAATGTTAGACCAACAGAGTAGGGCAAAATGAAGGGGCTTCTCTTCTAGGTGTGGTATTTGCTTTCTTGCACCTGAGGTGCTGCTTTCTTACCAAAAAATGAAGGTATGCGAGAGATTCGGAGGTGTCCAACATCTAGTGACTTTCTCTAGCATCTTACTGGAAGTTTCCCAGTAAGTTTTAATCATAGTCCACAAGGGTTGCTTCCAAGTAAGTTTCACCAGAATTCTGGTGAGTCTTCAATATTAATGTTGCCAGCAGTAGAAAAGTACCTCAAGCATCCTAGTGTGTAGTTTCTTGTTGCCATTCCTGATCTATAACACCTCAGCACCATTTCCACCACTGAAAGGAGGAGAGACACACCCCCTGCAACAAAGCTTAAATCTCAGTTTGAGGGAGGATATTGAGCTCCTCCAACTTGGTTCCTTCCTTAGATACTCCTGCCTCAACATTAGAGGTAACAATTATTCATTAAATCCACTATTCCTGCATTCTTGGGACTTTAGACACCTCAGAAAATAATTCCTTGTTACTAGTTAATAATTTTTCTAGTTAATTTCCTAGTAAATTTTCTAGTAAATTTCTCTATAGAGATAGATCTATAGGTAGTTGGATACATTGATGAATCATAGATAGATAGATAGATACAGCAATAAACATATATTGTTCTGATCCAGAGAGTATCCTTCGCTCATTTACGCTGGTAGTGTTTACTTCACTTTCTTGGAGAACGGTCCTTTCCTGCAATATTTCCAGTCCTGCAGCAACTACCAATCACCATCCCACCTTCTACTCCCAAGTCGTGGTTAACACATGACACAGACTAGACCAATCATAGCTCTTCATCTATCTGACCACATTGATTATTTCTGGATTGGTCTAGGGATCCAATACAGAACAAGTACAGTCTCCCCTTAGGATAATACATTTGAATAAATGGAAAAATAAGTTTTTCCTTTCCTCTTACATTACCAACTCTAACGATGTGGAACTCCTTCCTGTGACAAATCTGATTGGAAACACACACACACCAAACAAACAAAACAAACAAACAAAAAACAAAACAAGAGCAAGATGGATTTTGATAGGAGTTAGGAGGGAAAAGAAGGAAAAAAAGGGATCATTTCTAGGTCAATAGCATCACTAAAGTTCTTCAATTTCCTGGGTCATCTTTCACCTTGGAACTTGCAATTCCATGAACCAACTTTTTTTTAATCTTATTTTATTTTGTATGCTATTTGAGTTTTTGCAACTAAAATAACCTGAACTAATTCCACTGTTAATGAATAAATTGAAATCATATACTATCTCAATATCATAGTGATTCAGGATTCTTGAGTACTATTCCAAAGGTATGGAAAGAAAAAAAAATTAAAAATAAATCTTTTTACTTTCAATACAGAAAACTATATCCAAATAGCTTTTTCATACCCAAGCAATATTATATATTTCTGGGTATTTTTTAATTTATTTACATGTATTGAGCAATATGAGAACCTTCTGCAGAGCATCTCTGAAAATGTGCTGTTACTGATAGAACTCTTCCAGAAAAAGGGAACTCCGGACACCAAATAGGTCATCCAGCTTTAGCTTTGAATACTATTGTTTTAATTAATGTAGTTTCTGCAACTATCGTATCACTTCCAAGCATAGATTCTGTTTCTAACCCTTGGGCTATACAGAAAAAGGCTAATTCTCCCTTTACAAAAACCATAGACAAGCAACAACAACAACAACAACAACAAAAGCCATAGATCAATTTTAGGGCATAAATGTCAAGAAACTGTCATAACAGATTTTCGGCTAAAGTCTGATAGCTAAATAAGTGACTTAATATCACCAAGGTGTATTCCTTTATTTTCACTATTATTTACATTATTCGAGTTCTTCAAATTGATTCATATTTCTCTTCACTACAATGCCTCTTAGCAGCAACTCTAAACAGTATGCTAACCTTTATGCACAAAGTTAGCCTTACTGCTATCTTCATACTTTTAAATATATTATTTCCCCTTGGCATGGTATTTAGTGAACTTCAGTCCCATGCAAACTCATATGGTTTCTTGTTTTAAAAGGCAACTAAAATCTCACAATTTCCAGAAGCTCTTTTTTTGAAAACCTCTACTCAGCTCCATTCTTGCATCTCCTGCTCTCTCTTGGCTTGAGTGTATTTAGCGTACACTTCTTACTGACTCCATATTTGGACGTTTCAATTTTAAATGAATACTCTATTTATATTTTATAGATTATTTTAGAACATGAATTGAGTCTATTAGGTTTTAGACCCATTACTTTGTCTTGTCAAGTTATACACTAAGAATTGGCTCCAGGGGCACCTGGGTGGTTCAGCTGGTTAAACTCCTGACTTTTGGTTTCAGCTCAGGTCAAGGTCTCATGATTCGTGAGTTTGAACTCTGCGTCAGGCTCTGCACTGACAGCATGGAGCTGGCTTGGGATTCTTCTCTCTTCTTCTCTCTCTGCCTCTCTCCTGCCTGTGTTCTCTCAAAATAAATAAATAAACTTAAATAAAAAAAAGCATGAGCCCCATACCAACATAAAAGTGAGAAGGGGAATCCACTGATAGATGATAGACTTACACTTGAACAAAGAATCAAGGGGGAGATTTTCATTTTGCTTTCATTCACATAATATTGCACATGTTTTTTTGTAATATGTTGTCATGTAGGTTCCATTACTAGAATATAATGTTACAATATGTTCGCACATAGCAAGTTTATATAAGAAAAGAAATTTAGCCAAATAATTTTTTTTCTGCTTCCAAAAACACAATGGATGGCATTTTCCTTATTAGAAAACATTAATGTTTTTCATAAAATAGTGAAAATATTGAAATTTGGTCACATTATTAGAGGTGTTTTCTTCCTTTGGTAAAACTAAACATTATTATATTTTATGCCTGATTCTTTTAATCATCAAAATATATGGGATATGATTTTTAACAGACTCCAAAATACCTTATTGTATGTCTTTGGATTTCAATTTTAAGTATCAGTAATGTTATGAGAACATAAGTTTATTTCCATATACATATGTGTATGGACATTGTCCCTTCCATTTCTAGAACACTCTCATTATAGTTTCTAAAGACCCAATCATAATAATTATGTTTTAATTAGCCTAATGTCATACTTTGTTCCCTTAAAAAGCATTAATGCAATATTGAAGATTAAAATTGTATTTTATTTCAGGTAATCCAGAGATAATATTCATTCATTCATTTGAATTTTTTTACCTTTTGACCCCCTTCACCCATTTCTCCCACTCCCAACACTATCCTCCCTGCCTCTGCCAACCACTAATCTATTCCCTGTATATATGAATTTTTTTTAAGTTTCCACATATATGAGAAAACATACAGTTATATGCCTTTGTTTGACACATTTCAGTTAGGTTAATGTCCTCAAAGTCCACCCATGTTGTTGCCAATTGTCAGAATTCATTCTTTATAAGGGCTGAATAATATATATACACTACAACTTCTTCGTCCATTCATCTATTGGTGGACACTTAGATTGTTTCCATATCTAGATTATTGCAAATAATCCTGCAATCAATACAGAGGTGCATGTATCTTTTTGAGTTAGTGTTTTCATTCTCTTCGGATAAACATCCAGAAGTGAAAGTGCTGGATAATGTGGTAGTTCTATTTTAAAATTTTTGATGAACTGTAGTGGCAGCACCAATTTACATTCCCACCAACACTATATGAGGATTTCTTTTTTCCACATCCTTGGCAACACTTGTTTTTTCTTGTCTTTCTGATAACAGACACTGTAACAGGCATGAGGTGCTTTCTCATTGTGATTCTGATATGCACTCCCCTGATGACTAGTGATGTTGAGCATCTTTTCATGTACCTATGGCCATTTATATGTCTTTATTTTTCACTTGGAAAATAGTCTATTCATATCTTCTGCTTATTTTTACATACATTGTGTTTTTTTGCTATTGAGTTGTATGAATTCTTTATATATTTTAGATACTAGTTTCTCTTTTTTGTTAATTTTTATTATTTATTTTAAGAGAGACAGAAAGAGTGGGGGGGACAGAGAGAGAGGAGAAGGAGAATCCCAAGAAGGCTCTCTGTGGTCAGTGCACAGAGCCCGACATGGAACTCCAACCCACAAAACTGTGGGAGCACAACCTGAGCCAAAATTAAGAGTCAGATGCTTAATCAACTGAGGTAACTATAAACCCCTGGGGACTAGCTTTTTACCAGTTGTATGATTTGCAAATATTTTTTCCCATTCAGTAGGCTGCCATTTTGTTTTGATAGTTTCCTTTGCTGTGTTTATTTTTGCTTTCAATTGCTTTTGCTTTTGGTGTCAGATTCAAAAAAAAGAAAAAGAAAACCATCACTACATCCTATGTCAAAAAGCTTACCAACTATGTTTTCTTCTAGGAGTTTTATGGTTTCAGGACTTATGTTCAAGTCTTTAACCTTTGAGTTAATATTTGTGTGTGGTGAAGGATGGTGTTTAATTTTCATTCTTTTGCGTGTGGCTATCCAGTCTTCCCGCCACCATTTATTGAAAGGAGTGTCCTTTCAACATTTACATTTTGACCCCTTTGTCATTAATTATTTAATCATGTATGTATGGGTTTATTTCTCAACTCTTTAATCTGTTCCAGTAAACTATGTGGTTGTTTTTATACCAATGCCGTACTGATATAATTGCTGTAGCTTTGTAATTTAATTTGAAATTAGGTACCATGATGCCTCAGGTTTAGTTTTTTTTTCAAGATTCTGTTGGCTATCTTTTCTAGTCCTATATACATTTTAGGATTGTGGATTCCACTTTGGTGACAAACGTCATTGGAATTTGGTAAGAATTGCACTGAATCTGTATATTGCCTTTATGTAATACTGAGGAGTATAATTTTATTTTAACTTAACTATAAACTCCTTGAAGTCAGGGATTATTTCTTAAAATTCTTTAGAGCATAAAGTTACAGAGCAGTGTTAAATTTTACCGATGGGTAACTCTTTTAGATTTTAGTAAGGTGTCAATCAATAAGTAAAGCAGGCATATGTGTATTGTTTATTCTTTCTCATTCATGAAAAATATAAGATTATTCTAGTAATATTTACTTATTATGATTTCATTTCAAATTTTTCTGAGTATAAGTGATTTGTGGAGTCTATTTTTGCTTTTACCTTTTCTACTCCTAAGCAATCAAACATTACAGAATGTGCAATTTACTCCTGGGTTGGGGAAGTGTCCCTGCTTGCATAGGTTTTGTTTTATTCATGCTTTCAACCATCATAGACATGCAATTATTACACAACTGTCTTAAAACCATCAAAACAGTCAGTTATTTATATAAAAGAAAAAAAAACCTACCCATACACATTTCCAGATTAAACTGCTGAGACACTTTTATTCTGATTTAACATTTGTATTTCTAAGTAATTATTAGCCTACTCCTCGCAGGATAGATTTCTTAATCTATCCTACAGGTAGGTATGTTCATTATTATCACACTCATATTTCCTAAATATTAAAAATAAAGTGTTGTGGCTTGCAAATTATTTACTGACTATTCAGAATGAATCTAAGTTAGTTACATTCATTTTTTGTTAAAGTAATCAACTAGATGGACATAGAAAACAAAACCAGTGAATTCAGTCCTCAACACTGTTAAAAATTAGGGGTTTTTGTTGTTGTTGCTGTTGTGCATTTGGCCACAAAACACCTGAATATGAGGAATTTAAGCGAACTTTTGCACTTGCATAAATACAAATGTAGTCTGAGTCTATCTGGAACACATTAGACTGTGAAATAGTAAATATCTTGTTCACTTGTACCTACCGATACATAAAAAGGTGAGCTCCTTACATGAGTTTATGATTAGCATGCGAGTGTTTTAATTCCATACAGCTTATAGCTTGGCTAACTTCACTGTTCCATTTTCATTAATATTATAATAAAATTGAAACAATGATCTCACCACACTTTTGTGGATAGCTAACATGTTCATTTAAAACTCTTCCAACATTTTACAAAATAAACAAACAACCAGGGGGTGCCTATCTGGTGTCAGTTACACATTGGACTCCAGATTTCGGCTCAGGTAATAATCATGAGTTTGAGCCCCATGTTGGGCTCTGTACTGTTCATGCAGGGCCTGCTTTGAGTTCTCTTTCTCTTCCTCTCTCTCTGCCCCTCCCCAACTCTTTCTCTCTCTCTCTCAGAATTAAAAAAAAATAAAGAAAAAAGAAAAAAAGAAAAGAAAAAAAACAAACAAACAACCAAATAAAGAACAACTCTGTGGGTTACCCAAAAACAAAAAAATATAAAAAATAAAACAAAAAGAAACAAACAAAAAAACAAAGAAATAAAGAAAAAACCTCTTCAACATCTTAATTCCTGTTTAAATTACTATTCAATATTTGAACCAACTCTATGTAAGGGCATATTAGAATATCATTTAAATATATAAACAGTAAATGCAATAAGTATAGTAGCTATGTTTTTTTTTTATTTTGTTTAAATTTTACTCCAGATTAAATTATAAATCTATACTGAGAGTTGCTATGTAACATTACTCAAATCTTTATATCATGTTCATGAAAATAATTCTGCTTCCAATCATTTGACCACATCACCTTCACTAACATACCTTCCAGCTTTCTATTTTCTGTTCCATTACTATTTCTTGTGGTTCTTATCCCTTTCTGTTATCCCTTCGTGTTACTTATATTTTTGGTTTTTGAGTTTATCTGTCGCCCATACCAGAATAGTTATAAGAATAGCGACAAAAACATTTAATAGCACTTAATAGTAATTGACATTTGTTGAGCAATTATTATAAAACAGAAACCATTTCAAGGACTTTATAGGTATTAACACACTGAATCTTCATAAGAAACCTGTGAACTTGGGCCTATTATTATCCCTATTTGGTAGGTGAAGAAAACAGTGACAGAGAGGTTTCCTGGCTCATCCACAGTCCAATTCGAACAGCACTCTCTCCAAAGTTGCTTCTTCAATATTCTCTTTCCTTTTCACTGTTGTCTGCTTTACTCATGATTCACTGCTAATTTCTATGAGAATCATCTTCTTTATAAAAGTGAAGTGTTTCAACAAAAGTGTTAAATTATAATATTTAAATATGTAAGTATATATTTATAAGTAGATTTTAAAATATAAATATATATAATGAATAAAGTAGTAGTTATAGGATATGGATCAAGATATAGTTCATTTTGCACTATTAAAATATTTCTCAGAGTAAAATAGAATACTGAATGTCTTGTCCTCAACATTTTGGTGGCTCCTTCCTATCTGCTTCTACAGTCCCCAAATATTCTTACTGAACTGTGTATATTTACAGAGGTATTTAAAGATAATACTAAAAAAATAAAAACAACAACAACAATAATAATAATAATAATAAGTTGTCAAGTTGTCATTTCACTGTTTCCACTCCCCTCGTTCCAATCTAGTTTATGTCCCTTCCAATACATTGAGATGCTCTAGTCAAGGTAAATGACAATCTCTATCTCTGTGTTCTCGCAGACACTCGTTATTTTTCTTTTCTTTCTCATCTCTGACTTTCTCAGATACAGATACCCCGGTGCTAAGTTTCCACGTAATTCACCTCTTTGGTCTCTTCTAATTTTGCACCTCCATCTAAGTTATAAATGCAAAATTACTGAGATAAAAATACAGTGTCAGGGAAGCCCACTCAAAGAATGACCAGTAATTTGCAATAATTTACTAACTGCTGTTTTTGCTCCAATTATCAAATGCTTTGCTTCTTTCCTCTAGCTTCATCCTTTTTCCACACTATTAAAAAAATAAATTTTAAAAATACACCTATTACATTCAATTATTTAAACTATACCCTCAAACACAAGACAACCATCTTTGAAGTCTTACAGAACAGTATACACCATACAGAAATAAAATATTAATAATATTTTCACACTTCAGATAGCAAGAGAGTGTATTCTTGGGCCTAAGTATACATACTGAAATAATAGAAGTTAAATAAACATATGTCTACAATATCTTAATTCACATTATTCTGAAATTAAATAATAATGAGAGTAAGGGTAGAAAAAGATATATTCTGGTCAAATAATTTGGTATATTGTATTTACTATGTTTTCGCTTAAAATCACAATACACATTTGCATATAAAAGGCTCCAAAAAGCAGTACATCAAAGAAACTGGTTAATTTTGTTTAGCGCTTATTACCAAAGCTGATTTGAATATGGTACTTAATCACAATATCTCTCTTTATTTTTGAGAGATTGTCCTACTAATACACCTTGGAATATTTTTTCGTGATATGCTACTTTGGAAAAGTTATAGAAAAATTAACTGAATAAATAAAATCAGAAGCACTGTTTTCATCAATCAGTTGTCAGTATTTTATTACTATAATTATTACCATTATCATTACCATCCTCCAGATCAATAATTGTCACTTAGTTTGAAGGAGGAAAGGAATAACAGGTTTACTTTCTCAAAATATCTCTCTTTAGGCCATACCAAAATTTCTGAGTCATACTTAAAGCAGAAAAACCCAAGGAGATAAAAAAATCCTTTGGAAAAGTTCACCAGGTGATTCTAATACTGATATATTGCTCCCTTCTCCAGTTTTGTCTTTCCCCCCAACTGCTGATCTATATAATTAATCCTATTTTTCAGCTTTACTTTGTTTTATAAATGAGCATATTAATCTCTTAAGACCAAATCTGACAGATATAACCACAAATTTTGCCATTAGCTTGAAGGGTTCATAGAAAGCCTTGTTCTTATTTCCTTAGGTATCCAAACTATTAGACTTTGGATGAATAATAATTTCACTCAAAATATCTCTGATTTAGGGCCCATAGATCATGCTGCAAATTTCCCTATGGTGAATTAAAAATTATCCAGCTCTGTGGTATTTCAGTTTAGCACTACAGCTTAACAAGTACCAAGTGAATGTTGTCATTGGAAAAATATGATATTCACTGTATATACACAATTTTATTTATATTATATAAACCCATGTTCAAAGCTGAGGAAACAATCAATAACAATCAAGAAGAGTTGAATTTACCAGTAAGATGATTTTCAAATTATTGGGAGGCATGGTCTTTTTAAAACTAACAGAATCTGGCACTGGTTATTCTGAATTGATGGGTTGTTTTGACCATGCTGGCCAAGCTGGTTGTAAGACATTCAACTTTAAGTTCCAACTGGCTTTTGCTATACACGTGTGTATCCAATATTCATTCATCTGGCTTTAGTTACAGTCCCACTTTAATTTGTGAAGGATTTGTCCACTTTATCAACTGATATTTATTCATTTTACTTGACTTCCAAATTGGCAGGATCTAATGCTATCACATGGAATCCAAATTTGCAAGGCTGATCAAATTTCAGACACAAGTCACAATAAACCATAACCCTCCGTTTGCAGTTGAAAAATTCATTGACTATACAGTACTTTGCTTATGCACTCCCCCAAATAGATAGAAAAGCAATGAGGAAGACATTTCATAAGTGTTAAAAAGAAGGCATGGTTAGTCCTCCCAAAGAATTCATAGTCTAGTGAATCCCTTTTAATACGTAAACTGATTGACATTACTTCTGCCTATAGATTATAAATCAAAATTATTTTACAGCTTTCCCTTTAAGAAAATATCAACCATTTCTAAATTTATAAACAAAAGAAGCACAAAGAATTTGGTTAGTAAATAAGACTGCTTAGTAAATAAGAAAACCTTTTATTAAAGGGAAGTATTGATACGGTGCTGAAATATCACTACATCTATGGGCTGGAACATGCATTTGCTGAACAAGTATGTGTATTTCATATACAGTTTTAATAAACTATCATCCTATTCATAATTCCACTACTTACTTATCCAAATGCTGCTTAGAAGTAATCATCTCTGCTAGTACAATATAAAATTAAGATAGTATCTATTGATTAGAAATATTTTGACATAGTAAATATGTTTTCAATTTGTTAGGAGAAAAAAGAAAACTACCATAACACCTTCAGACTAGATATGAATATCAACGTTCAACCTCTAGCCAGGAAACCTTAATTTGAGCGCCAACATTTAAAAGCTGTCATGTGAGCAAACTGGGCTTTCAGGAAATCCAAGATGGATTTGTTTATATTTCCACTCAGCATTTCTCTTTCTAGAAAGGAGAGTCATAGCTATGAGTAGATTTACTGAGAAGATCTGCATGCAGTCAGCATCACATATCTCCATAGTCTCTAGCCGGCTTGGAGCAGAGGTGAATTATCTGGTTTATGGGGGCTCAGATAGAGGTCACTGCTTGGATTGCAATTCTGACTTGCCTGTAGTTTATTTTGTGTAAATGTGGAAGTAGCAGCTTCTGAATCCCTGTAGTGAAGGAAACCTTATCCTCTGTTTGAAGCTGGATTTACCCTGAGTTTCCATGATGAGATTTTATAAACAAAATTCTTTTCTTGGCAGATATAAATATGGAGAGACTTATTTTGCACTTTTTCTGTGAATCATTATAGGCATCAAAATGTGACTGTTAACATGTCAAAGTATATCTGGGGTAGAGGGTGGACATGCTCATTTCTAAAATGTGCAAGTTGAGACATGAATCACTTATTTCTCATAAAAAAAAAAACACTCGGTAGCATACAGTGTTTCTAAAGGACCTGGAATTTCAGTGGTTGCAAAGAGGATTTATACTTCTGTATTTATAGAACAAGTAAAAAGTTATTTTGGTGAGAATGTTATTAAGGCAACAGCATATTGGGACTAAAGAAACACTGTTGGGTTATTTTCTTGAGAATAAAATTTTGTGCCAATTTTATTGTTGATGGGCATTGAGGAGAAAAAAAAATCTGGGTAGCAGTTTAATATCCTTGCCAATTTCAAAATGTCCAACACAGCAAAGAACTGGCCAAGTTTCAAATACCCCTAGAAAGGTCATCGTCTTGAGGCAGGATGAGCACATATCATACAGCTGCATGTTTTCATGTCACTAAAGAGCACGTTTCAGAACAGTATTCTCCAGGGTCTCAAGGTTGGAAATTCATGAAGGGAGAGTAAATTGCCAAAAACACTCTTTCAAACAGGAGGTGCTTAATGAAACAAGGTTGGATATCTCATATACTCATAGGATTTTCTTTTTCCCCTTACCAACAAGTAATTCTAAATATATCAAAAAGATCATTCACCGGCCTCAGGAGGGAGGCAGGAAAAGATAATTGTTTTACTTCTTAACTTAAATGGGGACATTGAGTCAGCAATTATTTACCCTCTCTTTAGAAACATCATTTTATCCTGCTGGTATTATGTGAGAAGTTCACATTAATGGAAAATCCATTTGGCTTTATTACGCTAGAAGGTATTCAAAAGCAATCAAATCTATTGTCAAACTGGGGTTGACTTTGCAGAAAATGATTTCAAAATGGCCTTTATTTTGTTAAGGAAATTCTCTCTCTATGTAACTATTATTACAAAGGGGGTAATTATAGATCGAATAAATTAATTGTCCTTGGATTTAATTGAGCAAATATGAACTAATGGTTGACTTCAAGTAATAAAATTTGGGTTAGATCATACAATTCTAAATACCAAGACATCTTAGCAGTCTTTTAGGCATACGCAAAATTAAAATGTTCAAAAAGTTACAGTGAGTTTATCTGTATAACAAAGAGCTTTCATGTGAGTTTATTTCAGGTCTAGGTGCTAGATTAAAACTTTCTTTCTTCCTCTACTCCCTTAAAACATAGAATGTCTTTTGTCCAGATGATCTCTCACTGACAGAGGGCAACAAGTAGTCGAGGCCATGAAGACTTCAAAGGCCTGAGTTCTCAGGTCCAGTTTTCTTAGGGAGCAAGGAGGGTCCCACATCAACTTAATCATTTATTTATTCATTTGTTCATCAAACCGTTATAGACTCTCTCCTGTATTGCAGGGATTATTCTCATCCTCTCAACATGAATAAATAAACTTAAAAGATAAAAATAAAAATAAATAAAAAAGAGGTCTACTAAAATTGATCTGTTGTAGACATATTTGTTTAAAATTACTGAATATTTAAAAGTTAATAAAAAGATGAGGCTTTTATTTTATAAAATGTATAAATTAAATTGGTATGTTTTCAAATTTAATTTTCTTTTTTTTTTAATTTTTTTTAATGTTTATTTTTGAAAGAGAGAGAGAGAGACAGAGTGTGAGCAGAGGAGGGGCAGAGAGAGGGAGACACAGAATCCGAAGCAGGCTCCAGGCTCTGAGCTGTCAGCACAGAGCCCGATGCGGGGCTCGAACTCACGAACCGTGAGATCATGACCTGAGCCGAAGTCGGACGCTCAACCGACTGAGCCACTCAGGCGCCCCTCAAATTTAATTTTCATAAACATTTCATTTATCCAATAACATATATAGGTAATGTCTAATCCCCAAAAATGAAGTTAATAGTACTTACGGTATGTTTTACAAAGCTTAAATTCACAGTTCTTATCATGTCCTTTATTGCAAATCATTAATTCTTTAAATTTTTAAAAATGTTTTATTATTTATTTTTTAGAGAAAGAGAGACACAGAGTATGAACTGGGGAAGGGCAGAGAAAGAGAGAGACACAGAATTCAAAGTAGGCTCCAGACTCTGAGCTGTCAGCACAGAGCCCAACTCGGGGCTCAAACTCATGAACTGCAAGTTCATGACCTGAGCCAAAGTCAGACGCTTAACTGACTAAGCCACCCAGGTGCCCCTACAAATCATTAATTCTTTAAACATGTGTTGTAAGTTATGTAGTATACATTAAAATATATTTCGATTTATTAGCCTCAATAACTGAATTAAATTCTCCTGTAACCTGCATTCTATGCAGAGAATATGTGTTGGATTTTCTTGCATTGCTAAGTTATCAAGAAACACATGTTGTTTGCATTTTATATGTGTTATTTGTTTGTGACCAAGAAGCCGAGATGATCCTACTATTCATTAAAGATAAAAAGAAAAAAAATACTGGGATGTCTTCTTTTGCTGTGTGGCAAGTTTAAGAAAAGTGAGTATGGACAGAAACAGGTTAGCTTCAATAAATACGAATCACCTTGGGAAAAGAAAGGTTGGCTTCCTTCTATGTGCAGCTCGTGCCTGTTACAAGTTACTACAGGTAATACTGATGAATAAAGTAGCTACTCAAAATAAAAATCACATGCTGCCTTAAACCAATGCTTTGTTTGAAGAAAGAAGGTTAAGCTATGTGACAAAAAAAATGGTATACAATAATATAAAGGTAAAAATTGAAGCCTGTACTCAAAATTAAAAAAAGAAAATAAAATGATACTGAAAACTTCACAAGTGGTTGAAAAGGCCTCTTTCATTTTTATCTCCTTTGATTGTTATTGGTAGAAAATGGATATATGTAGGCCTCTAACTGATTTAATATACATACCTAACATCTAAACTACCTTATACTGTATACCCATTATGTAAATATAAGGTGGGAACTGTAGTTTGAGCTTCCACGGGAATAAAACATTGAAACAAATCAGTTGATGCCACTAAAGCAACTGCAGGTAGTGGGTAAAGTCACACCTGTCATTTTAGGAGATGCATTAGGGGAATTAACTTCTTGGAAACTGAAGTTCCCTTTCCTGAACTTAGTCCTCAGAATTGCTAAGTCTGGGGGTAGAAATTCACCTGTAATCACCATAATGTGGCCTCAAGACAAAGGTGATTCCATGCTTGACTGACTAGGCAATGTCTAAAACAAAATGTTTTACTAACCAGTCACTCGTTCCTCACTGCAAAGTGGGGATAGGAGTACATGCTTTATAGAATTTTTACGAAGATTAAAAGAGAAATTACACACAGAGCTCTAAGTTGCCACTTTTTATTTCTTGAAATAGAGTCAAATGATGATTTTTCCTCTTTGAGTATGAAGAGACAGGTTTTTGTAATCGAGAAAAAAGATTATTTTTTCTTCATTTGAAGGAAAATACAATATAAAGTGTATTTCTTTCATTAATCATTACCAACATAGCATTCATAATTTACCAATTGCTGCTTTAAATGTTTTACAAATAAGAATCATTAAATCCTCATAATAAACCTCAGAATAAAGAAGTATATATTTGTTCACATTTTATAGATCAGAAACCGAGACACGGGCAGTAATCTGTAAGAAGCTGAGCCAGTATGGAAACACAAGTCGGCTGGCTCTCAGGCACATGGAGACAGCATGTACACTTCTACTCAGTATCGTTTTAGGTATTGCAAAGTTTCACTTTTTACTTGACAAAATTTGTCATTAGAGTACATATTTCACTTATTCATTTACTTATGTATATCTATAAAAGTACAGTACCATTCAAATTTGTCTTTGAATAAATATACATTCAAAGCAAGTATCTAAAGAAATATGAAGATACTCTGTTTTCTTTTAAGAAGAAAACAGAGGTCATCAGTTGTTTCATTATTTATAGTTGGGCATATTTTACCCTAGAGTTAAATTTTCAATTTAAAAATTTATGAAAAGTATTTTTAAATAAGCCTATCAAGTTAAAATTTATTATT
The DNA here is from genome assembly GCA_030068075.1 of Paguma larvata. Lineage (NCBI taxonomy): Eukaryota > Metazoa > Chordata > Mammalia > Carnivora > Viverridae > Paguma > Paguma larvata. The sequence continues at coordinate 53,248,915 of CM057826.1, read as the reverse complement.
TATATACTATGTTCTAGGTGTTGTTTTAGTGATTTTTAAGAACTTATTTTATTTTTAAATGCATAAGTAGTACCAATTATTCTTTGGTGTTTGGTTCTATACTTCCTGAATGAATTTTGTGTCAATTCGGCATCTGGATCCTTCCTTTTTACTCAGATTTATGTTGGACTTTCTCTCTTTGGATTGTGTGGATTTAATGGGATGGACGGATGGATAGATGGATGGATGGATGGAAAGAAGGAAGGAAAGAAGGAAGGAAGGAAGGAAGGAAGAGAGAGAGAGAGAGAGAAAGAGAGAAAGAAAGAAAGAGAGAGAGAGAGAGAAAGAAAGAGAGAGAGAGAAAGAAAGAAAAAGAGAAAGAAAGAAAGGAAGAAAGGAAGGAAGGAAGGAAGGAAGGAAGGAAGGAAGGAAGGAAGGAAGGAAGGAGGGAGGAAGGAAGGGAGGAAGGAAGGAAGGAAGAAAAGGAGAAGGAGGAAGAAAGAAAGAGGAAGGGAGGGAGGAAGGGAGAAAAAAACACGTATAGCTACTAAATGTCAGAAGTAGAAAGAATTCCAAATTTCGATTCCTCTTCCTCTTGCTTCTTCAAAAACAGTTAAAAGAGCTAATTCATCATTTTACAGAATTAGAATTCAAATATTTGTAATGTAAAAGTAAAACATTAGCTACCTTTTTCTGAGTGCTTCCTTGGCACCAGGTGTGACAACCCCATTTAAGACACACACCATTCTGTGCCTGGTAGTATTATGCCTACTTCACTTTTAAGAATTCAATATGACTAAGGCTAAGAAAAGTGCAGAGAATGCTCAAGTGCACAAGTGTCAGAGCAAGGATGTGGTCATGGCTGTGTCTGTAAACCCTGACTGCTTGAAAAGCCCAGCCTAGTGCCTGTAAAGAGCTGACCGCACTGACCTTCACGGTACCTATGATGAGAGGGCTGCTCAAGGCGTACGCATGGCCTCCACTCTCTCTGACCTTGTTCCCTCATGACTGGTGAGTCATGATAAACTTGTTTGTACCTCTAAAATACGGAGCATGGACAAGGGCTGTTGGCTCATTAATTTCTCAAACTGTGATGGGAAAGGGTAAAGAAAAATAAGTCACATTTTCAACTGCCAATAAACTTACTCGATTGAAGATACATTACCAGAGTATCTAATTTTCTGCAAAACCTATTTCCTCAATTTTAACATCTGAATTATTTTACGGTTTTTAGGTTATAAATAGCAGTTAATCATTGCTTAAAAGCAGATTGATAAAGTTATCCACATAATAGCGTGGATCCATATGCTCTAACGTGCATCATTTGAACTAAAATTATTTTTCCTCTCATTAATATTAAGTTAGAAAAAATGAAATTTCCCATTTTCCATGTATTGTATCCAATATGGTTTGTGGAAAATCATTTTCCACAGACTGCCAAAGTATCCTACACCTGCACAAAGACTACAACCTTAGTCATAATTAGCTTATGGAAAAGAAATGAAATAGACAAGCAATAGTAGTACTGAGGAGATTAAAAGACACATCCTCTATTATATTTCTCGCAGAATATTAGATTAAAATTCAAATTCCTTCTTGTGACAGATTGTTACAAGAATAAGAAATGGCACAAACAATCCATTTCAGGACAAAGATTTAACAAAAATAGGAAGGTTAATTATAATTGAATATTCCCTATGGATAGCTCAGAAGATATGCCTTGGTCTATTTCTTATTGACAGGTGGTAGTGTAAATTAAATGTGGTATTATGCATTCAAATTGGATTTCAACTACTCATCATCCATAGGGTGACATTAGAATTAGCCCTGATGATGACAGTCTAAAGATCATAATGAGAATAGGTGCCCTTTTCCATTCATATTGCAGATTCACTAGTGGGGAGGGTAGGAGTTGGAGATTAGATTCATAATTTTGTTATAATCTTTGCTGCCTGAACAATTCAGACCATGAGTTGACTATCCTGAATATTAATACCATACTGACTATCCTCTGAATTAATGACAGACAAAAGACCACTTGTCTTCTAAACGTATTGTGCGAATTCTGAAGAAAAAGAAGCATTCAGGAGTCTGTCAATTCTACCACAATCACTGTTTATATAAATACGGGAATGTTAGTATGCTCTCAGGAACATCACATTCATACACACAAAGCAGAAGCAAGGCACAGTTAAATAAAAGACAAAAAAATGGGGAGGGGAGTGAAGGGAAAAGAACATAAAGGAAGGAGAGAAGAATAGTTTGTTTCTGATGATGGTCATGTGTGACTTCAATTGCATAGGTCAAATGGCTCTCATTCAGAGAGCACCAGAAATCTGATATGAAATTCTATGAAGGTATCCATGTGCTCTGGCATGCAAATGTTCAGATTACTCTGTGGGGACTTCTGATTAGCAGCTATCCCTAGGATCCAACGTACTATTTCTCAACACAAGGGTTGTGGACTACCTGTTGTAGAAAAGCACCAGAGCAGAAGAGGGTGCAGGTTGAAAAATGAATATCCTGGATCCTACCCTACTGCTACTAATTCAGAACTTATTTTGGTTGTTTTGCTCATGAAATTAGTGTATTATTTCAGTTGTTAAAGAGTATTTTTTATTTTGACACTACAGCATTTCCATGCCACAGTCTAATCAAATATCTCATTCAAATGTTTCTAGTTAGTCATGAAACTAACAACCAAGATTGATTTTGTTTAAAGTTTCCCCTATCTACCGTGTATGAAGATTAAAGAAAAACAGTTGGCAGATGACACCAGATATCTGAACACAAATATATAACATGTAACAAGTAGCTTGAATTTTTTTTGAAGTCCATTTTCTTTTAACTTGTCTCCAAACAATTGCCTAAAATTTAAACTGCAAGAAACAGTGATTATAACAGCATCTGGTAGAATTTCCATCTCAACAGAGATTTTTTTTTAATAACTGCATGTAATTATTCATGACATTTGGGATTATTGAACACAAATAGAAGAAAGGGAATGAAATGTTAAGCTTTTCTGAGGATCAAAAATATTGTATATCTTTATTATAACTCCTAATTTAATTAATGTATTCTTAATGCCATCTGGTCAGATTATCTTTAAAGTTAACAAAAGAGATCAATCTGACACTTAACTAACAATAAATCTGAAAGAGTATAATAATGAAACGTTGATATTATGCCATCATCATAACTAGAATAATGCAAAAAAGAATAAGAGGAAAAAAATCTCAGTCACTCTTAGTACACATTTAGTACGATCTTCAATGGATGAAGAAGAGAGACTATCATACTCTCATTCATGATCTTAAATATAACAATAATGATATGTTTAAATAAAAAGTGAGATGAGTACCCACTCAAAATACTTTACATATACCAGACAGGAAAGTGTGGTTAATAACACATACCGGGAGCCAAATACTCAAGGTCTCAATATCTTTTCTAGATGTGAGTCCTTGGTGAGTTGTTTAATCTCTCTGGACCTCAGACTCTTCATTTTAAAGATATGATTACCCACATAAAGGATTTAAAAGAGTGATAGGCATATAGTCTCTCTGTGTATCTTCACATTTCTCTTTGCAATTGAAAATCCATGTGTTATTACACAGTCAACATTCGATTTGCAATAAAAAAAATTCAGATCCTCCCTATCATATGGGACAAATCACCTCTCTGAAACTTAAAGTGTTTTGTTTTGTTTTGTTTTGTTTTCGGTTGGAATATAAGGTATTATTTATTTTACAAGTTTATTATTAGGATTACATAAAATTACTTCTGCTAAAGTCCCCATCAAATCTCTGACAAATATTAGGTGTCTGATTAGTTTCTTCCTTAAGTCCCAATTCTATATAGAATTCTAGCTATCTCCAGAGGGAAAAGAAAACAAATATAGAAAGCTATAGGTGACTTTGAACTTGTTCTCATAATGACTAAGATCTCATTTGAGGAATAAGAAGCCTCTTTTCATAGCTCAGGAGTCTGACATCAGAGGTCGGACTACATATTTCATTCATATATTTGGTTACCTCATTCTACTTCTGTGAGTTTGTTTTCAAAGGTCACGATGGTCCTTAATAACCTTAAAGTATGTGCATTGGAACATATGCAAACAACAGAGGCATTGTGGAGTTCTGAGCAGTCAAACCCCATTCCCACCCCTGGAAAAGGGAACTTAGGTTTTTCCCTATCCTTGGCCACTTGAAGACGTAAAGTGTTTAAAAATGTTAGGGTACCACAATTAGCAACCTCTGTTATTTAGATTTTTGCACCCTTCTAAATACTGTCATTTTTAAATATACTGGAAAAGTCCAGAAAATATCACTGTTCGATGAAGGAACAAATCAGGAATACACTTTTCCTTATTCGGTTGACATTCTATCATAAGTGCAATCTTTCCCCACATAAAGGGAAAAAAATACCAGGCAAATGCATTTGGATAATATGGTGTGTCATGATTAAGAACAAAGTATTAGCATACAAATTCATCATTCAGGGATTTTTATAAGATAATCAATTCAGTTAGGAAGAGAGTAAAACGAATATAAAAGCATAATTAAATAAAATAGAAAAGTGTGAAACAAAATATAGGGAGGAGAAAAACATGTTTCCAGAAAAATAATGTTTTTGTTAATATGTCTCAAATTCAGTTTGGTGCATTGAATTGATTAGCTTGAGGTTTTGAACGGGCAGTCTATACATTTTTTCTTTAACACTCATTTATCCCTCATGTTTTATAACACGCGGATGAATGTATCAACTGGCAGAGAAAGACTAAACCTAAGTTATTTTTGCTGTTTATTCATATGTTAGATTACTTTGTTTATCAACCCATACATTAAAATGTAATCATTTCATTGTCAGGAGCCTAAAGCTAATGTTAATTACAGTTTGGAACTTCGATTATTAATGCATCTTTACCTACTGAAGTGTGAAATAAGCAATAGTAGTTGGAGTTCACCAATTAAATTAGCTTCTGAGACAAGAATTCATAAGTAGGCATTTGTTCATGATGAACAAATGCTGTAGAATTTCATGTTATAAGCTCCATTTGTGGAATACTACTCCCAAGGAGGGAGAAAAATTATTCAGCAAACTAAGATTAAATGACATATGCAACAAACATAATAGATGTGATAGGCATGCTGCACATTTTCTCTTCACACTTCATATGTCACTCAGGAAAAAAATACATAAACTCAATCCATAAAAGAATGCTTAAGTTTTGTTGTGTTTTGTTTTAAATAATAAGAGGGAAAATATATATCTTGTCTTCATACAGTGTCCCAATCTGTTCGATCTACTATAACACAATACCGTACACTGGGGGGCTTACAAACAACAGACATTTTTCTCTCAGAGTTCTGGATTCTGGGAAGTCCGAGGTAAAGGAACCAGGAGATCTGATGACTAGTAAGGCTCAACTTCCTGGTTGGTAGAGTGATTCTTACTGTGTCCTCACATGATGAAAGGGGCAATGGAACCCTCTGGGTCTCTTAATCAGGGCACTAATCCCATTCATGAGGCCTCCACTCTGATGATCTAAGCATCTCCCAAAGCCCTTACCCCCTAATACCCCCATTTTAGAGACTAAGATTTGATATATGAATTCTGAGGCAGACACAAACATCTGTTCTATCGCATATAATGTACTGAATGTCATGTATTACTTGAGAAATGATTGCTTATTTTCTTATTGCTTTTATTTAATCCTGTAATGCACGTAAGTCTTTGCCCATTCAACTGACTCCTATCGTTCTCAGGTAAGGCCTTGTTTCCTACTTGTTGGTTAATTGGTTGTGCTTCTCATGGTGCTACATCCATAATAATTAATTTAATTCTATCACTTGTGAAGGATAATTTTGACTAATATTTATTAGGCTCTTATTACAAGTGTTCCAGCACAATAACCCTTACAGTGCTCCTGTCATATATTTGTAATTAGCATGGCCATTTTATAGGGAAGAAACTGGGGCCACTGAAAGGTTAAGTAACTGGTCTAAAAAGCCACAATTTGGAGGGATGACTCCAAATTGCATATAATTTTTTTCTAGGATTTTGTTCCTGATAAAATTTTCAAGCATAAAACATGATAAAGAATGATGAACTCCCATCCAAGTACTAACCAGGCCCAACCCTGCTTAGCTTCTGAGATCAGATAAGATCCAGCATGTTCAGGGTGGTATGGTGGTAGACAAGAATAATGAACTCTTACAAGCGGTCAAAATGATTTCATATATTTTCACAATTTCACATAGTTTCTTTAATATTGTTTAAAATATAAGAGTATTATAGATGAAGTTAAGGTCCTCTGTGAACCCCTGAGTCCTTTTGTTTGTTATTTTTCCCTAGAAGTAACCACTATTAACTATTTATTTTGAATATTCCTGACACCATGCTTTTATATGAAATGTATGTAATTTTTTTTGTTTTCTAGTTTTTTGTGCACTGATTTATATTTTTCCTGCTTCATATCTGAAGTGTATTTTATCTGAAGATTCACATAACTCAATTCTGGGCAATTCTCTGCTATGATCTCTAGATCTATACATACAATGCATCTATTCTCTCTCTCTTTCTCTCTCTCTCTCTCTCTCAGTCAGAACTACTTTATGGTTCAAAGTTTGGACTTTTTACACTTTTGCATCTTTCTTCTCTTCTATTAGAGATTTTTAAAAAAATTCCAAAGACTAAAATCTACATAACTTTGCCAAAGAGTGCATATGTCTTTAAATTAAGGTTTTCTATCATGGCCCAAAACAGGTGTAGAGAGGGTCAGGATGCTCTTGCAACATTTTTGAGTAAGTTGATATGTTGAGCTAGCTATTAGGGTTTCACTTAAAGAACAAAGAAATGCTGAAATACTTTCCAAGTCGACCACATTCTCTGACATAGTTACAGGTATAATCGTGACCATACGTGATAAAAACACATACAGAGGCATATATTTTTTCTTTGCATGTTTAGAATATTTAAGTATATTAATATTATACATAAATACTGGGAGGTATGCATGTAAGACACACATATATCTATATTAAGAGAGAGGGAAGATGGCAGATGGATATTATAAATAATCTTTTTTTCCCCATATATATCATGGGGAAATAAAGATTCATTACTTGATTATCTACAGAATTCCCAGCAACAGAGATGTCACTGCTCAACAGAATAACTTTAATAAAGTGTATTTATTATAAGGTTATGGCTCTCTGGATAGAGAAAATGACTGATGAATGGTTTTCTATGAGAAACGGAAATTTAGGAAATTGAGAAGTAAAGTACCTCCTGTTAAAAAACAAGCAAACAACTTGTGATAAGTATCACTTATGGGCAGTAGATAGCAAGTAATAGAATATAAAATGGCTGATATTAATAATGTCCATAAGATGAAATGTAATACCGTTATGTTTTATCTATATAAGCCATATTTCCAGCCTATTTTTTCCAGCCCCATTTTATTCAATGAGGTGGGATGCCTAGAGTATACAGAAGTCAATCCAGATTGCCCTTATTATTTCAAAATTTCTAATCTTTATTTTAAATTTTATTTTGTTATTCAACATTAGAGTATAAGTAAATTGCTTTGAATAGACATTTTTTTAATTTTATTTTTTAATGTTTTATTCATTTTTTGAGAGAGAGAGAATGAGCAGGGAAGAGGCAGAGAGAGAGGGAGACACAGGGCCTGAACCAGACTCCACTCTATCCGCACAAGCCTGATGTGGGGCTTGAATTCACAGATTGTGAGATCATGACCTGAGCAATATCTCGATGCTTAACCAACTGAGCCACCCAGGTACCCTGGAATAGACATGTAATAATAATAATAATAATAATAAGCAGTCAAATCATGTCTATACAATTGAATATTATTTGACAATAAAAAAGAATGAAGTATTGATACTTGCTATATCATGAAAAAATCTTGAAAACATTCTCATGTTAAAAAAGCCAATCACAAAAACCAAAGTCTATATAATTCAATTATGTAAAGTGTCCAGAATAAGATAATCTATAGAGACAGAAAACAGAATAGTGGTTGCCTAGGACTTACGCTGTTGGGAACAAATGAAATGTACCATGATGGGTACCAAAGAATTTTCTTTGTGGATGATAAAATTGTTCTAAAATGTATTGCAGTTATGGTTGCACCACTCTGTGAATATATTAAAGATAGTATTTTTATACTTTTAATAGGTGAATTGTATGGTCTGTGAATCATATATCAATAATGTTGACAAAAAAAAAAAAAAAAGAAAGAAAAGCCAAACTTATGTGTTTAAATATGCTGAATCTTAGGGGCACCTGGATGGCTCAGTAGATTAAGAGGTCAACTTCTCTCAGGTCATGATCTCTCTGCTAGTGAGTTCAAGTCCTTTGTCCAGCTCTATGCTGACAGCTCGGAGCCTGGAGCCTGCTTTGGATACTGTATTTCTCTCTCCTTCTGGTCCTCCCCCACTCGCTCTGTCTCTGTCTCCCTCAAAAATAAATAAACATTAATTTTTTAAATAAATAAATATGCTGAATCTTAAATATTTTAACAGAAAAGGAAAGGATGCTGTAGAATTAGATGAACTCATTAAATCAAATTACAATATGGATTCCATATGATTTTCAAATTCATTGCATTGAAAGTCACATTAAAAACCTCCCCATCCCAGTAAGATATGAAAATGATGACAGGAAAACAGGTATTCAGGCAAAATACTCTCTACATTTTCCTAAAGACTGTTCATATTAGTGGGCCTGCGTGGATCACTCACTGAGCCTCAAACTTCTGCTCAGGTGAGGATACTGTGGTTTGTGAGTACAAGCCCCGCCTCCAGTTCTGTGTTGCCGGCTTGGAACCTGCTTCAGATTCTGACTCCCATTCTCTCTGCCCCTCTCCCACTTGCACTCTGTCTCCTCTCTCTCCCTCTCTCTCTCTCTCTCTCTCTCTCTCTCAAAAATTAATAAACACTTAAAAAAGTATAAATTAAAGAATCACATTCAAAGAATAAAAATAGAGGACAGATATAATTTCACTTCTACATACCCTTGGAACACAGAGATGAGGAAAGAATAGCCAGAGTGCAACAATCAATAATGAAACATTTCTAATTCTTTCATCACAAAAAAATTTAAATGGCCATTAGCAAAATGCTGTGACAATGTAACAGTATCTGATGTCTTCAGCACTGCTATTTTAAGAACTCACAATAACTTTTATTTAATGTTAATAAATCTATCACTGATTTAGGAAGGAAAAAAAAAATCTTGACTTAGAATAGTGGCCAAGTAAGGGTTTAAGTTCCTGCAAAAGAACACTGCTGGAATTTGGTCCACAGCCCTTAAGCCGGCGAGGCAACGAATTCACCTTCTGGAGACAGAGAACACATCACATTGCTCAATAACCGGCACTCACTAACCATGTGGCAGTCTACTCTGCCAAAAGCAAAATGTCAAAGAGCTGCTGCCACTTCTACATTTCAAAATAAATAGGTAGGTGAATGAATGAACGAATACATACATATATACATACACACATAATCAGGAATCCTATTTAGTTTATTGTTAAGCCAGAGAGAGTTTTCCTTCTGTGTTCTAATGGTAACTAAATCCATCCCCTTTAAATATTTGATTTAAGCAGGGACAATAAGCATTTCTTACGTTTAACAGATAAAGAGTGTTTCCTGAGACACTTCTGAGACATATAGTCTGACTTTAAAATTGAAATTTTGTATACCAGGCAGCAAAATTAAAAAAACAAAACAAAACAAAACAAAAAAACAAACGAAGATACAGTTCAACTATTGAATTAAGCCAAGTCTTACTTAATCTCCCTTTAAAAACTAAGAAAGACTTAGAAATTACGAAGACTTTTAATACTATGTTACACTTGGAAAAGGATACAATTCCTCAGAATTTGAGGGGAGGCGCCATAAAAATAAAACACTAAACATTTTGTGGGGGAATAAAAATTGGGAATATTTAACCCCTATAAAAATCTTAGATAGAATGCAAACTTTTAAGTCATTAAATTTGGGGAAAATTTTAGGAACAAGGAATAAGGTAGACAGGCAGAAAGAAAGGATTATCAAGGATGGTGAAGAAGTTTCACGCATTAGAGGGTTATGGTATTATCATAGTATTTAAACAACACAATGCTAGAAGTTTAATGTAAAGAAATGCAGGTTTACTATCAGGGTATATCCGTGACAATGAAAACAGGGATTTAACAGCAATGCTATTAAAAACTGTGTTGTCAGTGTTAACATTTAAAATCAACTGAACAGCAATTAAAATATAGAAATTGGTTAAATTTGAATTTCAAATAAATTTTAAAAATGTAGTATAGTATAAGTATGTCCAAAGTATTGCATAAGTCATATTCATATTAAAAGTTTTCCATTTTTTCTCTGAAATTCATATTTAATCGGATGTCCTATATTACATATGGTGACCCCCACATGCCTTTTTGTTGCTTTTATTTCCACCAACAGGACCAGGTTTCAGAAAACTTGTGGCCATTTATGTTCAAAGATTGTTTCAATTCCAAACCAGAAGCCTTTGAATTTGAGTGAGAAAGGACAAAACAGGAAGGGACGTTGTTAGAAAGGGCTTAAATTGAAAAAAAAAAAGTACATATACTTGTTATTCATTTCTCTTTGTAATTGTGTCCCTGAGGCAAAGTAAAATAAAAAAATTTAAATCTTTGGAAATATTTTTGGGTGGTGGCCACATAATATCTCACACTCTGGGAGTCAAGCAATGCACCAAATAAAACCTGAAGTACCGGACAGCAAGAGAGAAAAGTAAGCTCTCCAAGAATTGGAAAATTAGTTCACCTCTGTGTGCCTTACTTTCCTCATCTATAAAATGAGATGCCATGGTGATGGCATCAGCCTTATAATTTGTTAGGAGATTAAAGAAGAGAACAAGTAGAATGGACCTGAGACAGCAACTAGAACATAAAAAGGTCACAAGTATTAGCTACTGTATTGATATTCTTTTTGTAGCTGTTATAATTATTTAATTAATAGTATCATTATATTACTTCATTATTCTTATTATTGTATCTGGGATATAGGGGAAATACCTGTGACTGAGACTAAAACCTGGAAGTTTGGGTGTTGCTTTAACAAAAGTACTCATCCTGTGAGAACAAGAAAAAGCAAGTATTCAGATATATGACTCTACAAAGCCAGTTCCTTAAAGAGCTTCCCAGTAGTAAAGAAAATTTGAAAAATTTCCATCCCTTACAAGTTTACTGCTAATTATACGTATTTTTATATAAGACCTCCATATAATTTTTTCTTAATTTTTTTAATGTTTATTTATTTTTGAGAGGAGAAAAAGAGACAGAATGTGAGTGGGGGAGGGGCAGAGAGAGGAAGACAGAATCTGAAGCAGGATCCAGGCTCTGAGCTTTCTGCACAGAGCCCGATGCGGGGCTCGCACTGGTGAACTGTGAGATCATGACCTGAGCTGAAGTCGGATGCTCAACCAACTGAACCACCCAAGTACCCCCAGACCTCCATATAAATAAAAATGTCATAATTGCAAAACAATTTGTCAAAAAAATTGGCAGTGGATCTCTAACCTGGTTAAGGGGAAGGTATGTCCTTACAGTAGCGTAAGCTGTGATTTGCCAATTCATAGTTTGCTTTAATCTTATACAATTTCTCTGCGTAATAAATATTGTGTACCTATCAAAATCTTGGTGTTTTTAGTTGACGGATTCTGGGTAAATTCTGTACCTCGTTAGCATATATATTCAGTAGTGCTGGAAATTATTGCCTCACCTCATTTTCATACCCACCCACCCATCCACCCAAAATCAGACGGAGTATCGGCTATGATTATCTTCTTCGTTTTTTATATCCCTTTGGGGGAAGAAAGCTCATGAAGATAAGCATTTTAAAGTATCCTAGGTTTCTGAGAGTCCTCATTTTACTATAAATGGCATTTATTGAACAACTTGAAGAGTCAGACTTGAAGTTTTTCAAATTTCTTTACTAATGTAAGCAACAGTGAGGTGAAAACAGGCCACCTTCCCAGCAGTGGAAAGGCTTCTTACAAAGTTACTGATAAGTCTAAAAAAAGATGGGATATGTTTTAGAAAATGGTTGATGAAAATCACTGAGTGCATAAGTATTTATCTTTCCCTTTCCTTGAATCAGAGACATCCATATAATTTACATGCTTTTCTCCTACCTTCGATAACAGATAATAAATGTTAAGTGGGACCTCGGCATATATTAAGCACTTGGATCCTATTCAGACAGCTTCCTCACTCTTCCTGAGCATCTCTGTAAACTAGGGAAACAGGATACATCACAGATCAATTCAATCAATCAACTTTAATCATAACAGAGGAATTAAGCTGCTTTTCAGGCATGATGCAATAGAGAAAATTGCTTGGAGATTTTTTTTAAGCCACCAAACATCCCACAAGGGCTGTCATTTTGCTTCTACATCTGCTCTCTATTCCAGAAGTCTGCATTTTCTTGAGGAATGTACAAGACAGGCTGAAGCAGTTGGAATCTGGGGGCATAATGAATGCGTTTTATGTCATTTTAAACACACCCAGGATCGCTGACAAGAAATAAAAACAGAAAGCCAAAGTCTTTGCTGAAAGAGACAGAGCCCCAGAAGGATTTTTCCCCTCCATTATTTGTTGCTTTGGGTTATGTCAGTTTATTTTATGGCTGCAGTAATTTTAAATGCGTTTTCCTCTCCTGCGAGATGCACTCTTTCAACTTTCCTGGAGGCGAGCTTGAGGGTCTGATTGATGGTCAGATGTGAGTGCACATATGTGTACACACACATCTGAGTATAAAACATATAGTAATTTAACATTGACTCTTGGTAGGCGTGTTCTCTCTGCTGTTTTGTTCTTGATTCTTGGGATCAAACCTTTCACGCTACATAGAACTACCTAATGATTTTCTTAAACATAAACTCTCTCTCTCTCTCGGTGTCTGTGTCTGTCTCTGTCTCTTTCTCTCTCTCTTAAACACACATACAGAAGAAATAATTCAAACAACCTTTAGCATTAGTGTTATTTTCTTTCCTTAAAAAATACTTTAGGGGCACCAGGGTGGCTCAGTTAGTTGAATGTCCGACTTTGGCTCAGGTCATGATCTCACAGTCTGTGAATTTAAGTCCTGCATTGGGTTCTGTGCTGAGCCTGGAGCCTACTTCAGTTTATGTGTTTCCCTCTCTCTCTGCCCCTCACCTGCTTGTTCTCTCTCTCTCTCTCTCTCTCTCTCTCTCTCTAAAATAAATAAATAAATAAATAAATAAAAACATCTAAAATAAATAAAAATAAATAAAAATAAAAACTACTTAAATTACTATCGGCTCTAAGAAAGGTAACAAATTACTTTTGAAATACCTGGATCTGAATATTTCAAATCAAAGAACGCTTGTAAAATAAACCACCTGAAGTCCTTTAAATAAATAAAGCCAAAGTGCTATAAGATTCCTCACCTCTTACTAACTCTAAAAGTCTATTTCATGAACATATAAACATTTTCAATTTAATTAATATGAGCAAAATAAATGCCACCCTCAAGTTAAAAAGAAATTGAGGAAGAAGACAAATAGAATTTTCCACTTGAGTAAATCTTTCCCCTACTAATTATAAAATTCTTTTCAGCTAAAATATTTGACCTAACAATAAAATAGTTACACATAAAATAATTTTAAAAGACTGTATTTGCTCAAAATATGAAAGCACCAGATAATATGTTAATAGTGCATAATTTCTGACTCAAATCAACTTAGCAAAATGCAGATTATTTATCTAACACTAAGAAACTTGACTGAGAACAAGGAAAAATTGTGAGTCAAAAAGACCAGCAAAGTCAACTTTTTTTACATTTTAGGTAAACATTCATTGTTAAAAACTGTGATTTTTACTTTTTAAAATTATTGTTATTTTCCTGCTCATGGCCTAGAGGCAAAAAATATTCCCTCTTGTTTCTGTGAGTTGAAGCTGAATCAGCATTTGCTGTCTTTTCTTATTATTACGGCATAGTTTTCTTGGTTAAGTCTCCCTTACTTCTGTCTTTCTATAACCCATTGTGGATCAGCAGCAACTAATACAACTCCAAGTGCAAGGTTTTTCAACGCTGGCACTATTGACATTTTCCATTGGATAAATCTTCTTGTGAGGTGTAGGTCTGCTCTATACATTGTAAGACATTTAGCGACATCCTTGGCCTCTACCAACTAGACCAGTGGCAACCTCCCCTCTAGTAGTAGCAACCAAAAATGTCTTTAGAGGTGGCCAAAATTACACTCCCCACTGCCCCACACTTTGAGAATTAACTTAAGAGTATGGCTTGGCAGGTGGGATTTTTCAGAACCAATCAGAAGAATACCAAAACTTCCAGGAAAGTAGAGTTCTTAAGTATAACAGATTCAAGCTTTGAGTTGATTTCTGATGAATTTGAAGAAAATCTGTCTTAAAATGTAACCAAAATGTAAGAAAAGCAAAACAAAACAAAGAAAAAAAGCCACTGAATGGTGGAGAAGGGTAGATTTATGATGACATTTGTAGACATAGATACATCTAAAGTCAAAGCCAGAACTATCCTTGAGTTTTTTGGATGAACCCAAAACTTTTCTCCCCAAATTTGTCATGTTTGAAGTAGTTTCTCTCATTGACCTGATTCATAGATTTATTATGAAAATCAATTATCTCATTTAGAAAGCTTTCGAAATTGCGGATAATAAATGCAATATACATTGAGTGCTTCAAATACATAGTTCCGCATCCATACCATGGTAGAAAAAAAACATGTATGTTATTTTTATAACGTCTCTACCCGATAATTAAAGTCAAATGATAAGTTCTCAATTTTCCCTTTCCCAATCAATGCACAGTATGGTTATTTCCAATAAATATGCTACTTTAGATGTGCTGGTTACGCAAACGGGAAATAGATATTCTGATGGCTAACATGCCTTATGTACAATTTTTTTTCCATGTAGGGTCTGGTAAAACTCAGTCAGCATCTCAGAACTTTAAATTGGCTTTTGAAAAGATATGCAAATAAGATTTTCTGCACAATTATTGAATCAAAATCACAGTTAACCGTTATTGCAATCGTGTCATTAAATAGTTTTACACATTTAAAATGAGAATCAGGAAAAAAACATGGAAGACGATTCCCATAGGATCCCTACAATTTCTCCTCACTCAATAATTAAATGGGACACTACAAATCCTGCTAAAGTCCTTTGAACAATAATGAAAATAAAAGTGGTTGCAAAGATTTTGCTCGATTTGTTGTTTTTTTCTACTACTTAAGGAAATAAAAATCCAAGACTTATGAAGACTAAATATAAAATATATGGTTGTACAGAGTATGAATGCACTCTTTTTAACAATTATCTGTTTTATCCCTCAATAATTAGAATAGTCTCCATAACTTTAAAACAATTAACTGGCGATGAAAAAAAATATGAGTTATGCCAAATATGTCTTCATTCTTCAATACTGACTGTATTGAAATATAAACAAAATCTTTAGGAAATCAATAACACATACCCAGAGGTCATTACAATATTCTCAAATAGTTGCTTATTTGTGTTGATTGTTGAATCACGTTAATGATATGGCATTGCTGATCCCTGCTTTGTCAATCCGTTTATATCTGACGAAATCTAAACATTTAGAAAGAAGATTCAAAACTATCTATCAGGGTGGACCTAACTATAAAAATCTGTGTACATTTTGCTGTTATTTGGAGAACTAAATACTGCAATATGTGGTGGTCTTCTTGTTTTTTAATGCTGAGAACCCAAATGATATTTTTTTCTTAAAAAAATAAAGAAAAAGAAAATGAATTCCCATTAACCTTTGTCCTATCAAAACTGCTTGTTATCATACTTTACTTCACCTACCTTACATAAGATGGGCATCAATTCCAAAAAAGGAAATGCACAATAATGTAGTTTCTCTCAAGTTTCTTGAAGAATTACTGCCTTTAAAGTAAAATGCTTGCTATTAGGTCTGAAGGCTGTTTTAATCACTGGAGACTTTATAGGTTTAGGCAAGACTTTTTCACTTTTTTTCTCACTGCATATTGCCAAACAAACAAACAAATAAACAAGGGAATTCTATCCTTACAATTTCATGAGGGAAAGAATACCAAGGGAGTTTTCTAAGTTCATTTAAAGTCTAAGAAGGCTATTGTACCCATTTTTAAAACCTGATCAAAATTCAGTCTGTTGTTTGTTACAGAATTATGTATCTCTGAAGCATAAATGTGTTGGCTTTAGAAAGTTACAAATTAGTGCATTTCCATATGACTTGGGAAAATGTAATTTTAACCAATTTTGTTTGGGGTGAAAAAATATTGTTTGCATTATTTTATAACACAAGAGAGCTGTCAGCCCACATGGTCATCCAATTTCTGTGAGAAAGAGAGAGGAAGAGCTTCCTTGCATCTCAAATGGTTAGCAATAAAGCTTATACTTTTCACATTCATGCTACTGATAACCTATAAAAATGCTTGCTTTATACACTTTATTTTGTAAAAGAAAACGTGGCAAGTCTAACAGAAGAGTTTGGTACCTCCTTGAGCAGATATTCCATTTCTCACTCCATTATCTTTAATTCAAAAGTGTGAAACAGTATTTGAAATTGCCCCGAAACTTATTATTTTTAATCCTTTTCAGGGATGCTGATTTCACTGTATTCTAGGGGAGTTTTGTTTGCACCAGCTTCTCCTTCTGTCATCTTCAATGTTACTGGGCCGACATTCTTTCTTCCATTAGTCAGTTTAGGCATTCTAAAAATCCCAATTTAAAGACTAAAACATAAGGCCTACAACAATATTGGTAAAAAAAATTCCATTAAACATGACTGTAATAGCAAAGATAAACGGGTATGTACAAGAAGAGAAAGGAAAGGAGAGCAGGAAAAGTAATAAGGGGACAAAAGTAGATGGGAAATTGAAATGGAGGGAAGAGTACACAGGAAGGTAAAGAAACAGATGAAAAATGAATATGGAATCACAAAAGAATGCTTGTGGCAACACAAATCCTATGAAATCAGCTAGTGAGTGCAACATAGAAGGCTTTGCTTTTTTTTATGTATACATATTACTTGATATGCCTTTTGGTGGAGAGGGAGATTCCTAATGTTTAAAATGGAAACATCAATTTCAGGTTGTAGCTATAAAGCCCAGTGATATCTATACAATGACAAAAGATGAATTAATATTTACCTATGGTAGTTGTTTTCAACTGGGGATATTGTTGTCTCCCAGAGGACATTTCTGTTTTTCACAACCAGAAGGGACATCTTGTGGGTAGAGGCCAGGGATGCTATTAACATGCTGGCTAACGCGCACAGGACAATTTCCACAACAAATAAATATCTGACCCAAAATGTCAATAATGCAACAATGGAGAAACCCTGATCCATACTATTAACGATTCCTTTAACAATGGTTAGGTGAACCAGGTTTCTAACTGATGTGTGCTTTGAAAGCACTTTACCATGCCCAGATGCCCATTGAAATCTCAAGTCAGACAAGCCCATCAGTTGCCTTACACTGATGTAAACCACATCTTACATGAATTACTCTGAGGGGCACTTCTACTCAATAAGCATTCACTGATCACTGGTTGCTGGAGAAACATTCAGTGTGCCTTTAACACCAAATTCAAGTTAGTTTAATCAACTGCATCACAAAATAAACAAGTATAGATGACTGAATATCTATCTTTTAAAGTGGAAAGACTGCAAACAGAAGGACAAATGGTATTTCAAAAGGCCCTAATCTGGATGTACCAAGATGATCAACAAAATATCTAACTTCCTTTTCAGGACAAAATAACATGAGATAGAAGATGATTATTTTTATTAGGTGGCGGGCCAATCTCATGCCAGAGAACCCCCCGGCCCTAGAATGGTGCCTCTTAATTTTTATATGCCTACAAATCATCTGGGATATTTGTAAATAATAAATTTTGACTCAGCCAGTCTAAAGTTGGAGACAGATATTTTACACGTCTTGTAAGTTGCTAGATGATGCTGATTGATAGTTTGAGTGGTCAGACAAGGGAATTGTTCTTTTCTTTTACTATAATAGAATAAAACAACGCCATTCTAAAGGCAAATTACACACACACACGCACACACACAAGTTTTAAAAATGATACAGTAATTTCAAGGGAAAAATTAGGGTTCTTTCAAATAGTTTCCATAGATTCCTTTTAATTAAAAACTTGATTGCTTAAGTAATACCTGAGTAAATTCTAATTGTTTTTAAAAAAGAGTATTAATAAGGCCAAACACCCTCTTTGATAATTTAATAAGTCACACCACCGAGTTCTTTCTTCTTCATCTCTACCAATATCTCTTCTTCCTCCACCTCACCAGAAATAAACACTAATTTTAGCAGTTTGGTTTATAATCTTTCATATCTTTTTCTATGCATCTGTAAACATAGGAGTAAGCTATTATACAATTGTTAAAAATTTTATAAACTAGTAATTCAAAACATATGTATAGTTTCACATGGGAAATAGACTAGAAAACAAATCTAGAGAAGGAAAAGATATGTATAAGTTTTTACTAGACACAGGGGTTCTATTTCCTATGGTTTTGAAAATTTTTATAAAAGAAAACTAAGCTATTAAAACCTGTGTTTGTTCTTTACTTTGCTAGGGGTTTCTGTACAACTGCAGCCTATGCAGAGTGGAAGACAGAAATTGTGGTCTGTAATGACAGGGCTTATTTTGCTTTGTTTGTCAGATATAATTTAGCCTCTTTAGAAATGATTTGTTCCAAGAAGATAATCTAAAACTACAGTCAAGATTTCTTCTAGACTACAACTTCCATAAAGTGCTCAAAGAACACAACTTCAAATTACTATCTTTAAACTTTTTTATTGCCAAATGTATGACATTCAAACATGTAATTCTTAGTTTGTCCTTCCTGATTTTGTTGCCTTTTAAGCAAATCCATGACACTTTTGACAAATTTTAATCTTTCACCCCGAATTCTGCAGAACTTTTAAATACCACAGGATGTATGCAGGTTTTAACATGAACAGCACCAATGCACATTATATTATGCTGAGGGTCTACACACGGTGGCTGTTCTGAGTCAAGCCTGTAGCTCACTTGGGTATCATCTCCATGGTAACTTGTTTACAAGGGCTAAAATACAAGCTGAAAATTCAAGGTTAGCTTTTCCTTTGTTGCCGTTTTGATGTTTTTGGCAATTGAAATAATGTGGGTATAAGACTTGATTTAAACAGCTTCATGGCAGGCTGAGTCAAAACAAAACTCCATGCAAAATGTGCTTTCTTCATCTCCATTAAAAAAGAGAGAATTCAAATAATATTTAATCAGAACCATCGGTTATATCTTCCTTTCATATTCCAAAACAGCAGGCCTCTTGTTGCACTTTGGAGGCACATCTTGGGAAATAGGTTTAAGGCTTCCTATCTCTTGAAGCAATAATTTTGTGTGTGTGTAATGTTTTGCCTTAGATGAAGATTTCAGTTTATTTTAAACCATTATTACATTGGGGGGGATGGACAGTTTTAGTACCTATGCTAAAGTACTTTATCCTCCATAGAGATGGGCCTTTTGTATTCTAAAACTTGACTACATTTTCAATATTATCTATAAAAAAAGTATACTCAAAAATATGTTTCCCAGAAATAATTTTAAAATGATCCTGATTGTAACACTTGTTTAGTGGAATGTTTGTTTTGATTATGGACAACTTTAATTTAGTTTACTTAAAAAGAACTGCTATTTTGAGAATAGCAAGTTATAACCCAGAGTAATATTAAATCTACAGTATTTGGTTCTTCAAACAAATCTCCACTAAATAGTAGAGAGTAGAAAAATAATGTTATATATCTTACCAGCTATTCATAATGTCTTTACGAATCTTCATAAACATTTGAGGAATTCAATATAACCTCCTAAAACCAGACCGAGACACCCACTACAATATTTTCATTAAAATTTCCTTCAGGTAGAATGTAACTGCTATGGAAACACAAAAATAAATCTATTAGCATAAAGGTAGTAATCTAATCAGAATCACAGCCAGACTTAAGACAGAAAGTTGAATTTAGAGTTGGAATTCCTCTGGTAAAAATGATGGAATGTTGAGGCTCATTCTTGATCAATGCTAGGAATCAGCTCATGAAGGAATCTCTTCCTCTTAGACTCTTGACCAGATCCTCTACCCAGCTCCTCTCAGTTATCTTGATATTAAAAACAGCACTGTCTACTATAATCATTGGTTTGTTATTTATTAATCTCACCAGTTCACCAATTATCACAGTACCTGATGTAGGAAAGGCAGACAATAGTATTTGTTGACTAAATACCTGCTTTTGTAATAGTTGGGACTATTTCTAGGGCTTTGTTAGTAATGTTGACTTTGCTACTACAATCTCTCTCATGAGTTTGTCTTGGCTTTCCCCATATGGATGTGTGGGGAGAAAGGACAGACAAGTACTTGCCCAACACACTCTAAAGTACCTAGACTCAGACCTTCCCTTAATTCCTCATCCAAGCCCTTCCCCCACATGAGGACACTTCCCCCCACCAGTACCCAACATTCAAACTGAACTCAAACTTCATCATGATTCTTCTCTTTAGGTAGAGCTGAGAGAATGGATTTCAATCTAATAGTAATTTCTGAGCATAGCATTTGAGTGTAGATTTTGTTCATTAAAATATCTTTAGTACTGGTTATAGGAATTCTAGTGAATGCTGAAGCTAGAGTACTTAGAGGAATTTAATCTTACTTGGAATATTTGTTCCACCTTATTAAATTCCACCCGTTCTTGAATTGCCTTTATCTATTTTTCAGTTTTGATCCTAATGATATTGAGGATTTTTTTCTCTTGCATTTTATCTTCCTTTTGAACAGCTTCTTAATCTCAAGTCAGTTTTCTCATGCAATCCTCATTCTGTTTTTTATTCTCACATTTCAAGCATTAAACATACTAAGTTTACTATTAGGAAAAAATGTAAATCCAATGACTGATTATGAAATAACTTTTTCTAAATTACCTTTTGATTCAATACTTAAGCATCCTAAGAATGACCTCAAGTTGAATGAAAAAGTGGGGTTTTTCAACTTGCTTCTCATATGGCTCAAACCAGAGACCAATAAAATCCAAAGAGTAGCAAACAGGTGATGTTTACCTGTATTAAACCCAGGTATTATGGGTTTAATTTTGAAATAAACAGCAAAGAATTTTTTTCCTTAATGAACTTGTATTAAAATAGATTTGACCAATGCCAATGGTGTTAGAGGGAATGAGTTGGAGAGAATCATTATATATTAAGTCAAGAGCACAGTTAAGAAGCAATATAATTCTTCCAACTTTTAAACTCTCTATTTACTTTAATTAAGCTCACACTGCAAAATCTTATTTTTCTCCTTATTAAACATATAATAAAAATGGTAAGTTAAAATTTGGATTCACCTTCACTTTCCTATTTGTTTCTTGGGAAGAATTATGGTGTTAGAATAGAAATTCTGGAAATATGTGGTTTAAAATTACATTTAGCATAGCTCCAAACATATTATGAATAATTGTGTTAGTTCTACAAAAATAAATAAAAGATATTGAAAGGGGAAATGCAAATAAGAGATAAAGAGCCTCAGATTGATTCCCTAGTCACAATGTCTGGCAGCTAACTCTGCCCAACACAATGAACAAGCCATGCATCATTGGAGAAGAGCAGATAAATGTCAGTCAAGCATGTTCACATGGCAGAGAGAATGTGATACCATTAACACATTTTCACAATATGACCCTGCGTATGAAGATCTACTTTTCCTTTCAAACTCCTCCATCAAACGGTATTGCGTGAATGGGAGCATCACTGTTTAATAATTCTTCATTCAAGCTTTCCTACTTGTCTACAAAAGATTCTTGGAAACAACAGAATAAAGGTAACAACCCTCTCTTTTATTTGCTAGATTCAATAATTAAATGCATTATTTTAATAAGAAATGAACATTCAAATGCAACATAATAGCTTCAAAATATAATATTAAATTGCTGAGATCTCTTATGACAGTCAAGTGATTGAAAGAACTTTAAAAATTCACTCTCTAAATAGAAGAATTTATAGCTATTCAATAAACCAAATCTATACTAATTACATCATAAACCTTAAGGTAACTATCTAGCTACTGATAATTAAAAATTCCCTTTCACTGGCTCTCCAAACTGGGTGATAACGTTAATTTAACACAATGATAAAGAATTAATGCAACATAGCATATACATAGTCAACGACTAAACTGTATGGTACTACTAAAAATGCTATAGATGTAAGAAGTATTAATAATGGGCCAGTCAATAAATCTTTCATGAAAAACAGAACTTTGTATATTAACTTGAATGTTTAACTTTTGAATTGGTAAAATTTTACTTAGGCAAGGTTAAAAACAAGCATTACATCCACAGAGGAAAAGTACTTTATATGGCAGAGAAAGAAAAACAATCTGATGAAGGTAGAAATGTCTGTTAGGCAGACTTGGCTGAAAAGGTAGTATGGGATCCGATTATTTTACCCATTGGAAGCTAGGTAGAGAATTTCAGACTTATGTTTGTAACCAAAGAATAATTCATGGTTTTGGAAAGATTACATTAGTGGGTGTTTTTAGAAAGAAAAATGCATTAAAAGAGTATCTGCATAGAAGGTAGAAAAGAGGCTTGAGTCAGGAAGGGTGTTTAAAGAGGCTTCTGAAGGGATTCTGTTTTGTTCAGTTTGGAAGCATTAAGAATAAAAAAAATCAGTGATACACAGAATTTGATGTCCTACTAAATATATATAATGAATAAGGATTGGTTAATATTTCAAATTGCAAATTTGGATGATAAGAACATAATCTCAATGTAAAAAATAGTGTATTTAATATAACGTAAAAGTATTTTTGAATATCTTCTTGATACACCCATAGGACCAGATGTCTTATGGTCGTTCCCTAGCTTTAAATCAAACTCCTGCTTTTAGATACGTTTTTCAATGGTCAGAAATATTGTATCAACTTCACTTAAGTTCTAGTGTTCTAGGGCCACCAGTATTCCCAAATCTACCTTCAAGTTTATTATATTTACATAGCAAAGAAAACCACCAACAAAATTAAATGGCAACCTTCTGAATGAAGGAAGATATTTCCAAATCACATATCCAATAAGGGATTCACATCCAAAGTATATAAAAAACTCATACAATTTAACACCAAAACCTAACAATCCAATTAAAAATGTGTAGAAGATTTGAATATTTTTCCAAAGAAAACATATATATGGCCAACAGGCATGTGAAAACACGCTAAACATTACTGACCAAGGGGAAATGCAAATAAAAACCACAATACGTCACACTAGTCAGAATGGTAGTATCATAAAGACAAGAAACAAATATTGACATAGATGTAGAGAAAAACAAATGAATAAATAAACTTTTGTGCAGTGTTGGTAGGAATGTAATTTGAGGTAGCCACTATGGAAAATGGTATGCAGGGTCCGCAAAACATTTTAAAAATTAAAATACCATACCCTCCAGTAATTGCACCGCTGGGTGTTTACTTAAAGAAAAATGAAAACACAAATTCTAAAACATACACGCACCCTGTGTTTATTACAGTATTATTTACAATAGCCAAGGTATAGAATGCCCAGAAATAGATGAATGGATAAAAAGGATGAGATGTAGTATGCACACACACATACACAAATGGAATATTACTCATTCATAAAAATAAGAGAGCCTCGCCATCATAACAAGATGGATGGACTTAGAGGGTATTACACTAAGTGAAAAAGGTCAGACAGAGAAAGACAAAGCCATATGATTTCACTTGTATGTGGAATCTAAAGAACAAAACATGAATCTACAGGTCATAGAGAATATGGTGTGGCAACCAAATATGGCACCACGAAGACAGAACAGAACTTCGGTCCAGGTGCTTGTGGAGACCCCCTGAAGGATAGCAACTACCTTTTACTTCACTTGAATAAAAGCATAATTTTAGATTTTACATTTGAGAAGAGTACAAGTATGAGAACTGTGTTAAGTTAGTAATAAAGATACTACTGTAAAGAAATATGCATCCTGGCTTGAGTTACTGTAGAGCCAGAAGAGAACTCAGAAACAGGCCAAAAAAAAAAAAAAAAAAAAAAAACCCAGTTTCAATATTATAAAGGTTATTTTTTTAGCAACATTAAACAAAGAGTCTTCCAAGGCCCTGAGGAATAGGCTCTGGTGAATCCTGATGAGACTTATTTCTAAATAATTGTATGTTAAGTTTAACTGTACATTGTCACTACTTTGAATTCTGATTCTTAGGTAACAGGCCAGGTTAGCACAAACCTTTCCTTTTGGAATGTTTTATAATAATAGAAGAAAATGCCTTTTTCTTTTTTTTTTTTTCCTTCCTTTTTTTTTTCCTCCACAGTGTATTTGGGAAAGATTTCTTGAGATCTTAAATATGGATTTTCCCCCTGAAATTAATTAATAACAGTTATCAAATATAGGTTCATGCCCTGAGTTAAAAGAAACAATTAACTAGTTTAGGATAATTAATTCCTATATCTTGTATACTTTTCAGGGACTACTTATACATGCCAATATTCCTTTGGCTGTCTGCCAAATAACGAGCTACTGGGTTTTATGGTTGTTGTTGTTGTTGTTTTTTTTTTCCTAAGGTTAACCATATTATCAGAATATTCCAAGCACTGAGTTCTATAATAAACAACATACATTCTCCATATTATTTTCAACTAAATTTTTGTTTTAAGTGCCCATAAATTGAACCTTAGAAAATATTTGCTTGTTAATTTTCTTTATGATATATTGTTTTAGATTGCTTTCTAAAATTCTTTTTAAAATTACCAGTGTTTGTTAGGCACTTAACTTTTTTTTTAATTGGTTAATTAGTGCTATCACAGAACTTCTTGTGCCTTATGCCATATTAATTAATATTTTATGGCTGAAAAGTAACAAGAACCTGAAAGACATATTTTAAATATTCAACAAATATAAAAGAAGAATACTAAGATTATAGAAGAGGTTCAGGATTGAGGGAACAGACTAGATATGATTTTAAAAATATCTATCATAAAAGGAAACTACTGAAAACTAGCTGTGTTCTGCCATTCTACTTTCTTTTTGATGGCTACCATTTTAACTGAACCCATTTTATGTGTATATCTTAAAGGTGCTATTTAGTATCTTTTGATAGTTGTCTCTTAACTCTTAAAATTTGGATATTTGCATGACTGGAGATCACCGGAAAAATGAAAGAAAACAGTGCATTCCATATTGAAATATTACAGAAAGTTTTGGTAGAGCGAAGTTTAGGTAAAGGCACAGGAGAGGAAGATAAACATTTTAACCTGTTCATATTTATTTAGATTTAGAGATAAAACTAAAATTTTGGTCAATGTTAGTAAATAATTAACCCAATGAAAATTTAATCCATTTATGTGATCAATTTCTTTGATGGAAAAAATACTAAGGTCAGCAGAAGAAGTTTTAATCCATGGAGGTAAGGAGTGAAAGGATCTTTCTAAATGTATTATGCTTCATGGAATCATACACAAGTAAGAATTTAAAGGAACCTGAAAGGTCACCAAATCCATTCTGCCACTTTGCTTTTACCTACCCTAAACGGACTTAGAGTAAAATAAATCAAAATTTTTCAGAATGGCTGGGTTAGGAACTTCATAGATTCTCTTTATAGAAAAACAGACAAAATTTAAAAAAAATTAAAAAACAGTTTTCATCTCTGAAGTTTGAACAAAAGGTATATTAAAAAGTAGAAGCATTTATTTGAGAACTTCAGTAAGAACAGTGGGAGTCTGGGAGTCTGTGGTATTTACAACAGAGGCTGCCACAGTCTCCACTCCTCAGCTCCATGTTGCAAAAGTTCTGTACTAGACAGGTAGGACGGCCTATGAAGACCTGCAGCTACCATACTCTCTCCTCACCTTCCGGGTATAGAAGTTCCTCTCCACATTACTTACCTGGGCACGTTGTAAGGGCCAGTGACAAGTATCTTCTTGACCAGTCCAACTCTGTGTTGTAGAGATACTGTCCATGGTAGGCATGGCGGGCTACGAAAAGAGTCAGCTAAGTGCCCTTGCCTGAGGCACTTGACTTTGTGTGTAGCATAGAAGGGGAAAAATTATTCCCAGCAGTAGTGTCAAAAAATATAGAGATCACAGTAGCCACTTACCTGGGAGGGCATACATCTCCGCAATAGGAAGAAAAACAAACAAAACAGCTAACTGAACCGAAATTTAAAAGGGGGACCTTAAAACAGCAATAGACAAAAGGATCCTGCTAAGATGATACTCATGCCTGTTGGTATGGAAGACTGTGTACCTATAAAAAACTAGGCCCATGCAAGAGCAATGCAAGAGCCCCTAGACCCTGGATGAATGCATAATAGACTTGTAAACACTTTGAACTTAATTTTTTTTGTATGTTTATTCATTTTTTGAGAGGTGGGGGCAGAAAGAGAGGGAGACACAGAATCCGAAGCAGGCTTCAGGGTCTGAGCTGTCTGCACAGAGCTGGGTGGGGAGCTTGAACTCATGAACAACGAGATAATGACCTGAGACAAAGTACGACACTTAACCAAGGGAGCCCCCCAGGTGCCCCAACACTTTGAACTGTAAAAGTACCCCCAGTTCACACAGAGATCCACTGGCAATGCATGGAAGCTTTATTGGCACAACTTTCGACCAACTAGTGACTCACCACTAAGCTGTGGTGACTTAGAAAATCAGATTTAAGTGTGTTTTTGTTGTTGTTGTTTTTTGTGTTCATTTTAATACAAATCTGAGCAATGATATCAGAGCCTGTCACACTATGAAGAAAACAGACTTCACAGAATTTATAATATTAAGTTACTAAATAAACAAAGATAAGGTAGAAAAGACAACCAACTTT
Organism: Paguma larvata; assembly: GCA_030068075.1. Classification (NCBI taxonomy): domain Eukaryota; kingdom Metazoa; phylum Chordata; class Mammalia; order Carnivora; family Viverridae; genus Paguma; species Paguma larvata. The sequence goes on along the minus strand of CM057826.1, from coordinate 53,221,966 downwards.
AGGGAAAAGGATCATAATCCAGAGTTGTTGCAATATATTATGTAAAATACCTCGAAATTATGAAATATTCATATTAAAAAGTATATATAACACATCTAATAGAAAAATATGGGCAATAAATATTGCCTTTGAAGGTGTCTAGATGTTGGACCTACTAGACAAATACTCCAAATATAAATATAAATACTTAAAAATATGTTCAAAACACTAAAAGATACTATTATTTTTAAAGAACGAAAAGTCAGTATAATACAACTGAGCAACAAGGAATAGCAATACAGAGATAAAAATCAAAGCAAATAGAAAAAAGAAGCAAATAGGAATTCTTGACCGAAAATAAATAACTGAAAAGTTTATGGGAGAGATTCACTAGTAGATTTAATCACAGCTATCAATGAACTTGAAGACATATTAATAAGATATTCCAATCTAATACACAAAAGCAAAAAGAAATAAAATGAGCAGAGTCCCAGAGATCTGTGGGACAAAACTAAACTGATATATGTATAATGACTATTCTAAAATGACGGACAAAAAGGAGGCAGAAATAATGACTAAAAACTTTCTGAATTAGACTCCAAACAAAACAAAACAACAAAACAAAACGAAATGAAAACTTTACACAAATAAGAAGCTTAACAAACTCCAATAAGATTAAAATAAAAAGTTTCATCCCTAGGCATATCAAAAACAGTTGAAAAATAAAGACAAAGAGAAAATTTTGAAAAATCAAGAGAAGAACTCATTATGGACAAGAGAACCCTATTAAGATTAACAGCTGAATTCTCATCAAAAACAACAGAGGCCAGGAAGCAGTGGTCAGGATGACATTTGAAATGAAACCCAGCAAAAATTAAGGCAAAAGTAAACTTCAAAATTCATTTATATTTTTTAAGATTTTATGTATTTATTTATTTATTTATTATTTTGAGAGAGAGAGTACATGAGAGGGGCAGAGAGAGAAAGAGAATCTCAAGTAGTATCTGCACTGTTGGTACAGAGCCCAGCACAGGGCCCAAACTCATGAATGGTGAGATCTTGACCTGAGCTGAATTCAACGGTCAGACACTTAATCGATTGCACCAACCAGGTGTCCCAAAAGTTCATATCTTTTACAAAATAATTACATAACCAGACAAGCAGAGGCAGAGAATTTGTTGCCAGTAAGCCTACTTTACAATAGATACTGAAGGAAGTTCTTCAGACTGAACAAGAGTAACACCAGACAGTGATTCGAGTCCACATGAAGGAAAACAAAAACAGTGCCATTAATACAATTATAAAAGGAAGTGGAAAATCCATTATAATTATATATTTTGTTCTCCATTTATCTAATGGGTTTTTTACTTGCAAAAAAACTGTATTTGTAAAATTGTATTACTGAAAAAAAGTGTACTATTAAACTTAACAGATATAAAGATGTAACTGACATGACATTAACAGCACAAAGGAAGGAGGAGGGCAAGAAGTTATATTTACCAGGTGGTAATTCAAATATACAGAAGAAAAATATTTATTCAAAATTTTTGCCAACTTTTTAATCGGTCTCCTTATTCATTCACTCACTTGCTCCAGCCGTGTTAGCCAGTTCATTATGTCCTGACACAAGCCACGCTCCATCCTACCTAACGGCCTTCACTTCCTGATATCATTGATTGAGGGAGCAGAAGATCTTCATATTTTCAGAATTTCTCACAGATGGCAAACTCATTTCATTAAAAAAATCACATGTTAGGGGGCCTGGGTGGCTCAGTCAGTTAAGCCTCCAACTCCTGATTTCCACTTAGGTCATGCTCTTGCAGGTTCATAGAATTGCATCCCCCCTGCCACCATCAGACTCTGTGCTGACAGCATGGAGCCTCCTTAGAGCTCTCCCTCTCACTCTCTCTCTCTCTTTCTGTTCATTCACTGCTCATGGTAGCACCTGATCTCTCTCTAAAAATAAATAAATAAAAATTTTAAAAAATCACATGTTAAATCTTCCCCTTACATTCTATTTAAAACAGTATTCCAAACCTTCTTTCCATCATTTTCTATCCCATTAGATACATATTTTAGAAATACTCAGAGCAAATCGGCTCTCATGATTCCTATCAGGAAAAGATATAAAAACCACGTATAGTACTTACCCCTCTCTCTCTCTCTCTTTTTTTTTTTTAATTTTAAAGTTTACTTTTTTAAATTTATCTTGAGAGAGACAGAGCCTGCACATATAAGCAGGGGAGATGAGAAAGAGAAGGAGAGAGAGGTGCCTTGGTGGCTCAGTCAGTTAAGTGTCAAACTTAAGCTCAGGTCATGATCTCATGGTCTGTGAGCTTGAGTCCCATGTTGGGCTGTATGCTGGCAGCTCAGAGCCTGGAGCCTGCTTTGGATTCTGTGTCTCCCTCTCTCTCTTCCTCTCCTCTGCTCACACTCTAAGTCTATCTCTCTCAAAAATAAATAAATACTATTTTTTTAATTAAAAAAAAGAAAGAGAAGGAGAGAGAGAATCCTAAGCAGGCTCCATGCTCATACACACCCCAACACAGGGCTCAATCTCACCACTATGAGATTATGTCCTGAGCAAGTATCAAGAGTCAGAGGCTTAACTGACAGAGTCACCCAGGTGTCCCAGAACTTATCTGATAGTAATTATTTTAACTTATTTTGATTCCTTAATTACTAAGAAAATAGAAGTATCCATAATTTACCTACCCCAATATTTGCTTTTTATTTCTACTAGATAAATGGATACTTTATTTTTTAATCATTATAATAAGTTTGCTTTCCTCTTCCTGGTATATTCTGTGTTCAATGAATAAATTGTATAATTTAGGATGTAGCAGGTATTTGAGGTGATGATAACTCATTATCTGACAAGTACCAGCCAAATTGCTTGTGTTTCTTAGGGAATTCTGAGAGCTCCCTCATGGAACTGAGACAGACTATGAGAAGCCTGCAGTACCATTTAGAGGTATGTATACAGTTTAGCTTTGTGCTGCAGATATAATTCTTTGTTATGATCTTTTCAAAGTCAAAGGCCCTGTGTTTCAGAACTTGAAATTAGTTCCTGAAGAAGATGATACAGGAATGTATGTGGTCTGGGCTTTGAAAATGTCTTCTATAGAGTGGTATGTGAAATTTAGAAACAAACAACAAATACCAATTACCTTAAAACTTGAGCCAATAACTTAATGTTATTAAATAATTTGGTCAGCTGAAAGGAATTTAATAGTATTGCCTCTGCATTAAGCCCTGGTCGAAGAAGGGAGAAGTTATCCTATGTACACAACCCCAATGTTTAAAGAATCTGAATAGAATAAAATACACTTAACCTTAAAACCATACTTAATGAAACTTAATTTTCTTTTGGATGTTCAAAAGGCACTTGAGAATTTCACAGGGCTCTGGGTTTATTATAGACATCAGTTATCACTGCACTGATAAGTATGAAAGAGCTAATAGGGAATTATGGTTAATAGGAAGCCAGAAAGACTAATTCTTACTCGATCTTTAATTTTACATAATTTTGAAAAGAAAGACTTCCAAAAGTTAATCAGTACAATGTGTGGAGATACAAAAGAGGGTAACAGTGTAAAATGTCAATTCCTACGTTGGTTTAAATGCAAGTGAATGATCAAGTAAACAAAAAAAGAAAAACAGAATAAGTTCGCCTTTCTATTAGATGAATGATTCTAAGCTCGGGATGATTTTGCCTTGGGTTGGGGAGGGGTACTTTAGGTGATGTTTGGAACCATTTTCATTTTTTCAACTTGAGAGAGCTAAAGGGCAGCCTCTCACAACAAAGAACTATGTGGCCTAAAAGTTAACGGTTCTGAGTTTGAGAAAACCTCTACGAGAACATTCAACATGTTTAAGAATAAATTTAGGGGCGCCTGCGTGGCTCAGTTGGTTAAGCGGCCGACTTCGGCTCAGGTCATGATCCCATGGTCTGTGAGTTCCAGCCCCGCATCAGGCTCTGTGCTGACAGCTCAGTGCCTGGAGTCTGCTTCAGATTCTGTGTCTCCCTCTCTCTCTGCCTGTCCCCTGCTTATACTCTGTCTCTATGTCTCTCAAAAATAAATAAACGTTAAAAAATTTAAAAAAATAATAAATTTAATGGTATATATTATATTTTTATCTCTCTCTAATTTTTCCAAATTCATAATTAATCCATTAATTCTAGATCTTTGTTGGAAAGATACTCTAGCATGACTAGAAGATATTCAAAAGTTAGAACCAAGTATAACTTTCTAAAGGTTAAATTCCTTTTAACTTCATCCAAATCAAGATGGGATTTTTGTTTTGAAAGATTATAAATTCTGCTCATCCTTTGACATATACAATCTGTTACAGAACATATAATAAATGCTGATCAGGAATGTATCCCATGCCAATTTTCTCTCTTCCTCTACCTCAGCTCATTTTCTCTGGCTTGATCCAGATAAAGTAGACACAGACAGGATTTCTATGTGGAAAGGGAAAAGTCCTGGAGAGAACTGAAAAGCCAACCCACTCTGATGCCAGTCTATACGAAAGATGGCGTTCCGAACTCTAATGATCCATCCATTAGAAACGTTAACCGCGCTGGCTCCTGTGACAGTCTTCATACAGAGAGTCTCAATACTTAGGCTCTCAAATTTTGAAAGCAGTTGTGAAATGTATCTCAAAGTTTGTAACTTTCAATTAAAATACATATTTTTATTTCCAAATTAGTGTTTTCTAAAATGTTTGGTGACTATCTCAATCTATTATTCATTCTCTAATAACAGTGTCTCCTTTGTTAAAGGTAGAAGTCCTATATCTTTATCTATATCTATATCTATCTATATATCATCTATCTCTATCTAAAGTGTTCCTAGGCATTTCACGGCACCAACTGAGATAAATGGGAATAACTTAGGTGATGAAGGATCACGCTTTTGAACCACTATATTAACATATCATCATACTTGAGAATATAACAAGTGGATATTTGGGGGATAATTTTCCATTTAATTTCTGCATTGTTACATTATCTACATAATTAATATTTAATACTTTAATTATATTTTTTTTAGCATTTTTCTTGTAAGAGTTATGTGGTGTAGTGAAATAGATACCACTTGCCTCAGAAAACCAATCCAAACCAAAGCAACAAGGTTGCTCTTAATTACCTGGGGTCTTCTGGCAACTAGAACATACTATGGTTCTGCTTTCAGAAAATGGCTTTGACAGGGCACAGAGCTAGCTCGGGGTGCTCTTGGGCAAGGCTGTGGTGGACCTCTGGACTTTTTCAACTCGTCCAGAGGATTTGAGAAACAATTTACCCAACTCATACCCTAATGGATGATCCACTTCCATCCAGATTGTCCTCACACTTTCTTCTCATAAAACAGGCTGATCAGTGATGCTGAGGCAGGCCTGGATTTGGCCCTGAAAAGGCCTTGCTGTTACCTTGCTGTTCTCATCACTCCTTCCCAGTCCCACTATTTATGCTTCTATAGTAAATGGAACTTGATCACAAAAGAAAAGTAACAATAAAAACATTTACATTCAAAAAATGGGGAACACACATGAGTTACTAAACTCTTCTTAGATCTACTTTATAAAGTGAAGATATTAATAATAACTAAATATCTCAAAGTTTCACATTCAAAACAGTTATCATATATTTCCCTCAAATTCCAGCATCTCCTTCCCCATTCTCACTTTCTCTCACTTAACAATTTATGAATCTGTCTACTTTACATCTTCATTTGGAAGGTAACAGATATTCCAAACTCAACATGTTTGAAATTGAACTTCTGACATTTCCTCTAAATTTATGCTACCCATAGCCTTTCCAATCTACTTGACCACAACAATGCTTTTCGTTTCTCAGGCTAAATCTTGAGAATACAATTCACTTATTTTATCTTCACTTCATAAATTTATTCTGTCAGGAAATGTTGTTTGCTTTACCTCCAAAATACATATAGTATTTGATATATACAATTGTTATTGTTTGAACTGTATCCCCTCCCTCCTCCCCAGAAAATTATACTGAAGTCTTTAACCCATAGTGCTTCAGAATATTACCTTAAATGGAAATAGGGTCTTCATAGAGATAAGTTAAATAATTTCGCTCAGATAGATTCTAAACAATATGATTGGTATTATTATAAAAAGGGGAAATTGGGAGACAGAAACAAATACATACAGAATACAGTGATGAGAATATGGAGGATCAGGAGATACATTTATAAGCCAAGGAACACCAAAGACTGCAGGAAATCCATAAGAAACAGAAAAGGCAAGGAGAAATCTTTCCCTTATAGGTTTTGGAGGGAGCACTGTCCTACCAATGCCTTGATTCCACACTTGTGATCTCCAGAACTGAGACACTAAATTTCTGTTTTAAAGAACTAACCAGCTTGTGGTACCTTATTACAGCAGCCCTAGCAAATTGATATAGCATTCACCATAATCTCTCATTTGAATGATGTTATAAATTCCTAACTAGTCTCTCTGCTTCCATTCTTGTACTACCACTACCAAGCACAATATATATTTTTAAGTTTATTTATTTATTCTTGAGAGAGAGACAGAGAGATGAGCAGGGGAGGGGAAAAGAGAGAGAGGGAGAGAGAGAATCCCAACCAGGCTCTCCACCGTGGGACTTGAACTCACAAATGGTGAGATCATGACCTGAGTCAAAACCAAGATTCAGACGCTTAACCCACTGAGAGCTACGCAGGTGCCCCAGAATGATCATTTAAAGCTTAAGTCAGATTTTATTTTCCTCCATTCGAAACCCCGAAGTGAGCATTATCACTAGGTCTAAAAGCAGTAATATAGCCAACCTATGTCATTCTGACACCATCACACTGTTCTTTCCCACTCCTCTGTTCCACCCACACTGGTCTCCATGCTGGATTTAGGACGAACTGTCCTTGTTTTCTGGGGTTGAATACACAGGACATTCAATGCTAAATCAAGATAATTACAGGCAAAAGGGGAAAGTAGGTCACCCTATGTAGTTCATTAAATAGGCTAGATACCCTGCAATAAGACCTTTGACCTAGAACTTGGCTTTGTCTAGAATGAGAGTTTAAACAAGATACCTAGATACCCACTGTAATAATCCCCTCTCCTATTTAAAGCTTTGCTCAAATCTCACTTTCTTCATGAAGCCTACTCTCTTCATTCTGTTTAAATTGTGTTCCTCCCTCCTATGCTCCCAATCATTCTACTTTACTCTAAGTTTTCCTTTTTCTTCATATAAACCACCTTCTAATAATCATATATAACCTAACAAGCATAAATCATATAATTTTCTTATTTATTATATATTATTACCATACTTAATACATATTATTTATTACAGCTAACAAATCCACACACTCAGCTATACATTTGCACTGATACGGTATTTTACAGCAGAGGTTATTTTCTATTTACATCCGCCCCCTTTATTTTTGGATTAAAAAATTATCAGTATAAGAGCATTTTGTATGTTCCTATGGAAAACGGAATCCGATGCTTTGATTTTTTTATACTGTATACTCTTTATATCAGAATACATTTTGTTTCACACACACACTTACACACATGGACTCACACTCACATTTGCCTAGTATCCTCATATAGCTATTTAAGACCTCGTCATGGACAATCCATTCACCATGGAGTTAGGTTGAGGATTAAAAGATGAATATGGCATAGCTTCTGATCTCAATAGGTGTGCTTATGAACACATAGAAGTCTAGTGCATTAAATCTTCTAAGGATTATTTGAATATTAAAAGAGATTGTCTTAAGAAAACAGTGTCTCAACCAAAAGAGATGTCATATTTCTAGTAGAGATTTGTAGGTTAGGAGTTTATTTTAGGGATTCTTAAAATTAAGACTAAGCTAATATACCTAGGACACAGTATGGGTGAGGAATCCACACTGTGGAGTCAAGACTACTTTGTTTAACCCCTACTTCTTCTATTTATTACCTCTGTGAATTTACATCTGTAAAATTCTTTAAGCTTTTACTTCCTCATCTGTGAAATGGAGCCAATAATCGTATAACTCTTTCTGAATTATAGTATGTGGCACAGTGCTGAACACATAGTAATTGTACAGCAAATACTATTACTCATATAAATACATGAATGTGACAATTTTATATTATTTTAATATTTCAGTCTTATTAAAATCTTCTGATGCCTTTGCCTGAATTGTGACATGTGTGTGTGTCTGTGCATATTCCTGTATTTCAGGATCAGGAAGTAACTCAAAGATATGCATGTATAAAGCATACCTGGATTTGGGAATAAATTCATATATATTTTTGGCATGTGTGCAAGAAGGGCTGATTCAGTACAGAAATAGCACTTGTAAATGTAGGGGTATGTCTAAGGACCCAAATAAAAATCTTTGTGTTAAGGGATGTTAAAAACATGTGTTTTTCTAGGTAAGTGCCTTCAAGAGATAAAGTATACAAGTGTCTTTTAAATCTGTTAGTATAACCCAAGTATGTGTCAGACAGTGTTCTGTGTATAAAACCATATACAAATAGATCTCTTCTATAAATCTGCCTTCCAAGAGTCAATGTATATTTCTATACTCACAGTGTATATAACCTTCAAACTATATCAACTAATTCAGCTCTCTCATTCATTTTTCATTGTGAGAAATTTTTCATTCTCTTCTTAAAGAATACAAAGATCTAGTTATTGGATTTTCTGATCTTGATTTCGGCTCAGGTTATGATCTCAGGGTCATGGCACTGGGCTCTGCACCAGGCTCCACACTGAGCATAGAGCCTGTTTAAGATTCATTCTCTCGCTATCATTCTCTCTCTCTCTCACTCTGCCGCTCTCCCCAACTCATGTACTCTCTCTTTGCCTCAATAAGCAAACGAACAAACCACAAAAAAAAAAAAAAAAAAAGAAAGAAAGAAAAGAATATCTAGTTATTTACATTGGTCTTGCTAGAGAGAACTGAATTTTAGAAAATTTAAAAAAATATTTTATAAATCTGTGGCTAGGAATGAACAAAATAGAGAAATACTCAATTTCTTTTTCCAAAATATTTCAAATTTAGTTTGGAAAAAAATCCTTGTGTAATTAGTGAAAGAGTTCATTGTTTTTCCAGGCTGCTTTTACTTTTTTGATATTATATGAGTCATAGTATAAATTTAAAAATAAATATGAAGGCAAAATGATAATTCCAATTTTATTATATCTATTTCTTCATAATTTCTACTTTCAATTTATTCTGTTTTGTTAATCAGGCAATTAACAAAACATTAGCCACTGAAGTAAAGCACGTGCTACATTTTAATTATGTATATAGTAAGACAAAGACATTATTAAGTCAGCAAATTTATGCATTATTTTTCCTACTAACTAAACTTATAACTTGTATGAAGTCATTTTCCCTAAAATATAAGTAGTAGCTACTACAACATTCTTAATAACTTAAGAACATTCCATATAGAGCAAAACAATAATGATAGCATCCCTACCTAAATTCCTTCAAGGTAATTGTAATAATATTAAACAGTACCAAGTGGTATCTCTAAATGTATCTACCCAACTGGGTATTTGTAGTGTTCAATGTTTCTTGGAATAGTGAGGCATGTGAAATGTGGCCACTCTTTCTTTTGGTATATATTCTTAATCTATTTCAAAATTCAAAAAGATAAATATCTTATTCATTATGTAGATTATGATTACAGAAATTTTTTATGCAGTTTGATTAAATAATACAATGTAGGGAAACCATTCCCCCATTTAATTTATTCATTTCATACTGACTTACCAAGTAGCATGAGATTCTTAGTGATAGAAATTCAGTGATAAACAAGGAAATAAAATTGTAGAATTTGGAGGACAGTGAAGGAGACAAACAATACACTGGTATTAAGTAAGTAAGTAGTACTAAGCAGTAAGTGCTAAAACAATTATAACAACTTATTGTTATTGGGGGTACCAAAAGCTTAGGCTTGGGAGATACAATAGATAAATAGTTGCTCATAGAACATTTCTTTAAAATGGTGATGATTGTGGGATGCCTGGGTGGATCAATTGGTTGAGCATCTATTTCTTGATTTCAGCTTAGGTCATGATACCAGGGTCATGAGATAGAGCCCTGCATTAGGCTCCACACTAAGCGTGGATTCTACTTCAGATTCACTCTCTCTCCATCTCTCTCTCTCTCTTCCTCTCTCTCTCCCTCTGCCTACTCCCCCTCTCCCCCACCCATGCATTCTCTCTCTCTCGCTCGCAAAAACTAATAAATGAATACATGTATGTAAAATAAAAATATTACATATATTACCTAAATAAAAACATTATAAATTTCATATTAAATATATAAATATTATAAATATAAAATATTACATATATTATTACATATACATAATATATATGTAAATATGTATAAAATAAAATAAAATGGTGATGATTGTGGTGAATCATGAGCAATAGAATGGCCTGCCATGGTAAAATATCGAAAAAGCACTGGCAGAGTTCAAAGATACACAAGAGGATTTATTGAAGAAATGACAAAAATAGACCACTGTGATTAAGACACAATATGCAGGTGGAAAAGTACGAGTAAGTGCTGGAAAATATGTTAGGGACAGATAATAAAGGGTGATGTAGACTAGGGTAAGCATTTTAGCTTCACCAGAAAAAATATTTCTTGCTCTCTCACTGGTATAATGAGGAGTAGTACTGCACATCTGGAGAGAACACAGATTTCAGGTAAGGTCATAGGTAATTTTTGATGTAGTATAGTAATAATTTTTGACATAGGGAAATTATTGACATAGCATATTAATAGTTCCTTCAATTAGTATTTTAAAATAAATATAATATTCTATAAAAAAATAGGGGTAATAACCATATTGGATTATTTACTACATGGATTCCGAAGTTGGTTGAATAATGTCCTCACCCCAAATTCCTATTCCACTAGAACCACTGAATATAACTGTATTTGGAAATGGGGTCTTTACAGATATAATTAGTTAAGTTTATATAATGTCATACTGGATTAGGATAGGCCCTAAATCCAGGGACTATTGTCCTTACAATAAAAGGAGACCAGGGGCGCCTGGGTGGCTCAGTAGGTTAAGTGGCCAACTTCAGCTCAGGTCATTATCTTGCTGGTCTGTGAGTTCGAACCCCCTCTCGGACTCTGTGCTGACAGCTCAGAGCCTGGAGCCTGCTTCGGATTCTGTGTCTCCCTCTCTCTCTGCCCCTCCCCCACTCATGCTCTGTCTCTCTCTGTCTCAAAAATAAATAAACATTAAAAAAAAATCAAAAAAAGAAAAAAGAGGAGACCACACACAGGGACACGCATAGGAAAGAATGGAGATTGGAGCTACAAGTCAAAGAATGTCAGGTAACCAGGTAACCACCGGGAGCTAAAAAGAGGCAAGGAAGCGTTTTCCCATAAAGCCTGCAGAAGGAGTGTGGCCCCACTGGCACCTTGATTTCAGATGTCTATCTTCCAGAGCTATGAGGGAATAACATTATATTGTTTCAAACTACCAAGTTGATAGTATTTTGTTACAATAGCACTAGGAAATTAATATAGACCATATGGCCAAGATTCTACCGGCAGCATGTGATTCTCTCTATACTCCTTTTGGGCTCAAACAATGGGAAGTACTAAGAGAAGACAAGAGGATGGGCAGCAAGAGCTTGGGGTATTTGTCTCTTGTTTTCTTCTTTCCTCTACTCTACAGTCCCCACAATAACTCCATCCTTCTACAACTATGACTCCTCTTTGGCAGCCTGTCTCCCATATTCTAGCTCTCACTGGCTCTGGTGAGGACGTATCCCTTCCTTTGCCCCTTTAGGCCCAAGGTGATAAGAGCTACCCTTAGTTGTTTGTCTCTAGATGCCTCAATATGTCAAATTTCCTCCTTGCTTTTATTTTTTGTCTTTCTCACTATTTTGTTCATTCTTTTTATGTATTCATTTATTATCTATTCACCTCACTAGGAATATATTTTCCATTAGACCTGGATCTCGTCTGATCATTGCTGTATTCCCAGAATCTGGAATAATACCCCGCATGTGATAGGAGCTCAAAATACTTGGTGGATGAAAAAAAGATGACTAAGTAAAAACGAAATTGAAAATGTCACAAACCACCTTAAAAAGTGATTTGGTCAGGGGCACCTGGGTGCCTCAGTCCATTAACTGTCTGATGCTTGGTTTCAGCTCAGGTCATGATCTCGTGGTTTCGTGTGTTCGAGCCGCACACCAGGCTCTGTGTTGGTAGCACGGAGCCTGCTTGGGATTTTCTCTCTCCCTCTCTCTCTGCTCGTCTCTCACTTGTGCTGTCTCTCTCTCTCTCAAAATAAATAAACTTAAAAAAGTGATTTGATCATAAATTTATCTCTGTTTTATAGGAGATTATACACAGATACACATTTATGGGTTATACATGTACTTATACGAGTTATCTTGATGCCTTTGTAAACTGACTAAAAAGGTTATTTTTCCACACAGTAAAGTTTTTCACAGAATAAGAGAAATAGCTGGGACGTTAAATTAGCATACTGGACTGAATCCAGTGTTCTTTCGGATGACAGGGGCATGCCTGCGCTGGATGGGTCAAGATCTATGAATATTCTCAAGTTAGTAAGCGTCCCAATATACACTCATATTTCCAGAATCCTTGTTATATTTAGATTAAAGTGGATTTCTTGTTGGTGGAATCTTGGTTATAATGTCCATTTAATAAATGCCCCAATACGGCTTATTTCATTATTGCTAACAAACCCCACAATTAAAGCACAGCAAATGTTGCACTTTCAGCAATTTTATGCTTTTAAATAGCACTACAACAAAAATGCTATGATAATAAAATAGAATTTATGTAAAGTAACACATGGACTATTTGGTTATATGTGACTCCTTAATGTATTCCAAAGGCATCTATTGCCTCGGGGAGAGATGATATTTGTAGAGAGGAAAAGTAATAATCTACTGAAGAGCAAACAACAGGGGAAATTCCATTTATGGCCGAGGATAATGATCAGATGATACCATAACCCCAACCGTCTAAAATAGAGATGATTTAAAGAAGGGAAGGAAACATAATTGGTCAGGGTAAATAGCAGTGCATATCCGGGACAGCAATAAGATGCACATATTTGAAAAGAATACTATTAGATTTAAAACAAGGGATGCAAGGAAGTTATAATAATGGAGATGACGCTAGTTGAAGGGTTTGGTGAGATATATTATTTGGCATTATCAAGGACAGCCAGAGTCACTTTTTCTTATAAGGTTTCAATAGAAAAGGAAACATAAGAGTTTAAAGTGTAAAAGGGACATCTTCTGAAAGACTATAAAGATGTAGGAGATAGACATATTTGAGAACAGTAATGCTATCCATCCTCCAACCGAGAATCATAGTTTTAGGGGGTCCCAGAAAAAAATGCACATGAAAAAACTGAAGACAGAATCTGTGAGGTACATAAAACGGTATAGAGTAGAGGTTTACTTAGATGCTTGGGTTTAAGTAGTGTAATGACATGGATAAAAGGAAGGGTATAATAAAATGCATAAATGAAATGGCATAATGAGATGCATAATTGGACAAATGTAACGATATGCAAAGAGAAAGATGTAATATGATACACATTTTTGAGGACTGTAATGAGATGCATAAATAGAAAGGTGTAATGAGATGTGCATGTTTAAGTAATGTAATGAGAAATATAGGTTATAATAACATACATGAAAGTAATTTAGTAATGAGATATACAAGGGAAAGGCTTTAATGAAATCCACAAATGGAGAATATGTAAAGATGCTTAAAAGAGATGTAATGAGATGCACATATTTGAAAGTTTTAATGAGATGCTTTAATGGAAGCATGTAATGAAATGTATATGTTTGAAAGGTATAATGAGACACATTAAAAGGGAAGAATGTAAAGCAATTCTCTCCTCCTATGGAGAATAATGCTTCCTGAAAGCTTGGAAGAGTCATTATCCTAAGGGATTTCTTTATTTTTACTTCAGTATAAATTAAGACGCCAGCAGCAGCTTCAACCATTACCACATCAAATAGCTTTTCCCCTGGGTCCAGGTTATTTTTGGTTATATGGTTTAAAACACTGCCCCACGCTTGGGGCCACATTCCAAAGGACAATTTAGAACTGATGCTGCTTAGGAAACAACCACACAAGAGGAGGGAAAGAATAAGGAAAATAAAAAAGTTAACAGCTACTGAGTCTTCATCTGATACTAGAGCCATGCAAGAAATATTTGTGTAATTAAATGTGTCAGTAATCTTAGAAGGCAGACATTATCCCCCTTTGACGACTTGGAAAATGACCTCAGAGGTTGAGCTGGTTCCTCAGGGTCATATGGCTGCTAACTGTTAGAGCCAGAACTTGAAAATAGGTCTGCCTAGCTCTAAAGGCCTCCTTTCCATTTCCATTTGTATTTTTATTCCTGCCCTCTGCTGGAGTCCTTCCTTGTTCCGGCGAATCTAGGGGTCCACGAAGGACGGACGGTCAGGCGAAATGAGGTGAGAGAGCCACGAGTGAGATGGAATCTGATGACCAAGCAGGCAGCCCTGGCAATTCTGGCATCTCTGCCATTTTGGCGTCTCTATTCTGGCATCTCTGACCTGCTGGTCTCAGTGTCTTTATTTAAAAGGTAGTGAGTTACATTACAACGATGAGTGACATTCCATAGTTTGATCTCTTTAACAATAATCCGTTTTTACCAGCAAGGTGGCAACTTCCTTAATCTTGTATGTTGGTTTCAGGATAATTAACATATAAATGTAGGGTGGGGGGAGAGAACAGGGTGTTTCCTTAAGGCCTTAATGTTAATTATCTGTAAACAGGAGAAATCAGGGCGTTGTTTTGAGGACTATACTTCCAACTACAATGGGGGAGGTGCAACCCACCCCCAAGATGCAACTTTAAGGTTACTTTTCAACCTGTGAGCCCAAAAACGGCTCCCAACAGCCCTCCTTCCCTGCCCTCTTTTTTCTCTCTCTCCCATTCTCTCTCTCTTGCTCTTTGCTTTTGTCTGGCTTTATTTTGATGGGTGATTACTGCTAATTACGGCTGAAATCTCCAAAGATGCTTTACTAACACTTCCAGTCAGGAATATCACATGTTGCCACAAGCTAACAGTTTTGCCAAAAGACAGTAAGGGATAAGTCTTTTATCTGGAGGTGTCAGATAAATTATTAGTCCCATTTGTTTAGTGAACAGTTTTGTACTATGTTTTGCTCCATACGATAACTATTTGATGATGTACTGATTAAAAACCTTGGAGAAACTAACAAGTTTTTAACATCACAGCAATAATTTTGAAAAGGAATTTGGAACTTATTTTGGCTATAAATTAGAGCAGATGAGACATTGTTCAATGACACTAAAATATCTGTGTGAACTTATCCAAGTTTCATAACTTCTTTTGATATTTGGTTTCCCTATTTATAAAATAGAGGTAATAGAATGTATCTTTTCAAATTTTACTACAGTAAAACCCAGGTAAAATATCTAGAACATTCTATAGTGTATAGGAAGTGATGAGTAAGTGTTAGTTCCTTCTTTACCAACTTTTAATGAAGTTTGAATTATTCAATAATCCTGAGCTTTAAATTTCTTTGCATGTAATTGGTGATAGTTTGTGTCAACAGATTGACTTACTAGGGGAAAACAAAAAGTAGAAAATGTTATAAGACAAAGCTCTCTGTGATGGTTGTGGGCAGCAATTTATTTTTGGATTAATTGCTTACAGAATGAAAAGACATTACTTAGAAGAGAAAATGATTTTTTATAAAATATGAGTACCACAATTATTTCTCCTTTTATTGACAGAATTCAAATTAAACTAAGGACAAGGTAAATTTGCGACCCTTCACCCTCACACTAATAACTTTTCATAACCTTAATCAATCAGCCTAATATAGCAATTATCATCTCAACCATAGTCCCATTGGAGTCCCTGATTATTTTAGGATAACGACTTATTGTTCAATTAAGACTTTATGAAAAGAGGTCAAATATTGGTCACTTTCACTCATTAACATTAATTTTTATCCAGAGTATTTTTCTACACAATTGAGGATCACATTAGTAATTAATTGTGAAAAAGTCATTCACCATACAAGGGAAAGCTGACTAGCTAGCTAGTATCTAAGAACGGAAATCTAACCAAGAGTATATTCCAGCACACACATTCTGCGTAAGCACACCAAAACAGCAATGGTTGTTTTAGTAGAGCCAGCACAAAAAGGAATTTCTAAAACTTCACAGAGACACCTTTTCTTGAGTTTGCAAAACAGACAAAACTATCCTCTATTCACCTTCTAAAAATGTGGCCAAGTGACTCGGAACATAGACAACAGGTTTTTATTTCCATTCACCAGTACGAATGAAATGAAAATTCACCTAGTATGACTATTTGAAGGTTACTTTAGGAAAGGAAGACGAATTCCATGTTTAAGTGTGTGGGATCTGAAGTTACTTTGGTTCAAGTCTCATCCACGCTATTTGCTAGAAGTGCAACTCAGGGCGATTTTTTTTTTTTTTTAATTCTAAGCCTTATTTTCCTGTTGCCTACTTTATATGTAGATGATACATGAACAGTGTCAGACACATACATAAAAAACTCAGAGTCCTGATGAGAGCATGTCTATGTCATATAAGTAGTACCATGAGAAACAGTAGCTTTGGATTCCCTAAGGCTCTCTTACCATAATAAGTTAGGACTCACTTGGAGAGTAAGTTATAATCTGTTTAATTTGGTAGCAGAGGCCTAGACTATGTCCTTTGTTCCATTTGTGAAATGATAGTAATTATTTGCCACTAAATTATACCACTCTGATGGAACAAAGAATACCTGGAGATTCCTTTCCTAAAGGTGGATGGTGTATGTTGTAACCTTTATGAATGTATGGCATATGCTGCACTACGAGATGTAGAAAGCTAGAGTGTATACATTCCCCCATCCATACATTAAACAACAACAACAATAACAACAACAAAACCTAAAGCTAGACAAACTGAAATATTACATTTTTCTTCAAGTTAACACAAAGCTGTCATCACAGGGCAACCAATTACTCCAAAATCTAAAAAAGAGATAGGCACCCATAGGGAGAAATGGGACATGAGAACCTGTTTTCCTTGAGCTGACACAGTGGAAAACTGGTCAGAAGAATTCAGCTTGAAGAGCTAAAAGGTACAGGAGGCAAGATATAGGCTGTCAAGACAGTGAGAAGCCCAGGTGGGCAAAAATATATCACAATTTGTTTTTCCTTCAAGGTTCTAATCACAAACATTATTAGGGAGAGTCCTGAGAAAATATTGCTCAGGGGAATGCTGGGGAAAGGAGGCAAGGACCACTGTTGTATGGCACGAAATTCCACTGGGATCCTCCTGCCTCATCTCTTCTATGGAACAAAAATCTTAACTTTGTGGTGGTCGGGGGGAGGTTAAAATACTGGATGTAGAAGAAAATAGAAAAGTCTCTCTATCACTAGGAACTATACTATACTCTAGTTGATAAAATTACTTTCCCATATAGGTTACAATGTACATGAGGTAATGGATTAGAGTTGGGGACATCACATGGTTGTCTTAATACATATGTATGTGATTAAATACGAGAAGATCTATAGATACATATACATACATGGATTAGTATACCCACATATATTTCCTTAATCTATGAGCTGAAAGCCCAGAAACAATAACAACCCAGGATCACAGAGCAAACCTATCATGCAGATTTTGGGTTCTAATACAATGTTCTGATAAAAGGAACCAAGACTTTTTCAAAATGGCTGTTTCTGATATGAGGCAACATGAGCCTGAGGTATTGTTTAGTACCAAAATAAAAGAATCCTTAAAACTTACAATAACAGGGATATATCAAACGGACACATAAGAACCAACTGAGAGTCCCTAATAGCAATGTCAGAAAAGCTGAACAAAATAAAGTAATATTGGGTTATAACCTAAGCATAAAAAATATCCCGAGTCTATACTGCTATAAATAATGATGGGATAAATATATAAATGAGGGAGACCAGAAAATATCTCATTAAGAATTGAAAATACAGATATATTATTCCTCCTCAAAGAGGTGTGGTATAAGTCCCCAAATACTGAATTGATGGGTGCGCATAGACACAGAGAAGGGACAAAAAGATTAACTTTAGGGTAGAGAAACCTGACAATCTCAAGTATTCATGTTGATAGTATGTACTCTTTAAAGCGATGTGATGAGAATGGCAATTTGCCTCTGTAGCCTTCACCCCAAACCCAAGAACTTCAGTCTAATAAGGAGAAAGAGATCCCAATTAACAGACATGCTATGAAATATCTGGTCAGTACTCTTCAAAAAATGTCAAGATCATCAAAAATAAGGAAAGTGTGAGAAACTGTTACAGACAAGAGATAGCTGAGAAAACATTAAAATTAAATGTAATGTGGTGATCATAGAACAGAAAAAGGACACTAGATTAAAACAAAAGTATAATTTATAGGCTTTAACTAAAATGTCTCAATATGGGTTCAGTAATTGTGAAGAATGTACAATATGAATGTAAGATGTTGGTAATAGGAGTAGGTAAGTGTGTGAATATAAAAGAATTCTCTTTTATCTCTGAAATTTTTCTGTAAATCTAAAACAATTTATTAAAACATAGTTATGTGGAAACACTTAAAAATAAAGGAAAAATAAAGACTTTTTCAGACAAAAATAGAAAAGCCTATTGTCAAAACACCTAAATTATAAGAAATGTGAAAGAAACTTTTCAAACAGAAGGAACATGTCAGAAAAAAAGTCTGAATCTACATAAATAAATGCCACAAATGGAATAAGTAAAATTAAATACACTTATGTCTTATTTTTCATTAAATAAAAGTAACTATATACAGTTAAAAAGTAGCAATGTACTATATCCTTAGAGTGTAAGTAAAAATAAAATACGTTACATTCATAGCACAAAGAAAGTGAGGAGAAATTAGAAATAGGTGTTTTGTTTATTACATTACAAATGAAGCAATATAATGCTATTTGAAGACACATTCTAATTAATAGAGATGTTTATTTTAGACACTGTGGCAAACACAAGGAAGGGTGGGGTGATCTCCTTCTCAAAGGAAAGTGGGGAGGGAGGAATAAATGAACAGACACAAAACTCCTCAATAAAACACTAGCGAATAAACTTTAACAATATTTAAAAAGAATAATAGAGCTATATCAAGTGGTGTTTAGCTAATGAATACAAAGCTGATTCAACATACGAACATATATTAAAGTAATTTAACAGATATTTTTTAAAGATTTTATCTTTTTAAGTAATCTCTCAACCAATGTGAGACTCAAACTCACAACCCAGAGATTAAGGGTTGCATGGTCTACCAACTGAGCCAGTCAGGTGCACCAACATATTTCCATAGAAGAAAATACATAGGATTATCTCAATTGATGCAAAAAGTACTTGAAAAAATTTAACATGCATTCGTGATACAAACTCTCAGATCTCAGCCAATTTTAAATACAGAACTTATCTAACTTACGCCAGTAATGGGCATATAAAACATCTAGGGAGGGGAAAAAAAAACACACATGAGATAATATGACACTAAATGATGAATTACTGAATCATTTTACTCCAAGTTCAAAAACAAAGCAGGAAGACCCTCTCTCATCATTTCTACTCAACATGTACTAGAAGACCTAGGCAATGCTATAAAATGAGAAAATTAAATAAAAGACATGCAGAATAGAAAGAATCAAAATTGCACCTATTTATTGATCATGGCTGTCTACACAGAAAATTCCAAAAAGTCTATAGAAAAACTTTCTAGAACTAGTAATTGACTTTTAGCAAAGGTTCATGATAAGGTCAATATAGAAAAATGAATTACATTTATATAAACTAGCAATGTTCAATTAAATTTTGAAATACAAAAATATCTTCTATAATAACACCACAAAAACAATGAAATATTTAAGTATAATCTAAAAATATGTGCAGAATATCTGTGCTAGAAACCGAAAAATACAAATAAAATATTAAAAATCTAAATAAATGTAGAAACATATCGTGTTCATGTGCTGGAAATCTTGATATTGTTATAATGTCATTTCTCCACAAATATATCTAGAGATTCAGTTCTCTCTCAATCAAAATCCCAGCAAGATTTTCATAGATACAGACAAGCTGATTCTAACATTTGTATAAAAAAAAAGTTAGTTAACTAGAAAAAGCAAAACAAATTTGAGAAAGTAGAACGAAGTTTGAAGAGAATCAGGAAATTAGTATTTTCTCAAGATACTCATCAATACAAGAGGATAGATGATAGTTTTAATGTGGACTTCATTTTAACCAAGGTATCAGCTTAATTTCAAGATATATCATGTCAAGAACATGGGTGGGCTGGAAAACGTACATCACATTTTTGTTACTCTTACCAAAAATGCGTAATCCTCATTTAATCATGAGAAAACATGAGATCAACCCAAATTCCAAAACAGTCTACAAAATAAGTAGCCAACGTTCTTGAAAGTGTTGAATCATGAACGATAAGGAGAAATTAAGGAACAACTACAGGTTATAGGAGACTGAGGTGAGATGTGACAGCTAAATGCAATGTGCGAACCTGGAAGGAAAAAAAAAAAGGACATTTGTTAAAGAAAAAAAAACAAAGAACTTGTGAAATCTGAAAAATGTCTGTAGTTTAATACCAACCTTATTAGTTTTGCCAAATGTCCATAATAATGTAGATGTTTACATTAAGGAAAATAAAGTGATATATCTGCATCAGAAATAAACTTTCTCTAAGTCTAAAACTGTATCAAAATAGGAAGTTAGAAAAGAAAAAAGAAACAAAAGAAAAAAAATATTGTGTGAATCATTACTTATGAACATTTATTAACTAAATATCACATAATCACTTGGATAGAGAACAATACAAAGAATAGAAGATGCAGTGTTTGTATTTATGGGAAATGATCACAATTGCACTAACAGATTTTTGAGAAAACAACCTGCACTGCGGTATGTAATACTTTGGTCAAATATAACCTATATTTTTTAACATTTATTTATTTTTGAGAGACAGAGAGACAGAGTGTGAGCATGGAAAGGGCAGAGAGAGAGGCAGACACAGAATCCAAAGCAGGCTCCAGGCTCTGAGCCATCAGCACAGAGCCCGATGCGGGGCTCGAACTCACAGACCTGTGAGATCATGACCTGAGCTGAAGTCGGCCGCTTAACCGACTGAGCCACCCAGGCACCCCAAATATAACCTATTTTTAAACATTTATTTTTTTTAAAGCTTCTTCCTCACCACTAATTAAGGTAGAAAAGACACAAGAACAGTAAAAATATTCAGGGATTTTGAAGTAAGGATAGTGACAATGCCCATCAACTAAAATGGAAAAAGAAAGGTGATGATAAGGACAGTTATAAGTTGCAGGAAATACGAAGCAATTGTATCATGTTAGTATAGAAATGGAGAGATAAAAAGTCACAGAGGCTGTCATTCAACAATAGTTTATTAATTCCATCCGATTGCTAAGAAAGTATCTTTTCACTTGTCTGATTTCATTCCTCTTCAACCATTTACAGATCTTTTGGTAAGTAACTTTTTGTTTCTTTACTTTTCCCCAGCTTAACAACTCAAGACTTGTGAAATTTAACATGACAATTTGTGTGAGCACTTAACACAATTCTACACCCAAATTAATCATCTCCCAATCAGGACCACTTTTTAGTTGCAGGTTTAAGAAATTCACTCAAAATGAATTAAGCAAAAGTGAATTGATTTACTCAAGTATATTAAAAATCAAGAGAACAGAATTAGCTCTAGCCTCGGCTAATTCTAAATTTCAAACTGTCATTGGAGAACCTCTTTGTCTTCAGCTTTCTCTAAGTCTGTGTCCTCTGTGTGGGCTTCATTGAATACACTGTCTTCACATGGTAGGAACACTGACCTCCAGCAGCTTGACTATTTTGCGCTTTATTAATGGAAATTTCCAGATGACAAACACTTTTTTAAGCTTCTCAAAAGAGCAGGGAAATCACGGCCTGTTGTGACATGTGTTCTGAACCAACCCCATACCTAGTGACTTGGAAGCGCATAACTGATAATGTCTGAATTACTTCTTCCTCTGGGGCAGGATGTGTGATTTTGCCTAGTCAAATCACATAGACACAGCAAGATTTTATAAAGAGTTGTAATATCTTAAAAAAAAGAAAGTTGGAAAAAAAAGCCAAATATATCCATTGTGGTTATTATTTTTTATTATGACAGTGATTATCCTCATTCCCTAGGAATGTGTTCCCTCAAAAACAGATTGGTTCTAATAGTGTTTACCTTAGTGCAATTTTTTTTAAGTTTATTTATTTATTTTGAGAGAGGGAGCATGGGGGAGAGGCAGAGAGAGAAGGAGACAGAGAGAATCCCAAGCAGGCTCCATGTTGTCAGCACAGAGCTCGAAGCAGGGCTCAAACCCACACACCAGGAGATCATGACTGAACTGAATGAAACCAAGAGTCGGATGCGTACCCGACTAAACCACCAAGGTGCCCCAGTAAAAACTTCTTTTAGTTGGTTCTCTTATCCCTCTCCTATATAAATATCATAAGATTAATAGAAATGGAAAAAAAATACTCAAAATTTAAACATGCAAAATAAAATATAGCATTTTTCAAACATTTAAAGATATTCCACATATAATAGAGATCATAATTTATAGAAAATATAAAAATGATGTGCAAGTTCTTCTTTGCACTATTAGAGCTGAAACATATGCACATTGTTTCTCAAATTTCATTTTCCATATGAATGGTTTTCTTTTCTGAGCATGGTAATTAGTTGCATATATTTCTCCTTAGACTATGAAATAGAAAACAAGTAAACAATCCACCCACATCTTCTGTTTTATGTTAAAGAATATTGTGTTAAAGAACAAGGGTGGGTGGTTAAATAAACATTATTAATGCTCATGTTGTCTAATTTACCTGCTCTTATATTCCAGCTGCCTCTATTTATTTTGCTATAAAAAAAATCATGTTTCTGTGAATTTAAATGTACTTAACTTTGTTCAATTACTTTTGCAAAGAAATATACTTTAGCCTTTTATCTAAAGTGGAAACAATAGAAAATTAAATTTGGTACATATGTATCATATCACTTTATTTTTTATCAAAGCCCTGTATTATTAGAGGGAAGATGCAAATTATGATAGTTAAATGAAATTAAATTACATTAACCTGTCCTTATCAGGAAGTATAAAAATAATTTTAAAACAACTTGTGGCTCACCTTAGAAATATAAAATTGCTTAATCTAAAAATTGCAAGTTATATATACTAAAATTAGAACACAACTATTTTTCCTTATAACATTTTTTTCAAAGACAAATTAACATTAATCATATAAAAAACTAAAATCATACTTAAGACAGCTCTCTTTTCATTATTCCCATCTTTTTTCTATAATTTCCCATGAAACTGGTTTCAATGATGCAGACATCATTTCTAGGGTCATTTCTAGACCCAGGGCCAGTTCTAGAAGGCATATGGATGGATAATAGGTAACCTTTTTCCAATCTTTCACTATATTTAGGTATTGTTCAAGTTTTGTACATATGGGACAGTTGGTAAAGTTCATCTGAGGCACTAAGACCTCAAGTGCCTTCCACTATCCATTGTGACGCACTACATGTCCAAATAAGGACTTACAACTGAGGTACCCAAGAACCCAAGAACCTATTGCACAGTCTTTAGTTGACCATCATCCCTAGACTATTCAAAATGTTGGAGATACTCAGAGGAAGTTAGAAATTCATGAGAACATTTCTTTGGAAAGAAGTGATAATGTGTTATTAATATTGACTCCCCTATCAGTGGAGTAGTAAAACCTACTGAAGAATAGCTTTAGAAGGTCCATTCCTAGTGAGATCATCTGATTCATAGGCTGAGTACAACTGAGTGGAATTAAAGAAAAGGAAATGATCAGAGAAAATGATATACTTCCTCTAGAGTTTGAGAAAAGGGTGGATCAGGGTTATATTACACTTGAAGCACAAAGAACCCTCTCGTAAAACAATGTCAGCCTATGGTTTTCCAAAATTTTAACCTTGGAGGATCTTAAAGGGTAAGGTGATTTCAGCAAAAGAGCCCAGGCCTGGAGCAGAATCAGATTACGTAGGTCCTGAAACATGGGATTTGGCGGGGGGGGGGGGGGGGGGGGGGGGGGGGGGGGGGGGGGGGAGGTGTAGGGAGATTAATGAAAAATAATATAAATGGTATCTTAGTTCTGAAAATTGACAAAAATATTTCTTAAGCTTCTCAAAAGAGTAGCAATACATAAAAATATTGCTAAGTTCCTTCTGACAGTCTGGAAGGTCCCTGAGTTTAAGTACCATTAGCTGTAGGAAACATCCATTAGAGTTAGAACCTCAGAGAAGTAGACTGAGTGAGAAATTATGATCAGCTGGTGGAGACATAGTGGCCCACTTCACAGGACAAAGAAGCCAGAACATAAACCATTAAAGAGACAAAGATGATTTTTTCTGATGTACCTGAAGAACTTCATATGAATCCTACTATGTAAGTCCTATTAATATTCCTATTTCATTAAAAAAAAAAAAAAGGAATCCAGAAAGTTACAACACCTTGACTAAGTTTACAAAGTCATAAGAGCAAATGAGTATTTTATACATGAATGGATGACCTCAGAATGGCCAGCTGAATTCTTTTAATCACCATGTTACGTTGCTTCAACAGAACCTAACCCTGATCTCCTCAAGCCCAGAGGTCTAACCAGGAACAGAGCCCCTGGTAATTGACTCCGACCTTAAGTTATGACTCTCTTGAAACTACTCTCTGACTCTTAACCTTGACCTATGAACCATCTTATATTTATTTTTTTAATGTTTATTTTTGAGAGAGAGAAAATGATTGCATGAAGAGGAGGGGCAGAGAGGGAGACACAGAATCTGAAAAAGGCTCCAGGCTCCATACTGTCAGTACAGAGTATGATGCAGGGCTCAAACTCACAAACCTCAAAATCTTGACCTAAGCCAAAGTCAGATGCTTAATTGACTGAGCCACCTGGGGGCCCCCACCTATGTGTCATCTTAATCTCATTTTGTATATCTGTTCTTGCCTCTCAACTCCAAACTACCCGGTACTTCTGGCAAAAGAACTCTGACCAGGTTATTCACCTAAACACTCCAGCAAGCTAAATGTCTCTAAAACTTTGTAACCTGTATTTTAAATGATAAAATATTGAAATAAACTACATTTCACTTATACAATATTCACCAGACACACAATATATATTTACAGAATACAGACATGTATTATCAGGATTCTATAAAACACTATGCTTGAGTTTTAAAAAGGGAACACTAATACCATGAGTAAGGGGGACAGTGCAAGCAAATTGGTATGAGGCAACAGGATTGGTCAAGGGCAAGTAGGAGTTGGTGAATAACATGAATGTTGGTTAAACAGAACTTGAAGACACACAGGCATAAATAAAACAAATAGTAGGGCTACAGCATTCCTTTCTCCTTTACCTTTCTTTTCTTTCTTCTCACTTTCTGAACCTCTAACTTTTTTTTTTGAACTTTCAATTTTTATGACATTTGATGATCTTAAGGTTGTGATTGAGGGGAATATCATTAATGATGTTGTTATAACACAGTATTCATTTTCCAGTAATAATTTCCATCAGTGATGGTCAATAGGGAAATTTCTAATCAAAACATTCAATCACATCTCATTTATCAACACACTCTTGGGATTTTAATCCTGAGCATAATTTCCAAAGAAGTAAGGCTGTGTGATATGGAAAGACATTGGTACACTTGTGCTGTTCTGTTTCTTTGTTTTATTTCCCCTTACCCTGCTTGACACTGCCATCCTCCCTCTAAACAAACTCCTACAAACTAGATGGGGAGGGGAGTGGGAATAGAACATAAAAGAGGTAAACTTAGATCAGAAGCTTTGCATCCGCAGGACACCCAGAGTAAGCTGGGGAGTGGAATAAAACTCTCATATACACTTACTTAAGGGTAGAAATGAATTGTGCTTCACCTTTTGTCTTATTCACAACCCACAGAGTCTCCCACACATTCAGGATATGAAAGGAAAGAGCAGATTGCTATCTAAAGAACGTGAGGGGGCCTTTCATAAACTACATATAAACCCAGTATGTTGCAGTGAGCAGTCATGGTTTTCTCCCTGTGTGTTTAGGAACAGCATAGAATCTTATGAACAGCATTATCCCAAACAGATCTTAAATATGGACCAGGAGAGTAATTCTCCAACACTAGAATGGACAGCAGAGCTAGCGACCAAGTGGGAGCACAGACTTCTTGGTGGCAAATATCTATCTTTTGTAATTAGGAAAGGCAAGGGCCCAGTGGGTGAGTCACACCATGGAGAATGAAAAAGTAATGCTGGGAGCTTCTCTCAGGCAACAGTAGTATGCAAGTCTTAGAAACCACCTCATCCCATCCACCTGGATTTAGATGCCATCTCAGGAAAGAGAAAGTGAGAACAGAAAAGATGAGAGCAGGCTATGATGGAGTTTAAACCTAAAATAACTGAGAAGTGGGACTTTAAATTTTCTGCTATAACACAGAATGGTTAATTTGAATTATAGAAAAGAGTAAAGAAAATGACATTTCTCTTGCACCTGAATTTGTTCCCTGAAGATATCATACTTGCTAGAGTTTATCAGTGTTCATGTAACTGATCTATGGCTCAAGTTAATTCTTTTTTTGGAGTAATTGAATATTCATGAAACTGCAGCTATATTATAATTATGATTCTCTGTCAGTATTTGAAATTCAGACTAGACAGGCACCCACATATTCCTAAGGAAACGGGAGCTAGGTACCCCTTTGAAAACATTAGCTGGTCTTAATAAGCTAAGCCCCAAGAAATGCATCCTTACCTCAAGGCGAAAGTCTTAGGAAAACTGATACCCAAGCACTATGTTGGTAAAATATCTCTGAAGATTTAAATGAACTATACTTTCATAATTATATATATAATATATATAATTATATATATAATTCCTAAATAGATAGATCCTTATTCTAAACATTCGGCTTCATTTGGAGCAGTTAAGGGCAGTGACACATCTTGATTAACAGAAGTCTAGAGCTGAAAATTTGTTGAGAAATCGACTTATTTTCAGCTATAACATTTTATAACTATGATTTTTTTTTTAATCCTGGGAGAAAATTTTACTACCTTTGTAATTATTTTGACTTTCTAAAAGTGAAATCCCATTTATAAATATTCTAAAATGTTAAGAAATCTGCACTGCTATAATACATTCTAAGATGAAATGCAGGTAGGGGTAGGAAGAGGAAGGGTGTTAATCGATTTTAAATATCAGTTTTGAGTGGAGGATAGTAGATGTGAAAGCTTCGTTCTACTGAAAGATTCAGTGCCGAATTATACACTGTATTAAACAACATAAGCAGCATTAAAAATTAACAGTAACTCGGCATTAAGTCCTGATTATATTGTCACTGAAGATGATAATTGGGAGGGTTTAAAATAAAATCTGCAGTAAAGGAAACAATTTCATTACTTCAAGTGCTTCTATGATACTGTGTTTTTTGCTTAAACTTTTATGTAAAATTACACTGCATTAATCACTATTAACCAATGAAACATGGCTTAGAGAGAAAATGCATGTGGAACGCAGTTACATGTGACTTGAAAATAAGTGATGTTACAGATACCGACTGGTACAGCTCTTTATTTTTTTTTTCCCTATCCCTGGAACGAAAGATGTCAGCCTACTTATGACTTCTGGAGGACAGGATATCATGGGATAGTTGGGATGCGATATTGCCAATTTAAAGAATGCTGAAGGCAGAAATGTAGAAAGAATCAAGCTTATCATCCATAACCAAACTCTCAGACACATATGAGAGAAAGGAAACATAAGAGGAGGGTAAAGAAAGTCGTAGATGATGGACGTATTTACACTATTTACACTATTTACATTAATTTGCCAACTTGCTTGTGAAACGTAGTTATGTTAAACATATGAAATATAAAGTCTTAATTCCTAATAATACTATAATAATTTCTATTTTACCTCAACTAATCTATTAATTATAATAACTAGTATGTAATAAGCAGTTACTTTGTGATAATGGGCTAGTATTTTCATATAACTTGAGCCTTAAAAAAAAAAAGAAAAGGTAAGAAATATTATTATTCACTGACAAGGATAAAGACATATAAGGGAAAGAGAGATCGTGTTCCCCCAACATATCCCACGTTATATCTATGTTCTCTTATTTCCCTTTCACTAGAATAAAAAATATATATCAACTATTCGGTCCTTCTTCATTTTCTTTCTTCCATTTTTTTAAGATAATATGCTTATATTGTATTTATTATTTTTATCTCTGGACATACATTGTTCAATACTAAAAAATAAGAGGATTTAACTTTTGGTATAATATGTCCTCAAAACACACTTTTCTCCCTATATTTCTAAAAAAAAAAAAAAGCACTGCTTCATAGGTAATTACATTCCTTTCTTTATATAATTTGTTTCTCCTTACATTTAATAATTGACTCTTAGTTTGCTTTAATTTTGGATATTCTCTTCTCCAATTCAATTTCAAATTTTCTAGAAGAAATGTACTATCAATACATAAAGACATCTTAAGTATATATTAGTTATAATAAGAGTTCACTTTTTATTCTTTTCAGAAATATTGACAATGAAACCGATTGTCTTCCCACAACAGTTTGGAATGTTTTTGTTTTTCTTCTTTTAATAATTTTTCAAATATCTATTTATCTTTTGAGAGAGACAGAGTGGGAACAGGGGAGGAGCAGAGAGAGAGGGGGGGGGCACAGAATCCAAAGCAGGCCCCAGGCTCTGAGCTGTCGGTACAGAGCCCAACGCAGACTCGAACTCACAAACTGCGAGATTATGACCTGTCCTAAAGTCAGAGGCTTAACCCACCGAGCTACCCGGGTGCCCCTGGAATGGTAATTTCTAAGCTTTCTCCACAGTTTTTCTGCTAGTGGTTCTTTTAATCACCTGGTCATTATCTAAGTTTTGGAAAAACTCTTATAAACTTCAGTAACACATTCAGTATTGCATTTGTCCCATTCTCTCTCTTCCCCTTCTAGGACTACAATTATATGTATGTGAGAAATGTTCCAGGCACAGTGCTTGACTCTTGACTTCAGCTCAGGTCATGATCTCATGGTTTGTGAGTTTGAGCTTCACTGTGGGCTCTGCACTGACAGCATGGGTCTTTATTGGGATTCTCTTTGTTTCTTTCTCTCTCTGCCCCTTCTTTCTCTCTCTCTCTCTCTCTCTCTCTCTCTCTCCCTCAAAATGCATAAACAAAAAAGAAAGAAAGAAGAAAGAAAGAAAGAAAGAAAGAAAGAAAGAAAGAAAGAAAGAGAGAAAGAGAGAAAGAGAGAGAGAAAGAAAGAAAGAAAAAGAAAGAAAGAAAGAAAGAAAGAAAGAAAGAGAAAGAAAGGAGAAAGAAAGAACATACTGATGCAACGTTTAGATTGTAAATTATACAGAACAAGAATTCAGAAATTCAAATGTAGATGTCCTTAATATATAATATGTTAGGAACAATGTTCAGCTGAAAGGTAAATAAACTAAGATTTATAAATAAACTAAGATACATTAACTAGGAGTTTTAGAAATTTATGAGATATAATTTAAAACCTGTGTATATTTGGTAAAGATTAAAAAACATTTCACTGCATATCTAAAATACTGCTTGTCATTTAACTTCCTAACTCTTAAAATTAAACAGTGATTTAATAAATCTATTCATATTGAAAATTACATAAATTCTCATAAAAATTATTAAGTAAATGTTTTCAAATCTACAAGTTGATAAAAGAGGGTAGACTTCCTTCCCCCAAATGTATTTTAACCCAATAACTTGTTTTTGTTCTCCTATTTTTCACATTTTACACCTAATCAATGACATTTCTCAAGTTTTGTTTGTAAGGTAAAATTAAGTAAATTATAGAGCAATTATTTGAATAAAGGTGAATCTTGATATACAGTGGATCCTAGAATTTTATTTTAAAACTTCTCTTTCCAGCTAAATACAATCAAGTATAACCCTAAAACTTCACCTATTAATGTCCAACGGTAGCTCAAACTTCAC
The DNA here is from genome assembly GCA_030068075.1 of Paguma larvata. Taxonomy (NCBI): domain Eukaryota; kingdom Metazoa; phylum Chordata; class Mammalia; order Carnivora; family Viverridae; genus Paguma; species Paguma larvata. The sequence goes on along the minus strand of CM057826.1, from coordinate 53,191,808 downwards.
AGCCTGTGGGCTTTTCTGTAATAATCCTGCCCATACTCACTTCCACTGGTTGAATTAATTTCTTACCAAGATTCAACTCTGTATTTCTCAAAATTATCTGTGCAAGGTGTACTTGTTATTAGAACTGCAAGTTTTAATTAGAGATCGTTTAAAACAATGAAACATGAATGCACAAATAAAATTGTTGTTACTATGAAAACTAAGTTGACACCTGGGAGAAGCTTGATGAAAAAAGTCCTAAGTGGGGGCACTTGGGTGGCTCAGTCGGTTAAGTGTCAGAACCTTGATTTTGACTCAGTAATGATCTCACAGTTTGTGGGATAGAGCCCTGTGCTATCAGCTTGGGATTCTCTCTCTCTCTTTCTCTGCCTTTCCTCCACATGTGTACTCTCTCTCTCTCTCTGTCTCTTTCAAATTAAATAAATAAACTTAAGAATGTTTAAAAAAGTCTAAAGAAATTAGGTATGGGTGAGAAAATAGTGATAGTTCTGTAAGAACATTTTAAACATCATCTAGAAAAATGTGCATTCAGATTTGCAAGTGTCTTTAAGTTCACATACACACACATACACACACGCCCGAAAGAATAAAAAGTAATATATCAACATATCACTGGGAAGGCTAGCTGTCTGTTTTCTATTATTTTATCTGAAAATTTCCTATAATTTAATGCATTACTTTTACAATATGGGAAAAACACCTATTACTGTTTGTAAAATTGATGGAATGACACTTTTATAGTTCTTTTAATTTTGAAATTTGGATTATATCCAGTGTTTGTGCACTGGAACATGTAAACGGCCACTATTAGTCACAGGATCATGGGCAAAATTATACAAAATAAAAATATTCTAGGCATCATTAATATATTTTTTCTGTTTGAAGGTATACTATCATTTATGTTTTTATATAAAATTTTTGTACAATAGGTTTTAGGTGGCTTACACTAATAAATATAGCAAATATATTCAGAGAAAAAAAATCAAGATAAAATATGTTCATGAATACATAAAGCTGAGTCCAGAAGTACACATGCCACCTGACACGTTTAAGTTAATAGAAGGGGGTCACACATAGCTTTTTGGCAAGTAGATTGAAGAGAAAACAACATGAATTACTGTATTCACAGTCTCCAAAGGACTCAGCTATGGAAGGGAACTTTGAGCTGCCTAAGTATGCAATGATTTCAATCAGTAGCAAATAAAAAGATCACTGGTGGTCTACATGATTGTCACAACAATTATTATCCCTTCTTTCTTATTGATAAAAGCACTTCTCCATCTTGCATAGAAATTCCTGAAATAGAAGTTTTACACTAAAATATTGTACTAAACAGATTTCAGTCCTACATGAAAACAATACTATTTGTATGCATATAAAGCAACAACCGAAACATGCCAAGCACACACAACTAACAGAAATAAAGAAATCAAATTTTATAGAAAGCTTTGTGTCGATGGTTAAAGTATTCCAACTATCTAATATGTGATACATACACCAATTGGCTCAACTACATGTTAATTCACAAAAAGTTATAAGTATCTTGAGAAATTACTTTTAGAGCCATTTTCACTCTTTGGACTTGCAAACTTTTAAATACAATTCAGAGTGGGAATCTTGTAATATAAAGTAACATAAAATGACAACCTCTAAAAGTGTGTATTATATTAATCAAAATTAAAAATCTGCTAAAAGAATCCTTTCTGCAGAATGACAGGTGAGAAATAACACATACACAACTTAAAACAGAAAACATCTGTTCTATACTTCATGTGGAGATCATTATTGAAAATATAGGTCAATTAATTCTTTCTGTTAGTTCTTCACTTTTTAGGGATTACTTTAGACCGCCAGATTCTATTCAAGGAATTAGTTATGAAAACAGTGAAATCAATTGTTAAATAATTCTGTTGAAAATAAAGACATAAAGGAACTGTTCCTAAGTCCAGCATCTATTCGCTACTTGGTATCACTGCACACATATCGCCAGGCACTGGACACTCATACTTTCAGCTTCGTTGTGCTCTGACTTCATCTCATCCATGCCATCCCATAATATCCCTAGCAAGTGTTACCTCCTTTCCTTTTAGTATTGCCACAATCTCAAATTATACCAGGGCCAAGAAAACTACTTTCCAAATGTCTCTTCATTGTAGATCACTTCTTCAGGATCCATCGTCTTTACTATATTCAAAAGTTTTTCATTCGCTCACACCTAGGCAGTAAAATGTTTGTGAAGTCAAGTTGGACTCTAATTTCATAGTAGCATTTATTTATCACACTGTGGATTGTATTACTGTGCTAATACATTTTTCATGTGATGAAACAACATGACATAATAGATATGTTTGAATGGTGAGATGAAGATAAAATAACATTTTAAATTGCCTCCTCAGCACGATTATAAATTTATATCATTAATAACAATGGGTATTTTTGTATACACCAAATTGTCCTCTTAATAATTTGTTTTTGGCCAACTTATAGGGAGATCAGTTCGTGATTGTCTGACCTCATCATATTGGTGATCAATGGTTTATGATTAATTCTGTGGCATCGCTGTCGTTTTTTGTTGATTGCTTATGCTTGCTTCATTAGAATGATCTTCAATTTATTTTTGTGAAACACTCATCCATTTGCAAATTTAAGCTTAAAGTTGGATAATATAGTGCATGAATCCACTACCAGGTAGACATAAATGTCGATAAGTACACTGAACTGAATTCTAGAAGAAATGAGGATGTGTGCCATTTCTACTGGTTTGGCATCTCCACACTTCCCTGAGGATACTTCACAGACTGTATGTGAATGAACCTGTATCAAACCAAATTGCCAGTACCAGATGAACCCACAAAGCACTGCAAAGCTCACTGTTGTAACACTGTAGATTAAAAACAAATAGGAGTTCCAATATTATGTTCAATATCTCAATGGATTGTGATCTCCAATGGAATTCTAAAGCACAGGTGTGATCATATCCCTCTGTTTCATAAAAATTTGTGGGGTTCTCCACTGCTTTTCACATCTCACAAATTATTTTCATATCTCATATATTCTTATATTTCCTACTTAATTTTTTATATATGTGCCCTGTGTTCTAATCACTTAGAAATACATGTATTTCCAAAATACATACCATACCGTCTCATTAATGGATTTCTGTTAAGCTTTATCTTCCATTTTAAATATTACGCCACTTAACCATTTCTGTCAAAATGTCTCAATGGAATTTCTTTAGATTTGTAAAATAAATTAATTTCTAGTGTATATTTCATTTTGGTCATATTTCTTTCATAAACTAACCATGCAGTGATCAGAAGAGGGTGTGGACACATACGTTAACTATTCCATCAGCCACACACAAGAGGCGATGGACAAGTGAAAGGAACTAAGATGTTTCCTCTGCCCTAAAGAGAGTTGCCGTAAATAGACTGGCTGAAGGTCAGCACCAGGAGCCTCAGGTTCACAACTTCTGAAATGATTTGCCTCCAAAATATGGATACTCAGCAAAATGACTAAAATATTCTACAGATAAAATTAAATAATGGTACTTTCGACTATGATTTTTTTTCCTTAACTTTAAGCATTTAGTGTCCCCACAGATATTTCCTAAGCTGTTGGTACCCTAATTATTACATGCACCAGAATACATAATTTCTTTTTGTTTTAGTTACTTGAGGTTGAATATAGTTGTATGTCCTGTGTCTCAAAGTAAAAAATGATTTCTGGGAATGAACAACTGTGAGAGCCCACATTCTGCATTAGGAATTAACAACATTTTCTATAAAGATACAGGCAGTAAATGTTTTAGTGTTTGTGGATAATCGGGTATTGGTTGTACCTATTCAGCTCCAAAGTTGTAAATCATACATAAACAAATGAGCCTGGACACATTTCAATACACTTCTGTCTACAGACACTGAAGTTTTAATTGAATATACTTTTCATATGTCAAGAAATATTTTCTTTTGACTTTTTTCCAAACATTAAAAATGTTTAGGGGCACCTGGGTTGCTCAGTTGGTCAGGCATCTGTCTTCAGTCTAGGTCATTATCTCATTGTTCCGGTGTTCAAGCCCCACATTCGGCTCTGTGCTGACAGCTCAGAGTCTGTAGCCTGCTTCAGGCTCTGTGTCTCCCTCTCTTTCTCTGCCCTTCCCCCACTCATGCTTTGTCTCTATCTCTCAAAAATAAATAAACGTTAAAAATATTTTCAAATGTTTAAAAGCATCCAGAGCTCAAGGGCTGTACAAAAACAGATACTAGACTGCATTTGAACCGTGGTCCCTAGTTTGCTACCCCTTGTCCTAGATCACTGATTTCCAAATCAGTTGTGTTTCTGCCCTATGCGCTAATTTGTGTGATAAATCAGAAGTGAAGAGGGTAAGACTTCATATGAGAGCATTGTCACTTTTAAATTGTTTTTGTTTGTTGCTTGCTTGCTTGCCTAATTTGGTAGATATGTATAGAAATAGGGTTCCAGGGCTATTTTTTTCTTTTATTTTTATTATTTTTTAAATTTTATTATTATTTTTGAACACTTCTGTTCTGAAAGAAGAAAAAAAAAGTAGGCATCTGAATATGGTGAAGTCAGAAACACAAATTAAAAATCACTTGAAGGATAAGCTTAGTTACTTCCAGTATCTGTTCTAATTGAATAGCTAGGCCCAATGGAAAGAACTTGGCATAGTCAGGGTTGCTTGGACAGACAAAATGGCTATGGTTGGAGAAGCCATGCCTACCTTGCAGAGTGGCTAGAGTAGCAGAATGAGTAACTGTGTCAACCAGAGTAGCTGTGGGAATAGATGTGGCAGTTCCATTAAAGTTATTGTGGAAAAGTGAATTTTGAGGGACATTTATTTTTTTATTTATTTTTCATTATTTCTTGCAAACGTTTATTTATTTTTGAGAGAGAGAATGAATAAGAGAGGGAGAGAGAGAGAGGGGAATAGAGTTTCCAAAGCAGGCTCCACACTGTTAGCAGCGAGCCCAACATGGGACTCAACCCCACCAACTGTGAGATCATGATCTGACTTGAAGTTGGACACTCAACCAACTGAGCCATCCAGGTTCCCCAGGGATCCTTTTTTTAAATATAAGGACCCAAAACTTCCTTTGCTTGGACTTATTTATTCATTCATTCATTCATTCATTCATTCATTCATTCAATATTTGTTTGTTTTTGAGAGAAAGAGAGAGCATCAGCATGGAGCCTGACACTGTTCTGGAGCTCAGGATTGTGAGATCATGAACTGAGCCGAAATCAAGAGCCAGATGCTTAACCTACTGAGCCACCCGGGCACCCCTCTTTGGTTTTAAATGAACTTAGTTCTGGCACCTGAAAAAGTCTTTATTGCAATTCAGCCTACCAAGACTGTTAGCTCCTTGGGTGCAGACTCAAATTTATTAATTATTATATAGTCTTTATGTGTTTATTAAATATTTTAAATGCAATGATACCAATTCTGGTGTGGTTTTTAAAAAGGTGTTTGAATAAACTATTAGAGCAATCTAAAAAAAAACGCTTGGCTATAGGATCCACTTTCCTGATGAACAAAATCAAACTGCTAAGGAAATACATTATCACAGTAATCAAGTCATAAATCTGAAATGGAATAAAAGACCTGGTTTCCTAATTTTTGTTCATATGGATCAAGATAATGCCAAACAACAATGAAACAATTTCAAAAGCTCACTTGGTTCTAATATGTTTCAAGACATATTCTCAAAGCTGATAAATAAGAAGAGATGTAGTTTGAATTTACGGCGGCAGCAATTTGAATATCCTTTCTATTTTCCAAATACTAACTGTGGTCAGGCTATTAAACTAGTGAAATCTAAGAAATTACCTTGTCCGTTTTAATATGGTTGCAGATATCTTGGCTGAAGAATTATTAAGTGACACACAGAATCTCTTTTCTATCTGTGATTAAAGGGAAGGAACAACATAAAAAAATCTGGCAGATGGAAGGAAGGAAGGAAAGAAGGAAGGAAGAAAGGAAGGAAGGAAAGAAGGAAGGAGGGTGTAGTGAGGAGAAAGGAAGGAAAGAAGGATGACAGTTTACTGTATTTTACATATTTAAAAACATCTTCTGAATAAGAAAACAGAAGCTCTGATTTCTAGAAACACATTATTCTCTTAAAAATACAAGGCATTTTGTAAAATGTCAAAGAGCATTTATGAATGACAGCTTTTGAAAGTTTTTCTAGCTTCCCTCCCAAAGGAGCCTATTTTGTCTCCCTGATTTAAGCTAAAACACAAAATAAGAGTTTGTTGTCATTTTCAGCTTTAAATTATTTGACCTAACTAAGGCTTAGATAAAGATGCAAAACCAAACCCTTGAATTTGAGGCAAGACTTCACCTTTGAGGTCACTACAGCAATTAGCACTTCTACTATTATGCTAAAAATCACTTAATAGGACACCACTAAAAATATAACCCCTGCAAATCACAGTATTTTCTTATGTTTTCATTGAAATGTCATGTGATATAAGAGAAAGTAATTTTGCAGTACTCTAGAGTCTAATTTACTTTCTTAACAAGTGCCATGCTGAACAATGTTCCTTGACAAAAATAAATGGTTCTTTCATAGACACTTTCAAACAAGGCAGTATGCTCAAACTCGTGGAAAATATTTAAAGAAAGATGAATCCTGACATTGAAATATTTTTGGTGATGGCCCAAATATATGGAACAGGTGTTTTCTAACATATAAAGGAATCACTTGCATGTCACCCTGAGGAAATTTTGGGGTGATGGGTGATTGGAGCTGACAGCCAAGAAACGACTCTTGAAGATTTCTTTGGTGCAAAAATGTGATTTTATTAAAGCACAGGGACAGGACCCATGGGCAGAAAGAGCTGCACTGGGGTTGTGAAGAGTGACTGGTTATTTACTGTGGATTTGGGGGAGGTAAAGTCAAGAGGAAGTTTCTTAAAGGGATTTCCATTGCTAAAGACTCACAGATTATGGCCTAGCTGTTGTCAAGTTAAGGTTGTTTTTCCCTCTAGCAAAGCATTAACATTAAGACTGTAGGGAGTTTCTGGGTATTAAGCCATTGATAACATTGTCCTTCTCTTGTAATTGTACTAATTTATTTGTAAATTGAAGGAGACTCTATCAGTTTAACTATTTGGTTTCTGTCCTTTACTTTGTTCTTGGTCAGCCAGGAGCTCCTGAAGAATATTACACATCCCACCTTGGGCGGCGGGAGGTGCTGGCTTGTGCTTGGCCCTCAGCTTGCCTTATGGTCCCTCACCAACTCCACCTTCCTTTACTTTGGACACACAATTTTCATTCTACCACCTGCACTGAATTGCTGAAAATTAAATAGTAAAACTAGAAAACAATAAAAGAACTTGTAAATTTGTGAAGCATGTGGATTTAGAAGTGAAGGAACTACAAAAGAAGCAATTTGAGTAAAAATTGAGGAAAATCCTTCCTTCCAATTTAGACGGTTTACTCCTCATCTGGTCATATTGCTTAAGGTTCTTCTAATTAAAGACCCATCTCTATTAACAAAAATCCAAAGAAGCTGGAGAAGTTGTGGTTATTATTAGTTATTCACATATGTATATACATAATTCATCAGATGACTAAATTTTGCTGAGTTTACATGCCCTGAAGTAGCTTTGATTTTAGTTTATGTGTTTCAGAGCTGAGGAATCACGTGATTTTAGTTAACTATAGGCTTCACGCCTCAGGGAATGACAAATTTGGGTAAAGTAGCAGGGTGGAAGTTTTAAGGCAATTGTTTTTAAAGCAAGGCTCTGAGCCAATAACATCAATATCCAATGAGAATTTATTAGAAATGCAAATTACCTGGCCCCATTTATTCCTTGTGAAGAAATTCTGAGGGGGTGGGGAGCAGTGACCTGAGTTTAACAAGACTTCTAGATGATATCAACATGATTTCTTTTGAAAGCACCAGTTTAGGGCAGCGGGAGAGACCCAGGAGACTTGAGAAGAAAACCATTAGGAGGTAGGTAATAAACACAGAAACCAGGACAATTTTTCTTATTTCAAAAATTTTCCAAAGATTTATTAGGGCAATGGTATATCTCAACAGACCAGGTAATGGTCTCCTTAGAGATCAGTCTAGGAGCAAAAAGGGTTAATGGAGGCAAATAAAGGGCTTTGTTATAATATCCACCTCTGCTTGTGAACACTAAGTGTAGGTGGTGTGTGCCTCCTCAGGCTTGTCTTGTTCTTATTACACTGTCCTCCACAAGAAAAATCACATGTGAGGCACAGTAAGCTTGCCAAGGAGTGTGATGTGGTCATTAGAGCACCCAACTACAGTCCAGTCCTGCAGTGTCTTAGAGCACTGGAGGCCTGGCCCTGTGTACCTCAATCCCTGGTCTCCCATCCTGTCTTCAGATGTTAATGACTATCCTACCTCAAGACTACTATACTTTATCCTCATTATGTTTTCACTTGGCATTCAGCAGCAATTCTCTCCTGGTTTGACTCTGAACTCAAACTCGAATATTCCCTCTTCTTCATTCCTTTAACTCATGTATAACTGAGGCTTTCACTCTGCTCCTGGGTCCTCGGAGCTATGACAATTTCCTTTTCTGAACTATAGTAACTTGACTTGACTCCATTGCACTCAACCAAGCACAGCCCAAATGTCACCCTCCCCAGTCTCTACTTAGTTTTTAACTCTAGCTTCTCCAGCCTTGCTTATCCTAGCCACTCTCATTATGGTAGGGGAAGAGAGGATCAGTAGGCAAAGAGAGAGAGATTAGGGCCTGGGGTCTCTGGGTGGGGAAAACCACCTATTTGGAACAATGCTGGGAGTGTCTGACCATAGCCAGCTCCTTCAGGCATAAGGTTCCTCTTAAGAATGTAACGTTACCTACTCCCTCCCAGGTGCCCCTCAGAAAATTGACAAAAGACCTAAGTATGGCCCTATACCATCCCTCATACAATGGACAACCCAGCACCTACAGCTATCAAGCCAATAAGATTAGGACTTGAGAAGGAATGAGGAGGAATGGAAGGGAGAAGACTGACCAGAACCTTACAAAACAAGGACCCTTACCCATAGTTCTTTGGCATTCACTTTCAGATGTAAAGATAGCTTTCCTACTATTCTTCTTTCTAATCTTATACTCTAATAATCTTTTGCCTGCTGCTCATTTTGTGTCCACCTCTTCATTTTTCGAAGGGGTGAGACAATGAATCCCGGGTATTGTGGTAAAAAATACTGCAACATTATCACACTACTTTTAGCAACTAGTTTATCACTAGACCAAGTGACAACTCCTTTTCACAAAAATTAGCTGATATTTCTCCCATCTACGTTGTATTCTCCAGGGAGAGATGTGACTGTATTTTCTTTGCCGATAGCACCCAAAACCATTAGCCTCTGTATTGGACCTTCAGTAGGCTCCAAAATTCTAAATTTGGTAAATTCTATGCTCCTTCTAGAAAGAAAGGATAGATACTCCTCATAAATAATCACAGTTAAGAACTACTTGTAGACCATCAACTATGTGGCTAAATGCACGAAATGCAGTCCTACCATGCTACGTACAAGAGAGGCAGCACTGAAGCAGAGGGAAAATGTATTCAATGAATTTACATCTTTGGAAGGTTACAAATACTGGAAAAAATCATAATATCAATTATTTAATCACTGCTATTACACATACTATGCGGGAGATACATAGGATATAATAGAAAAAAGAAAAAGAAAAGACTGAAGCATATTTAGGGTCCAGTAACACTTCTTTGAAGAAGAACTGGGATTTAAGCAAAGACAGATAAGTAAGAATTACCTGGAAAAAGCTGAGTATTGGGTAAGAGGTGTGGTAATCCAGAGTTTATATAAATACCTTCAGGCAAAAAATTGCTTCATGTTTTCAAAGAACTGAAAGAAGGCCCAGAATGTGGAGACTGAGGAAGAACAGTCTTCCTGTTGCAACAAATGATATCATAAGGCTGTTAAAACAGGCAAAAAGGAGATAGATCATGTACGGATAAAAAGACCATTTAGTTTTTATTCCAAGTATATCTGGGAATCATGTAATCCTTGCAACTCAAAATATTATCCATGAAGCCTTGGCATCAATTGAGAACTTGTTAGAAATACAGAATCTCTGACTCCACCCCAGAGTTAACTAATCGGAATCATTTTACGAATCTTACAGTGACTTAAGTGCACACTAAAGTTACTGTAAAGGATGTAAGCAGGAGTAACATCAACTAATTTATATATCGTAACATTGTAGCTACACTGACTCCAGATTTGGCAAGGAATAGGTAGAAGAGTGTATTCAGAAAAGTCAATTAATGTTCAGTTCATTGGAATACAATATTATTGTGGACTAAAGGATTATTAGTATAAATGATTGGCTTGAAATACATCAAGGAGGTTAACTTCAGGAGCTGGTGATTGGCCAGACAATGAAGGATAAACCTGAAGGAAGTGTTACAGATGCTCGAAAGGTTTCTTCCCCAAGAACTGATACTGTCATCACTGACAGAGAATTCTGCAGAAGGAACAGATCTGGGGAGAAATTTGAGTTTACTTGTGGACCATACTGGGTATGTACAAAAAGGTCATGTTAAGAAAAATAATGCTTAATATTTAGCTGAGGATTTTACTGTTTAAAAAGTATTTTCCCACATATTATTTTAGTTGTTTCTGATGTGGGAAACAAAGGCAGAAGGAAATGGCAGATAAAATTAAATTTCTTTATAGGCTGAGGTACATTGGCAAAGAGCTGAGGTAGGCAGAGTAAAAGGTTTCTCTAGGAACTCCTTACTGTCTTAATGCTAATGCTTTGCTAGGGGGAAAAACAACCTTAACTTGACAATAGCCAGGCCTCCAATACCTGGGTGCCTTCTTTAGCATATTAAAATCTCATTGGAAACTTCCCCTGGACTTTTACCTCGCCCAACTCCATAGTGTATAACCAGTCTCTCCTTATGGTCTCAGGGTGACTCTTGTAGCCCCAGGTACTGTCCCCGTGCTTTAGTAAAATCACCTTTTTGCACCAAAGGTGCAAGAACTCTTTCTTGGCTGCCATCTCTGGACCCCAGGAAAACCCCATCATCCCAAAACCTCATCCGTTTATACCATCATCCCGCTTAAGGGTGAGATTCAAGGGCAGAAGCAGTGTAAGAACTTTCTTGCAATAAGAAGAACAAGTACAAAGATGTAAAGGGGCAAGAGTAGAAGCAAGCAAGTCAAAGGGTTCTTGCCAGAAGAAAGAAGGGCTCATGTGGACCAGGATGAGAGCCACGGAGACGGATCAAAACGGACAGCTCTATTCTTTGAACAGAATTTACAAGACGCGTGGATGAAGACGACATCCACAGACACATGCTGAGTTGGACACACAATCTTACAATCACGAGATAGGTCAAGTTTGGCAATGTAATTAAAAGGCGCTGTTCAGAAGTCGCGATGAGACACCTACTAAAAGAGTCTGGCTAAAACAAAATCAAAACCAGAAACACAGAAATAAGCACTGAATTACTCCAACATTTTGAGGCAGTGTAGAAAAGAAACTAGAAAAGGGCTTTATTTTCTTGGTCTTTTGTATGAAATCATTTTTTTGCTTTAGTTAACAAATGGTAGAATTTACAATCATTAAATCATGTTCAAAACTTGAAATAAGTAATAGAGTTTTACCATTAAGAGATTTTTAAAGTTTTTATCCTAAAATATGTTTGTGCATTTTAGTTTGTATAGTTTATATTCCAGTTTGTATATGCCATTTATGACATTATAGTTGTATACCTCATAAATCATATATTTGAAATGATTTTTTGATTTTAGGAGTCATATATTTACAAGAGTAAATGAGAATTTATCTGACAGCACTGTGAGAATCATATATATTTTAAAGATTTCTTTGTTTTATTTTTCTTTCTATATATTTATATATTAAATATGTATCGGTGTTGTATCAAATTTATTTATATTAAATATATTTAGCTTTAGTCATTTATTTTTAAATTTATTAAATTTTTATTTATTTATTTTTACTTATTTATGCTTAATTTTATATTGGACAAAAATGCAGTAAGTTGACAAGAATAAAAAAGAGAAAAGTAATAAAGATTGCGTATGAGGGGGGAATTTCCATGGAAAAGCTGTGAATGATGAACTGTGAAACATTTTCAAGGAGCACGAAGAAAAACTATCGCCCCAATAAGAATAGACAGAAATAGAGTGCTCATAGCTATCGAACATGTAGAAGAAAGATTGTAGCATGTACGGAAATTCTGATCACCTAAAACTGTCAGCCAAACCATTTTAGGAGTATTAGTAATATTATAAGAGGGAAAAATAAGCTAAACGTGACTATAAATGAACAAACAACAACCCAGAATATGAAATGCTCAGAGAAGTTTCATGTTAGGATGAGCTATTTTCATGAGAGGTGTTTGAAGAAAAATATTTTCATCCACAACGTATAGCATCCCAAATCTAACATCAGGGATACAAAAGACTTAATGTGGATTACACAATTAAAATAATAGTAACAACAATAATAACAACAATACTAATATATGACAAAATTATTGGGCCTGATTCCATGACTTCTTTTGTTTGAGAAATATATTTATTATTACAGGGATTAAATTACTATCACTTTTTAAAAAAATTCTCAAATGAGTCAGTCCTGATTTTATATTTATAAATGATATAAGAGTTTTGGAACTTGACAAAGTACTTCACAAAGAGGAAGAGAAAAACCAACAGATGCTGATTTCACCATAGGATACTTTGTCTAACATTCTTCTTTCCTTAAGGACATGGACAAACTGAAAGAATCATTGTAGCCTTTCAAAAGAACGAAACTATCTTTGTAAGGAGATCCTTCTTCTGTACATGTGTGGAATGAAATTATGAATACCTGAGAATTTTTAATGCTCTACCATTGAAAAGAGAATCCATAGTATATTTGTTAAAGTTTATCTCTGGGATAACAAATTATAAACATGAAGACAAATCGAAAGCCTTAAATCATGATTTTGTTTTTCAAAGTTTTCGAATGTCTTAAAGGACTCAAAGTAGGAAAACCTCCCAGAGTAGGAGATGACAGGGCAGCAGGGTCAAGTGAAAAGCAACAGGATTGTATATGTTTACATTCCTACTTCATTCACTTAATCTTAGGAAATTTTGTTAAATCATTTTCTAATGATAAGTTTTAGAAATTCAGAACTTGCATAATATTACTGATATATTTTTATAACCAAATCTAAACATCCCATTTAACACTTGGAAGACAAATAAAACATTTAAAAATATGAATATGAAATTTTTCATCTTGTAATATAATCTGGAAGAATAACATATTTATACCACTGATTTTTTAGTCAATATATTCTAAGGTCCAAATATCAATCTATTAAATACACAGTGGAAATATAACTTGTTTGTAATTTTAATGCCATTAGAATTTTCTAGGATTATATATGTGTTTACATATATTTATTTAAAAAATAACTACCTAGAGAAAAAGTAGTAATTAACTGAAAAAATAACATAGAAGAGAAAAATACTATAATGCTCATTTAAATAGTTTAGAAGAACAGCAGAAAGCCATCTTCAAGAATACAAATGTTTTTCTACTTTATCAAAAAACATGGTTTCTCAACTATATGGAAGAAAGAACAAGCAAAAATGTTCAATGTACACAGAGAAAAAAGAGAAAGTTAGATTAAACTTGTGGAGAAATTTCTGTCATAAAAGACTACAACAAGATATAGGGGTACATACAAAATTTCTTTGGAAGACTAAGAAATTATACAGTCATCTCAATGCTGTTTGTTTCTACACGAATTCTTTTCTTTCAGTTTGACTTTTCATTACTACTATTCCTACAACTACTATTACTACTACTACTACCACAACTATTATTTTAACTTCCCTTTCAAATCTACATATCCTTACATTCACATCATGACAATTTGGTAATTTCTGCTTCAGTATTCATAGCTTTCATTTGTTTTGACTAATACCTATTAGTCATTGTTCACCCTCTGTAAAATTAAAACATACATAGAGAAGACAATGTTTCTCAAAGATTGCAGAACACAGTTTTTCAAAGATTAATTTTATACAAAAAGAAAACTCCCATTACTCTGACAAAAATAAATAATAATAATGAAAGATACACTAAATGATTTGCTTGGAATCAGCCAGTTAAATCATTGTTTAATATTCACTTGTAAAAAAATGATTAAGTATAAATCTCATCATTGTGGCATACTTAATTAAAGGGGTCTTATGAGAATCTTTCATAGTGAACTGTTAATCTAATACATTTTTAAGAGGCATTTACATAATAATACTCGGGATACTCATAGCACACTTGATATGGTATTTCTGTACTGGTTTAAAGCATTTTTGTTTGTTTTTTGTTGTTTGAGTCTCCTTCTCTTTGTATTACTATTGTTAAACTTTCTTGAAGAAGTAAATCTCAAATGTCTCTCTGGAAATGCTAAATACAGATGAACGACAAAAACTGCATCATGTCAAATCGGCCTTGAAAACACAGTAAAAGTCTTAGGCATAAGAATCCTAAATTTGGATGAAAAATGAAAGAGCATGATAAAGTTAGATATGGTAAATAAGCATAAATTAAAAGAGTAAATCTTCGGAAAAAAGGTCTTCTTCTGCTACCACGTTATTTTTTGGAGAAGCATATATGTGAACGACGGGGCCGTAGTGTTTGGAATTTTCCAGTTATCTTTCCAATTGGAATCATTTTCAATTTTAAAGGCAAATGATTGATTCTAAGCTCAAATATATTTTAACCAAACAATTGAAAAGCAAAACCATGTTAGTCGTTTTTTGGATAAAATGATTGATTTTATTTGCATCCAAAAATCTCTCAAATCTGTCTATTAGCCATAAGTAATATCTGGAACAATTGCCCAGATTAAAAAAAAAAATGTGTATCAAATAACAAAGCCTGATTTATATGCCAGGTTAGCAAATACTAATGAGAAAGAAAGTCAATGGGGAAGAGTCAGCCTATATGCTTCAAAACTTACAGCTTTTATTATCTCTCATGCTCTAATATACTTAAGATATATAATGACTATAAATGCTTTAGGGTAAAATAAATTTGTTTTTAGTGGCTTTGACAAATTGATCATGAAGTATGGTTTCCAAGATTTAGGGTGAGAACTTTTTATAAGTGATAAATGTTCTTCCTATAGCACCTCACTTTTAGGTTCATAGTCTAAAAACAAAAACAAAAACAAAACAATAAAACATGAAAGGGATATATAAGGTTTTACCCTTACAGTAAAAGGCAACTTGAATACTGAGCTACATATTTAGAACCTTCGACTAAGCCAATAAATGCATTTTTGTTGTTTGGCAGAACCCAAAGTTGTCAGAAAATAAATATTTGTGCCAATTTTTTATTTTGCAATGCAAATTTTTGTTAGCAATTCTTAAAAAGAAGGGACATTATAAATATCCTTTATTCTAGCTATCATTAATTTTTAACAGACTCTTTTTTTTTAAACATTTATTTTGAGAGACAGACAGAGATAGAGCATGAGTAGGAGAGGGACAGAGAGAAAGGCAGACACAGAATCCAAAGCAGGCTCTAGGTTTCGAGCTGTCACCATAGAGCCTGACACAGGGATCCAACCCACTAACCTGAGCTAAAGTGGGACACTTCATGGGCTGAGCCACTCAGGCACCCTTCATTTGTTTCTCTTTCTGAACAAATATGATTTAATATTTTCAAAAATAAGTCTCCAAATAACTCTTTGTTAGACGGACACATTTTTTTTAATGTTGCATGTTTCAATTTATTTCTGTATTGCTATTGAAAACTGAAAAAAAAAGTAAGAAAGAAGAATTCAGAAAGTAATTATTGACTAATAAAATAAATATTGACGTATGGACAATTATCTAAATGGGAAAAAGAAAATAAAGACAACATTTTGGCAATGTTTGCATATTTGATTATTACTTTTTTTCTTCTGAAAGACAGAAACTCATTTGGTGATTGGTGATCTTTGTCAAGCACTTAAAACTAGGTAGGATTTCAAATTATATTTTCAAACCTTAAAGTAATTTTAAAAGTGTTAATTTACCAGGTTGTTGTTTTCTTTAAGTTTATTCAAGGTGTACTTTGTCAATTAAATATATGTACAAATTAATGATAGCTTGGGTTGAAAAATTAAAAAAGAGAAATGATATATAAAGCACACAAGAAATAAAAACATCAGAACGAAGACAATCCAGCAGTAAGTGAGATACACTTGGAAGTGTTCACTCCACTGGAGAAAACTGCTCACAAAATAACTCATGAAGCATGATGAGGGCTTAGTTACAATTCTGTCTTAATGGATGCATCTCTGAAAATATTGTATTTTCATTTAAACATTAAGGAGGATGTTTTATTTGCAAAGATGCACACATCACAACATGGAGTAAAATTCAAGAAAGATTATTCGAAATTTCTAATAATCCCAAATTATATTGGTGCTGCATCTAAATAATCTAAGCATGTAATTTTTTAATGTTGACTATAAGCATAATTTTGAAAAAATTGTTTTTGGTAAAATAAATTATCATTTAGGTGTAAACTCTTTTGCAAGTTTTTTTTTTCAAGTTTAGTATTCTGATTTTAAAAAGCAACCTTCAATTCGAAAGATTGGAGCATTAAAAAAATCCATAGAACACTGTTAGTCGTTTTTTAATATAATGAAAACAAAAGTGGTATTAAAGTTTAGGGATATATAAAATAATTTTATAATATTTAAGTGTAATTTTCTAAGTATTATAAATGCATATTCCTTAAAATTCTGATTTCAAGGGGCACCTGGGTGGTTCAGTCAGTCAAGTGTCCAACTCTTGATTTTGGCTCAGTTCATAATCTCCTGGTTTGTGAGATCAAGCCCCCTTGTCCAAGCTTGGAATTCTCTCTCTCTGTCCTCCCCAGCTCACATGCTCATGCACATGTTCTTTTTTTTTCTCTCTCTCTCAAAATAAACAAACTTAAAAAAATCAGACTCCTAATATTTCACATTAAATTAATAACTAACATCAAAATGACTTTGTGGAAAGACTTTCTTTGGAATAATGTCAATACGGGTTTAATTAATTCTCTTTGATGAAAATATATCTTATTTAGATATACATTTTATTGAATTAAGTACTTACACGAACAAAAATATAACTGTAAAATCCTCTAGTCAGCGTAACTAGTAGTTATTGCATGAAAACAGCCCAGAGAATGTGATGAGGACAGTAGGAAGAATGACAGGCAAGGAAGACTGACCATCACTCCTATTAACTCGTCTTCGAAGGGTGACTTGGCACATTTCTCAGTCTGTGGCCCTAACGAGTGGATTACAAGGCTATAAAAATGCTATGACTTTTATACAATGTGCAGCTGACTGGCTTAGAAACAAAGTAAACACAAATAAAAGTAGAATGCTTGTCTTAAAAAGGCAGTTCTTACTAATGTTTCCCTTTGGTGATTTTTAGGTATTTACTTTAAATTTAATAGTAAAGTGTATAAAGACATAATTTGTGTGTAGTGGGTGGCTCGTGAGAGCTTTCATCGCAGTAGAACATCCTTGGAGAATTTACAGAATCTCCTTCAGTCAACTGCAATTCTGATGTTCCACATGGTTACAACATTTTTATTTCATTAACACCTAATTTACAAGCACAAACCATTCTAAATGTATCAGAACAGATGTAGGAAATAATTATAATTTAGATTGAAATCTTCATCTCCAAGTCACATATTTTTAATCCATCTATCTTAAGAAAAAAATTTAATAACTTATCCAAGAGGATTAGAAAGAAATAAAAAAAGTTTGTCAATTTAAATAAAGAGGTGCTACAATTTTTGTAATCCATTTCTACCATGTACCTATTATCGCACAGATGTGTAATACCTGCTATACTGAGCTGTATGGTTTACAAGAGATGTTGATAGGACAATGTGCACCTATTTGAATATGCTCTTTCATGCAGCTTCCCATCATAGCCCTAGGATATTAAAGTTTAATGCTTTGAGGGCTCTTCAAATTTTATTTTCAATTTTCTAAAGGGCGATTATTTTACTTGATTGACTTGGCATTTAATTAGCTACATATAAAAACAAATACAAAAAGGAAATATTTTATCATTATGCAAATAGTAAAGCAACTCAGTGTGTAGTATCATCTACCAGGACGATCTTAATCATTTAAAAAAATCTAGTCAACAAAGTCAAAAAACTAACAGCCCCACACCCTATATAGTTTAACTGCTTGAATAAAGAGAATAACCAATTGCTCTGGACTCAAATAGAAACACCCACATGACTTAGATGTGCTCATTCAATGTCAACTTTCAGTTTTGTGCAGTCAGTATGCCCTACTATTTGTTCCCATTAGCCGTTACCTACCCAAATATGAACGAGAGAGGCGCAGCCTGGAATAAAACATAACATGTCTACCTGAAACCATCTTTCTCTTCAATTCAATCCATCTATCCATAATTTGAATTATGAATGCCTGTATTTACTCCACTTGCTACTCACATTCCTCACTTACTACACATCCCAAGATGAATAATATGAGGCGGTTCAAAACCATCTTTGAATGCTATTCTTCCTATTATTGTCTTCATGGGTTTTATTAAGAATATCTTTTTGAACTGTCTAATATTGAGAAGGCATATTGCATAATTTTCACCATTTTTCTATTAAAATCAATTTTGATTTTTTTTGGATTAGCATATACTCATTAAACATCTAAAGATGTAAAGATGAAAAAATGAACTTTCACTTATTTAAAAATCTGAGTAATTTATGGTTTAAGATGACAACAAATAAAGCTTTGGAGAGCGTATATGTCTAATTATCTTTGAAAAGCTTGTCTCAAAGTAAGAGGGTTTTTTTTCCCTGTAATTTACATTTTGATAAAGTCAACTTTCTCAGAAGCCCTTCATTGTGCTTTGTATAGGTAATACTGAACAAATGGAAATACAAAGAATGAATGTGTCCCTACCTTAAGGAAAATCACTGCAGGTCTTACTGCCAGACTTCCTACACCTGCAAGATAAGAAGAAAGACACTGAAGAGCTCTTTACAATATATATAAAAAAACAAACAAACAAAACAGTATTCTTCAAGTAAGCAAAAACTGAGACATGGTACTTCCTTCTCAGCAGATACCTATTTCTAACGGAAAAACAAAACAAACAAACAAACAAAAAAAAAAAAAACTGAAAAGATATCACAGTTGTTCCATCTGACTAAGAATAAAATAAACAGAAAAACAGTAAGTTGATGAAAATAATTAGGGTCATCATGAAATAGTTTAAACTTTAAACAGCATTAATTAACCTGAGCCTCTATGATGATTTTCAAGTATATGGTATAGGAAAATCCATAGCACAAAGTAATTTTTCTTACCATCAAGATTAACTTGATTTTCCATATACCCATCTCATTAAGTTGTGATTCACCATTGCTTCTTTGTTAAAAAAAAAAAAACATTTTTTATATATAATTACAATGCTAATGTTGGGAGTATTTAAAATATTCTATAGTATTCAGTCACTAACTTTCAACTGATTTTCATACAACAGTAAGATATAATGATTACATAGAACTTTGTGCCTTACAGAGCACTTTCACACATTTTATGATTTTTATTAAAAACACAAAGAGAAACACAGACACTCAGGAAAACAGTTTGACAAAAAATGATAGTGATCCCTGAGAAAAGACAAATGTGATAATCCCTAAGACTGCCTCAAGTGGGGAAAGTTACTAGGCTGGGGTACAGAAAAAGGAAACCCAGTGAGATTGTGATCAAGTCTCCCTGAGTTGAGGAAATGGAACTGAAAGTGTAGGGAAGCCAAGGTGGCTAGAGTTTGCAGGGCAGAGTATACAGGAGAGAGAGACCCAGAGACAGAACTCTAAAGATCTTCTGAGGGTCCACTAAGAGTAATCAGGTGATCAGTGTATGCCTGTGAAGATATTATCCACAGCCAGAAAAAAAAAAATCTAAAAGTTAAAAGGGAACCATGCCCGATGTTCATTACGATTAAGAATAGTGGCTGTCTCTATCAACCATGGGGAAAACTTCACAATCTGAGGAACACTGATTAGAATACTATGAAGGGTCTTGCCTCAGCAGGCAAGAAATTTAATCCTAAAAGAAATGTAGTTCTTATCCCATCCAACAAAGCTGAAAAACAAGATCCCAAAAGATCAAGTTGCTTCCAACTAACTTAACCATGTCCTGAACAAACATCAAGGATATTTACAAGAATTTTAATAGGATGTAAAATTATACAGCAACCAATAAGTTTGTCAATCTCTTGACCAAGTATGAAATATCAAAGGGGTTGACAAGTAATTCCATCTAATGATTAAAAAAAGAAGAAAAAGAAGAAAAAAAGTGATCCTCACTCCTATTGTGCAATTCACCATATTTAATTGCTTTGTGAAATAACACACTAAAAACTATTTCAAGAAAAATAATTCCTAGTGGTAGTATTTTTTCCTCTAAATTTTGTTTGTGTGGTTTTAATGACCCAAACAGATCAATTTTATTTTTAAGCATTTATTTAAGAACATATTACTTTTTATGAAATATTTGAAACCTATCTCCCAGCATCTAAGTGTGGTACATAGTGCTGGCACTGGCAAAAAAAAAAAAAAAAAAAGGAAGAAAGAAGAAGAGAGAAGAGATAGCCAAACAGAAAACCACTCAAGGACTTAAAATTTAAAAAGAATGGTACTAGGGATCATAAATTTAATGTTTACATAATTCCTAGACAACTTCCTAATCTATGGTACCAGGATTCAGGTGACTAACACAAGTATGGTTCTGTGATTATTCAACAGATTAATAATAGTTAATGTCCTCTTCTATGTAGTTCAAGCACCCTACTGTTTATACTACATCAAATAAATGTCTCCCAATGCACAATTTATAGTATAATATACTTGTAAAAAATAAGTCCATGAGTCAAAAAAGCAAATACAAAGAATATTAGAAAATATTTTAAATTGAAGGAAAAATAAAAGTATGAACTACACTGACACATCATAATCATCCATTATTTACTTTAGAGTTCACTCTTGGTGTTGTCCTATGATTTCGGATAAATTTATAATGACATATATTTATTCTTGTAATAGCATACAGAGTATTTTCACTGCCCTAAAAATCTTCTGTGCTCCACCAATTCATCCCTCCTTCCACCCAACCTCAACAACGGGTGATATTTTCACTGTCTCCAGATTTATCTTTCCAAAATGTCATATGATTGGAATCATACAGTACAAAATAGCCTTTTCAGATTGTCATCTTTCACTGAATGATATACACTGAATGTTCCTCATGTGTTTTCATGGCTTGATAGTACATTTATTTTTAACATTAATTAATATTCCATTATCTAGATGTACCACAGTGTAATTATCCATTCACCTATCAAAGGATATGTTGGTTGCTTCCAAGTTTGGAAATTATAAATAAAGCTGCTATAAATATCTGTATGCAGGTTTTTGCGTAAACATTAGTTTTCAGCTTCTTTGGGTAAATACCAAAGACTGCAATTGCTGGATTATATAGTAAGATATTGTTTAGTTTTGTTAAGAAACTGCCAAACTTTCTTCCAAAGTGACTATACCATTTTGCATTACCACTAGTAATATATGAGTGGTCATATTGCTTCATATCCTCCCTTATTGCATTTGCTGTTGTCAGTGGCCTGGATTTTGGTCATTATAATAAGTATGCAGTGATTTCATATTGTTGTTTTAATTTGCATTTCCATGATGACATATGATGTAAAATGTATATTTATAAGTTTATTTTCAATATGAATATCTTCTTTGGTGAAGTGTTTTATGGTCTTTGGCCTATTTTTTAATCAGGTTGTTTGTTCTCATATTAATGAGTTTTAAGAGTTTTTACATATTTTGGAAAACAGTTTTTATCCAATGCGTCTTTTGGAAATATTTTATCCTAGTCTTGTCTTCTGATTCTCTTGATATTGGTTTTCACTGAGAAGGTTTTAATTTTAACAAAGTCCAACTTACCAATATATCTTTCATGGGTCGTGCTTTTGGTGTTGTATCTAAAAAGGCATCACCTACATAAGACCATTTAGATTTTCCCCTATGTTATCTTTTAGGAGTTTTACAGTGTTCTGTTTTATATTTAGTCTATGTTGCAATTTTAAGTTAATTTTTGTAAAATCTGGGTGTAGATCCTTTTTCATTTTTATTTTTTGCATGTGGATCTCCAGGTGTTCCAGCACCATTTGTTGAAAAAACTATCTTTGCTCCATTGTGTTTCGTTTGCTCCTTTGTCAAATATCAGTTGATTACATTTATGTGGGTCTATTTCTGTGTTCTCTATTTCCATCCACTGAACAATTTGCCTATCATTTTTGCCAATGCCACACTGTCTTGATTCCTGCAGCTTTATAGTAAGTCTTAAGGTTGGGTAGTGTCAGTCCTCCAACTCTATTCTTGTCCTTCAATATTTTCTTGGCTACTATAGGTTTCTTTTGCCTTTCCAAGTGAATATTAAAATCAATATCCATAAAATAACTTGCTGGGAATTTAATTGAGATTGCATTGGATCTATAGATGCGGTAAAACTGACATCCTGACAATACTGAATTTCGACAATATTGAGATATTATGAAATAGCTATCCATTTATTTACTTTTCTGTGATTTCAAAAATTATTTCTTTAAAAAGGTCAATTAAAAAGATATATGTCTAACCACACTCACCAAAAATATACTTCCACATAAGTGATTAATTTATTTTTCAACAAAGGTGCCAAATCAAAGCAATGAAGAAAAGAATCTTTTAAGAGATTGGAAATATGACAAAAAATACATCAATTCATGACTCATATTCAGTGCAAAACTTACCTCAAAAGGAACATAGACCTTAATATAAAATTCAACATTATAAAATTCCAAAAGACAATATATAAAATAATCTTTTTGACCATGAATTAGGCAAAGATTGTTTTGACACTACTCTAAAAGTACTGTTCATAAAGAAAAATTATAACTTGGACTTGAACAAAATTATGAACTCTGTTCTTCGAAAGAGACTATCTAGAGAGTAAAAAGACAAATGTAGTTTAGGAAACAATATTTGCAAGCACACTTCTGAGAAAGGACTTGTCTCCAAATATACCAAGAAATGTCCAAACTCAACAATAAAAAAAGGAACTAAATTTAAAAAATCAACAAAAATTTTGAACAGAGACTTCACTAAAGAATGTATTTGGATGCCAAATAACCACATAAGGTAATATTCAACATTATGAGTCCTACGGGAAATATCAAAACCATAATGAGAAATCACTACATACTAGAAATGGCTAAAACTAAGACAAAAATGAAACACATACACATAGACACTGACTTTACCACGTTGAGGATACGGAGGAACCAGAATTCTAACACACTGCTTGTGAAAAAACAAAATATTTCAGGCACTTTGGAAAAGTTTGGTGTTTTCTTATAAAATATGTTCTATAGGGGCGCCTAGGTGGTCCAGCCGGTTAAGCAGCCTACTTTGGCTCAGGTCATAATCTTGTGGTTCATGATTTCAAGTGTTGTGTCCGCTGTCTGCTGTCAGCACAGAGTCCACCTCAGATCCTCCTGTCCCCCAATCTCTGGCCCTCTCCTGCTTGCACCCGCACACACACTCTCTCCATTCTTTTTCTCTCTCAAAAATAAATAAACATTTAATAAACAAACAAATAAACTGTGTTCTACGTGTTCCATTTATTCCTCAGTTCCACCACTAGGAATTTACCTGAAATTGTTTATAGCCATTATACTAAAAAAAACCCAAATGTTTTTCAACATGTGAATGGATCTATATAATAATACTAGTCAGCAATAATAAGGAATGCATCACCAATACATGAAATAATGTGGATGAATCTCAAATACATTATGCCAAATGAAAGCAGTGAATCTCAAAAGGCTGCACAATGTATTATTCTATATACATGGCATTCTGAGAATGCCAGTTCCAGGGGCTGGGTTGAGAAATTGTTTCATTACAAACGGGCACAAAAGAAGTTTTGGACTAATGTGACTGTTACATATTATTTTGGAACCGTGATTACACAGCTGTTTGCCTTTGTTAACATCATAAAACTAAACACTAAATGTGATGATTTCTTTGTTTTTAAGCAGGGGGCCTGAACTCATGACCCTGCGATCAAGACCTGAGCTGAGATCAAGAGTCAGACTCTTAGCCAGTAAGCCACCCACGTGCCCCTAAATGTGAATTTGAATGACCACAAATATGCAACTTAATAAAAGAAAATAATAAGCCCAAAATTTTATTACTTTATAATTATAACAAATAAAATTACTATTAAAATATAACATATACAACAGTACTAAAAACATGAATCATTAGGGATAAATTAACAAAAATGTGCAAAATCTGTCCAATGAAAACTAGAAACCATTGCTTAGAGAAATTAAGGAAGGTGTTTATTTAACTAAGGGGAAAGAAAACACATATCCTCAAAGACTAGAACAAGAACATTACTAACAGCTTTATTCATAGCTGTCTAAAGCTAGAAAACTAACCCAATTTTAAACCACAGTTATAGAACAGAGAAGCCTCAAAGACATCCACACATATATAGATCCTTAGCTTATGTCAAAATAACACAGCAGAGTAGTGGATAACAAAGACATTTTCGAGTAATAGTGAGACACAACTGGATATCACAATGGAAGAAGAGAAAAAACAACAACACTTATTTCCTACTGTATACAATAATCAGGTCTATATTAATTAAAACTGAAATATAATAATATAATAAGGTTCATTAGATGATAATCTAGGAAAATATTTTCATGATCTCAAAGTAGTAAAACTCCTTAAATAGGATCCAAAAAGTTCTAATCCAAGAAAGAGTTATAAAATGGACTATATTAAAATAAACACTTTCTATTCATCAAAAGATCTCATTAAAGATGTGAAAAAGAAACTACACTATAGGAAAAGGTATTTGCAACTCATATTACCCTCAACAGGCACATAACCACAATATAAACGCTACATATCATAAGGAAATGAAGCCCCACCACCCACAAATTGTAAAGAAAATTTAAAAAAGACATAATCCAAAGGGCCAATAAACATTTAAAAGGTATTAAACTGTATTAACAATGAAAGCCATGTAAAGTTAAAAAAAAAAAAAAAACAATACTACTATTACTAAAGCCCATGACATTTTTATTAATATAACTCCCCAGAAAGACCAAAATTTAAAACTCAATAATGCCAAGTATCTGAAGAAAGGTTTTGTATGAAATACACTAGTGGAGAGAGTGTAAACTGATAAAACCTTCTTTGGAAACAGATGATTCAACAACTCATTCCTACTGAACAGATAGTATATACATGTCAAAAAATGCAAACAAAAATGTGTGAAAGCCCAAATCTGTAAATAACTCAAATGTCTATCAACAGAACAATGTTAAAACAAATATTAAAAATGTTAAAAAAGAAGGAAAAAATTTAAAATAATTTACAGTAACACCACACAACAATGAAACTGAGCAAATCACAGCAATACAAATAAAACATGGTGACTCTTACA
The DNA here is from genome assembly GCA_030068075.1 of Paguma larvata. Taxonomy (NCBI): domain Eukaryota; kingdom Metazoa; phylum Chordata; class Mammalia; order Carnivora; family Viverridae; genus Paguma; species Paguma larvata. Next base: position 53,166,187 of record CM057826.1, on the reverse strand, counting down.
ATCATAATTTTGAACAAAATAAACTAGATAAGAAGACTAAAGTTAAAGTCCCTTTGCTTTCATTTATATAAAATATAAAACATGAAGAAAAAACTAACATCTGGATATAAGTTCTAGTGGTAAAATACAAAGAAAAGCAAGGAAAATATCACCATTAGATTGAACTATCAGCTACAGTTAGCTAAGAGAAAGCACGTAACAACTAGGAGGGGCTAAGAAGCGAAATTTGGGGATGTGGGCTATCTTTGAGTTTTTTATCTTCATTAGTAGTTCTCTAGTGGCAACTTTGTCATAAATTACCGAGTTCGGTATTTTTGATGCTTGCTCCTTTTTTTTTTTTCTCACAATAAAACAAAACGAAACCAAACAAAAAAAACATAAAAATAAATTTAACCGTGGATAAATGAATAAATGGATAATTAAATGATGCTCCATCATTGCTTCAAACTTAACATATTTAAAAACAAACTCGGCCTCTTTTTCTTCCAAATCAATTTCCATATTGCACTGCCAAATTCTGCCCATGATGTCATAACTTACTTCCAGTTCTAACTTGAAATCCATGATCCTTATATTGTTGAAACAGAGAAATTATAATTTTCAGCAGCTGAAGGATCATGGTACAAACCCCAGCCTTTCCTTTTATCATCTGTGTGCCTGCAAGCAAATGTCCCAACTGATTCCCACCACTAGCTGCTGCATCTGGTAAACTCAGACAAATACTGCAATCTCTTAGAATTTCAAAAATAACAAATATTAAAATTTATCCCACTGTGTATATTTTATACATGTTGGCTCCCATTTTCTCTGAACACAACCGCCCTCTTCGCCATATACAACACAGATCTTTTCTAAGATCAGCTGTCTCCCTGTATTGCGTTTGAGAAAGGAAAAGAAGCTCTGATGGATTAGAGGCTCTTCTGGCACTATCGATGAGGCTGGGCGTTCTCCTACAGAAGTGCAGACCAGGGACTCGATGACCATGATGAATGCAGAAAAACAAAACAGGACAGAAAACCTCCATAATCATATCTGAACACAGATAAAATTCAGAACAGTGTTCAAGTAACAAAAATGACCTAGTATCTCCTTACCCATGCTTATATTAGTGACTGCTGCTTCTGTACCAATTACACTTTTAGGACTGCTTCACATCTCCTGGTTTTAAAATAAGATTTCTAGCATACTCAGTCGAAGAATTATCTCCGTCTCCATGAGCCATTCCCCAAATCACCTAAAATAAGCTCAAATCTTCACATAAATTCCTTCTAATGCCCTTTTCACAGATATCCCACAGCCCAGTGTGTACAATATTCCTCTGCAACATTTCAGTAAACCCAACTCTGACTTAGATGTGCCCTTGGTTGTCTTTGATTTGAGAGCGTTGTCATCTCTCATATATGGCCCCTCGTTTGCAATCCATCCGCCACTCCTCTCCTTGTGAGATCTGTTTTCCTTCATGTATAAACTATTTTGGCAACCTATTTGGGATTTGTACCTCTCCCTTTTCTACCTCCAACACATTCTAGAGAATGCTGAATATTTATTAGTCCAAAAAATCATCTTCCTAAAAATATACTATTTATCAGACATCTAATTTTGCATGTCCATTTTAATATTTAGTGAATGAAAGGCTGTCAGTAACTGGTCTCTCAAGAGACAAGATATGTCTTTTGTGCTGGTGAACCAATTGTAAGCTGTGATATAGCTGGGTGTTCAGAGATAAAGTGCCAAATGCATACCTGTAAATGGAAAAGCAATTTTCTCTTATGTTTCATCTAATAGTGTGTCAAAATTCTCTAATTCCTTTGTTTTGTCTTAAACAAAGAAAGGTTAGGTTGTGAGTAAAAAAAAAAAAATCTGTTTTGATAGCTTGAATCTCTGGAATAACCCCAAAGGAATTAGCAGGAAGCAAATCTAGTCAAAGCAATGTTTAGAAAATAGAAGTTTATACTTGTCATTATATTCACATTTTCAACTAGACCTGAAATGAGAACACTGCCTTCCTTTTTTTCATTCAACAGATACGTTTCATTTGTGCTTTTTAAAAAGTATTTTTAAAGTTGTATTTTACATAATATGACACATAAATTGCATACTGTGGGAAGAATTGTCTGCCTCCCTGAATGAAACCATTTTAATCTCAAGAGTTTTATTATCTGTTAAAATCTATTTAAATATAGGCATTCAATTTTACATTACTTGACATTTATGGAGAAGCTATTTTACAGTAGCAAGTTTCGGAATAGACAAGATCACAACAAACAGTCATGATTACATGACATTCTCGATTAAAAAATATGGGGAAAGAATGGTCTGAATATCTTGGGCAGTTCACATACATAAATATATGTAATAAAACTCTGGATGAGATGTCTGCTAATATATTATATGTGTTTGACGATTACAATTATGACGTACATAAGAATAATCTAGCTACATGTTTTTGCCATAATACAATATTAATTAAAGCTATACTCTTTTTAATATCAGCTAAACTATTTAATATTAAACCTATAGGAAAGAGACATGTATTTGTAATGTGGAAGATTCAGATGCTTGAAGCCTATATTTTTAATTGTAGAAAATAACAGTTACTTTGCTAACTGAACTGGTTCGAAAGACAAAGAATCTTACTCTAATTATGCATCGTGATCTACCCAGGGGCTAAAACCTAATCTCAGCTTTTACTTCAATGATACAAAAACACAAATCATAGGCACAGTTTTAGTTTTAGATATAGATACGCCATTTTAATTTTTTTTTTTTTTTGGTAACACTTGCTCAAATTGCTAGCTTGAGTGAGCATTGAAAAAAACTGGGAGAATAAGATCTACAACTCAGGTTTTCTACAACTAGTCTCATGAGTCTAATGTATAACAATTGAAATTGGACTTTTTACGAACCAATCGCCACAAGATTTTAAATTACACAAAAGAATCTGTATGAAACTTCTATCCATCAAATGGCTACTGAAAAATGAGGTAATTACCTAAAATAATTTGCATGTGAAGACCTAATACAGTATTACAAAGTAAAGTCCAGTTGTGAAAGCAATGCATAATTTCCTGATTAATGTCTCATGCACAATATTCCCCACGCTCGGTCAGAGCCTAAATAACAATATGGTCAATCAATCAAATATCTAAAAAAGTATAACCAAGATAAGAAATGAGTTCAGCTCTACATAAATCAAGATTTGAACTCAGTGAATTTTAGAATTATGACAACAATCACAATATACGGCATTTTTAAGGCACTACATTTAGATTTAATTGGAATGATTACATATTTTTAGTGATTCAAGATTAGTATGTGAAGGAAATTTTCTTTTTTTTTTTTTAGTTTATAAAATGTCATCTATTAAGCTATTAAAGAAAACTTCACATTAAAATACCAAGTCTGTAACACACAGCTCTGCCAAAAGTTATGATAAGAGCGATATTTAGTCAGGAAGACTGAGAATGTCAGTGGAGTAATATGGCCAAATTTCCTACACAGATGATGAAACATTTCCCTTCTCAGTGCAACGTGGAGACATCTCTTCTAAAGTAAAATTAATCTGAGCTGCCAGCCGAAGGCAGGTGTGGCAATAAACAAAGGGGACGCAGGTGAGGCAAACCTGCTCTAATAGCTACACGTGAGCTCTGATCAGTCACTTAACCAACTCAAACCGTCTTTCTTTCACTTTTCTACTACTCTCTTGTGTAAGTAGTGACACTTTTTAAAATATTTAGGCTATTTATGGAACTCATTAAAAGACAGAATTTTTCTCACTTTGTTTGGTAGGAAGGGGAAAGGGAGCAGACGGAAGTTTTTTGAAAAGCCAAGGTGCTTTTGTTATTATTGGAGATAGGGAAATGATGAAAGGCCGTCCGAGAAAATGCATTTGTGATTGTCTTGACCCGGCCAGAAATGGACCCTCCTTTTGCTTGTCAGGAAAGCATTAAATTTTGGGAAGTGAATAAAAAGCAAGTTTGGAGGTCAGACAGGCTATTCTGCCTGGGGGTCCACAACTTACTATGATTTTCAGCAAGTTACTTAACCTCCTCCAAGACTATTGTTTTTAACCTGAAAACTGGGGGTGGTAACATAATACACCTTACTGGACAGTTGTGATTCCTGACTACAACCAGTATGAATCACTACTACTAGCATTAGACTGGTGGACGGACGAGTACCAATCACGTAGCCTGGTGACTGGTACTAGTAAGTGTGGAATATACACTACAGAATTTATTATCAGTGCTGTTATTAAATTACTTATGTAATCTCTTATATCCACTTCCTTATCTCTAAAGTGGAGATAATATCAGTATCCATCTGATATATTTGTTGTGAGAAATAAATGGATTAATACATCACCATTTCTTAGTGCCTGATATATCATAATACCTCAAAGTGTCAGCAAATTAATCATTGGTGCCTACTAGCCATATGCAGCCATTCAAATTCAAATTAATTAAAATTAAATAAAATTAACAATGTCACATGAGTCGGATTTCAAGAGCTTATGAGGTAATGTGCCTATTGTCTCTTGTATTGGACAATCAGATTAGAATATTTCTATCACCTCAGAATATACTATTGGGTAGTGATAATAGGTATGTCCTTAAAGATCTATAGGAATCAGGGAGCAGTCATACTTCCTGTTAGCCAGCGAGTGAGGTGCAGAGAATGGAATGCAGGATAGAGAGTTTGTAGAAGATGATTAGCTTGCATTCTACCTAAGTTCATGATGTTTCAGGTTGTTTTAGGTGTGCCTGCTTTTCATTGAGGCATGTAATATTTGAAGAAAAAAATTTAAATTGTGAAATAACAATTATGAACACTGTAACATTACATTGGATTGACTCTATTAACAGGGAAAGAATTATTCACACTGCCAATTCAACAGCAAGGTACAATGTAGAATTCACATGAGGTAAGAGATTAATTTTCAAAGAAAAATATATATATGTATGTCTTTAGTGATATCCCAATGTAACAAAACTTTCCCGAGCTTTAGCAGTCTAAATTCCTGTGACTGTGGTGACGACGTCTAAAACGTTATCAGGCTTGAAATTGTCTCCTAAGTCACATATAACTGTTATTAAGTCCTTAGCAACTATGTGAGAACATGTTTACTTAATATTTATTAACAGATGGTATCAATAATGAGAATCAATTATTTCACCAATTTCCCAAGTGACAAGGACATCCCCATGTGGAAATGTGGCCATTTTCTCACATTTTTATCTTGACCCTGGATTTCTTTGGAATATTTAAGCCTATATAATTAATATTATAATTATTATATATAATATATATTGTATATAATATAATATAATAATTAAATCCTTTAATTTTGGAAATACAACCTTCCCTTGGTGCTATTATAAAATTCTCTTTCTGTGCTTCTCCTTCCTCCTGGACTATTCTGCCTTTCTATTGTTCCGCTTCTCAGTGTTTCACCACTGAATTTTCTTATGTCACTTTAAATGCTTCTTTGAGTGATCTACGCTGATGTTTCAAATATCTCCCATATACTGATGGTGTCACACTCTATGTCTCCAGTGAGAATTTTTCATTTAAATCTTAAACTTCTATTTTGTTTTATTTTTATCTTCTGCATGCCCTGTAGACCCAAAGTCATATATTTGTAATATTTAATCTTTTTCCTGGAGCTCTGTTTACAAAACAAATATAGGTACACACAGGAGCTTTTCCTTCTTTGTTTTACTTCCCGCTAATAAAGACCTGATAATCTCATAGGTACATTTTCCATTAAAAGTCACTAAATCATGCTCATTTTGCTTCCTGTAATATATAATATATACTCATCCTATGGGCGCCTAGTGGCTCAGTCGGTTAAATATCCCAGACTTTGACTCAGGTCATGATCTCGTGGTTTGTGGGTTCGAGCCTTGTGTCGGGCTCTGTGCTGACAGCTCAGAGCCTGGAGCCTGTTTCGGATTCTGTGTCTCCTTCTCTCTCTGCCCCTCCCCTGCTCCTGCACATGCTTTCTTTCTCCCCCCTCCCTCAAAATTGAATAGACATTAAGAATAATTTTATAACATATACTCGATCCCTCTCCAGATGCCTATTCCTTCTGCTTGTATTTAGTCTCAAGAAACACTTGTATGACTTCTACAATAATTTAGTAACCCATCTTACCTATTTCCAGATAAATCCCCAAATGCTACCAATACAAAACTACTTCTATTGTATTACATGAATTCCTGTAATGATTCTCATCACTTACAGAGACTTTCAAAAACACTTTAGCATGCATGCCATGTCCATTTTCATGACTCCTGTTTCTTAGTTCAAGTTTTGTACCTATCTTGTTATGTCCCTGAATCTCGGCATTGTCAAGATGTACCTACTATTCCCCAAAAGTGCTATGTCCTCTCATGCTTCCAAAATCTATTTTATCACTCTTTGCCCCACCTGGAATCTTACCAACCTTTCTCGCTTCTTTGAAAAATTCAAAATGTTTAAGACTCTGAAGCAAGGTCTAATTTTTGGTTCATTTTTCTCATACTTTCTTTTACCTTTTCCATGCAGAATTCAGGTTTCTGAATCTCATAGAACTTATTTTAATGCAACATAAAGGTATCTGTTTAGATAAACTGTAAGATCTTCAAAAGTTTCATTCCTAGCATAATATCTATAAAGGGTAGATGTTAACATGTCACACATCGCAGGTCCTCAATTATATCTAGCTAAATTATTAACTAAATAAAATATGGTTGTAAAATGCTATAAATAAGAATAGTGAGAATGATAAAAATTACTGACAATAAAAGGACAAGATTGAGAAATACAATTATAATATCAGAAGTTTCATTACTTCCTCTCTGAAATACTTTCTTCACTAGGTTTTGAATACTCACCAATCTCATGGATTTCCTCTTGTCTAAATGACTTTTCTTTCTCAGTCTGCCTTATGGATTCCTCCTTCTATTTGGACCCTTAAATATTGGAATAGCCCAAGACTAAGATTTTGTCCTTAGACTTCTCCTCTTTATTTGAACACCCTTAGAGATCTCATGCAATCCCATTACTTTCAATATAATTGCTATAATGAAGATTCTTAGTATGGATACCTATCTTACCATCCAGACCTTATATTCAACTCAGTGTTACTCAATGCTACTGAGTGTTATCATGTCAAACTTCACAAGTTAAAAACTGAGGACTTATCTTCCCCACTAAAATGTGCTCTATAACCTAGAAAATTACAATTCTATCTTTCCAATTATTTAAGGCCTCAAACCCTCAAGCAATTCTTAATTCTTTTAGGAAATCTTGTTAAATATATCCTCAGAATAAATGTAGAACTGACCCTGCCCTGCGACCTCACTGCTGTAATCTTGCCCAAGCCATCATCCTCTCTCACCTTAATTAGTGTAGAAGCATGTGAAGTGGTCTCCCTGTTTTTTCTGCTCATTGACCCCCTGCCCCCTTCAATCTGGTCCCAATACAGCAGTCAAAATAATTCTGATAATATATAAGTCAGATCTTCTTGCTTCTCTGCTCATAACCCTCTAGTGGCTTTTCAATTCATCTACAGTAAAAAACTATATGCTTACATTGTCCTATAAAATCCTTAAAGAGCCCTGTTACGTAGTTGACCTTTGTAAAGTCTTTAAAGATCCCTGTTACATAGTTGACCTTTGTCTTTTATTTTTCTTTACCCACTCATTTCTAGCTTTCTGGTCCTTTTGTTATTCTTTGAATGGATCCGGCATATACTTAGCTCCAGGCATCTGTACTATCTGTTCTCTCTGTTTAAGAAACTCATCTTTCAAATACCAACATGACTCACTCTACCTGTGTCACCTTCCTTATTGTACACCACACTATTTAGACGAGATCGGGCACGTTCAGGGTGGTATGGCCATAGACTACACCACACTATTTAAAATTGAAATCACCACAATTCTGAGTTCCCTTTAAAACTTTTTCTTCCCTATAATTATCAAGCAACATATTGTATATTTAACTATTATTTTTTGTTTGCTTATTGTTTTCTCAATACTCGTAGGAAAGCAAATCTACAGAATAGGGATTTTTGCTGATATAGCCTTAGTGCCTAAAACAGTGCCTGACAGAACTTAATCAATAAATATCTGCCAAGTCAATAAATAGCTATAACTAATTTATTGAGAGATAAAACTACTGAATAAAGTGAAAAATTGGACAGCATATCATGCAGGAATATAGGAAAACAGTAAGTACATATCATTTTTTAAAGTTCATTATTAAGTGAAAAAAAATGAGCAATGAACATTACCCAATGGGTGGTCCAATAAAGCTATTTATTGAAAAATAAATATTCCTATTCTTAGTGAGTAGATAATATTGCTGAAATATAATGAAATAGTTTCCCTTATACCTGACCTCTTAGACTCTTTGAAATGTTACTGTATAAAGTGGAACATAGCACACAGTTTTTCCCTAAATTATGTGACTATATAAACTATTTCTGATCCTCTGTGAAAAGGAGGGTTTTACAGTTTTATGGTTTTAGGAAATGACTTTTGAGAAGTGCTGGGGAGGATGGGATGTTATATATGAGTTATATTTCTGTCTCAGTATGCTAAGATGAAAAATGTTGTGATAGGTGAGCCTGGAAAACTAGAAAGCTAGTAAAATGATCATCAGTGTCAAGTAATAATTTGGAATGTCCTGTTGTCATCGTACAGTTAGGCAAAGTCAAGGACTCCGTGGATGATGATTAGTTGTATATAATAAGATGCAATCACATTGCATTAAAAAAATAAGATGTGTGAGGTTTAGTAAGAATATATAGTGGAAGTGTTTTTTCATTGGTTTTGCTTACATCAAGAAGAATAATGACATTTTCTTTACTTCTACAGAAATACTATTTATCCCATCCATTAGATTTATTCCTCCATACCCTTTTCATGTAGAGGTCATAGGAAGTTCTAGAAAAGATTATCCTACCAAAATTATTGAAAGACTGTAGCACGGCATAACAGTAAGAACTAAGAATCCAGATTCATAATATTTCTCTAAGAGCTCAGATGGATATGAGTGGTGAACTATTATTATCTATCATATATCCAACTCCCTTGGGAAGGACTTGAAGTTTAAGAATATAGATTAATAGTTCTCCACCAGGAGTCAGTGTCAAAGACATGATTAATGCATAACCCTCTGATATCTAATAATTTGGTTCATTATCATCTTTACTTGATTTATTTGTCTAATATCAGTTACAATTAGGACCATGCCAGGCATGTAAACTCACATTTAAATAAGTTTATAAAAAGACAAGTAAAAATTATGCTGGTTATATGCATTGCAAATTAGAATATCTCTATGTCAGAAAGGTCACAGTTATGATTATATTGTTTCTGTTTGCCCTAAAAGTTTAAATTTAATAAAGATTAAATGGTATCTTTCTGTAACTTAGAATTATGAAAAACTACAGTTTATATTTATACATATATATCTTTGTCTAATAGGCTGCAGTTCATCTTAGTATGACAAACTAATTATTAAAATTCTTAAAATTAATCTTCCTCCCATTATATATAAAATATAAAGGGAATAGAAATTATATGGTAAGTTTAAATAGCAATGAAATCATGTTATTGAAAAAAATAACTTTTATTTCTGTACTTCAAACTTTATACATTGTTGAAAACGGAAATCTAGTCTTCCTATTTTTTAAAACAATATAACCCAGCTAACAATAGTTATTTGTTATATTTATTATTTTCCATTTTTTTGTCACAGAATTTCTGGAGATATTTTCTACTCAAGATATTCCTAATAACTTCCTTGAAATAGGTATGATTTCAATAGTTCAAAGCAATAATTTGTTTCATTGTGAATATTAAAGAAAACACTATTTTTTCCTTCTCATTACACAAAACCCCCAATTTTCTGGGCTCCACTAGAATTTGTGTAATGTTTATGAGCAGGGATAGGTAATAAGAATGGCACCCAAAATTAATGACCCTAAGTTACATTTTGCATCATAAATATACTATTATGATACTGTGTATTCACTTTAATCCTCAAAAGAGTCTGATGGGAATAAAAAAACCCATAATTACAAAGGCAAACACTTACATTGCAATTGCTATACTCACATTGTTTTGAGTACTTTCTGCATGATATCTTTTTTTATTCCTTTTGAGAGACAGAGAGAGAGCCCATGAGTGGGGGAGAGGGGAAGTGGGAGAGAGAAAGAGAATCTTACGCAGACTCCATCACCCTGGGATCATAACATGAGCCAGATGCTCAACCAACTGAGCCACCAAGCTGCCCCTCTGCATAATATCTTATTTAACCCTAACAATAACATCTGTAAGAAGGGTACTATTATTATCTTTATTTGACAGAGAAGGAAATTCATGCAAAGAGTTTAAGGAATTTGCTCAAGGTCATATAACTAGTAAGTGGAGATTTCAGGAACTGAGCTCATGTAATTCAGTACCAGAATTCATGATCTTAACCAAGAGATTGTACCACCTTCTTGTTAGTTACTAAGTCAAACTTGTCTTGTAAATTAAACTAAGGGTCTGAGCTATTAAGTCTCAAGTCAGGATTTGAACAAAAGTTCTTTGAATAAATTCCTACAATATGGCCTTATGCCATTAATGTACATCAATTCTCTGTTCTCCTGGGTGAGCGATGTTTTGATATAATTTTTAAACTTTTATTATGAAAAGCCATTAATTCCAGAATATGAGTCAAGGTGGGGTGCCTGGGTGGTTCAGTCGGTTAAGCGTTCAACTCTTGGTTTTGGCTCAGGTCATGATTTCATGGTTTCATGGGTTTGGGCCCTGTGTTGGGCTCTGCATTCATGGTGCAGGATTGCTTGGGATTCTCTGTCTTTCCCCCCAACCCCACGCTGCTCCCAAACTCGTGCTGCCTGTGTTTCTCCCAAAATAAATAAATAAACTTAAAAAAAAAAATAGAACATAAGTCAAGGTAGAAATTGAATAAGGTATATGTATTTCAAGATGAATTAAAATGGTGTAAATTTCCTAGCTTAGTTTCTTTTCAAGGGGGTTAGGGTCAATGAAGGGAATTAATATTTATTTAAATATACTATATATTGAAATATATTAATATTATGATATATAATTCAGTTTAATTCTTAGAAAAATTCCATGAGGCAATATTATTCACACTATTTTGCTGATGACAAAAAGGAGACTCAATAACATGAGAAGTTATTGAGTTATTCTAACAGTGTCAGAAGAAGGATTACAGTTTGGTCTATTTGATATTAAAGCAATTCCTACATACCAAATTCAAATACTGCTCACTGACAATACAATAGGATTTCAGGCATATTGTCACATGCAAATATTTGCAGAGGCACTAAGATTACATAAAGTTCAGTAAATTTGATACTACAAATCACAAGCACTTTCATACCATAAAAATTGATATCTTCTTAAGTGCAATTTGATTAAATGAAGTCGCTGTACTGTATTACTGGTCTTGGAGATGGAAAAATTCCATATGACTTATCTGCTATCACAGTGATAGAATTTGAACACAAGTTTATACTTTCCTAATTCATTATTTCCTGTTAGAGTTAGGATAAAAATAAGGTGTTACTACTACAGAAATAAAGTCACTATCAATATTACTACTGATGCAAAGTCCTGGTCATAGCGAATATTATGAAATTGTTTAATGAATAGCACAAGTTCATTTGGTTATATATAACATCGTGTGTGTTGTATTTGCAGTTTCTTAAATAATGAATATATTTCAGTTGCAATTTTAAAAACAAGGTAGGAATCCATATTAATTTATGTATTTAAAAACTCCTAACAATGCACGTTTTTAAACATAAAAAGAATAATTACCTAGCACAAATGATTAATAAAACTGTAAGATTAAGTATTAAAAAGTGGTACTGCCATTCTTTTTGGTGTTTTGAGACATCATCTTCCAACATTTCCCTTCTAACACCAACAAACAACTGTCAGATACAAGCAGGGTTTCTGAGAATTCAAGTCAATCCCAACATTGAACCTGGAGATAGGTTAGATAGATAATATTAGATTAATAGATAGTATTAGATACTAATAATTAATAGATAGTATTAGATTCCACAGGTTAAAGGTCCTTTCCTATAAGATTGCACCTCGCTGCCTACACCTTCAGATGTCAGTCACAAGCCCTGGTTGTTACCTGTGCTTCTGACAAATTAGATGCATGTTAAATGTTCCCATGACCTCCTCTTCGGAATTCAGACACCAGTCAAAAGTCCAGATTGTTACTTTTATTTCTGACTAACTGGCTGTTAATAGTGGTTCCCAGGACCTCATCCTTGGGTTAGATTCATTTTCTAAAGGAGGCTCACAGAACCCAGAGAAACATTTTACTTACTACATCACTGGTTTAGTATAACAGGGTATACTTCAGGAACGGTCACATGGAAGAAATGAGTAGGGCAAGGTAGTGGGAAGTGTGTGGACCTTCCATGCTCTCTGAGAGCATGCCGTTTTCCCTACATCTCCATATGTTCACCAAGTCAGAAGATCTTCAAACACTGTTATGAGACTTAGAATCAATATCAGAACACTTAATGAGATACATATATATAGAGATATAGATATAGATACAGATATAGATATAGATATAGTTATGCACATTTACAAAATAGACCCATCATAGTTGAAAAGGGAAAAATTCAAAATTATGTGGATGCTCATTATTTTCCCCTTTGATAACTTAGTAAATCTGATTCTGCAGCAAGTTTGTTATTTTGGAGCCTCCTCTTTTCTAATAAGATCAGTTATATCAGAGAGTTCCATTGTTATATAGTCACATAGAGATTCCCTATCCCTCTTTTCCTATAAATACATGCAAGATGATGGGGGCAGGGTCCATCTTAACTAGAAAGTTTGCCATGGTTTATCCAGTTGTGACCATAATGTAACACTCCTCTTATAATATAATGAAAGCATGTGAAATCATCTATGTTCTGCTGTTCATTTGCTTATAGAATTTTCCCAAATAACTGTATTTTAAATTTACATGGAATGACATCAGTGTGTTTGTGTAGAGAGTCCCACATGGCCAATTGTACAACAGCAGAAACAAAAAGTGCATAATGTAATGTGAATTCTGAAAACTAAATAAAAAACTAGAGAACATAATTGTTAGCACTATTGCCTCTCTACCTAGGAAGAATTCTCTTTATAACCAAGAAGACCAACCAATATCTTCTCTTATATCTTCTACCAGCTATTCTACACATTTACTAGAATCCTTAGACCCCTTCCTCATCACTTAATACCAGTGAAGTAAAGAAAAATTCTTTCTTTTACATGATTGAATTTGAGGTTTTGAGGTATATCACCAGCTATCTAGTTATTGGAGCTAAGTGAGAAACCATTCTTAGTTTCCCCCTCTTGGACATTACCTCTTTCCTGATATGTTCCCTGATCCTCCTTGTAGAGAATTAATTACTCTCTCCTCTATATTATCACTACTAGCCAGGGTATATTTCTTACATGCTACTTTCATCAAATTCTAATTACTTCTTTGTTGATCTGTTTCTCCAAAAACATTTTCATTCCTAAAAATTGAGGACACAGCAATGAATAAAAGACAATGAAACTTACAATCAGAGAGGAAAGAAATAATAATATAAACATATAAACAAAGGAATAAGTGAAAAATATAGGTAGGTAAATGAATAAATACAACAATATCGATCATAATATGTGCTATGAAGAAAATGAATAGGTCACTATGATGCAAAATAGTAAGGGACAAGTACTCAAAGAAGGTCTTTAGGAAAGGCAGCCCTGAGGCACTGAGACTGAAATCCAAACAAGGAAACACAGGGAATTCCAGGAAGAGAGTTCTAGGCAAGGGCCAAATCAGGTGAAGACTACATCATGGAAAGAAAATTGGCCTTTTTTTCCCTAAGTTCAATTAATTTGTTAATTAATTGAACAATTAATTGTCAATTAATTTGTTAATTGAACTTAGAAACAATAATTTATTATTATTCATTCATATTTGGAATTTATAATGTGCCTGAATATAATGATCAACAAAGTATCTGTCCTCAATGGAACTTATACTTGACAGCAGGTGACAATGAAACACACCAAAACATAAGTATTAATTAAAAAATGATTTCAGATATCGATAATATCTGTAAATGTGATACAAAAATTCTTAGTGTAATGGGATGCTGGCCAGGGTGGCCTCTCTGAGCAGTAATTTTTATCAAAACAGTGAACAATAGAAAGGAGTGAATCAAGTGAAATCGGAGGAAGGGCTCACCACGTGGGAGGAGAGCCCTGCAAAGTCTTGAAGCCAGAAAGAGTTTGACCAATGGGAGGAACAGCAGAGCTGGTGTGATGGGAGCGCTATCACAGGGCCAGTGGTAAGAACACGAAGTAAAGTAGTAGACTAGAAACAGATCTTTATAGTGTAGTGAATCAAAGAGGAGCAGAAGAGTAAACGTAATAAGGAAAACTTTAATCTAACCACTGTCTCCCCACTACCTTTTACTTACACCGAGAGGGCATGCTTTTCATAAAGCTTCCCTTTTGAGGCCTAGGTCTACCTTGCATTCACCCATCTATTGTTATTCTTTGTCTCTGCTGAATATTAAAATCTTCTATGAAGTTTTCAAAAATCAAATGTTCTCGGCCCTCCTTCAAGAGGTATAGAAGCTTAGATATGCATATATATGTATATATTTTAATTATTTTAATCATAGGCAATCTGATGAACAACGGGAGAAAATCACTGCTTTCTATTCACTTGGTCTAATTGGCCATTGTTTGTAAAAAACAGAAGTTATCAGGAGAAAATATGTGATCATCGGGATGATTTCTTTCTCTTAATAGATGCACTTTTATCAGGGAGATTACCAATCGCAAAATGCAGTGAGGTGACTGTCAATCACATTTTGCTACCTGGATGTTATTGAAGATTTCTACATTCTCTTTTGAAACTTGAGTCATATCGCTAATGAAAAGATTAGTTTGTGGCCAATGAATATATTTTAATGGTAAATCCTCTGAATGTTATTTTCTTGATACTACAGGGGTTACAAATTATCTAGTCATAACTTAACAGATATTACATTAGGGTTGAAATATTAAGGCTGTCCTAACTGATAATTCTATTGCAAATAAAATAATCTTTTTAAAGTACAGTAATAAACCAGCTTAATTTCTATGCCATATGCTCAACAGTTGCAAAATATTATTGGAAATTAAAATGCACAGACTTATCTTAATGTTTAAAATGAATAAAAATATACAATAGAAAGAATATAATACTCAGTAATCTTCCAGCTGAGCCTCAGAATTCCAAAGCCAAATTGCTTTAAAGAATAAATTCTGATGGAATGGCATATATGCGACTACATTATGCATATGAGCCTGTGTATATTGAAAAAAGGAATCACATTAAATGTGATATTTTTGCAAACATGGAAGAAAACTTCTTTTCTGAAAATGAGATGAATCAATCAGAGTTCCTCAAAATCAAAATAAAAGGAAATGTCCTTTCCAAAACAAGTCTGCATATGAATATCACACCATTCAACAACTGATACAGTTAGATTTAGGATTATTTATAAAAATTTCCTTAATTACCATACTAGTTATCTCTTTAAACATCTTTTCAGAGACTTATTCATATGGTAACATTCAGAAAGTAAAGAGAGATTTATAAATATGTTGAAGGTGTCAAACTAAAATTGTAAGCTCTAGAGTAGTGATTCTCAAAGGGAAAAGATTCCAAGAAAAAGTACAAGGTGGGGCATATCAGAATGCAAAATATTGTAAATGCCTTGATTTTTTAAATATTTGTCTCTATGCTACTAAAGTAAACTGGAAGTTCAAGTACTATAAACCTCTTTTTAAGCAACATAAAACCAGATGTGTTTAAAAACTTCTAAAATATTGCTTTTGAACTCCAAATGACATTCTACATGTCAGACTATGATATGTGACCTTGTACTAAAGCAAGGGTATGGGAGATCTCTTCTTTCATTAACAAGAAGAGAGTATTGAAGAAGAAGAAGAAGAAGAAGAAGAAGAAGAAGAAGAAGAAGAAGAAGAAGGAGGAGGAGGAGGAGGAGGAGAGGAGGAGGAGGAGGAGGAGGAGGAGGAGGAGGAGGAGGAGGAGGAGGAGGAGGGGAGGAGAGGAGGAGGAAGAGGAGGAGGAGGAGGAGGAGGAGGAGGAGGAGGAGGAGGAGGAGGAAAAGAGAGCATGGAAGAACATGGAGGAAACATTAAGAAGACTATACACCTTTTTATATCAACCCTCGTTAGAAATGTGCACTGCATTCAACATATATGTGCAAGAAATTAGCATTTCCACTCTAAAAAGAAAATACCTAAAAAACAAATATACTTTCTTCTAAATTTCAGATTATGGCTGCTAATTCAGTTGTCATTTAGGGGAAGAATCCTTAAAATCGATGATGATACATTCTATATAGTATAATTTTGTAGTAGGAATTTTGAAAAATCTAGTACTTCAAACTTAAACTCAGCATCTAACCTGATAAACTTTCAAATCTTTCTTTTGCAAGGTATGCTTTAGAGTGTGAGAAGATGCTAATTATTTCAAGGCAATACACAGACATGGAATTTATGACATGGCATAGCATCTTCCATTCTTGCAATGTATTATTTTGAGGAAGAGATGGGGAAAGAAACTCACGCAGAAGGGGATACAAACCATGAGCCAACACCATGTTAGCACTTTATGTACAATATTTTCTTTCATTATCAAAATACACCTCTTATTGCATGTCATGATTTAGCTGAGTGCGTGTAGTTGACTTAACAATCATGACTTAGCTTGTTAGGGTTATCGCTGGGATATTTACTTTTCAGTAAATATTGTACTTCATTGTACTTAGACACTGTGATCTCTTTACTGAATCTATACCATCTCACCATAATTAAAAATTAGTTGAGTAAACCTGAAGTACTCTTTCTAAGCAAGTTCGCAATTCTAAACTACATTCTTTGAAAGATAAAGGGAACAAATGACAAGGTTAAGCAGGAACAAACACACTAGGATCTCTTTCAGCAAGAATAGCAGCAAAACTAGTTAGTATACACGTATCAATTGATCATGCTGCATGATATATTTATGCTTTCAACTTATTCTCCTTACTTCACAGCAGAATGTGATTGTCCAAGAAAATCAATCCACTTCTATTAGGAGCAGAATATTTCAGTGATGAATGGTGTCAAAGACTGAGTGTGTGTGTGTGTGTGTGTGTGTGTGTGTGTGTGTGTGGCTGTGTGTGTGTGTGTGTACATATATACTTATATAATCTGTCTTGGAAACTGAATTGCTGGCTGTGAATAGCTCTTTCAAAAATTGCTGTCTTTTGGAGTTGTCTAGGACAGAACTCATATTCAGAAGCACATAGTGGAGTGATGATTGAATTGTTATAGGGAGAAGCACTGTTGCCTGGACCAGCTAATAAGAGGCAGGAAGAGGTCAATCAAGTTTTAAAGATGGAGTGTGTTTGGAAACTTTCCTATATTTGGCATATGCCCCTAAACAGATACAACTATCAGGGAATGTAATTAGGATAAAAGATGTTGTATGATACGAAAAGTATTCTATGAGAGGTGGTTACTTTGTTTTTTATTCTCATTTGTCTTTCTCTGAGAGATCCCCAATGTGCATCTTAATATAATCTTAAAACTATCTTATAACGAAGTAGGGAAAATGGTTCAAAATGGTGAGAAAATGGCTTTTAAATAGGATATGATTTAAAACAGATTAGAAAATACTCTGCAATACCATTTGACTATAAATTTGCAAAGGTCAAAATAATCACATTATTTCTGGAATGCAAATAAATATTAACCTCAACATTTAAAATTAACAAACTATCCCTAATCCATGATAATAAGAATCATGTATGTATTTTTCTGGAATCCAAAAGAGACATACTAAAGCTTCACAGGTGATGCAGACAGGCAAGTAGGCCTTTTAGATTACATTGGAAAGCCATAAAAGAAGAAAAAAAAGTTAACCTAATATTCCCTCAGATATGGACATAAATTAAGGATTAAACTAAATATTACATGTGTGATATTTTCTTAATCAATCATTACTAGGTTTCTCTGCATCTCGTTAAATAATCAATTTATTCTCCTCCAAGGAACAGATGAAAAACTACTGACTTACTCACCACAGTAGTCTGGGGAACTCTAAGAATACAATTTCACTTGTCACACAGCCTTTATGAAATTTATATCTAACCTTTCAGGCATCACAACATTTTAGTTCTGATATATCCCACTTCAGTTATATCATTTCTCTTAAGTATCTGGACTATTTAGGCAACTTTTACTAAGTAAAGTTTATTTTTGAATTCTCATTGGTATAATAAATAAAATGAGTAATAGTCATTTGACGGTAAAATTGACAGTTACTTATTTGGATTTATTTTGAGATATTCTGGAGACTAAAACATTTTATAATCTTTCACAAATCCATGTGACATGGAAGAAGAGAAATATGAGTTAGCCAATCTATTTTCCATTTGTAATGATGAAGATTCATAAAATTGGATTCATGTGTGTATGAATAGACAAGTTTTTTAAAGAATGAAAAAGATGTATTTAAAGTCACAAATCAGTATTCTCAAGTTTTTTTTAATCAAATTATTATATGAGGCATAAAAATCGAGACATTTCAGGGTAATGCATTATTAATGTTTTTAGTATGCATTAAATTTGAAATACAGACGTTTTTATCTTACTATATTTATTAACCTTAAAGATATATACGGAATGAAGTTAGTGCCCGTGAAAAACAAATTACAATATAATTTTCAGATGTAAAACAACCTTGAAGATTCATTAATTCATGCATCTTGTTTTTTATATTTTTGGAGCTGAAGAATATTTCATTTTATTCCAGAGCACATCTAAGCACAAACATGCAAAAAAATTGCTTTATAGTGTAAGGAAATCTATTAATAAAATTTAAGCTATCAGGTTAATTTTTAACCTTCTCCAGAAAAAATGAGTTATGGAAATGCAAGTAACACCAAAATAATGTGCATATGAATTGCTATTAAATTTTTATACCTCCGTAATTAGAAAGAAAGACCAATCATTTAAAAGTTGTAAAGAAAATCATCTATATGAGTTTACATATTTTATTTTCAGTAGTGTTCGAGTATATTCATAAAACATTAAGACACATATAAATATAGTCCAGTGGGATGACCCAAATGCATGAAATAGTAGTTAGAAAAAACATGGTTATGGAAAAGTATTTGTAAATAACACTGATATTATCTAAATGGCAATGTGAGGGTTTGAAACACTGAATATTACTTCAAGTTCCCATTAACAATGGTATCTTTCAAAACTAACACCACCTGTTTCATTATTTGGCAAGAGCAGTTGTAAAGATTTCAGTAAGGAAATAAAAACAATAGTGAGGTCGGTTAATGAGAAAAGTCTGAAATAGGTCAAGAACTTCCTTTCTACCTTTTCAGTAACCTTTTGGGTATTCTCTGTTGTCCTCTAGTCTTTCCTGGGCTCCTATTACTTTCAGTTGTCAACTAATTTTTTACTGCCAAGAACCTGGTGGCACCAAAATGTAGTGGTTTTCAAACTTTAGCATGCATAAAATTTACCAGACGACTAGGTTTAGAATGCACTTTTACAGAATATAATCCAAAGGAGTTTGTGATTCAGTGTTGAGGGGATAAAGGGAGGAGGCATAAGAATCTGCATTTTTAGTTACTCTGATGCAGGTAATCTGGAGACCAAAGTTTGGAAATACTGTCATGGGAATATTTGAATGAGTAAGTCTCCAGTCCCAAAAAGAAGGATTAAACATGTGGGTTATTGTTGGATAGCATTTTAACACATTTTAAATGTACATAAACTTAGAAGTTTCTGCTGTTTATAAATAATATGATCCTGAAAAATCACTTAATTAACTTGATTCTCGATTTCCTCATAAAAAACTTTGGGTATTCAACTAAATGAGATCTAAGGATAATGTTTTGAATCTGGGGTCATCTAACAGTATCAGTTTTCTCCAGCTATCAAGGGATATATTATTATATAAAAAAGGCTCTCAGTCTTCTTCAAATCAAAATAGAGAATTGCCTGCTTTATCTTTTCCTAATACTAGACGTCTTAGTCACATTAAATGGACAGAATAATTTGGTGGCACATACTTATTTTTCTGCCCAACAATTCCTACCCTTTTTTCAAAGAATTGTTCCATGCTTCCCTTGTGAACTGCTTTTCCTGACACCATCCATGACTGCAATGAAAGTCATCATTTTACAGTATGATCTAGCCCTGGAAGTTCTTGACTGGTTGAGGTGTCAAGACTTGATCCAAGCTGAGACAAAGATTCACTTCGCTGAGTCTTGTGACTTGAGACTCACAGCAAGTTAATCTCTTCCAAAAACCTTGACCCAGAGGATCAAAATCTCAGATAATGTTAGAAGCATCCACATGGTAAATTTGTCTATAGTGAGAAGACAGAAATAAAATAAACCCAGACAAGTAAAGGTGAGAATCAAAGAGAAAGTTGTCATTCTCTCATTTCATGGCATACCAATATTACTATTCTTGATTTTCACAAAAGATCCAAAAGTCTTATGATATATGTACCTTTTAAAATAAGCCAATTTGAGGTCTGCCTCTATGCTGATGAAAGAAGAGTCCTAATAGTGAGGATTTTAAAGATGGATACTGAAATTTCACCTGTAGCTTCCTAATCCATACAAAGCAAAAGAAGGAAAGTTGGATTTGAAATTGACTGGATTGGGAATTAGTAAGACATAATTTGCTAGAGTAATAGTGTTTTGTATCTCTCCTGTACATTTTGTGGCTTAAAGGGACATAATAACCAGTGACTATAGAGCAGCTAGACTTCAGGGAAAATAGTCAAGTCAACATCGCCACAGGAATCCAAGAATCAAAAAATATCAAATATGTAGAATTATCTATAATAAATATATTGTGAGCATAGCATAATGTGTAAATCTGTCAAATCACTAGACTATATGACTGAAACTAATGTAACATTCCATGTCAATTATACTTCAATAATAAGTACATATGTGAATATATATATATATTGATATCATATATATGATCTCAAATGTGAATATAAAATATGCATTATTTTTAATAAATTATTTTATTTGTTATAACTAATGTTTAGATATGAAAATAAGAATATAAAGTAGGAGTAAGATGATGTAATGTCTACTTCCTTTCTTTGTAACACAAGCACATAGCATTTAACACGTATTTTAAATGAACATGAATCTTGCTAACAGTGGCAAAATAGCTGAAAATATCAACAATACCAATTTAAATTTTCTTTAAAGTTTTACTAGCCTAAATATATGTATATGTGTTACTTTTATCACAGATTTTACAACTTAAGATGAATATTACACTTCAGTGATATATTTGTCATGAGTGGACTATCTATAGCTATCATATTTTCATATATATTATTTTTTGCATTAAGAAACAAATAGGGGCCCTAGGTGTCTCAGTCCATTAAGCATCTGATTTCAGCTCAGGTCATGCATGATCATGGTTCATGTTTGAACCCCATGTCGGGTTCTGTGTGTACAGTTCAGAGCCTGGAGCCTGCTTCAGATTCTGTCTCTCTCTCTCTGTGCCCCTCCCCCACTCACACTCTGTCTCTTTCTCTCTTAAAAGTAAATAAACATTAAGTTTAAAACAAAAAAGAAAAAAAGAAATGTAGATTTTGGTAACACACACCTACCTCATTTTACTACCTTTCCATATCTCTTAGAAATACAAAAGACAGCATTTCAACTGTGCTATAACCTAAAAATATGCAACATATGAGAATGAAATTTTAATATGTAAAGCTCAAAGGAAGACCCAAGAAAGTCTTAATAGGTGCAACAAACATAAAGACTATACAAGAATTATATTTCCCCATTTCCATTTTGGAACCTACTTGGAAAATGTTGAGTGTTCATCAATAAGATGGGGGGGGGGGAATTACTATCTGCCTCGTGAGAGAGGCGTTAGCCAGTAGCAAGAGTTATTTGGCACCCTCTCACTGCTATCTTTTGTCTTTAATAGCACTTTGCTGATACCAATTTGGTGCATGCAATTTACAGCTATCCAACATTTTGAGATACAGAAAGTGTTATGGCTAGGTGATTTACATCCAAAGATATGGATTTATATCAAAGAGCATTATATCAAAATAAGTTGAGATAGGGAATTATCCCTAAAGATGATTGAGCAAAGGCATTGCTGCCTTGCTCAACTCTTCTGAAAATGAAGTGGGATAATACAAAACTGAAGACATTGGAAAACAGTTACAGTCCTGAAATAAATTCTATAAAGGGCTTCCATGTTTAGAAAGAATAGGTCCTAAACAAGCTAAGCAGATT
The DNA here is from genome assembly GCA_030068075.1 of Paguma larvata. Lineage (NCBI taxonomy): Eukaryota > Metazoa > Chordata > Mammalia > Carnivora > Viverridae > Paguma > Paguma larvata. The sequence continues at coordinate 53,143,758 of CM057826.1, read as the reverse complement.
CCAAGAAGTCAGTCACAAAGTAGTGTATTCTCAGGATTGAACTGTTTCAAGTACAATTTGTGGAAAGTGAAAGACATGTATTAAACTTTGTAAGAAGAAAATATATTATTTGTGGCAAAGTGAGCAACGGAACTATGAAACACCTCATTCCGTAAAAAGATACACAATTTAATAGAAGATTGTAGAACACTAAAAATTTCTACAGGGCTTTGAATATCAACCAATACATTAGCATGCTATGACTCTAGCATCTAAAAATGGATATTAGGGGTGCCTGGGTGGCTCAGTAGGTTAAGAGTTTCCAATTTTTGGTTTTGGCTCAGGTCATGATCTTGTGGTTCATGAGTCTGAGCCCTGCATTGGGCTCTGCATTGTCGGTGCGGACCTGCATGGGATTCTCTCTTCTTTTCTCTCTTCCCCTCTACCATTAGTGCTCTATATCTCAAAATAAATTAAAAAACATTAAAAGAAATAAAAAAAATAAAAGTGGATACTAAAGGGAAGTGAAAATAATTTGCATCTCCTGATTTTTTTTTTTGGCACAAATATTTAGACTGATCTCTCTTCACTTAAAGCTAAAATCAGAGAAAACAGTAACATTGAAACAAAAGGAGATACTTAGTAAAACAGGAAAATGAATTCTCTATGAATTAACATAATTGATTATATAATTAAATGATGTCACTCTGGGCACAAATATCATCATTAAATATTCAATGGTGAACTTGTGATAAAGTGGTATTCAGTGCCTGAGTGAGAGTTCTTTATAAACACAGTGGTCACAACTTCTCATTCAGGAAATCTTATGATATACTCCTGGGGTTGAGAACTATGGCCTAAGGACTGTATCTGGCTTGCCACATACTATTGTTAATACACTTTTATTGAAAAAAGCCACATCCATTTGTTGCTAGATTGTCTTAGGTTGCTTTCTCCTTATAAGAGGCATGTTGATCAGTTGTTACAGTGACATACGGTCTCAAAGCCTAAAATATCTACTATCTGGCCATTACAGAAAAAGTCTACCATGCTTATCTATTTTAAATTTGGATATTAATAAAACCTTTAGTAAACCTACTTGATACATGATGAGGTAATCTGCTGGACACAGGTTAATTTTTAATTTCAAAGCTAAAATATCAGGCAGAATCCATAAAGATATATTTGGCATAATAAAAAGATCAAACTTCCACTAAAATTAACTATATTGTTGATCTACCAGATAGCTGGCCCAAAGAAAAAATATTACTCACCGAATTCCTTCCTTGTGTGAGTAATTCACATCTGCACAGGTCATAACAACTATTGCCACAATTTACATGTTGCACATGAAGTTGTGACAAGATTTTTGGATACCAGTTACAAAGCAAATGCTAATTTTATAACCTTCAAAATGTGAAAATATATTATTTTCTTAAATTTAAAGAAAGGTATTGATAGAATAATTCTTTCTACCAGGCAAAGTTAATATAAAGAGACCATCACATAGATTATATTCTGAGAAAACATTTGAATTTCAAAAATAAAGAAAGCTCACAATTTACAAATAAACCAAAATAAATCTTGCCTCAGACTTTTCCTCTGCAAAATTAAAAGGAAAACTTTAATTCTTTATAAATGAAGCAATGAAGAATCTTCTACCCATATATGTATGGGTAAGAATCTTCTACCCATATATGTATATACCCATATATACATATGAGATATACATATATATATGTATGATATACATACATATATATACAAATATATATATATATATATATATATATGTATATATATGGGAAATTCCAGGATTATTGCTAAATAAAGTGTTGTTTAAGGGTCAAGACAATGAAAAAAAATTTATACACACACATATATATATATTGTAAAAATGAATTCCAAACCAGAGAGAATTACATCAAAACATCCTGAAAATGGGGAAATAACCCTCAAGATGACTGAGCAAAGGCACTTAATCCCTTACTCAACTTTCTGAATATGAAGAGGAACATTACAAAACTGAAGACATTAGAAAGTATTAGAGACATTAAAATATAAAGACATTAGTTACAGTCTTACATTTATAAAACACCCTAGTTACAGTCTTAAAATAAATTCCGTGAAGAAAGGCTTCCACATTCAGAGAGAACAAGTCCTGAACAAGCTAAATTTCAATACGGCCCCCTTCTGACCTCAAGCAGAATAACATGAGCTCATAATCAACTCCCTTAAATCACTAACAATAGGCAAATTGTCCTTTTTAAGTTAGCCACCACTCAAATTTTTGTTTTGAAAAACACACGCACATGAACATCTATGTTTATTCGTATATCATTTCAACTTATCTTCTAAATATAGGTGCATTCATTTCATTCTAGTTGTGATCATTTAATTAATAACAAAGAAAGCAATATTTACTCAAGCTTGCTTGAGCAATTGTGTGACCGAGTGTATATATGGGTAGGGGGTGAAGAGGGGTATTCACAGATAAGTTTCTAGACAAGGCTGTTGGCTGTGAGTTACTAAAGTCAAGACACTTTTTTTAATTTTTTCAAGAGTCCCTGACTCATCTTTCTCTACATATTTGCTCCATTCTCTTGTTTCTCTCTGAAGATTAGCTTTCCCTGGTTACTGGATACCTGAAAGTGGGAGTTTCCAGCATAAATATTCTTCCAACGGTTAGCTTTCACACTTGAGAGAGGAAAAATCTAATGTATCATTGGACAGCTGGCTAATCAATGGGCTATTTCCCCCTGGGCAAATATCTACCTTAGCTTCAATTACTTGAGACAGTTCAGGTGGAGCCTATAATTTAAACATGACCACATGAACCTGTGGTTCAAAAAGTGCTATGATTAAGCCATGTCTCAGAGATTTCAGTGTAGGCTGGTTTGTCACCCTAAAAATGTAAACTAAAATAGATGCTCAAGTAGATCCTCGAGGAGGGAAGGAAGGAAGGAAGAAAGGAAGGAAGGAAGGAAGGAAGAAGGAAGGAAGGAAGGAAGGAAGGAAGGAAGGAAGGAAGGAAGGAAGGAAGGAAGGAAGGAAGGAAGGAAGGAAAAAAAAGAAAAATCTGACAAAAATCATCAGATGCATTCTACTACTAAATACCATTTTTTCAAAATTTCACCTGGTAGTTGTCAGCATTTGTAGTGGGCCTGGATTTCTAACTGGGTAAATCAAAGTCTATAATATATCAAAAACACTTTATAAGTTTATTTTTAATTGCATTCTGGCCAACAGAGTGTAAGTGACTTTTCTTAAATTTAATATTTTATAATTGAGATGCTTCTTTTTACCCATTATCACACATGTACTTAATTCAATTCATGCCTTCACCTCACTTTCATAGACATCTTCCATATGTAAAACACGGTGCTAACGGCTCTAAGGATTCAAGAATGAATAAAATGTCTTTACACTTATATATATTCTATTCATTTCTCTGACAAATGAATGCAGTTATCAGGTTTGTACCTGATTTTCATCCTTTTGTACCTTCATTGAAACCACCGAAAAAATTAGTTTTATATTTAATATGCCTTGTTTTACACAGAGAAACACAATAAAACGTGATCCTACAAAACTCTTATTTATTGTAGTCATGTTCTCAAGGATACTGTATACGAAACACTGCGGAAAATATATTTTATCTCAAAATTCAGCATGAGGAACATCCATGCTTCTCCCTCAGAAATTGATATGCTTTTTTAAGTTAATTTATTATTTTTTTAATGAAAAAGTTAAAGCTAAATCGATGATCATGCCAAACCATTGGTCAGTACTCCCAGATCACATCTATATTTGTCCTAATTTATTTTTTTCTTTCATATTATTATTTTCCGATTTCTTATGTATGATTTATACTTGATTGAATGTCACTAATATACAAGCTACCCATGTGTGTACACATGCAAACATATACATAGAGAAAAAGAAGGATAAATGAAATAAGAAGAATGAGAAAGAAGGCAGGAATAGGGGGAGAAAGAGAAGAAAGGTTATGAAGATGTGGTAAGTGGGCAGCCCATGAGCTGAACCTCATCCATAAGTGTATTTTATTTGAACTCCACAATACTATAACTATAGTTTAAATGAAATAACCAAAGTTTTAAAAATATCATGAAAGTCAGATTTGGTTTCTTGAAAAATTAGAAGGCACAGGGGCACTTGGGTGGTTCAGTCGGTTTAACGTCTGACTTGGGCTCAGGTCTTGATCTCGCAGTTCATGGGTTCGAGCCCCACATCGGGCTCTGTGCTGACAGCTCAGAGCCTGGAGTCTGCTTCAGATTCTGGGTCTCACTCTCTGCCTCTCCCCCACTCATGCTCTGTCTGCCTCTGTCTCTCAAAAATGAATAAATGTTTAAAAAAATTTAAAAAAAGAAAAGAAAAATTAGAAGGCACAGGAAAACTATAATTACACTATTTCATGGAAATAGTCAATTAAACTTAATAGCTCTTGCCCACTTTAAGTGGGTAGGCACTGTTCGATTCCTAATACCCAATGTGTTCCTCTGTTTATAATGCTAACTTTGTCCTCTCCACACATTTACTTTGTCTAGTTGATCTTCTAGCCGGTTAAGAGTTTGTCACTGAGGTATGATCTCTGTTTCGAGGAGCTCTCAGTGTTAAAGGGTACATTGTATATACACAAATAAAGGCCTATCCCCTATATTCCCTTTTGAAATGGAGCGTAAGGGAATTCCATAAAGGTGAATAATAAATAAATCAGTCACAATAGCCCCTTTGGAGATGTGTTTCCTACCCGGTGAATTAAAATCAAATTAACATAAAGTGTGGGATAATTGACTGTCTTCTCACTCCTTACAGATCTTCGAATGGTGGACTGGGTGGGCACAGCATAGTCCAAGTCCACCTAAGGTTCAGATATGTGATGCTGCATGACCACCTGTGTTTAAAGGATGTTGAAATGGTCCATGTTTGTTCATATTTTGGGAAACTTTCAATTTATTTCCTGAGAATCAAAGAGAACTCATCGTCATCTGAAACAGAGTTTATTAGCGGCAAAGGGATTCAAAAGCATAAATAAAGCAGATTGGCAAGTGCCATTCAAACTGAGGAAAGCACTGTATTATACTACACTAAACAGCTGTGAAATTGGTGCTCTGAAAGGCAATGCTAAATGAGGTATGCCTGTAAATATAACATTAGGCCACTTTTATAATAAGTGTAAAAAGAGTGGAGCATAATGAAAGAAAAAAAATAGATCAATTCTAGTTGGAATATTATGGAGGAGACTTCATGGAAGAAGAGGTATTTTGAGCAGACAAACATGGGCTAATGAAGAAAATGAAAAAAATGTAGGATGACTCATCATTCAGGATAATATTTCTTCTTAAGCCTAAATTAAACTTGCACGGAGATAAACATTTATGACAATTAGGGTTACAGTCTAAACCATTTTGGCTCACAATCTAAGTGCATTAGTTAATGAGCAAGATTTCTGTTCCTCTGCATGTGTAAATACTAAGTACAGAATTTATCATTCACTAAATTGTATTTGTTTTTTTTCTGCATTTCACCGATGGTTGCATCAATTGTCATTTTAACTGTTCTAAATAATATGTTCTCTTCTCTGTTGTATTAAGCTATTCCTATCAAGGCTAATGATTTTCTGATTTCTACATGCCAATGATTTTTGGCAGTAACAAATGATGCTTTTCTTTTTCATGTTGCAAGTAGCTTAAATTATATTTTACATACCCATTTAAAGGATCATTAGTTAAGTTAATATCCTTGCTATTCAGGAGTATCAAGCAGTTTGCAAAGTATAACTAAATTGTACTATGTAATGTAGTATTTCAATAGCTAAAAAAATATATATTAATTTCCATTCTATATGTAACTTTGGCCTGAAAACATTATTACATGGTCTGATTTTTCATGTTTGCATTTTTGTGTATACTATAAAATATAATGCCATTTAGGGGCGCCTGGGTGGCTCAGTCGGTTGAGCGTCCGACTTTGGCTCAGGTCATGATCTCGCGGTCTGTGAGTTCGAGCCCCGCATCGGGCTCTGTGCTGACAGCTCAGAGCCTGGAGCCTGCTTCGGATTCTGTGTCTCCCTCTCTCTCTGCCCCTCCCCCACTCATGCTCTGTCTCTCCCTGTCTCAAAAATAAAAATAAACATTAAAAAAAATAAAAAAAATATAATGCCATTTGTATAAATTTTGGAGAATATTATTACAAAAATAATAAACTTGTTCTAGTTCTTAACCTTTGGGTTACTATCCAGATATTTACCTGCTACATTTTATTGAACTTTTCATTATTTTCCGTTTTTACGAATGACATTGATTAAATAATTATGACCTAGAATGGAAGGAATATTGAAAATATTAACGAAAACATCACTTTTTTTAATCCACATATGAAAATCCTATTCTCTTTAGACTTTGGAAAACCCATCATGAATATCTATGGTATGAAATTGGAGAGTTGTTTTAATATGACTGATGATTGACAGACTGGCAAGAAGTTGGCTTTGTACTCAGCAAGAGCAAAAGGGCAACTAAATATCCTTTGTTGAGATAAGCTTAAGTATACATAGATCTGTCTTGTTCCTAATCATAGATCAAATATTAAATAAAATATAGTGACTTATTGTAGCAATGTATTGGGAGTCTATCTAAATGACACGGTGCCACTAGAGACAAGATACATTGATTTCTTAATATTGAGGAATGGCTGACATCCCCCATGCTCTATAGCAGTTTTCCCCATCATTACACACATCATGTTTTGCTACTGGCAGTGGAAGGATAGTTCATGGGACACTGGGAATGCTGGCACTGGCTCCATCAGCAGCCACTAACTCTGATAATTTAGCACCAATATTGCACTCAAAACTTAAGGCAGATTCTAGTTATTGAGAATCACCATATTGATGATTGCTATCAAAAAATATTCTTCATAACAAGAATTTGTATTATTGCTAAAGACGAGTAGATCCTTCCATATATCAAATAGGAAGTTTACACGTATGAAATAAAGGAGTTAGAGGCATACAGTCCACTGAGCATCAGACAAATTTCACAGAACCATTTGTGTTTTCTCTTGATTTGTTGGGAACGTAAGTTCAAATCGTACATCTGCTGAAAACTGGAAATAATGAAGTCTACATAATAAAATGAATAAAGAAACAAAAACACATCTGGGATTTACAATAGGTGCATGAGGAGAAACCTACTAAATTTGGGGGAGTTCAGAGGTACGACATATAATGTGATTTTTTTCTAGTGGCAACTTGACCCAAACTTCCTCCTGGTCTCCTGTATCTACTATACCAATATTTCTAAAGGAAAAATGTGTTTACTCTGAGTATAGGTCAAAAGCGGACTTTGTTTATATTGCCAGGATAGAGATGAGAGACTGATTTATAACTTGAACACAGAAAAGGAGAAAATGACACTCTTGGGTTCAATAACACATTTAAATACCTCACATTTACGTGAAAATAAAGGAAACCTCATTTAAAGTGGATTCAGGAAGCCATGTCCCACTCCTTGCAGCCTGCGTATGCAGCAGGAATAATAAAGAGTGATTTAAACAAGGGAGGACATTTTCCACAAGGGAATTTTATCTCCTGCTTTTAAGAAAAGGAAAGAGAGTTCCTCCCTGCCCCCGCAACAATGCAATCACTACCACTTGCACAGCCCCAACCCTGAACTCCTGTACTTCTCCAATAAACTTTTGTTCAAAGTAACCCTCCCCAATTACCTCCTAAAACCTAACAAGAAGCTATCTCCCCACTGTCACTTCAAACATGCCTATGGTTCACCATAGCTTGCTTGTTGCAAATTACAATTCCTCTACCATTCCCAAATAAACCCATTTTTTGACATAAACGAAACTGTTCTTTGCTTCATTAAAGTTAACATTTAGAAACTCTTCACAGTGGGTAGACTTAATGTGTCTGGTTTGGCCCCACATTCTACCTTGCTGCATCACAACTCCTCAGTTCCTACCTGAAAAGGCTACAAAATGTGCCGCAACATTGTTTGCCTTTGAATTTCAGGCACTGATCTGGCTAAGGCCAATATGCTACTGTTATCTCTAATGTATCTTATAAACCTTATCTGATTTTGCTCCGCAGCTGGATTCAGGCATTTTCCTGCTGCTCTGGCTATAACACTCATCTTATACGTCATTAATCTCCCTGAAGCTAATTTAATGGAGGGCATGTCCATTTGAACTAATAATAGTACTACAAAGAAGGAGTAGGGGATAAAAGAAAAGAAATGAAAGGGAGGAAAATGTGAGAGGCTGTGATATCATGATTTATAATAAGATATGTATATGTACATATAAACATAGATGTGCATATATATATACACACATGTACATACATAAACATATATGTACTGGGGGGGGGCTCTTTTTGCCATTCTCGTCACAAAAGTCCTAAAACTCTTGAAATTTCTTAAGTGGTGAGAGTGATAAAGGACTCTTCTATTCATAGATGACTATTGGAAAGTACCTAAGGATGGAGCTGGCTGCTGAGAGAACCAACCATGTGATTAGAGGGTGTTTAGTCCCATACCCATCATGTCCCCCACTTCCAAGGTAGGGAGAGAAGCTGGAAGTTGGATAAACTGCCAATGGCAAATGTTGATTTAATCAATCACACCTATGTAATCAGTCCCCATAAAAATCTAAAAGGACTGAGTTTGGAGATCTTCTGGGTGAGTGAACACATAAAGATTTAGAGAGAGTAGCACACCTGGAGAGGACAAGAAAGCTTCAAGCCCTGTACCCGTACCTCGCCCTATGTATCTCTTCCACCTGGCTGTTTCTGAGTTATATCCTTTTATAATAAACCAGTAATCCACTATATATGATGTTTCTCTCAGTTCTATGAGTTTCTCTGGAAAATTACTTGAACCCAAGGAGGGGATAATGGGAACCTTTGACTTACGGCCAATCTGTCAGAAGTAGAGGTAACAAACTGAACTTGTGTTTGAGATCTGAGCTGGAATGGGTTGTTGGAACTTCCAATTCAAAGCCAGCTGGTCAGAACACAGATAACATACTAGGATTGTAACTGGAATCTGCAGGGGATAAGGGGGCCGTCTTGTAGGACTGAACTATTAACCTATGTTTCTAACGCTATCAGGGGTAGGTAGTGTTGGAATTCAGTTGAATTCTCAGACTCCCTGCAGGTGTCCAAAGACTGCTTATTGATGTGGGGAACCTCGACACCCACGGTACAAATGGGTGCAGAGCACTTTTGGAGCCAAAACAGAGGCATCGTCAGCTACTATTTATTTAGTGCTATGTGTTATAGGTTGGATTAAATTCTTATAAAAATTTTTGTCTCATGCAAATCTTATTTAACTCTATAAACTAGAAATGTAGGTCTACTTAATAATTGTCTTGTAATATCAATATCCTCCACTGTTAAGAAAACAAGGTGAGATTTGCGGTGGGTGCGTGAAACATTTTAGAGAGAAGAAAACTGGCTTAGAGAGGTATATGTAAACTTCTCAAAAATGAGTATCAAAGCCAAATATAAACCTAGATTTGACTTTAACCATCCTTAACCATTATGCTATACAGTCCTGGCTCCCCAAATTGGATATAAAACCATTTTCACATCCTAACTGAACCAATTAAATTTCATGATTTTTAGAAACCATCATATTTTCTTCATTGCTAGTTTTTAGTACAAAATAGGAGATAAATCTCAATTTTGTTCCCTTTTGCACCCTCTGGTGGAAATGTTAATATGAAGAAAATGAGCAAATTAAAATTTGAACAAGGAAGATATTATGGTCAAGTATGTTAATAAAATTGGCCACCTGGTTTATAAGAGTTGAATAAACATGTTTGATTCTGTAATTGGTGAGCACTTAATATCACTCTCATAGTTCTCTGGTTCTTTGTATATTACAATGTATATAAACCTAAATATACATATTTAGAGAATATTTAATTTATATATATAACATATGTTCACATAGAGTATACACATACACATATATACATATATATACAGATTCATACAAATAAAGGGGAATGAAGATACTAAACTGGGATAATAAGCAGTTGTAACTAATTTGGATTCAGCAGGATATAAAAGTTTCTTTCCAGACATTTAGTTTATGCATTTATTCATATGTTTATTTCTTTTTTCAAAAGCTTTTATTTTTCCACTTTCTACTATGCTAAGTGCTGGTATTTATAAATAGAAATGCAAAAAAAAATCACTAGTTACATGTATGTGTATACAAACACATATGAAGTGTTTTCAAAGAAAATGTATCTGTTGCAGAACTGAAATACAATGAATTAGAATATCTGTATTAGCATACTACTTCTGTTTATATTCTCATGCCATTTTGAAATTTAATCTTTTTCTCATCAACACAAAAGAGATTCTAATATTGTGACACAGAAAAGATTGTAATTGCTTAATTATTTATACAATATGGCAAATACACATTTTGCACATATCAACAGAGATGTTATGTGGAATAAAAACGCTTTCATTATGTATCTGGGTTTCGAACAAATGTGCAGACCATCAAAAATGTTTACTAATAAGTTAAAATTATGTTTTTCCCCATGTGCCAAATAATAACAACTAGTTCCATTTCTCACTACAGTATGTTATAATTCATAATATTTAGGAAATATTTAATTTTCTATCTATTCAGTGCCAGGCACTGTGGTTGGATATATGGATAAAGTAGTTAGATTCACTAACAGAGCTGCTGTCTTCACTAAACTTTTAATCTAGCCCATTCCTCCTGATTCTGCTTTCTAGTGTCTTAGGAACTATTTAAAAATGACATTTGTAAGGCTTCAGGCCAGACTTACTAAATCAAAATCTCCAGTGGCTAGACATGAGAAAATCTATTTTTAAAATTAAGAAAGAAAAAAAAATTAAAATAGTTTTATATTTACAGAAAAATGACAAGGAATAGTACAGAGAGTCCCCACATACCCAGTTTCCCCTAGGATTTGTATGTTTGTAGGGTACATTTGTTACAACAAATCAACAAATATTGGAACATTTTTACTATCAAAAGTCCACAGCTTATTCAGATTTCTGTAGTTAAAAACTAATGCCCTGTAGTCATCATATCTCCTCAGCCTCCTCTTGGCTGCGACATTTTTTCAGACTTTCTTAAGAGTTTTTGATAACCCCAGGAGTTTTAAGGAGTATTGGTCAGTTTTGAGAATACTCGTCAATTGAGATTTGATATATTTTCTCATGATTAGACTAGAATTATGGATTTTAAGGAGGGAGATCATAGAGTTGAAGTGCCATTTCATCACACCTTATTAAAGATACATGCAGTCAAGATCACTTATTACTGTTGATGTTAACCTTGATCACATGACTGAGGTAGAGTTTGTCACGTTCTTTCATTCTAAAATCACTACTGCCCTTTCCCCTTTCCATACTGTACTTTCTGGAGGAAATCACTCAGCACAGCTCATATTTGGGGAGTGAGAAGTAGTGCCTGGCCTACTTGAGTGCAGAGTGTCTACATGAATAATTTGGAATTCTTCTGCATATTTGTCTATTATCATTCACATATATATTTATTTAATAATTAATTTATAAGTCTGAACTCATAGTCATTATTTTTTACTTTTAACTATAATCTAATACCTAATTATTTTTATTCAAATTGTTTCAATTTGGGCCATTGGGAGCTCTTTTAGTTGGCACCTGTAGCATTTTTGAGAATGTCACTTTCTGAAACTTCAAGATGTTACAGAACTCATCTTGTATATGTCTTGCCCCAGTCCTAGAATCAGCTATTTCTCTAGAAATTCCTGCTCTGGTTCGTTCCTTCCTTCCTTCCTTCCTCCCTCCCTTCCTTCCTCTCTCTTTCTTCTTTTTTTTTTTTTCCTTTTAAGAATGGCATTCAGAACCAAAATCTGAGTCCTAGGTATCCTTGTTGGTACTGGGGTATATTTGCTTCTAGGACTCTAAGGTGACAGAACAACAAAATATATATATGCATACTAACCTGTTTATATATCTATAAATATTTCTACGTATATATCCAACCATATCTATATTAAGCAAAACATCACTTCATACTGAAATCTTTATTTCTAGTCTATTACTACATAGTTCATTCAGTTATCTCCCTACTTTGCTTATCTGTAAACTCCCACCCTAACAACGAGAACTTGGCTCAACCATCTGCCATCCAGTTACTAAATTGTCCAAATCCAGTGTACATACACAGCAGCATCCTAATACTTAACCCATACTCTCATAAGACACTTTACCAGCAGGAGTAAATCCCTTATGCACTATTTCTTTTGCCTTTAGTCATTGACTCGACTCTGTCAAAATCACTTAGAATAGCCTTTTTCCTCACCCCCTTCAGTCAGGTTATTTCATACATCCAAACATTTATATTCTTTTGGCAATTCTGCCTTCCATATAGAGATCCTCCAAACTCCTAAATTATTATTTAATTCACATACATTAAGGTTCATTCTTAGTGCTACAGTGAAGTTCTACAGGTTGTGACAAATGCAGAGTCAGATATTCAGCATTACAGCATAATATAAATAGATACACTGACCTAAAATAGTTCCCTGTGCTTTATCTATTAACCCACTCGCCACCAAATACCCTGGGAGTCATCCACTCCTTATCATTGCTATAGTTTTGCCTTTTCCAAAATGTCATATGATTCAAATCATCCAGTATATAAGCTGTTCAGACTGGGTGTTTTTACTGGGCAAAGTTCTTTAAAGATTCATCTAGGTATTTCTGTGGTTTGATACCTTATTTTTATTGTAGAGTATAAACAGTTTGCTTATCAGTTTGCCTACTGAAAGAACATTTTGGTTGCTTTCAGTTTTGGGCAACTATACATAAATCTTCTCTCTGCATTCATCACATGGTTTTGGGTGGACATAGTGTACAAATTAGTTGGGTAAATACCTAAGAGGATAATTGACATATTTTATGGTAAGAATATGTTCAGCTTTGTAAGAAACTGCCAAACAGTCTTCCAAAGTAACTATACTATTGGGCATTCTCAAGAGCAGTCATAAGAGTTCCAGTTATTTGCATTGTTGCCAGATAGTTTTTTGGAATGTAATCATTCTAATAGGTAGGTACTGGTATCTCATTACTGTTGGAATGTACAGTGCCCCAAATGAAAATATGGGGAACATTTTTTCATACGATTTTATTTTTCATTTATGTATCTTCTTTAATTAGATGACTTCAAATGTTTGTTCATTTCTTAAATTGGCTTGCTTATGCTTCTATTGTTGAGTGAGTTTTAAGAGTTATTTGTGTACTTTAGATGCAAGTCCTTTATCATATATTTGTTTTACACATATTTTTCCTCAGTCTTTATATCATATCTTCATTCTTTTAACAGTGTTTTTCACAGAGCAGAAATTTTAATATAGTATAAATTACCAAATTTTTCTTTCAAGGACTATGATTTTGGTGTTGTATGTAAAATCTTACTGCTAAACACAAAGTTACCTAGATTTATCTTCTTCTATGCTCTTTCCTAAAAATTTTATAGTTTTGTGTCTAACATTTTAGTTCACGATTCAATTTGCATTTATTTTTGAAAAAAGGTATAAAGCTGTGTCTAGATTCATTTTTTTCATATTGTTATACACTAAATATTTATGTCGCATCAAAATTCTTATGTTGAAGCCCTGGCCCTCAGTGTGGTGGTATTTGGAGATAGGGCTCTGGAGACTTAAATAGGATTAGATGAGGTCACAAGGCGATGGGGGTTGGCTAGTCTAACAGTATTAGGACCCTCAAATGAAGAGACACCAGAGTTTGCTCAATCTCTCTTGTGCACTCCATCTCTCTCAGTCCATCTTGTTGGCAACTTAATCTTGGACTCACCCAGCCTCCAGAATTCTGAAAAATAAATTCCTATTGTTTAATCCATCCAGTGTGTAGTATTTTGTTATGACAACCTGATAAGACTAAAACATATATGAAAACCAATTATTCAAAGCACCATTTGATGAAAATACTACCTTTCCCTTAGAACTGCCTTTGGTTCATTATCAAAATCATTTAACTGTATTTGTGTGAGTCTATTTCTGGGCATTTAAACTATGTTTTATTGACCCATGTTCTATTCTTCTGCCAATATCACTTTATCTTTATTATTGTTGCTTTGTATTGTCTTAGAATTGGATGAGTCCTCCAATTTTTTTTTTCTTTTTCAGTATACCGTTGGCTGTCACTGGATGTTTTACCTCTCTATATAAATTTTACAGTAAGTTTGTTGGTATTTACAAAATAGATTTCTGAGATTTTAAGTAGGATTGTGTTGATCTACATATAGATGAAGTTGGGAAGGAAATGAACTATTAACAATATTCAGGTTTCTAATCCAAAAACACAGATTATCTCTCCATATTTGTATCTTCTTTAATTTATCTCACCAGAGTTTAGAAGTTTTTTTTATATAAATCCTACACATATTCTGTTAGATTAATTCCTAAATATTTCTTTTTCATGCTCCTATTAATTTTTTTCTTCTAATACCACGTTCTAATTTTTCATGCTGGCATAATGGAAAAAAAAATACTTTCTTGTATCTTGTGACCTTACCATATTTACTTGTTAGTTTCAATAATTCTTGTTCAATTCTTTGGGATTTTCACAATCTTCTCATCTCTTAACAAAGATAGCACTATTTCCTTATCTGTCTTCCATATCTGTCTACCTTTTATTTTATTTTATTGTGTTATTGAATAGGTAGGACTTCCATTGTGATGAACAGGAATACTCAGAGAGGGCATTCTTGTCTTATTTCCCAATAGGGAAAAGGTCTAGTTTCTCACTAGTAAGTATATTAGCTGTTGGGTTTTTGAGGATACTCATTATCAAGATAGGAAAGAGTCTTTCTTTTCCTAATATTCTGAGTGTTTTTGTCATGAATGTTGGATTTCTCAAATGCTTTTTCTCAATGATTAGATGTGATTTTTTTTCTTAGCCTATTGATGTGGCAAATTATACAGATTGATTTTTGAGAAATTGAACCAGCTTTCCACACATAGTAAATCTCACTTGGTCATGTGTATAATTTATTTTATACATTTTCAACTTTATTTGATTTTTCTTTTTTTTTGGATGAGTTTTGCATCTATGTTCACAAGAGACAGTGAAACAAAGTATTCTTGGAATCTTTTTTTTTATGGATTTGATATTAGGGTAATTCTTGTTCTGTAGAATGGGTCAGGAAGTACTTCCGATTTTCTTTTATATTCTGGAAGAGATTGTGGAGAACTGGCATTATTTCTTTTTTAATGGTTTGGTAAAATTTACCAGTAAAATCATCTGAGCCTGGCCTTTTCTTTTCTTGAAAGTTATTAATTAATGGTTCAATGCATTTAATATATATTTAGGCTTATTCAGATTATCTGTTTCTCTTTGTAAGAGTGTTGGTAGCTAGTGTATTAAGAGAAATTAATACATTTCATATAAGTTACTAAGTTGAGGACAAAGAGCTGTTCATAGAATTCCACTGTTACATTTTTATTGTCTATGTGCTCAGTAGTAATAATATTTCTTTCATTTCTGGTATTGTTAATTTATCTTTGATTCTTAATTGGTCTAGTTAAACATTTATCAATTGTATTGATCTCTTCAGAGAACTAACTTTTGGTTTTGTTGTTTTCTATATTGTTTTCTTGTTCACAATTTCATTGATATCTGTTCTAATTTTTATTATTGTTTTTTTTTTTACCATCTTGTTTAACTTCAACTGTGCTAGTTTTCTAAGGTAAAATCTTAGATAACTTATTTTTTATTCTCATTAATTTCTAATTTATGTATTTAATGCTACAAATTTATATCAAAGCATTGGTTTCTTTACACTTTACACATTTCATTAAGTTCTATTTTTAACTTAATGTATTTTTAAATTTCTATTGAGATTTTTTTTCTTTGATCCATATTTTATTAGACAAGTTTTGCTTAATGTCCAAATATTCGCAGAATTTTCCAATTATATTTCAGATATTGATTTCTCATTTAATTCCATTTTTGTCTGAAATGACGTTTTGTATACCTAATCTATATGTGTTAATATATAGTTTATAGCAGAAAACATAATCTATCTGGGAAAATATAACTACAAGCTTGAGAAGACTATATATCCTGTTGTTGTTGGATAGAGTATTCTATAAATATCAATTAGATCAAATTGATTGATATTGCTGTTAAAGTCAACTATATCCTTACTGATTTTTTCTGCTTGATCTATCAATTACTGAATGATGGTTGATGGTCTCTCCAACTATAATAGCAATGTGTCTATTCCCCAGTGTAGTACTATCAGTTTTTGCCCATATAATTTGATTCTCTGTTGTTAGGTAAACAGACATTTAGAATTGTTGTGTTTTCTTGGAGAGCTGACTTATTTATTATCATGTAATACTCTATCAATGATAACTTCCCTTATTCTAAATTATGCTTTGGTGAAATTTATAAATAGCTACTGTTGTTTTCTATGGATTAATATGAACATGATATATTTTTCTCCACTCCTTTGAATTTAACCTCAGTTTGTATATTTAAAGGACTAGTTTTGTAGACAATGGTTTGGTCCTGTATCTGATTTGTTAATTTCTGCTTTTAATTGATGTATTTAGAAGATTCAGTTTAAAATTATTATTGATATAAGTGGATAAATAATGAGCTTCTGTAGTAGAATTATATTCATTGTATTTGGTCTTCCTTTTTTTTCCTCTTCCTTTTTTGACTTCTTTAGCTTTATGTAAGCATTTTATATGACTTAATTTATCTCTTCCCACAGCATACAAGTAGCACTTTGTTTAAAAAAATTTAGGGATTTCCCTAGAACTTGCATTATACTTTTTTAATTAATCAAAGCACACCTCAAGTGATGGAATATAAATTCATAGGAAGTGTAGTTGCCTTATAACAGAGTAATCCCAAAGTCCTTCTGTTCCTTTATGGCATTGTTGTCTTTCGTTTCACTTATCCACATGCTATATTCACCCCAAACATTGTTACTATTACTTAGAAGTATTTTGGATAGATTAAGAATATGAAAATATAAAGTTTTATTTTTTCCTTACTTATTCCTTTTCTGACACGCTTTCTTTACGTAGGTACAAGAGTTTGCCCTATATCATTTTCTTTCTCCCTGAAGAATTTCTTAACATTACTTGCAGGGCAGCTCTGCTGATGAATACCTTCTGTTTTTATTTGTCTGAGAAAGCCTTTATTTCTCCTTTACCTTTGAAAGAAAACTTCACTAGATATCAGATTCTAGCCTGGTGGTTTTTTTTTGTTTGTTTGTTTGTTTTTGTTTCCCTCTATCGATGCTAAATTGCTAAATATTCCTTTAAGCTTGCATGGCTTCTGATGCAGTCTAAAGAAATATTTATCCTATCTATATGTAAGGTGTTCCCACCCCCCCACCCCCGCCTCTGACTCCTTTTAAGATTTTCCCATTGTTGTTGGTTTTCTGAAGTTTGAATATATGTCTATATGCAGTCTTTTTTAATACTTTTCCTGGTTGTTTTTTTCAGAGCATCCTAAGTCTGAGATTTGGTATTTGTCATTGATTCTAAAAATTCACAGATATTATTATTTCAAATATTTCCTCTCTCTTTGTTCCCTCTCTGCTATTCCAACTATGCTTCTGTTACACATTTTGAAAAATCCCCAAATTATTTTATATTTCTTTTTCTCTTTGCATTTTGGTTTGGAAAATTTCTGTTGGCTCATCTTCAAACTCACTGAATCTTTCCTTGGCCATGACCAGTCTGCTAATGAGTGCATTAAATGATTTTTTTTTTGCTTCTGTTACAATGTTTTTGATTTCTAGCATTTCCTTTTGATTATTTCTTACGATTTCCATTTTTTTACTTACATACTCATCTCTTTTGCAAGCTATCTACCTTTCCATTGGAACCTTTAACACTCCCATCATAATTATTTTAAATTCCCTAACTGATAATTCCAAAATTTGTGTCATATCTGAGTCTATTACTTATCTTTGCTCTGTCTCTTCGGATTGTATTTTTTTTTTTTTGTCTTTTAGAATGCCTTATGATTTCTTTTATGAAAAGCCAGACATAATGTGTTGAGTAATTACAACAAAGGATAAATAACTCTTTAGTAGTTTTTGTTGATGTTGTTGTGGTTAATCTGTGGTACATGTTTGGCTGCATTTGATCTCGGAGCTATCTGTAGGTGCCGGGACTTCAAATTCCTCTAACGTCTTTTTTTTGGTCCACCTACATTGTCTTTTGGCTTCCCTAAGAACTATCTCACACTATGTACAAGGATCCCTTTTATGTGTTTACATATATTAAATAATTTAATCATCACAACTACACTATGAGATAGATTCTATTATTTTTACTATTCTTCAGTTAAGAAAATCAAAATTCAGTATAGTTAAATAATATACAATCTACCTCAGGTTGCTATATTAATAACCTGGAGAGCAAGAATTTAAAGAGAACTGATTCAGCTCCAGACTCATGCTGCAAACCACTAACATACACAATAATATGCCACCAATCTTGGAATGTCCCAGTGCCCACATGACCACTAGTACTGCTACTACTATAACTCTAGCTCTTCTAAAACTCTTCACCCAGCTGCCATCATTTTGACTGTTGGCCTATACAAACTATTCACAAGAGTTAGAGGAGATAGAATAGTATTTTTTAGTCTTAATTGAAAAATATAAAGATAATTTTTAAAATTGAAACTGATGTTGAAAAGATGTAAAATAAGCAAAAGAGAAATAAGATGCATTTAAGTATTTCTTAACAGAAATGATACAAAATCAAGAACAAAGAGAATATTGTTTCCCCAAGACATCCACTAAGAGTCAACAATTTTTACCTCTCTTATAAAATAAAAGAAAAAAACTGCTCATACTTTTTTTTTTTTGGTTGTTAACTTGGAGGATAAGTTTGCTCTATTAGCATTTTTGTTGTTGTTGTTTCCTTATACCCAAGAACCTAATAAATTATAACTACCTTTAAAAATAAAAACAATAAATCCAATCTCAATGAAACTGAGGCAAATGTTCAGCCAAGTACACTCTAAAACAAGAAAGCTTTACATAATAAATGTCCTTCCTGTAGCCACAGGAAGAGTGTAGCTACAAAAAGAACCGACAGAATTAAGTGCTCATTAAATAAAATTTACATGTCATGGGAAAAGTTTGGAGATACTAGAATTATAAACTAATAAGGGCTTTGTGAGTATATGGAAAACTAAAGCTTGAAAAAAACGACTATGCTAAGAAATAGGTGAAATGTAGAGGCAATTGTTTAAAAACGAATAATTCAAGACTGATAAACCTGATTAAAGGGCAATATTTTATTTATGTATGGAGTTCTATGTTTTTCTTTTTACTGATTAATACAATATTTATTTAATACTAATTTCAAGACATAAAGTTATGCACCTTCCAATCATTTTCCAAAAATAATCTCGTAATCAGAATAAAAATGTACGTCTGGTTTCTATGAGCATTAATCTCTAAGACTATCTGTATTATGCCTTTTCTACTTCTAGAATCTGGTGGATAAAGAAGCCCTGCCATAAAATCAAATGAAACATTTAATTTCCAAAGCTTCGTTAGTGTTTTCTACTGCCAGAAAGGTCACAGGATGTGTGGCCCATTCTTTATGAGAGCACATTGTTTTGTTGCTGTTGTTATGCAAAGAAAGCTCAGAGATCTCTTTGGAGAAAATGGAGGTAGGGAGACTTATGGTCCATTACAAGTATGTAGAATTTCACTTTAAAAAAAAAAATTTGGATGGGAGTGTGGTTGTATGCTTATTAAAACAATCCAGAAGAATGAGAGAAATTGATAATGCCACAAAGAGGTAGGTGATTGCACCATTTCTTTTTATAGTCCAGAGGAATAGTTTTCAATCCATAAGTGAAGGGTTTAGCTTTCACTAGGTGCACAAACAGTTCATTCATAATAACACAATGAACAGCAGAAGTTTTTCACACAGCTGTTATTATGTTAGTTCATGTGGCTATGGAAACCTCTGGAAGGTCTACTCAGATTGCTTCCTTTCTTGGTAAAATAAGAAACATGGTAATCATGTAAGGAAGAGCCAGGGAAAGAATGCTTAGTTGAAAAAGTGAGAAGAAGGTGTGAAATCACATCTAGGTGAGTACAAATGTGAATTATAAATATAGCACCCCTAAAACTTCACGGTTCTATTTTTTGCTTTAACATTTTGTTTTAGTTAGTTGTGTTAATTGTGCCTGAATCCAGAAAGTAAGTAGACAGATTTTGTCAGGGGAACAAAAAAATGAGAAAAAGTGGCAATAAAATCGGGGATAAATATTATCTAAGGTCTCTAAGGAGTCATTGAAGATATAAGAGATATTAAGAGAGGCCATTTGCCATGACCCTGATAATTCCAGCATGTTCTTGGCGAGTCTGCCAAGAATGCAAGGCCCAGACTTCACTTTACCTAGAATATTTTTCATGGTTGTATTTCAGTAGCAATGTAAGGGGATACAGTGAGATCTCCGTCCAGGATCAAGAGCAAACTTGCTCTAGAAGAGGTGCGTGCCAACAGCTCTGTGATCCTCGGGGTGATGTAAAACCATCACGTATGCGCCATCCACCCAGGCTACTATGCTTTATTCCCACGGAACATGAGCAACAAGAGGAACCACTGCAAACATGAAACTCCTGTTACTTGTTGTGTGAAAATTAAGTCCTTTGTTTCTAACCCTGTCCTTCACTAGGAGCATAGACGGTTCATCCATAATAATACAACAAATAGCAGTAAGTTTTGTGTTTTCTGCCGGCATCCATAAAACCATAACTGACTATAATACTAGCTTGCAAATGAGGTAAGAGACTAGATTCTGAAACAGGAATATGGTAGAGTGAAAACTTATTACACTGATGAACTGGGGTTCTTTTACTAGTTTATAATGTAGGCAATAATATTATTTTTTAACAAACAGCTAAGGAGATTTGAGAGGTACAGAACATTGATGTGGTAGTCAGCAAATATCAGGGGAGCCGAGGCGAGCGCAGATCCCGTCTCCAGTATTGTTTCGCATAGTATGGAACAGCAAAATGAAAAGAGTACATGGCATAAAGAAAAGAGAACTAAGAATCAGACACACTTTATATATATCCTAACTCCACAGACTCTTTATTGTGGACAAAGTTATTTGATATTTATAAGCCTCAATTTCTCTGTCTGTAACCTATGTGCTTGGTCCGTGGAAGGCAAAGTAAAATCAAATCCTGAGTACTGATCCAGTTTGTCTTTAGAGTCCCTCATTTTGTGTACCAATTTCAGAGAAATAAGTTACCAAAAAAAAAAAGAAAAGGTAGATCTACCTAGATATTCTATAAATGATTTAAAATTCTGAAATAATCATTAAATATTTCTTTAAAAATATTTTACCTAAAAATCAGATGCATCAAATACAACATGATAATGGTATTATATGAATGCCCCCATAAAATAATTGTGTCTGTGTTAGATACAATAAAGAAACACAAACTAAAACCAAGGTAAGTTTCCAGTTTGAAACAACATTTAAAGTGCCTAAGGCCTTTTGTCATTCCAGAATTATACTATGTGAAATTTAGCAACATTGCTTCTATATTATTCGGATGACATTCAATTTGACTTGACAATCACTTCGCTGTTTAAATATTGCATTCAAAGCAAAACTCTAGAAGTGAGATCCATAAAGGAAAAACATGGACTCCCCATGATGGAAACACGCAGCACTTTAAAAATAAATCTTATGTCATAAAGACCATAATAACTTTGACAATGTCTCGTAAATCACATTCAAATTCCTACTTCAATGAAAGCTTTTAGCTATAATCTAAATCTATGTCTTCAGATCAAATATTGTCCTTTTCCAAAGTGTTTGTTCCATCTTCTTCCTCACCACCAGCCTCAAATAATTTCAAATATAATTTAGGAAATACATAGCTTTTTGGAAAATGATTAATAAATTCAATTTAAAAACATACATGTCATTACTAATACATGTGAGCCAATAAGATAGGATTTCTTAATCTTAACAATTCCAGTACTTCTAAAGGTAGTTCTAGAGGTGAGTACAAACAGTGCAAGTAAATATAATTTTGATCTTTTAAGTCACATATAGAGTGCAAATGCTAAGGTTGGCACTGGGACTCTTATAAAAAAAAAAAAATCCATGCTTAAGCCATAATGGCACTCTCACACCCCCACAAAAAGAAATTTATTTTGAGTGGAACATAAGCATGTGTATACGATATGGACACAAATGACTACGGGATGCTTGTTTTTATTCCCAAAGTATAGAAACAGTGTAGGGAGCATCCTATCTCAATCCCATTCTTTAGACATGGCTACAAATATGATTTTCACTACCATAATTTAAATAACCATTATAATAAGTAATCAAGGTTAGTATTTTACTTGCTCTATTTTTAGAATCAAATAATAAGTAGTAATACTAAGAGATTTTAATGCATGTCTCTTCAAATCATAGAAAACTAAATAATGAAAACAGAATTGATGGTGGGGCAGGGAAGGAACTGTTCTCATCTAAAGAAATTAGAAATATGAAATTTCTTACATTCTACCAAGGTACATAAATTCAAACTCTCAAATTCCCTTATTGAATTGTTTCTAATGCATGTTTTATATGCAGCATATAAAAGTAGAGATAATAATAACAAAGATACCAAGGTAATATCTATATGCAAGGAAACACCCTAACTATTTTAGAAAAATTTCCTTTATTGTAATCAAACTAGTGACATTTAAAATACAGATTAAACAACTGTCCTGAGTTTATCTTTTCTATTTGTACTTTTTGACCAATCCTATTGCTGAACCGAATACACACACACACACACACACACACACACACACACACACACACGATCATACTGGTTAATATGCAAGTTTGCATATTCATATATGATAGCTATTATTTTCAAAGTGAATGCTGATTTCTCAAACAAAAAGCCTAAATTGAATATCATCTAAAGTTATCAAAATGAAGAGAAATCTATAAAATTAGGAACATAGGGTTTTGGATTGATTACAAAATTAATCTGCTGCCTCAGAAAGAATAACAGGTTGACATTTTAAAAACTCATTTTGAATGAAGAAGAACAGATTGAGAAAATCTCCATATAATCTCTGAAAGGATGTAGTTTTCAATAAGCATGAATTACATTTCATTTTATGCAAGGTTTTTTACTACCGCTGTATTTTCTGTTATATTGAGTTATAACCCCCTACCCATAGAGGCAGCTTTGATTTGATTTTCATTGCCTTGGGCAAGCATGATTGAGGACCCATAAGACTGCAGAAGATGTTGATTGATTCTTTTGATCCTAGAAGATAATAGAAAGTGTTTAAATTGGTTGTGTTAAAAAAATCTGAGGATGAATTGGGACTTTAGGCAAATTGCGCAGAAGATTTTTAATCTTCGATTTGTTCAAATTTGTAACATAGGAAACAGAAAAGATTTGTATCTCCCCTTGTCAAATTCCTTTCTATTTCACATCAATCACTTTTTTTTCTGTCTTCACCTTTTCTGTTCCTATGTGACTCCTTTATTCCTAGAATTAGAGGCCTTTGGGTCTTATTTAAATTAAAAAAAGATATCAAAGTCATACATTAAGTGAAATTTAGTGAAATTTAAGCCACAGCTAGATTGGAGAACAGGCCAAAGTAAAAAAAAATAATAAGTGGCAAAATGAAAAGTGACCGTATGTGATTCTCTTATAAGTCAAAAGTGCTAATCATTAGATCACTACCTTAGGCAATGTGACAAAACAGTTCTCAACAGAGCTCTTGTGATACATTGTTAACCAATCAGAGTGTCTCAGTTGAATATTGAGAGGTTTGGCAAATAATTTATTATTATTTATAAAGTACTAAAATTTCAATTTTTTTAACGTTTTTATTTATTATTGAGAGACAGAGAGACAGAGCATGAGCATGGGAAGGGCAGAGAGAGGGGGAGACACAGAATCAGAAGTAGGCTCCAGGCTCTGAGCTGTCAGCACAGATCCCAATGTGGGGGCTTGAACCCACAAACCGCGAGATCATGACCTGAGCCAAAGTCGAATGCCCAGCTGACTGAGCCACTCAGGCACCCCAAGTACTGAAATTTTAAAATGAATTCCTTTCATCATATAAACTAGAGCAGAAGCATGTTTGCAGTACTTAAAAAAAACAAAATCCCATACTAATGATAGTGATAGAAAAGACCAATCAAAGACCCATCAAAGGTCCATCAAAGACCAATGAGGCTTCGTTGGATTCTGTAACCCAGAGCTTATTTAACCTCTGGCTGCTTAGTGAGACATCATCACTCAAAAATGTAGTTAGAAGTCACTGCAGAGGTTTCAGTTATTTTTGCTTTTACTTCCCTGTATATGTTTTAGGATTGCATCACAACCTGGAGGAATAGCTGCTTACTTCTACATGGGGGTATTTAAGTGATAGAAAACCTATTGGTTTTGAGGGAGGATGGGTTTTGAATTTGGATTTTTTAGCATTTTCGAGGAGATTGAGAAATGATCCATTGATCTGGTCAGAGAAAAGAGAGAAAAGAAAAGGGCTGGTAGATATTACTGGGAAGATATCTGGGGACAACAAACATGGAGACAACTAGAAATGTGTCTCATTTGCCATTAGAATATAAAGTCTCTATCATTTTACCTGTATGCTGTGCACAGAATTTGAAAATCACTACTCTAGTGAGAAATAAATGTATTTTGGAGAGAAGCAAACTGGATTTTGGTCTCAGATTAAATGTTCTAACTATATGAACCTGAGGGAATTTTAAGTCTCTCTGTGACTTAGGTTCATTTATAAAATAAATAAAATGCTTTTGAAAAATTATACAACTTTATTATTAAATATAGTTAGTGCTTCTGAGATTCTTAAATGGATAATTCGTAAAAGTGTCCAATGCATAAAAACACTCTCTGTGTGCATGTACATGTGTCCATATACTTGCAATGAACTCAGCTGTATTAGTCACTTTCTTAAACATTCCATACGATATATCGTGTTATTATCTGCATTTTACGATGAAATTGAGAAACAGAAGGGTTAAATGAGTTGCATAAGATCACACACCAATGAGTAAGGCCATAATATGAAAAATACATTTATATTATTAGCCACTAAGCTGTATTACCCTACTGTGTAATAAGTTATTAGTTCCGTAGTCCAAACCCTTGGAAAGCTTTAACCAAGAAGAGTTCTGTTAATATGAATCTTTGAACATTTAGATTCATTTAACACAATTTTGAAATACCTCCTCCATTTAGTTGACATTGATTTTCTGCTGCTTCTCCTAGAGATGTGATTAAGGGACACCTTATTTTGTGATTGAAAATGAAACCCTTAGCAGTTTTCATCATCACATAAAGATTGAAATAACAACTGTAAGACCATGGATTATATAATTACTCTTGGCCTTGTACCGTGTCCAGAGCATTCCTTCTCATCAAAACTTTATCGCTTCTGTTCCTCACATTACTATGCAAAAAAGAGTGTTACCTTAGAATGCAGAATTAAAAATATAAAATTTAGATCATCCATGACCAGATTTTCTCACTCCAAGAAACAAAATTGCTCTAAAAAAAGTGAGGGGAGGAAAAGACCCTCTCAATTCTTCTTGGAGTTTCTTGCAAATTGTGACATATTTTATTACACCACTAAATATTTCTTCAATTGATAACAGGTAACAATTGAAAACATCAATTTTCAGTATTTGTGACCGAAGTGACAGACTGTGAAAGAGATCTATTTTTCCCTTTATTTCCACAATGATATGAGAGAAAAATTCTGAATTAAAAAAAATACTACAGATGACATTGAAAAGCAACATTAAAATGATGTCTTTTTCAGTGGAAGGCTGACCATTACAAAAACTTATTGTTTTTGAAGGTGTGTGTGTGTGTGTGTGTGTGCGTGTGTATGTGTGTAAGAACTTTCCTATTTCTCAAGAAAATTTCATGTTGCAAAATTCTCTTTTTATAATCATTACTTTTAGTCAAAAACATGGCATTGGCATTATCTGAAGAAATTTTTCTTATGTATTAAGATGACTGAACACTATACTGTGGACTTTGAAACTTGCATTTTTAAAGTTTATTTTAACTAAGTGATATCGAATGTGATTTTTTAAATTCCTAAACATCTCCTGGGTGTGACAGTACATTTTTGCTAAAATACAATATTCTGTATTCTGACTTAAACTTAATAACTTAGGTCATTTGAAAGTTAATTAATGTTAAACTCTATACTGTGAATCTAAAATTGGTTATATATCAAATAAGCAATGTTACAGGATTTTTTTTCCGCTTTCTCCTTATGATTTTATTTGTAGTCTCCAATCTACTAATTCAGAACATGAATCATAAAATTAGGAGAATCTAAACTTGAACTTCTGCTCCCGTATTCACTTACGTTTCAAACCTCTGTGGTACCATCTCCTCATTGTTAAAAGGTGTTAGGTAAGAAGAGCCACTTTACGGCGTTGCTGTGCAGATTAAATAAAATTAGTGCTAGTTGCTAACTAATCAGTACTAATTAATACTAATTATATTCAATTAAAAAGCACAGGTGGATCAGTATTCCATTGCAGGTGACTTCATCATTTTACCTATCCATAATAATAATTTCTTTGTCAAGCCTTTTTCCATGTCAGATATCTAATGTGACATGTATGTGAGCATGGTGCTTAGGAGCACACACTTCAGTTGAGTCACAGGTTCAACACCTACTCTCTGTGTGGTTTCAGAAAATTTAACATAACTTCCCTGCATCTCATTTAAATGGGAATAGCAGTACCCACATGATCAGGTAGTTGTGAAAAATAAATGAGATCATAAATAACACAGAATTTAGAGAAGTAAACTAGTATGACAGTCACTATCACCAAGTTCACTACATGGAATCTACACATAATACTCATTTAAAAGGATAGTTTTCTTCCATTTTTTTATGTCAAATGCCAAAGTGACAAGTAGCGGCATATCAAGGGTTAGGGTAGTGTAATGAAAGCCGTCCATCCTGGAGGCCAACAATAAGGAGGAATACTGCCTGTAGGAAATTTAAAAGGAAAATAATACTGACAAGAAATAAATTATCATCATGTCCCAGCAATTCTAAACAATATTTGGGCTGGGGTAAACTATTCCCATTGTCTTCATTTGCTTTGTCGCACTACTAGTAGCAAGTTTTTGGTGGATTTTACTTTCTATTTTTATCTTTCACCTTTACTCTAATTTTATTTATATAAACTCTCATGGTTATTATATAGTATTTGTTAAAGCACATATAGGGATTGAATAATTTATATAAATTCAATAGCATTTATTTTTTTTTAATTTGTATTGGATAAGCAGAATTCTTTCATTGATCATGACAAAACTAGGGGTGCCTATATGGCTCAGTTGGTTAAGTGTCTGACTCTTGGTTTCAGCTCAGGTCATGATCTCATGGTTTATATGTTTGAGCCTTCCAACCAGCTCCACACTGCCAATCCAGAGCCTGCTTGGGATTCTCTCTCTCCCTCTCTCTGTCCCTCTCCTGCTTGCTTACACACTCTCTCTCAAAATAAATAAACTTAAAAAAATAATGACAAAACTACTGTTTTAGTAAATTGTAACATTATTAAAAAGTACAGTATAGTCTTTCTAAGTGTAAAAACAACATGACATTGATAAATCCAAAATTCTAAAATTTGAAATTCTCCCAGCCTGAAACTACTGCAAATATTTGACATCCAACTCCTTCTCAGTAAGCAAGAAATTCTGTGTTTGACTTGTCACATGTTCCTTGTATAATTCTTAAAGTTTCTGCCTCAGTTCAGTATGTAGAATGTGTCTGACTTACAATATCTCCCCATCCAAAATCTATCCTTAAGAAAAAAAGACTGCTAGAGAATGAACCTCAGAGTAGACTATATACAGTGGTTAAAGAATAAAATAAACATATTTTCTCTCATAAATGTTGGGGTTAAAAGAATATTCCAAGTTATTCTGAAATAATATACACATATAAATGTTCCTTTTCAACTCTACAATCTTAAAAATATAAGTTTATTACGATTTTCATAATAAACACATCAGATTATCAGAATCTTTATTGTAGATTTTACTATTAATCTCCAAAAAATATATATGCAGGTCAATATTAAGTTGATAATGAATAAAAGAGTTATGATAACATATATTCTAATGCTTTTCATGATATTTGGGCAAGAATTTGGGTAATTAAATATCAATAAAATTATATTTTAATATGGGGATAATGTACTTGAGTTGTGATTATCACTGCAACTATTCCATGAAACTTTGCAAGAGTCAAACATGAATATCACCATGTCATTGTCTTTAAATTACTGCTTGAGTGATTTGATTTTCCTCTGCAAATTGTTGTATATATACTCATTTTTCATTTAAAAGAATGAAAAAGAAAAAGCAAATATTATCATACTCTTCTTCAACATGAATATATTATTCATCTGCTTTATGGTGTTTTCTATATCCGTAATCCTCAAATATAACTCGCCAAGCTGTATCTCGCCTACTATTACAATAACACATGCTTATTTAAATATCTCCTATTGACTATGCCTTATCTGAAGATTGGCCTCATTTTGTCAAAAACACATTAACAGGAAAATTTAAAGACATACACTTATAACCAATATAAATTCCAGCTTATTATCCAAGAGTAAATTCTTATTTTTATTATTTACTATTCTAGAACTTAAAATATCACTGCTTGGGACATTTTTAAATGGCAATATTATTAAATTATCAACAAGACTTGTATTTTTTCTTAAGATGGCTTCATGTAAAATGTAGTTCCACAGACTAAACAGCATTGTTATATAGCTGAAAATTTGCCAGGAAATTAGGATGCATATGCTAATTAGACAGGAAATACATCCATTTTACTCTGAAGAGAATTTTATACTACAAAAACTCAAAGCTTTTGTGATTTTTGTTTGTTTTATAAATTACCATAAATGTAATCACCAAAATTGTGATAATAATCCATCAAAGTAGAGAGTCAAATGTTAACTTTCATTTGACAGATTCATTTAATTCTTTTGTAAGGAACATCTTACAGTGAAGAATCTCACTATATGGTTAGGTAAGACCTGTTTTTTTCTTTTGTATGCAAGAAAGAAACAAACTTTCTATAAGCAGTTAACATATCTCAGTTTTTAAGTCTCTTTTTGCTCTATTTTACGATACTCTTCTGGACCTAGATGAATACACATGAAACATTCTTGCAGGTAGTTAATACAAATATACAGATGACTATAAGATAGACCAAGTAATGTGTTCACAGGAGTGTATAAAGAGTGTCAGAAATCAAAATGAGAGATATTGTGAAGCTCGTGGAAGGGCATCAATTGAAATGGACCTTGAAATACAGATAAGAATTTGGCATGTGAAGAGGTAGGGGAAGGAAGTGGCTTAGGGCAGAAAGATTTGCAAAATCTTTTTTGTTTGTGGAATGAGTCTATGTGTGAGTATGTATGTCTGTGTGTCTGTGTATCCGCGTTAGAGCAGATAGGATGATTATTGTATACACAAGGCACTCCACATATTTTAATAAAAATAAAGGCGGCTAAAAAAATCCAGGAAGACAAATAGTGCTACAGATTACAATAAGTCTTAAATATCCTAACTATTTATAGTATGTCCGTAATAATTCAGCACTTGGAGTTGTGAAATAGTACAACCCCGCGGTTATGTGCCATTTTTGAACTTTATCTGTGTTTTCATTACTACCTGTCTTTTTGCTTTCCCTTCTTTCAAGAGAAGCCTTATGAAAAGCAAAGGATTAAATGTGATGTTACGTGCACAAGTCGACACAATTTTTTATAAAGCAAAACATTCATAAACTTGAGGCTTTAATTATTTTTTCATGTAGTAATTCTAAGTTTATTTTATGATTTTTTTTCCTGTTTTATACTTGAGACTTTAATTATGATCAGTAACTAACCATTGGTGATATACTTCACAACTAGTTAGAGTATACCAGAGTATCCTAACACATTCTGGGAATCTGGAATAATAGGGAGTGACTGGAGGTTTCACTGTTTATAAGATTAGGTAATAAAATAAAAGCTATGCTTTGGATATGTGACTCTGATTTTGTATGGAATGTTTTGGATTGGATTGGGGAGAGTTTGGCAATCTAAATAAAGAGTCTAAAAGGCTGAATCAGGCTGATGGCGGTGGGTATAGAAAAGAAGGAAGATATAGAAATGTAACTTTAAACACAGAAAATAAAGGAGCAGTTCATTAATGACAGGTATGGGTTCAAGAAGTTTCTGAGTATAGGCTGCTGACAGCATCATAGTCAACAGATATAAGGCAGTTAAAAATAGCAGACAGTTGGAAGATTTCCAGGTTTAGATAACTGAATAACACAGAGACTGAGATGGCCTTTTGCCAGGGTAACATTCAATTTTGAATCTAGAGAGAGAAGCAAAGCTATAATTGGAAGGTCATAGTTATAGAAAAATATGAAAAGAATAGCAATCACTGAGAAAGGAAGAAGGTTGAGGACTAATTATTAACCTAAATTACTTTTATCTAATTAATGTATCTAAAACAAAGAGAAAGAGGAAGAAACGGCCGTCAAAGGAGCACTGGGAAGCAGAGAATGAGCAAAGTACAGTTCAAAATAATCCAAGCTCAAATAAATTTAGGACAGAAGGAGAAGAAAACCTATCAAAGGTTAGAGAAATGACAAACATTATGGAATGACATAAAGCGATAATACTTTTTAAAACTTGTCTTTTAATGTTTATTTATTTTTGAGAGAGGTGGTGAGGGGCAGAGAGAGAGGGGAACAGAGAAATCCGAAGCGGGCTCTGTACTGACAGCAGAGAGCCTGATGTCGAACTCAGGAACCATGAGATAATGACCTAAGCCAAAGTTGGACACTTGAACAACTGAGCCACCCAGATGCCCTAAAGTCATAATATTTATAAATTAAGTTGTTACTACAACATTTGAAAATCTGACGGCAAATAATAATTAAAAAATATTTTTATGTGTCAGAAATTATGCTAGAGTTTGAAGTCGTAAGCATAGGGAAAAAGAAAGAAAATGTAATACTAAGTATAAAATGACTCTTGAACTCATAGTTTTTGTTTATTTGTTTGTCTGTTTCAAACTCATGGTTTTTAAGCCTAAGGAGAGATGATGGAAAATAGATAAACATTAAGAAATTAATAGAAGGCAAGGACCTTAAATAAATGTACATATATACCACATGAGAGAAGGAAAGAAATGAATCTGTGGCTTGACAATTTTTTCTACATATATGTATAATTTTATTTAAAAAAAAGTTTTCTCTTAAACAAAACTTATTACCTAGATGTTAGGCCTCTTATTTGCATCTGATGGATCACTGGTGTGGCATGGAATCAGGACCAACTAAGGAATCTGCAAAGCCCACTGCCAAAATGAAAACCTGAGGCCCCTGTTAAAACAGAATTGAAATTTCAAGACAGTGACAGAAGAGCATTAAAACAAGTATGGAGGCCTTTGGAGCGTTAGGTTCTGTACAGGCCATGTATCCATGAAGCCAGCCCCACATGGAATTTAGTCTACCACCCCATTATACCTTTACGGATTCTATGGCTGGCTCCTCTCCTTTTCTATCTCTTTATTCTGAGATATGTAGCTTAAATATCTAGCTTTTGCCTTCTTCTCTGTCTACATTCACTCTGTGGAGCATTCATTCAGTCTCGACCCCTGGCAAACCATTAATATGCAATCATTCTCAGTTCTGTCTCCACACCAGGTTTCCCTCCAACTTCATATCCATACATAGACTGCCCAATCTGCCTCTCCACCTGGCTGTCTAAAAGACATTTCAAGTTTGAAGTCCCAACTCTTCATCTCAGGCTCAACTCTTCATTTCTCCCCATTGCCTGTTCCTCTTACAGCCTTAAACATCACATTGGTTGTATCCCCAGTCTTCCAGTTTCTCAGACAAAAAAAAAAAAAAAAAAATCACTTAAAAATTTCTTTCCATTTTAAATCCATTTCTAATTCATGAAATTTAGGCTCTAAATTAAAAATGCATCCAGAATCTAAATGTTTCTTATTATGTCTACTGTTTCTCCTCTGGTCTGAGACACCATCGTTTCTTGCCTACATCACTGCAATAGCTTGTTAACTGAGCTCTTTGCTTTCTTCACTTGTCCTCCTGAGACTATTCTCGACAGACTAGCCAAAATGAGTCTATTAAAGCCTAATTCAGATGAAATCACTTTTCAAAGTCCTGAAGTGGCTCCCTATCCATCTCACAACAAAAGACAAAGTTCTTAAAATGCCTTCAAAGCTCTGTGAGATCTGACTTCTTGTTACTTGCTTGCATCTTTTCCTACTCTCTAGCTATGCCCATCTTGTCCAGCCATATTGGCTTTCAGAACAAATGCATGATCACTCTCTACTTTCTTAAGAATTCTGTCAAATCCCACCTTCTCAATGAGGTCTATCCAGATACTCTCATGTACAACTGCAAATACAACCGCTTGGGCTTCAGCACGCCATATTTTGTCTCCTTGCTCTGTTCTATTTTCTATTTTCCCATATTCTATTCTATTCTATTTTCCCATATTTTTTGTATATCTCCTCTCATCTTGTAAAATGCTGCATAATTTATTCATTGTTGTTGTTGTTTTACCTTTTTTCCTCTACTAACATGAAAACACCCTTAAGACAGAGATCTTTATTCTCTATTACATATGAAACATCTAATACAGCACCTGGCACATAGCAGGCACTCAATAAACAGTTGTTGAGTGAATGGATCATTAAATATGTGACTAAATGAAAGAAGATATATGCTCACTACACAGCTTTACACTATGTAGAAGTATTATAAAATGGGCAATTAGAAGTAAATAAATCTTGTCATACCCTGAAACCCTGGTAGACAATAAGCAACATGATATAACTAAAAATATTCCATTTTACTAAGTGGTATTTATAGTAATGACTGTCATAAATGCATACTTATTGGGGGACATGATATAAATTTAATTTAGTTCTATGTTAAATGTTTCTGACTCTA
Organism: Paguma larvata; assembly: GCA_030068075.1. NCBI lineage: Eukaryota > Metazoa > Chordata > Mammalia > Carnivora > Viverridae > Paguma > Paguma larvata. The sequence continues at coordinate 53,110,635 of CM057826.1, read as the reverse complement.
TCTTTTCATTTCCTGTAACTTAAATACCAATAAATGTATTTCCTTACGGGTATTATTTCTAACATTTAAATTTCTGACCTCCAAAACAGCAGGAATTGATTAACATTTAACAACATGGAAATGTGAAGAAATGAGAAAATTAAGTATTGTACCTCATAACTCAAAGCTTATGGCTTAGTTTTAATGCAGCATGTAAAGGTGGCATAATCTATTTAAAGTCTGTGTTCCTACACACTGGGGTGGAAGATAAGAAGGTAGTGTACAAATAACTCAATTTAATCCCATTCAAAGACTCGGTATCCATTGGAGTTGTGTGCAAATAAACAACCAGAAAAAAGATTGTAATCTCTAATTATTCTCATTAAGACAACAACAGAAGTTCAGCACACATGGTTTGAATAACATTTTTACTTGATTTTATATCATCCACTATATAATATGCTTTGAAAAGGAGAACTATGGGTTTGAGAAAAATGGGAAGCAGCATAATGTAAAGTTTCAGACAATATGGAGTTAGAGACACTACTCTCAGAATGATTCTTTTAAAAATACAAATCTGATTATGTCACCACTCCGATGAAAATCCTGCAGTGCCTCCCTTTGACAAAGGGGAAATCAAAGCCCAATCCTTACAATGCTCCACTGCCCTACATGAGCGGGCCCTTCCCACCTTTGACCTAGTTCCTACCACTCTCTTCTTTGTCTTCTCCTGTCTCGCCAACCATTTTATTATTCCTTTAGCAACAGAGACACTAGGATTCTTTTGACTATGGGTCCTCTTCTTAGGATATTCTTCTCCACAATACCTGCCAAGTAATTCCACTCTCTGTGTGAATTCTTTATTTCCCTTCTTCATGAACTTGTGAATATAACAACTCATAAACATGCATTATCTAGCCTAATGATAAAACCCTAGAAACATTCTCAACAAAGTAAAGAATAAAACAAAAAAAAAATGTCCACCATCAACACTATTACTGTAAATTACTGTTGAAGAGCTTAGCCAACTCAACTATGCATGTCATGCCCCCTCGACACACACCTGTGCGTTTAATTTAGAGCTATCTGAAGATATTATATATTTAAAATTTTGACAGTATCACATTCAAAACATTTCTAGAAAGAATATTTTTTAATTAAGTGCCTAAACAAAAATTCTCTGAATTTATACTGTAACTTTTTCAGAAAATACACTACATGCTACTGAAAAACTTTAGAAATGAGCAGTATTTATATGAAAAAAAGCTCTAATTCCCCACGAAGGAACAGAAAACAATACTTGAATAAAGTAAGAGAATTTTTAAGATAGTCACAGAGGAGGTTAATTCTGTTAATTCGATCTGTCACGAAAATTTAGTAATACCCCAGTCAAAATCTCTGTCACAAAATAATCCTACAGTTAATATAAAAACAAATAGATATTAAATTGACATAAATATGCAAAAATTAAAAGAGTAATGACACGTTCCTTCTTTTTCACATGTTAAAATATAAACTATTATTAAACATTTTATAACACCAAATTTTTATTTTAAATTGTGTAAATTAGACTACTAAGCAAACTTGCTGAAATTTTATTATCTGCCAATTGTCAGCTTTTTAAAAATTAAGTGAAGATTTCAAATATATAGTCATACTTGTAAATAATAATTAATTTACATTTTTCTATACAATTGTTATGCTTCATCTCTTTCTCTTGTAAAAATGAATTAGTACATATTTGCAAAATTGTTTAATAATAATGTCACAAACATATAGCTCATACCTTTTAGGTAACTTTTGAGAATGCTCTTTATTTTCTCACTCTTAGGGAGAAAATATTGAGTGTAGACTTCAAATTGAACAAGAGAGTAATATATGGATAGCTAAACGTAAGGAAGTATTCAGAGGATATGAATATCAGAATGTAGACACGATCACACAAATACTGTATTTTCAGAGTCACAGCAATAGCAGAAGAGAGAGCTCTTCTATCATAGAGATATGGGGTATGGAAGCTACCTTGGTTTCTACTATTTCTCTTATATGAACAATGTTTTAATTATACAAAAGCACATTTAATTTAAATATGAGGAAGGGAAAGAAGTTACAATTAAATCACATATCAAAAAACAAGCAGAATAAAAGGAAAGATAATCTAAATAATGTACTAATAGTTAACCAAGGCATAATAGAAAATTAGGGCCATAATATACATAAATCATTCTAATTTAATATTATAAAATTAGATAAACAAGTTTTAAAAACCAGAAAAATGAAAAAAAGAATAAATTAGAATTAAAAAAAATCAAAATGATAAGACTAAATAATAGGTAGAATGGAGCTCAGAAAAAAAAATAGAAAGTATGGAAAAAATATTTCAGAAATTAAGAGAAAGACAAGAAACTACAAAAGTAAGGACAGACATATTTGACATCATGACCACAAAAATAAAGGTAGAAATAAGAAATCAAAAAGGAACAGAGAATATAATGAAAAAGAATCAAGAGATGATCAGTTCAGAAAGCAAAGAAGATCTAACATAGATATAATTGAAATTCTTAGAGAAGAAAAACAATTAGCAAAACTAATGGCAAAACATGTAATTAAAAAAAAAAAGTACCCAAATTAAGGAAAATGAATTTGCTTAGGAAACAAAAACCATGTAACTGAGAAAATCAAGCTAGAATGATTAAAACCAAAATATATTCTAGAAAAAAAAAATACTGTAGTCTAAACACAAAGAAAATAAATAAATAAATAAATAAATAAATAAATAAATAAATAAATAAGCAATTGAATCAATTACTTCTTGGACAAATATGCGAAAACAGTCCTAAGTAAGGTTAAATAAAAAACTATATTTCCATCTAACTTATCACCAGTAGCATGTCTTAACATGATTGAATAATACACTTAAAATTGTCAAAGGAAAAAAAATGCTACAAAGTTTTTATGCTCCAGGCAAAATTACTTTTCATGACTAACAATTATAGAACAATTGTGGGCCTGCAAGGTATCAAAAAGTTTTGTAATCGTAAGTTTTTACTGAAGAAATCTTTCAAGAACGTGCTTCAGAGGACCAAGAATTGTTGACGAAAGTTTCTTTCCAAAGTATATTGGTGGGCATTGATATACTTCCTAGTAGCACTGTGACTAGGTCATAGGAAGAAAAGTGACATGTTAAAACATGTAACAGGTCAGAAAGTAATACAAAAGGAAATTGGGAGGTTGGAACATGGTAGTGGAATAGGGGGATCCAAAGCTTGCCTGGTCCCACGATTACAGCTAGGTAACTATCAAATCATCCTAAATATCATAGAAAATTGAGCAGAAAACTGGCAGAACAAACTTCACAACTAAAAGTAGAGCAGAGGCCACATCAAAGAAGGTAAGAAATGCAGAGATGCAGTTTGGGAGAGAAAGGATCATGAGCACTGCAGTGGGGAGGGAGCTGCAGTTGGAGAGGAAGGTCAGAGACAGAATAGCACACAGAGGAGCACAGAGGAAAAAAAATAAACCTCACAGCAACTGACATGGAAACCAAGAGGGGCCAAATTTTGTGAGTTCTTAAAATCAGCAGGTCTTAAAGCCTGGAGTTATAAAGATCAGCTGGTATGACTGAGATAGAGCTCAGAGGGCACTGTGCTGCTCTTAGTGTAAAGGCTGGGAAACATATCCCGAACATATAGAGTGGAAACTGTGATCTGAGGAGTGAATGGGGCACCCAGGGGGAGATTATCACTCCTCTCAGAATGAATCCCAGAAAGACAGCTTCAAGGAGAGACTCCTCCGGGAACATAAGGAACTGACAGGCGCCATTTCCCTCTCCTGCCCCACAGCAGGAATCAAAACAGAGCATATACTCACTATTTGCTTACATCACATTCTGGTGAAATCACCCTTCCCAGTCATACATGCCTCAGTCCCAGTATGGTGGGCCCTTCCCCCAGAAGACCAGCCCAAACCCCTACTCACACCGCATCCCCTCACTCAGGAGTTTTATAGAGCATCTCTTCCAGAAGCAGTTGCATTAGGTCTCATCTAATAGACCAGAGTTAAAATGCACTGCCTTCAGGCCAGGGACTAAACACTGCAAAGAGAGTCCCTGTGGATGACTGGTCTGAAAGATAAAGTGTCCAGGACAAAGTGGCAGACCAGATGCAGCACACAGGGCAGAAACTCCCAGAAGTGCCAGTCCCAGAAATGAACACTGACACTACACGAGAGAGCACTACAGGACCTCTTCTTCATAAAGCCATTATTCTCAAGAACAGGAGATATAGCTGATTTTCCTAGCACAGAGACAAGGCACATAGACTTGACAAAATGAGAAGACAGAGAATATTATCTCAAATGAAAGAACAGAACAAGGCCATGGCCAGAGATCTACGCAAAACAAGTATAAGTACATACCTGATAGAGAATTTAAAGTAATGATCAAAAAATACAAGACTTGAGAAAAGAGTGAAGACATGAGTGAGACTCTTAACAAAGAGATAAGGAATAACATAGTAGAGAAAAAGAACTCAGTAAACAATATGAGAAACATATGTAATACAAGGAACAGCTGGCTGGGAGAAGCAGAAGAACAACTTACTGACCTAGAAGAGACAGAGAAATGGAAAGAAGATAAGCTGAACAAAAGAGAGAAAAAATAATAAGGCAAAACTAAAATAGACTAGGGGCACCTGGGTGGTTCAGTTGGTTAAGCATCCAACCTCAGCTCAAGTCACGATCTCACGGCTCATGAGTTTAAGCCCCACGTCGGGCTCTGTGGTGACAGGTCAGAGCCTGGAACCTGCTTCGGATTCTGTGTTTCCATTTCTCTCTGACCCACCCCCACTTGTACTCTGTCTCTCCCTCTCTCTCAAAAAAATTAATTAATTAGCATTTTTAATTAAAAATAGTATAAAAACTCAAGACCAAGTTATTAAAAGCAAACAAACAAAAAACTAAAACAGACTTGGGGAACTGAGTGAAGCTATCAAACATAATGACAATCATATTACGGGAGTTCCAGAAGAAGAAGAGAGAAGAAAGGGGACAGAAATCTTATTTGATGAAATAATAGCTGAAAACTTCCCTAATCTGAGGAAGGAAACAGATACCCCTGATCCAGGTAGCATAGAGAAGTCCCATCACAATCAAGGAAAGCAGAGCCCACACCATGACATATTATAATTAAATTGGCAAAACACAACAATAAAGAAAAAAAATAAAGCAGCAAGACAAAAGAAAACAGTAACTTACAAGGGAAAACACATAAGGTTATCAGGGTATTTTCAACAGAAGCTTTCCAAGACAGAAGGGAATGTCACGATATATTCAAAGTGCTGAACAGGAAAACTCAGAATAAAAGGAAACATAAAGAGTTTCCCAGACAAACAAAAACTAAAAGAATTCATAACCATTAAACCAGCCCTGCAAGAAATATTAAAGGGGACTGAATGGAAAGGAGAGACAAAAAGTGACAGTATAAAGGTATAAAACTCAAAAGCAGTAAAAATAAATATTCCTGTAAAATATCAGTCAAGGAACTCAAAGGATAAAAGGATGTAAAATGTGACAACTTATACCTAAAACATCAGGAAGAGAGGAGTAAAGAAGGAGTTCAAACTTAAACCACTACCAACTTAATATAGACCACTATATGCAGAAGGGATTCTATATAAACCTAATGGTAACCATATGTCACAAGCCAATAATAAATATGCAAATAAAAAAGAGAAAGAAATCCAAATATATCACTAAAGAAAATAAGCAAACCATAAGACAAGAAAGAATCAGAGAAAATCTTCAGAAATGAGAACAAAATAAAAAAAATGACCATAAATATATATCTATCAATAATTAGTTTGAATGTAAATGGAGTAAATGATCCAATCGAAAGACAGGGTGATAGAAAATAAAAACATAAGACTCCTCTATACGCTGCCTACAAGAGACTCATGTCAGACCTAAGATGTCCACAGATTAAAAGTGATAGTATGGAAAAACATCCATTAGGCAAGGACATTGTATATAACAAGTCAATAAAAACACACAACAATTTTATTTTTGGAAGACACAGCCTATTCAAATATTTATGCACCCAACATAGAGCCAGCCAAATATATTAAACAGTTAATAACAAACATAAAGGAACTAATCAGCAATAAGACAATAATAGAAGGGGATTTTAACATGACAATTACATAAATGGACAGATCATGTCGACAGAAAAATAAAGGAAACACTGGATTTGAATGACACACTGGATCAGATAAATGTCACAGATTATATTCAGAGCATTCTATCCTAAAACAGCGGAATGCAAATTCTTTTCAACTGCACATGGAACATTCTCCAGAAGCATTCACATATTAGCCCACAAAATGAGCCTCAAAAAATTAAAGAAGATCAAAGTCATACCATACATTTTTCTGACCACAATACTGTGAAATTAAAAGTCAACCACAAGAAAAAATTTGGAAGGACCACAAATATATTGAAGTTAAATAACATGCTACTAAACAATGAATGGGTCAATCAAGAAATAAAAGAATAAATTAAAAAGTACATGGAAATAAAGGAAAATGAAAACACAATAGTTCAAAACTTTTGGGATGAAGCAAAAGCAGTTTTATTTGGGAAATTTATATAATACAGGTTTACCTCAGAAGCAAGACAAATCTATGTAAACAACTCAGATAAACTTAACTTTATCCCTAAAGGAGCAAGACAGAGAACAACAAACAAAACCTGAAATCAGCAGAAAAAAGGAAATAATAAAGATTAGAGCAGAAATAAATTATAAAGAAACAAACAAAAACAAACAAAACAAATAGAATAGGTCAATGAAACCAGGAACTTGTTGAATGAAAAAAATCAATAAAACTGATAAACCTTTAGGCAGACTTATCAAGAAAAAAAGATAAAAGACACAAATAAATAAGATCATAAGTGAGAAATAACACCACAGAAATATAATTATAAGAGAATATTATGAAAAACTATATGCCAACAAATTGGATAACCTAGAAGAAATGGATAAATTACTATAAAAACAGAAACTATAAAAACAAGCACTTAAACAAGAATAAATAGAAAATTTGAACATACTGATAACCAGCAAATAAACTGAATCGGTAATCAAAAAAGTCCCAACAAGCAAAAATCCAGAACCAGATGGCTTCACAAGCAAATTCCACCAAACATTTAAAGAAGAGTTAACAACTATTCTTCTCACACTGTTTCAAAAAATAAGAAAGGAAGTAAAACTTCCAAATTCATTCTATAAGGCCAGCATTACCCTGATACCAAAACCAGATAAAGATGCCACTAATAAATAGTACTACAGGCCAATAACCGTGATGAACATAAATACAAAAATCCTCAAGAAAATACAAGTACACCAAATCCAACAGTACATTAAAAAAAATCACCCAACATGATCAAGTGAGATTTATTCCTGAGTTACAAAAGTGGTTCAGTATTTGCAAATCAATCAATGTGATACACCGCATTAATAAGAGAAAGAATAACAACCATGTGTTCATTTTCAATAGGTGCAAAAAAAGGCATTTGGCAAAGTACAGCATCCATTCATGATAAAAACCTGCAACAAAGTAGGGCTAGAGGGCATGTACCTCAACATAATAAAGACCATATATGAAAAACCCACAGCTAACATTATCCTTAATGAAGAAAACTTGAGAGCTTTCCTCCTAGGAACAAGTAAGATGTCCACTCTCACCACTTTTATTCAACATAGTATTAGAAGTCCTAGCCACAGCTATCAGACAAGAGATAGGAATAAAAGGCATCTAAATTCACAGGGGAGATATAAAATGTTCATTATTTGCAGATAACATGATACTATATATAGAAACCCAAAGATTCCATCAAAAAAATGCTAGAACTGATAACCTAATTCAGTAAAGTCACAGGATACAAAATCAATGTACAGAAATCTGTTGCATTTCTATACACCAAAAATGAAGCAGCAGAAAGAGAAATTTAAAAAAAATCCCATTTATAAATGCATTAAAAATTGTAAGACAATTAAATATAAATGTAACCAAAAATGTGAAAGACCTGTACTCTGAAAACTGTAAAACACTGAGGAAAGTAACTAAAGATGACACAAACAAAAAATAGAAAGATATCCCATGCCTATGGACTGGAAGAACAAATATTGTTAAAATATCTATATTACCCAAAATAATCTACACATTTAATGCAATCCCTACCAAAACAACAATAGTACTGCCCACAGAACTAGAACAAGCAATTATAAAATTTATCTGGAATCATGAAAGACCCCAAACAGCCAAAACCATCTTGGGGGGTTGGAGCCTCCCCAAGCAAAGCTGGAGAAATCACAATTCCAGACTTTAAGTTATATTACCAAGCTGTAGTGACCAAGACAGTATTGTACCGATGCAAAAATAGACACAAAGATCAAAAGAACATAATATAAAATCCAGAAGTGAACCCGTATCTGTAAGGTCAATTAATGTTCGACAAATCAGGAAAGAATATCCAATGGAAAAACGACAGTCTCTTCAACAAATGATGCTGGGAACTGGACAGCGACATGTAGGAGAAAGAAACCAGACCACTTTCCTACACTATACAATAAATAAATAAATAAATAAATACATAGATAGATAGATAGATAGATAGATAAATTCAAAATGGATTAAAGACCTAAATGTGGGAACTGAAAGTGAAACAAAACCAAAAATAAACATTGGGACTATGTCAAAACTATGAGCTTCTCCACAGTGGAAGAAACAATCAACAGAACTAATGGGGACCTCTTGAATGGGAGAAGATACTTGCAGATGATGTATCTGATAAATGATTAGTATCTAAAATATATAAAAAACAAACAAATCAATGCCCCCAATAAACGAATAACCCAATTAAAAGTGGGCAGAAGACATGAACAGATATTTCTCCAAAGAAAACAGATGGCAAACAGACACAAGAAAAAATGTTCATCATCACTTAACATCAGTGAAATACAAAATCAACACTACAATGAGTTATCATTTTACACCTGTAAAGATAGCTAAAATCAACAACACAAAAAACAACAGGTGTTGGCAAGGATGTGGAGAAAGAAGAACCCTCTAGCGCTATTGGTGGAAATGAAAGCTGGTGCAGCCATTGTGGTAAATATTATGGAAGTTTCACCAAAAGTTAAAAATGTAACTACTTTATGATGTAGTAACCACACTACTAGTATTTACCCAAAGAATATAAAAACACTAATTCTAAAGGATACATGCACCCTGATGTTTATAGCAGCATTATTTACAATAGCTAAGGTATGGAAGCAGCCAGTCCAAATGTCCATGAACTGATGCATGAATTTTAAAAAAAGTGGTATAAATATACAATGGAATATTACTCAGCCATAAAAATGAATGAAATCTTAGTATTTACAATAACATAGATGGAGCTAGAGAACACAACACTAAAGTGAAATAAGTCAGTCAGAGAATGACAAATACCATATGATTTCACTCATATATGGATTTTAAGAAAAAAATAAATGAGAAAAGTAGTTAAAAAAAGAAAGAAAGACAAGTCAAGACACAGACTCTTCATTATAGAAGACAAATAAATGGTTACCAGTGGGGTGATGGGGTGAGGGATGGGTTAAATCGGTGATGGCAACTAAAATATGCACTTGTTATAATGAGCACTGGGTGATGTATGGAATTGTTGAATCACTATATTGTGCAGCTGAAACTAAGATAACACTGTATGTTAATTAAGTGGAATTAAAATAAAAACATAAACTCAAAAATAAAAAGATAAAAAGAAAAGAAACCAGTCCCTTTCTCTCAAAAATAAATACAAGTTAAAAAACTTTAAAAGGGGCATCTGGGTGGCTCAATCAGTTAGGTGTCTGACTTTGGCTCAGGTCATGATCTGATAGTTCTTGAGTTCGAGCCCCACATCAGGCTCTTTGGTGACAGCTCAGAGCCTGGAGCCTGCTACAGATTCTGTGTCTCCCTCTCTGTCTGCTCCTCCCACTCTCTCACTGTCTCTCTGTCTCTCAAAAATAAATAATCGCTAAAAAAAAAGACACAAAATGAAATTGCATAATGTCTTCAAAATAATGCTAATAAAATAAAACATATCGGATCTATGGAAATCAGTTAAAGTAGTGACCCAATGACATTTCATGGGATTGTGTCAGGTAATTGGAAGCAAACAAACAAAACAAAACAAAGCAAAACTTAAAAAGCTCATGCAGTCCCAAAGCAGATCAATTTCACTAAACCAAAAGAAAGAAATAATTGTATTAATAGCAAAAATTAATATTATAAAAATAATGCATTAAAACTAACAAATCAGAAACATGATTCTTTGAAAGGAAACTACGAAAAAATGCAAACTAGTAGCCAAACTCATTTTTAAAAAGAGAGAGGAAGTAGAGAAACAGAAGGAGAAAGGGAAGAGCTGACAAAACATGGAAAATCTTTACTTTAAATTCATTAATAATTGTGGGAGAAACTCTATGCACATATATGTGCAAAAACCTAAATAATATTGATATATCCCTGGAAATAGAATTTAACCACAGCTGATTACATTCAATAGAAAAATTTCAAACTATCTAGTTTCCATATAAGAAAAAGAGAAATTTCCAAGTGCTCCTCCAACATAAAAATACCAGACCCAGGTGCCTTTATGTGGTTTTTCAAAAAACATATAAATATCAGATGATTGATGGTAACTGACTCAATTCAGAGCACTAAAGAAGAAACAAGCATTCCACATATTTCATATTATCATGTAAAAGACTGATTTCAAAACATTCAAAGATATTACAAGAAGAAAGCATGGCAGACAAATCGCCCTTATGTATACCAAAGTAAAAAACTACAGAAAATACTAGGAAACAAAATTCAATGAAGCGTTAGCTAAATAACTCATCATGACTCACTTAAGTGTTTGTTAGAAATGCAGAGGTAATTTAATATTAGGAAATATATTAATATAATTGTTAAGTTAATAAAAAGAAGAAAATAATATGATTTTCTACAGTGAATACAAAAAAGCATTTGACAAGATATTTTCATGATTAAAACACACAGTAAAAGAGGAAAAGATTTTAAATCCAAGGCAGCAGTGCAGGAAATTCCTGAACTCACTTCATCCCACAGATAAACCAAATCTAAAGCTACATATAGATCCCCATCCTCTGAAAGAGATCTGAAAACTGGATGAACAGTTCTCTAGAACAAAGGACAAAAGGACAGCTCAAGACAAGTAGGAGAGACAGAGTCATGGTCTTCTACAAAAGAAACAAAAAACGACAACTCACCCATGGTGGGGACACACAATAGGGAGCAATCTCTCCGTATAGGTGCTTCTCCAGTAAAGAGTGAGGGGTTGGGGCCCCATATCAAGCACCTGGGCCCTCAGATCTATACTGAACAGATGAGCCCTCCGAATGCATAGACTGGAAATCCAATGTGACTGACATACAGGGGTCCCAAAGAGCTAAAAAGGAAACTTAGATTCCTACCTTGGAGGGTTCATATGTAGTCTTGCTCCCCTTGAGACACAGAAAGAAAAAAAAAATAGCAGTTTGAAATGCATTTAGACTATATATGAGAAAGATTCATTTGCTTTTCTGGGACATCAGCTGGAGAGCCAGAGGACAGGTGAGATGGTCCCCAGAAAGAGAGGCACTGTCAGACACCAAGAACTCCAAGTATGGCTTGTAGTAGCACAGGCAGGTGAACTCAGATGTGGCATCCTCCCACCATATTGCTGGAGTGGGCAAGGGAGAGTAGTCCCAGTTCTTGCTGAGGCCAAAGTGTATCACCAGTTGCAGCACTCTCCTGCTCCCCAGCTGGGGCAGTCAAGGACAGAAGGCCGTGGAGCCCTCTTGCTCACAGCCTAAAGCCAGAGTTCACCCACACAAAAGGCACTCTTGCTGCATTAGTGAAGCCTGCAGGTACATGCATTCAGGACATTTCCTGCTTTTTTATTTTTTAAGTTTATTTTTATTTATTTATTTTGAGAGAGAGAGAGAGAGAGAGTGCATGAGAGCAGGGGAAGGGCAGAGAGAGAGAGAGAGAGAGAGAGAGAGAGAGAGAGAGAGAATCCCAAGCAGGCTCTATGCTATCAGGGCAGAGTCTGATGCAGGACTCCATTATATGAACTGTGAGATCATGACCTGAGCTTAAACCCAGAGTTGGATGCTTAACTGACTGAGCCACCCAGGCACCCCCTCCCGCTACCTTTCTGAAGTCAGCGAATATGCCCTGTACCCTACACTCTCCAACAGCGTAGCAGATGTGCTCATTCCACACAGGGATACCCCTGAATGACCTGGCCCTGGTGGCCAATAGGACTGGTGTTCCAGAACGCCACAGAACTGTATCAAAAAAGACTTTTCTTAAACAACAACAACAATGACAGCTATAAGACCACAGTTCTTGTCAGGCCACTAACCCCAGGGCACTGCAGAGACAGCATACTGAATACAACCTGGGTCTCCCTGTGAAAAAGGCCTACTTACGTAGCCTGAAGCTTCAGTCTGAGGGCCCAGACTTCAGGTTTCCCAGACATCAAGAAGCTAAGGAGGCACCTACAGGGAATGTAAGCAGGAAGACACTATCCTTAGCCTTACTACAGCTGGACAAGACTGCCCCTAACAGGGATGATACACTCATTTGGTGCTCTGACTTTTGCAACTGTCACCCGAGAGACACCCTCAGAGATTATAACTGCAGTCCCACAGCATGGTATATATCTGCATACTTTAAAAACAGCTGCCTGAAAGTCTGTAGGCGCTAAACAAGATTCCTCCTCTTGGATCACTGACAGGTCTTGGCAAACCCTAAACAATGGGGGCATATGAAGAACACATCAGGGGCACCTTGGTGGCTCAGTCGGTTAAGCGTCTGACTTCATGGTTCCTGAGTTTGAGTCCCGTATTGGGCCTGCGCTGACAGCTCAGAACGTACAGCCTCTTTCAAATTCTGTGTCTCCCTCTTTCTTTGCCTCTTCCCCACTCACTCTGTTTCTCTCTCTCTCAAAAATAAACAAACATTAAAAAAGATTATAAAAGGAAAGAATAAACCAAGAAATTTAGACAATCACAAGATTCAAAAGACAATCAAGAGCTAAGGCGAGATTAAACAAGGACTATCATACACAAAAGCCACTCCTTCAAAACTGAGAGACGGCTGTTTTGCCTAATACATAAAATGACGAAACCTCAGAAAAAGACCATGATGATAGACATAAGTTCTCTACCTAATGATTCAAGGTAATGGTCATAAAGATGCTTACTGAACTCGAGAGAAGAATGGATAAACACAATGAAAACTTCAACAAAGAATCAGAAAACATATGAGAATACCAAACAGAATGCACAGAGCTGAAGTCTACAACGACTGAACTGAAAAACTAAATTAAAGGGATTCAACAGCAGACTGGATGAAGCAGAGAGACCAGCAAGCTGGAGGATAGAGAAATGGAGCTCATCTAGACAGAGGGGTTAAGAGAAAATAAAATAATTAAGATGATTAAGGAACCTCAAGAACAACATCAGTAGAATAACGTTCACATTACAGAGGTCCCAGGACGAGAAGAGAAAAAAAAAAAAAGGTAGGAACATTGTTTAAGGCAATAAAGGCTGAAGATGTCCCATGCTTAGGGAAGAAGACAGATATCTAGATCCAGTAAGTCCAGAATGTTCCAAGAAGAAGAACCTAAGGAGATCCACACCAAGACACATTAAAATTAAAATATCTAAAGGTCAAAAGTTACAAAGAGAATCTTAAAAGCAGAAGAGAAAAAAAACTTGTTATGTACAAGGGAACCCCTGTAAGACTATGAAAGGACTTTTCAAGAGAAACGTTGCAAGCCAGAAGGCAATGGCCTAATATATCCAAAGGGCTGAAAGGAAAAACTTTCAACCAACAATGCTCTACCTGGCAAGGTTATCATTCAGAATTGAAGGAACGATAAAGAGCAATTGACAACACAATAATAATAAGGGATTTTCACACCCCGCTTACATAGATGGATAGATCATGCAGACAGAAAATCAATAAGGAAACAGCAGCTTTAAATGACACATTAGACCAGATGAACTTAATAGATATATACAGAACCTTCCATCCAACAGCAGCAGAATATATTCTTCTCAAATGCACGTGAGACATTCTCCAGAATATATCAGATGTTGGGCCACAAAAGAAGCTCAATAAATTCAAGAAACCCAAGATAATATCAAGAGCTTTTTCATAACATAACAGTATGAAACTAGAAATCGTTATAAGAAGAAAATTGGATAAACTACAAATATGTAGAGATTGAACCACATGTTACTAAACAACTACTGAAAGCTTCTAAGGGGAAATAAAACATATATACAGACAAATGAAAACATCAGTGTGATATATCAAAATGTATAAGATGCAGCAAAAGTTGTTCTAAAAGAAAAGTTAACAACAATATGGGCCTACCTCAAGAAACTACAGAAATCATATATATCTTATATTTATATATATAAATTGATATATATATTTTGTATTTTAAGATATATATTTATAAATATAATTATCAATTTATTTATAAACATAAGATATATATCAATACAGAATATAGATATCGCTATGTACCTATATATAAATATAATAATGGAATACTACTTAGCCATAACAAAAAGAAATCTTGTTAGTTGTGACAACATGGATGGACCTTGGATGTGTTTTATTAAGTGAAATGTCAGAGAAAGACAAAGTGCGCTTTCACTTAAATGTAGAATCTAAAAAATAAAACAAAAGAAAATCTAGACTCGACTCCTAAATACAGAGAAGAGATGATTATTGCCAGAAGGGAAGGAATTGGGATGACAAAAGCATAAAGGGTGTTTAAGAAGAACTCATTTCTAGCTATAAAATAAAATAAGTCATGGGGGTGTAATGTATTGTTTGGAAAATACAGTCAATAATATTTCATTAACTTTGTAAGGTGACAAATCATAACTAGACATTGTGTGGACTATTTTGAAATTTATACAATGTATACACTGCATACATCTGAAATAAACACATGTCTATTATACCTTAATTAAAAAAATAATAAACTTTAAAGGGAAAAAAAGAGAAATGGATACTTCTTAACATAACAAAATGTGTGTATCTCAGCTACAAAGCAAGTATTTATTTGTGGAACTATGTTAAAGATATCCAGTAAGGTAATGCCCAAGACCCACTATCCACCACTATTAACGTTGCTTTGGAAATATTAGCCAAAGTACCTGTGTTGCAGATGACTTTTTTGTGTACTTGGAAAACCCATAAATAACAACAAAAACTAATTTTAATATTTGGTAAAATAGCAGGATATAAAATGCAATGAAATCAATCACCTTCAAACATGAGCAAATAATTTAAAAGGTGCATTTCAATTAAAAAAGAATGCACAGGCATAAATCCTAATAAGAAACTTACAAAACACTCCTGAAAGTCATAAAAAATAGACTTAATAGAAGGGTATCCCTAGATCCTGAAGAGGATTTGACAGTTAAAAAATGTTAATTTTCCTTATCTTAATTTATAACTTGAGCATGATTCCAATAATGCCACTTGGTTTTTCCAGGTTTTAAAAAGTTGATTATAACAACAACTTTTCAAACAAACAAAAAATAATAAACTAACAAGAATACTTAGTAAAATACTGAAAAATAAGAATAGAGTGCACGTGTGTGTGTGTGTGTGTATGTGTATGTGTGTGTGTGTTTTGTAGGGGGTTATCATACCAACATTCAAACATTCAAACATACTTAAAGCTTCTCTAATTAAGTCATTTCTGAGATTGGTATTTGAATAGGATAACAGTCAAATGGAATAGAATAGGAAATCCAGACATAGACACAATGCATTTATAAATGTAGTGTGTCATTATGACAGACATGAAAACAGTAAATCTATGATGCTATTGAATATGGTTTTGTTTTGTTTTAATTCACTGAAAAACATGTGATTACATTGTATTTGTTCTATGGGAACTTCTTTCTGTTTCGTGCCCTTTAAAGGGAATGTTTCTCTCTCTTTTTTTAAATTATTTTTAAGTAATCTCTATACCCAATGTGAAGCTTGAATTTACAACCCCAAGATTCAGAGTCTTATGCTCTGCCAACTGAGCCAGCCAGGTACCCAGGTAATGTTTCTTTCTTCTTTCACTCTTTTCATTCTCTCTCCCTTCCTTCCTTCCTACCCTTCCTTCCATCACACCCTCCTTCCTTTCTTCCTCCCTTTTTCTCTCCCTTCCTTCCTTTGTTCTATGTTTGTCTCCATCTTTCTTACTTACACACAAATACACACACACACACACACACACACACACACACACACACACCAGTCTTCCCCTCACTTTCTCCTTTTTTTTCTGTATTTGTACAGAATCCATGTGTCATCTTAATTGCTTTCATTTTACATGTGAGGGATGAGCTATGTTCATGCTCCAAGCAAGTATAAAGGTTTATTACTGATGATAAGTGTGAGATCTCTTCTCACATGTCTGTTCACAATATTTCTTTCCTAATTCCTACCACCAGTAGAGTGTATTCTAAACAAGTCTTAGCTTTATGATTCCTTGTTCAGAACCTACCTCATGTGCTTATGCTTAGAACAAAAGCAATTCCAATCAAACGTCTACCATCAACATGAGAACCCCATTGCCATTGTTGCAAATAAGAAATACTGCTTCTCTACTGCAGGGTCTTTCACGACTTCTATTTGTGTGGCTTTTCATGACCACCACAGTCAAGAGTGTCCTTTCACTATACTGAATCCAAACATCATTATTCATCATTGATTTTGAGAAGACCCAACTCCTATTTTCTGTTTTGTGCTTTCAGGGATTTCTTAATTTCTATCAAAGATGAAGTTGTTGGGGCACCTGGGTGGCTCAGTCGGTTGGGCAGCCGACTTCAGCTCAGGTCATGATCTCACAGTCTATGAGTTCGAGCCCCGCGTTGGGCTCTGTGCTGACAGCTCAGAGCCTGGAGCCTGCTTCAGATTCTGTATCTCCCTCTCTCTCTGCCCTTCCCCTGCTCACACTCTGTCTCTATGTCTCTCAAAAATAAATAAATATTTTTAAAAAATTAAAAAAGATGAATTTGCTGTTAGATTCTATTAATTTTTATACTTTTTATTATTTCCAGAAAGTGAAGGGGAGTATGATCTATTCACATTTTTAGAATAGGAATTCCTCCTCCAAAAAATTTAAAAATACATATTAAAGTCTCTTACATTAATTTTAATCTCAAGGCGAAAATGAAATTCTTCTCAAGTCTGAGCTTTAGAAGAGGAAGGTAAGGGCCATTTTATTATTTTCAAATGGGGCAATAAAGTTGTCTAGAAGCAAAAATAAAAGAGTCTTGAAAATGAAACCCACTGAAAGCCTGGTTCTAATAACCTTAAAAACGTACACCATAACACTTCAGTAGTTTCACAGGTGGAAAAATGTGAAATGTGTTTCCACTGTTTACCATAAGCCAATTTTATCTGCATCAAGCCATATGTTTTGGGAAACTGGGAGTTCCAAGTGAATCTAGAGTGAAATTTAACAGTACTATCTGAAAACAGAGTAAATTGAGAGGTTTATTAGCCATTCTAAGAAACAGACAATTTTTTCTTTTCTCTCTCCTTTTAAAAAATACTATCATACTAATATTTTTAAACAGTGTTCACAGTGTTTTTGCCATTTTCTGAAAATTGTTCTATTGCTACACTGATCTACAGAAAATTTTGTCGTAAGGTTTGAACTCAATTATAGGTAACTTCTCTTCCAATGTAAGAAATTCGAAGCACCTCATGGAAGGTATAATTATTTTAAGTATCAACTAAAATTTTTGAGGTTTCAAAATTATTACTCCACTATACATTTTGAAATGAACATTGCTGGGGAATCGTTCAGAAATAAGTATGAGGAAATCTGGTCAAAAATTCGATGCCAACTAACTAAAGATTATTTTGGGAAATCCTTTTGATATCTACAGAACAACTTAATAGAAAGGCCAAAAAGTTTTATTTTATGACTTTTCTTAGTATATTAACTTATCATATGCACTCTAAAATTTCAAAGGAAAGGTTACTTAAATTATTATTTTAAGATTTGAAGCTTGAGCTAAATGCACTCCTTAGGCTTTTACTTTATTTAATGTTTTTGGATTATAATTCAAGTATTTAGATTATCAAATATACTTAAAAATGAATCCATTCATAAAAGTGATTAAAATACCTAAAATCTTAAAATTATATTGCTAATAATCAAGGAAAAAGTGACTTGCTCACATATTCCTCATGAAAATACAAAGAAATTTGATTCCTCATCATCTACAACAGAATTCCTTAGGTTGATAAGGTCAAATTTATACAGAATTGATTAGTTTGGAAACAATCACTCCTGTAATTAGGATAGGTCAAGAAAAGTTTCTTTATAAATAATTTATCAGAAACTACTCTATAAAAACCTAGAAAATGTCAAGCCAGGTGCAATCTTTTTAAACTATTCCTGTATAAATCAATTAGCATGCTTTATTTTGACACCTAGTGTCAGTATTTACCAAACGTAGATAGACAAGTCCATCCCTGCAGCATGCATTTGCAAATAAGTTTACTCATTAATGTTTAATTAAGACAGAGGAAAACTGTCCTTGATATTTTGCTGCAATTAGTGCTCTCTATACCCCACTGACTTCTCATGATGAATTACTTTTCAAATGAAAAGTGAAGTGATTAAAACTGGAGTCACTCCATCTACTATGCATTGCCCATACCACATTTTGAAGAGGAAAACCAAATAATGCTATGCATAGTGAAAACACAAGTGATATTATGTTACTGCCAATTTCAACTGTGAAACTTCTTTTTGATTATGGCTCCAAAATGATATAACATCCCAATTTACTGCTATTAAATTAATAAGGTCATAATACCATGCTTTGAGAGTTTTAATTCAGTCTAATATATTCACAAACACTAAGTGAATTGTGAAGGTCACAGTTTTCCAAATGATGTTCTCATCATTTTACTATAGTTTTAACATTTTACTCTTCTGAAAGACGCCATAATCCATGTTGTGTAATACACATATTACCAAACAATCAACCTAATACAACACTGCACAATAACGACAACAAAAATGCTGACTGGAAAAATAGTTGACTTATCCAATGTTAGACAACAAACAAATGCTAGACCTAAAACTGAAGTATAGTTGTACCACCCCCCAAATCCTTCCCCTCACTCTCTACTCAATTAATTATGCTTATTTTATTTAATTATTTATTTATTTATTTATTTATTTATTTATTGAGAGAGAGAGAAAGAGAAAGAGAAAGAGAGAGAGAGAGAGAGAGGGCCCGAGATAAAGGGAAAGAGAGAGAATCCCAAGTAGTCTCTGCACTGTTAGTATAGAGTCTGATGTGGGACTTGATCCCACAACCTGTAAGATCATGATCTGAGGTGAAATCAAGAGTCAGATGCTTAACCAACTGAGCCATGCAAGTGCCTCTAATTATGTTCATTTTTGACTGGAAGAACAAATATAGTATAAAATATATTTATGAACGCTGATCATTATATGCAGATATAATCCAGGTTGGAATATCCTTTTTTTTTCTTTTTGATGTGTCTTATCTTGTTTCATTTTGTTTGTTTGTATAAGAATGCTCATAGTATCTTTATTCATAATAGCCAAAAACTGGAAACAGCCCCGGTGTCCATCAGCAAATGAATACATGAACAAATGATAGAGCACTAGACTCAGAAATAAAATGAATGAACCACTCAAGTACATAACAGCCTTGATAGATCTCAAAAATATTGTCAAGTGAAAAGAAACAGATATAAAAGAACACATACCAATGAACCCATTTATATAATATGCTAATATAGGCAAAACTAGTTGGAGGTGATAAAGATCAAACCAGTGTCTGTCTATGGTGGGTTGGGTTTGACTAGAAAGTATAAGGAAACGTTTTCAGTTTATGGATACACTCTTTATCTTGACTGGGGTGTTGGTGATATTGATGGTAACATCTGTGAAAACTCATCGAACAACACAGTTAAAGTCTATGCATATCAGTGGATGTAAATTTTCTCACAATTAAAAAAATGCTGTGATATTTATATTATCTTGGATTCATTTAAAAAGTGAGTACTACTATTGTTTTTTTAACAGATTGAGGTAAAAGTAACATAAATAAGCCACACCTATTTAAATTTTACAATTTAATAATCTTTGACATAACACCACAATAACGAATATATACAATTACATATAATTGTAAAAAATGTATTCATCACCCTCAAATGTTTCTTCATGTCTTTTATATCATCTTTTCTTCCCACAGGTTGGAACATTCTTGAAACAGTATTTTGTTACACATTTTTCGTGTTATGTTTAACATTAATCAACTAAGATATTGTCAGTAATGGGAGAAAAAGATTTTCTAGGTTCTTTTAAAGTGTTTTTTTTCTTTATTATATTAATTTTAGAATCACCCCTAAAATATATGAAACACTCAGAATTTATAGACCAAAAACCGAGAACAGACCTGAATTCACCACCCAGTGTTTATGCTTGTTCTATACTGTGAATTACATTCTAATATGGAACGAAAAATGAAATTTCAAATATAAATCCAGATTTCCAAATTCTCTATAAATAATATTGAAGATCTGGCTAATCTGAGCAGGCATCATCATATAGCTGCAAATGGTCAGAGTTGAGTAACACAGGACTACTGTGAATACAGCATGTGTTCAATTCTCCACAGTCCTCACCACTCCCTATACATCTCAACGTTGGAGCTTTGTATCTGTTGCCACTTAATTTTGAGCTTGCCCTGTTGCTTTTCTAACACCTCACCTATTTTTACACATTTACTTCACTTTCCTGGTTCCTGATGGCTTTTGCATTTGCAATTCCTGACATAAATTATTCATGTGACACAATTACCAAATGAGAAACAAGAATAAAGTCACCCAAACACACACATACAGACACACAGAGATTTTGAATTTATATAGCATGGGTCTATATACAAATGAATTAAACATCTATTTTTGGTTTAAACTATGGACATAGTGGATGACCATTAAAAATAATCTCCATAGTATGTAAGTTTAACCTAAATGTATGTCAATTCTTCAAAACCATGAAACCAGTGAGAAAGGATGCATTATCTTCACACAAAATTTCAGAAAAAGTCCATGATGCTAGGCCATAAATTATGAATAAGCAACTTTGAATAATCAGTTCTCAATGATATACTGAGCTTAGATTAAGGCTATGATCCAGGAAACATCATTGGTAAGAATATGGTGTGAAGAAAAGAGATGAACTGTCTGAAAAGACCAGAGGCACTGTCAACAAGATGAAGTTAAAGTTTAGAGAGTTACGCCAATCTGGCCAGAGCAGAAAAATTAGGTTATACTGAGAGTAGCAGAGTAGTTCAAGTAGAGATTGGAGAACCTTAGCAACAGGAAATTGTAACTTATTTGCTTCAAGCTTGTGTATTATGGTTACTCAATAGGAATGGAAATAAAGTCTGCTAGTTGTTTTTATCCTCACAAAACATGTTAGTCTATTTAGAAAATAGTTTCTTCTACACTCCTTCATATATTACATTTTTCTCTCCATCAAGGAGGAAAAAGTATTTAAGTTCTGAAAATGGCTATTGTTAGGTTAAAACTACAACATGATCTTAAATAAGCAAGAGAGAATAAACTTATGGAAAGTTCAGAAACACACTGAGGAAATATGAACAGACCTTAACACTGGTCTCACTATTAGGTGCTGGTTATGATAACAATTCAAAGACCTTGAGCTATCAAGTAGGCTTACTGATGGAGGACTCTTATCAGAGCCCCTGCTGTTAGTTCTGACAGATTTACCACACGTGGCTGCACATGGCTACACTTGTACCCACTCAAGTGTGTAAGAAGTGTCTAGTGTTGAGCCATTGAGAATTCACCTCTGTAATGTTTTAATTGCAGTGTTACTCGAACCAAAGAAATTAAGCACCATAGAAAAGTTGTCCACACCATTATTGCCGCTTTCTTTAATGCAAAGAATCAGGTTATTTGAAAGAATATCTTTGACACTTTCTCATTACATGTGAAAATGTTGAAAATGCCCTCTGGATTGTTGAAATACATTTATAGACAAGATTGTTCCTTTTCACATTAAGGAACTAAACATCCATATATTTTATTAAATATTGGATAATGCCCAATACAGAAAATATCTGTATGCATTTGCCATATAATTGAGAAATCAAAATAAAAGATTTAAGGGAGAAGGTGAGCACCTTGAAAACAAGGAGCATTTCAAGAGATAATAAAAAGATATTTTGGCAGGGAACCCCAACTCGATTCAGGACACAAAATTTTACAACTGTGTCAGGCAATCCTTCTTTAAAGTTAGATTATTAAAATAATAACACCGTAGCCTTTTAGCATCTTCCATTATTCAACTTATTAATGAGAAAAGAATGATCTGCTTAAAAAAAAGGACTTTCAATTTAAAAGATCCGATTTTGAATCTGAGCTCTTCTACTTATTAGCTGGATATTTCATCTGAACTACAAGAATAATGATACCTACCTTTCAGATCCTTTTGGAAGACTAATTACAATAATGTATATTGACTACTTAGTATTCAAAGAAGTGTAATCAAAGTATAGTATATACCCAGAAAATACTAATATTTATAAATCTGTATTATTACAAATTATATAAAAATGTAAAATTTATAACTTGCTCACTTGGATGTTTTAAATGTGCAGGTTTATGTGCATGTTTATATGTAAATGTATAAATTATTTTTTAAGTTAGCTGCTTCACTGAAGATCAAATGAATGGGTAAAATTGTTTATAATCTGGTAATAATCATATATATGTATATGCATATACATATATATATATATAATCACACATATAATTCATGATTTTGCTCCAAGATAAGATTTAGTGTACAGTTAAAATCACATACATGAAGTCAATAATTAATCTAGCTTCTAAAAGAGGCAAAAGAGAATCACTACAAAGTAGAAATATAATCTTAAACATCATTTTTGCAACTCATTGGAGAGGCGGGCTATACTGTGTATCATTTTGTATCAAATGTATTCTCCAAACTGAGTAAAAATCCATTTTTGTGACTGCACAAATGTAGAAAATAAATTTTAAAAATAAGTAGGTATTTTTTACTGTTAAACAAATTTGGGAAATATTTTGAATTAAGTTTACTTAGAAGTAAACTGTGGCTCTATTCAAAGAAATGGGAATAAGTATAGCAGCACAATCATCTATTCCATATATCTAGTCAATATATTACCTACCCCCATGGAATTGGTTGGTCTCAATTCAATAATTTATAATGATATAATAAGAAAATATTATAAACCAATATAAAAATTATTCTACAAAAGTCATTCTTCTTTTCTATCGCAATGTTTAGGACACCCCACTATGACTGATCCATTTCCCTTTTTGTTATAGTTGATAAAAATCTTTGCCCAAAGATTTCGAACCATCTTTAGAATACTGAAGAGGCTATGGTTTATATTTCAGTATTAGCTTTACTCTAGGCTTCAATTTTAAATTTATATTTATTTTTTAAAACCTTCTTTTGATTTATTGCATTTTGATGTATTTTATATCTTTATAATTAGTAATAAAGCCTTTCTAAAATAAGGCAGTATATAAATTAATAGATGACTTAATGTACTTCATGACAGACAGACCCTTTGATAGATAACATGGCCTCAACTTCTCTCTTTAGCTTTGTCTCCCGCTATTCTACTGAAGCATTATTTCTCTATGAACAGTGATTTTTTAAATGGCTTAGTTTCTTTTGAGAGAGAGAGAGACAGACAGACAGACAGACAGAGGAAGAGAGAGGGAATGGGGGAGAGGCAGAAAGAGAAAGCAAGAGAGAGAGAGAATCCCAAGCTGATAGTGTGGAGCTTTATTTGGAGCTCAGTCTCAGGGACCATAAGACCATGACCTGAGCCGAAATCAACCACCCAGGCGCCTCTATCAACACTTATTTTTAAAAGTCACTTTATTAAGGTATGACTAACAAAAAATTTATATACACATGCATACGACTTGATGAAACTGGATAGAACTATACATTCATGAAACCGACACCAACCTATGCCATAAAAACATCCATCACCTCCAAACATTTCTCCCGGCACACTTCAGGTATTATTATTATTATTATTATTATTATTATTATTATTATGGTATTAAAAACATTTTATATCTGAACACACTGTTTGACAATGCTAAACCACACCTTATAATACTTTTCCACTGTAGTTTCCATATAAATGATATGCATAAGATTGAACTCACAGTTATCCTTTCATGACTCTTGCAAATGAATTAGAATATGTAGTTGTCTGTGAAAGTGAAGCATACACTTATTTATTTTGCCTTTTGTGTGATGTAATCTTACCTAAATTCAGGAATCTATAAGATATTAAAATCTCAACACAGAATAAAGTACATGTTAATATTTTAAAGAGACTTGATTACATTTTAACTGTGATAATATATTAGAGGACAAAAATCTAAGCCCAAGTTCCAAGATGCATGTTTTCTCCACTACTGCACGGTTATTTTATTACTACTATGCATTTTTAACACATTTTTATTCTCAGATGTGTTTTGATTACTTTAACAAAATATACTAATTTAAAAAGCCAATTCAAATATTAAATTATTCTGGAGCATTGTTTTACCAGATACTATCTGAAAGTAGGTAACCTTAAAGTCACTTGTTATATTAGGCAGAGATTTGCAATATATATGGATTGACTGAACTGACTTACTCAAGAACTATTTGGGTAACCAATTTAAATAAGAGTATGCTTTTCAGGGAGACTAAAGGGAAAAGCACAGTGGGTAAGACAACCTCCTGAGTTTTCAGGTTCTAGCATGCACGACAGATGTACTTAATGTCCTGGAGTTCTCCTAATGCATGCTTCTAATCAAAGTCGTCTTTGTTCTGTACTATTTTCAAAAGTAGAAGAAGAAAACTCGAACCCGAGTGCTCTATTAAGGGGAAGGCATTTCTTATTTGAGTTCTGACTTGCTTATGTGGTTTGTTTGCTTTATTTATTTATTTATGGTCAGGATCACAAGTAGAAGGTATTGGCCCTTTGAAGAATGAACGCTGCTGTCATCCTCCATTTCCTATGAGATGTCACAGCTGTGACAAGGAAGGGTTTATAATGGCACAGTTCGGTGCCTTCATAATTTATTCTCTCTGATTTTATGCTCTTTTAGTCTCCTGCTCAACCATCCACTAACAAGTGGTGATATTAGCCAATAAATCAAAGACGTCTGCTTGTCACCGCCAGATGCTTGGCCACATCGCAGCCGATTATGAGACGTACAAAAGGACAATTTCATGTAGGGAGCTCAGCAGAGGTGTTTCACTGATATTCTGTTTGATAGGAAACCAGCGTGAGGTGAATGTAGTAAAATTCAATAACTTTTGTGCCTTATAGCGATGAAGAACTAAGTTGAAATAAAACTGGGAAGTAAATTAGGACCTCAGCTTTATTACCACTCCTTTTATGACCCTAAATCTCTCCTTTATCACTTCAATACAAGTCAGAGAAAGAAGGAATATTTTCATATACTCAGTTTATTTTGCTGGGTCTAAAACTTATCCTCTTTTTCTAAAAGCATCAAATGAAGCATTTGCAGCCATCTATTAAATGTCTTTTAAAACATATATTTAGAGAAATATAATATTTGAATAATATTTGTGTGAATGTTAGTCAATGTGCAAAAAGAATATCGTCTTATATTCTCTTTACTATTAAAAGCTGTTGCCAACGAATTAAAATCATCCACTATGTCTTAATTTCTTACATTTATTTTATAAATCTCATTATTCAAATTACTGATCCATCACAAAGTACCTCTTCTGTAGTAAAAATAAAAGCAACAACAGTGGATTGAATTTATAGATTTCAAATGACTATACATGGTATGTTATGAAATGTTCCTCAACAAAATATTGAATTTTCTTAAAAGACAAGAAATGTTTATTTTTCCCCTTTAAGCAGAAGGAGATAGAGTAGAAAAGAGATACTCTACAGTTTTATTTTACTAAAGAAATTACTAAGTTTTTCTATCCTGAGAAGTTTATCACATTTATACTAAACTGAATACATGACTAGATTGTTGAGTTAGCACTTTTGCTATACTGACTATTACAGAGCAATCAGATTCCATGTTGTAAATCAAATTTTTTGTTAAGTTACAAAAAGACATATATACTTATACTTCATTTTTAATTAGGATAGCTGGGCTTTATCCTATGATCTTTTTTTTTCATGTCTTCCTTTAATTGTCTAGAGGTCCTGAAAGTGCTTCACATCGCCCCAATTTCAGTTACCAACTCTCAGAGACGAGAAAAACCATTTATTACTTCAGCTTTTCCTCATATTTCCTTATGTTATAGGTGATTCTAATTATTGTTTTTAAATACTAATGTCTTCTAAATCCTCAGAATAATAGTTTTTGCTTTCTAAAGAAAGTATGTCAAGTAAAGTACAGTAACTTTTTTAAAGTAAAATGTGTTTTGTATATATTTAAATAATAAACAGGTATTTCACAATTCCATTCAATCTAATGATGCATTCGTGATGTTGTTATTGCTTTCTTATAACAGTTTTTTTGTTGTTATTTATACTATGACTTCTATATTGATATTTCATATGATGGTTTTATTTCTCTCCAGCCCAACAGGAATTCAAAGTTACCATCTATTTAGAAAGCTTCAGACAGAGAAGATAATCCACTTGGAAGTTGTGCTTGAGGTCCTATTTTATTTCTCTGAGGTACAGAAGGATTAATTATCATTAAATATTTAAGTACTACTTTACATTCTGCAAAGTTTTCATAAATATACTTTTATGTCTTATAATAGTAATAATAAATAATAATTTATTATTGTATATGAAATGTTCAGAGTAAATTTCCAGTTTCATTAAGCACAAGAAACCAAGGAAGTACAGTAAAAATACACTGAATAACAAAAGAAGAAAGAAAATAGAAAGCTCAGAAATATTACAAAGGTGACAGATTAAAATACAAATGCTGTGGCTTCTGCATGACCACCATATAGAACAGGATACCTACTCTCATCTAAAGAAGTGTGTCAGTTTGAATTGCCCTGAAGTAAAAAGATAAGGAATGACTTAAAATGTAAAGGACTATGAAAACACAAAAAATGATAAGATGATTAAGGATTTGTTCAGAATTTATTTTTGATGAGACACTCTTAACACTAAGTTTATCCAGCTAAAGCAAGACATGAGTTTAAGTGGGTTTGACTGAATTATTCAAAATCAATGAAAACCAGTAAGTAGTTTTTTTGTTTGTTTCAATAAAGCCAGAAGAATTTAGAATGAATGCACCGCAAAACAAACAATATCAATTCAAATTACTTGTCTCATCTCTCCATTACTTTAATCTTTGCCTTTGTAATAGACTTTATCTACAAGTTCTTGATATGGGATTGGGTGAAAAGTATTGGTTACTTATTACCTTGATGGTAAATTCAGATGAAATCCATAGAACTGTCCCTAGTAATTTATAATAAATAAGAGCTTTTATGGAGCATTTATATATATATAATTATTTTAATTATAATATTATAATATTTAATTATAATTATTATATTTTATATATATCATTATTTCATTTTAGTCTCCATGTAGATGGGAGATAGCAGCACTGAGAGCACCATTATAAATCAATACAAGAGATAATCTGATTCTTGCTATTGGCGTGAGAAAGTACTGGACCATACTCTCCTAGACCGAAGTACAGGATCTCTACCCAGGAGATGATTTTCTAGTTTCAAGCAGTATCCAAAACAGGAGACGTTCCTTTATAAAAAGATATATGGGAGAATTGCAAATATCCCTTACACACTATAAGGAAAAACAAGTTCTTTCCATTTTTTATTTTCGTGACTTTTAAAACCCTTTGAAATTGAACCAACCTACCATTCCAACAATGTTTCCCTCCATTACTCTATGGATCATGAATTTCATCTTAATACTCTCCTTACAGTTTTACTCAAATAATAGTCTATAAATGGGTTATTTTAATCATAGCTCAGCTTCACAAATACACCCCCATCTGAGTTCTGGGCTATTCATGCCATGACTCAAGGGCAAAACCCAGTGAAAAAGTTCTTTATCTTCCTACCCTCACGATCTCTCCTTCTAAATGCCTGTAACTTGTATTGTCTATATAGTCAATTTGTCACCTATCGTATCTTTTATGTAGCATTCTGATTAGAGATATGATCTGGGCCAAGTTATTTACACTCTCTCTGATTTATTTTCTTTATAACTAAAATGAAACTAACAATAGTATATACTTCAAATGCTGAAATAGAGATGAGATGAGCTAATAAATGTAAAATGTTAAACCAAGGCTGTATGCATAAAAACACACTGCTGAATAAAGAAGAGTTGGTATTATTGTAACATGTTTTTATCTAAAGCATTGTGTTTTTTTAGAATATATTGAGAATACCATATTATTTAACCTACTAACTTGAGTAGGAAAGTGAATTTAAGAGTGAATGTACTATTTAACTTTTTGATTTATGTTAGTACAGGAGTCATTAATATTTATGTATCTGGTAAACAAATAATACACACCAAATATTAAACAAATTTATGTGTTCATGCAACTCTACTGAACACTAAACTTGCAAAAAATATCATTTGGAATACTACGATGATTTAATTACAAATGCACCAATAATTAAATTGAAAGATTTAGATTACACAATTCATCATGAGTGAGAATCAAGTAAATATGATAAATGTTACTGACATCATTTGATTAGCATAATACATTTAGCTGCAAAATATGGAATGGTTTGATGGGAAAAAGTGTGAAAACTCTTAGGAAAAAAAACAAAATTGAGTATATACTGTGCAATGAATTATTTCTGGACATTGCCTTAAAGTGCATTTTTAGTCTTTGAACTCTACAACCATGAAAAATATCACAATCTCCTTGGAATAGTTATACGTAGAATTATTTGACTAATCTTACCAATTACACACAATTATAAACTATTTGAGAGTCCAGGTAGAGTCATTTGTTTATCCATTTATTTAGTATTCATTCATTCATTCATTCATTCATTCATTATTTATTTATTTATTCATTCACTTATTTGTCTCCAAGTGTCCCTAGGATTTCATTGGATATTCAATATACTTTTATTTTATTTTATTTTTTTTATTTTTAGAGAGAGAGTGTGGGAGGGTCAGAGAGAGAGAGAGAAAGAGAGAGAAAAGGAATTCCATAAAGGCGCATCATTGGCAGCAGGGAGCCTGATGCTGGACTAATAAATCTCACAAACCATAAGATCATGACCTTAGCTGTATCAAGAGTTGGACACTTAAACCGACGGAGTCACCCAGGCACCTCAAGTACTCAATATTTTTTTCTCAATGAATGATGAATTCACTCATTCTTTTTCATCTTTTGAAGGTGAGGATAGATTAATTAATCTCTCGGCTCCATCGCTGTATCATCAAAGATGCATATATAAGAAAAACAGCAATTCTTCTATGTCCTTGAATTCTTTCTTAAAATAGTATTTCATATTCCATGGGGAGATTTATATGAGTTTCTCTACTGAAACAAATGGGGGTGGACCTAGTTAAATGTGTGGATTAATACAATTTTTAACTGTAGAAAGAAAGGTTTCATAATCATGATTACTGCCATTAAAATAATGTAAGTCATATGATATTCATTCTTGAGTGCCAAAATCATTCTGGGTAGTTTATTTATTTAGGTTATCTCATTTAGTTCTCACAACTAGTCTCTTATGTTGAAATAGTAACATCCAATTAAAAAATGAGGATACAGTATGAGGGAGAAATTGTCCATGACTTTGTACTGTTGGTGAAAACCAAAATTTTAAACCAAGCTACTATAGAGGCAAAGATTAGGTTCTCTCCCTCCCTCTCTCTCTCTCTCTATCTCTCTCTCTCTCTCTCTCCCCATATATATATATATATATAAGATATATAACAATATCTTATATTGACTATGAATGAGTACTCATTAATAAAGTTTTGCTTAGTATTTGTACTATAGATCTCCATGATTCTCTCTAAATAATTATCAATGTCACCATTCTAGAAAATCAACTTAGGCTTTGGAGCAAATGTTTAGTTGTTTTGTCTTCTGACCTGTGCTTTTATAAATGAAGTAATCATTATTCAATGATAATATACAGAAGAAAGAATTCTTTCTTTAAAAAGTACTAGAGGAGGAGGCGATTCAAAAGGGCAGCATAGAAAGACTTCGAAATCACCTCCTCCCATGAATATACCATATTCATACTACATAAGAACAATTCTCTCTGAAAATGACCTAAAAACTAGCTGAACATCTCCTCTACAACACAGTATCAAAAGACTACAATAAAATGAGTAGCAGAGGCAGAGATGTGGTTTGGTGAAAAACCCACCTACAACATGGTGATCCATAAGCAGAAGTAATCTCACAAAAACAGAGTATGTCCTTGAGTGAGGAATTTGAACTCCATATTAGGCAAGAGGAGCCCCTAAAACACCTGGTTTTGAAAATCCACATCGCTTATATCTAGAAGATCCTGAAGGCTAGATGAAACTGAGCCTACACATTTAAAGGTCTCATATACAATCAGTCATACAGTCAACGTCTCACGCACAGATTCAGGACCCAGAACAAAAGCAGGAGATTCTGAAGCATGAGACCATATGTGAAGGGGACTCACCGGGTAATTGTAAAGTGTCTGCCGAAGGGGAAGAGGACTGTTGGAACTCTCTCCAGGCATGGCATCATTTGCACTGTCCTTCCTTGTAGACAGCGGTGCTGGTAGGTGTAGTTTGTGTACTTTCCCTCTACCCTAAGAGCACCATATTCCCCAGGCCATGACTCTCCTGTGGCCCTGCCCTGCTAAAGTGAGGGACTGGTATACTCCACCCCTGTGCTCCTCCATGGTCCCACACTGACAAACTCCATAGACAGATGCTTCCCTGCAGTCCTGCCTTGTCCAACACAGTGGATAGTCATGCCCTGGGTTGGCATGTCTCCAAATCCCCACCCCACCAAAGCAGGAGGGTTGACATGCCCCGGTCCAGCATTACCCAATGCTCCTATCCAAGCTGACTGGTATGCACAGTCCACATAGGGACTTTCTCTTGAAAAGCTGGCTCTGGTTGCAAGGAGATCTGGGCCTGGTATGATTGAAACAATCAAAGAGACAGTTTTGGACAGGCTACCAGACCCAAGGAACTATAATGACAACTGAATGAAACAAACTCAAATCTTTTTGTGGAAAAAAAAAAAAAAAGCCTTATTATATAAGTATTCTGGAGCTTCAACTTAAAGAGAGGGCTTCAGGTGGGCAATCCAACTAGAGACTATGAAGACACTCTCAGGGAACATAGGCTAGAAAAAGCCATTTTTGTACATTCCTTTAGCAGTGCTACAGCTCACCTGTATCTCTCAGAAAGGAATATCTATCTATCTATCTATCTATCTATCTATCTATCTATCTATCTACCTATCATGTATGTGATATGTATCTATGTATATGTTGTTGGGAATTTGTGTGTGTATATATATATATATATATACACACATAAAACTGCCACCCAGGGGACACCTCTACATTGGCTGTAGAGGAGGCCAGCAGGGTTTACAACTGTGGTCTCATAGGACTGTATATATTTTCATACTTCAAAAGCCAGCCCCCAAGGGTCTGACTTCTAATTAGCCTCAAAGAAGGGGCTGAAGAAGATCACTCACTTTGGAAGACTCAGAGGTCTTGACATACCTCATAACTGGGATTTATCAAGAATAAATCTTGAGGCACCTGGGTGGCTCAGTTGGTTGAGCGTCTGACTTCAGCTCAGGTCATGATCTCACAGTTTGTAAGTTCGAGCCACACATTGGGCTCTGTGCTGACAGCTCAGAGCCTGGAGACTGCTTCAGATTCTGTGTCTCTCTATCTCTTTGTCTCTCCCCCACTTACAATCTGTCTGTCTCTCAAAATAAATAAACATTAAAAAAATTTAAAATAATAAATATGGTTGCTTAGACAATCACAAAGGTGTGAGAGACAATTTAAAACCAAGGTAAGGTTGAACAATAAGGTTCACATACACAAAGCCACTCCTTCTAGATGGGTAGTTGTTTTCTCCAAAATGTAGAAACAGACAAAAATTGAAGTGAAATGAGAAAACAGAGGAATATGTTCTAAATGAAAGGACAAGATAAAACCCTAGAAAAAACTCTAATAAAACAGAAATAAATAAGTTACCTGAAAAAGAGTTCAAAGAGGTCATTAAGATGCTCACTGAGCTGAGAAGAAGTATAGGTGAATATAGAAAGAACTTCAAGGAAGAAAATATGTAAAAAGTATCAAAGTTCAAAGAGATAAATAAAGAATATATTAACCAAACTGAAAATAAGTAAGTAAATACATAAATAGTATAGTAGTGTTTATAATAAATAAACACTACAGGTGTTCAGCAGCAGACCTGATGAAGTGGAAGTGACATACATGACAGAGCAGCCAAAACAACAGCAACAAACAGTAATTTTAAAAAGTGAATAATGACTTAAGGGACCTATGAGACAAAATCAAGTGGAAAAACATTCCTATGATAGAGGTCCCAGAAGGAGGAGAACAATGGAAAGGGACAACAAACCCACTTTAAGAAATAATTATAGAAAACCTCCCTAACCTGGAGGAGGAAACAAACATCCGAATCCAGGAAGCCCAGAAAGTTCCAAATAAGATGAACCCTAAGAGAACTACACTAAGACACACTGTAATTGAAATTTCAAGATTTAAAAATAAAGGGAGATCCCTACAAGAAATAAAGAAACACAACTTATGTACAAGAGAAACTCCATACGACTAATAGCAATTTTTTCTGCAGAAATTCTGCAGGCCAAAAAGAAATAGCAGGATGTATTCAAAGCGCTAAAAGCAAAAGTTTGCAGGTGACAATACTCTACCCAGCAAAGTTAACATTCAGAATTAAAGGAAAAATAAAGAGTTTTCCAAAAATGCAAAAACTAAACAAATATACTACCACTAAACTGGCCTTACAAAAAATATATTGTAAGACTCCTCTAAGCTAGAAAAGAAGGAACTAATTAGTAACAAAGAACATGAAAATAGAAATCTCACTTGAAATGGTAAATAAACAGTAAAGGTAATGAACTAATCACCTGTCAAGCTAGCATCAAGGTTAAAAGACAAAAGTAATAAAAATATATATGATAGCAATTAGTTAAAGGATACACAAAATAAAAAAGATGTAAAATGTGACATTAAAAACATAAAAAGGTGGGAGAGGGTGAGTAAAACTGTAGAGTTTCAAAATGTGTTCAATCTTAACATGCTATCGACTTAAAATATACTGATCATGGTTATTATGATTACCACAAAGCAAAAATCTAAAGTAGAAACACAAAAGATAATGAGACGGTATCTAAACATAACATCTTAGAAAGATATTAAACTGTAACAAAAAAGAGCAATACTAGAAGAAAGGAACAAGAAAGAACTACAAAACTGCCAGAAAACAGTTAACAAAGTGGCAGTAAGTATTTACCTATTTATATTACTTAAAATAAACTGGACTAAATTTTACTATTGAAAGACATAGAATATACAAACTACGAAAACAAAAACAGAAATAAACATAAATTTTAAAGATTAATATATAAAATCTATTTTAAAAACTCACATAACCCAATAACATCATCGACAACAACAAAAGCAACCAATACAATTAAAAATAGGCAGATGATCTGACATAGAAATAGCCAATGTTAGCCTACTTCTGGCCCCAGAAGGTTTTTTTCCAACATTTACCCCAAATCACCACCCCCTACCTGCTGATTGCACCATTACACCACAAAATGTCTCAATGAGAAAAACCCTGTGAGGAACAACCCCTATCCAATCAAGAGAATCCAGCACCCCAAGAGGAAACATCACTAGCCAGTCACAAAGATCCAACTCAGCTAAACACCATATTTGGTGCCAACCCCAGCTGGAAACCAACCCGGAACTGCCACAACTTAAAAGACCTGCCCTCGCCTTTCCCGGGCACGACTTCCCTGACTCCCCCACCTTCGAGTCAGGGAACCTCGCCCGGGAACTTTGGTCCCCCCAATAAAATCTCTTGCTGTTCCCCTCACTTGATCTTCATCTCCTCTCTCTCTCTCTCTCTCTCTCCATTTCCGTGCCATTCTAAATTCTAACAGTCAGCAGACCCATGAAAAGATGTTCCATATCACTAATTATCAGGGAAATGCAAATCACAACTACAATGCTACATTACCTCACATTTGTCAGAATGACTATTATCAAAAAGACAAGAAATAACAAGTGTCGCTAAGGATGTAGAGAAAAGAGAAAGCCCATGCACAGTTGTCGGGAAACTAAACTTGTACAGCTACTATGAGAAACAGTATTTAGGTTCCTCAGGAAACTAAAAATATAGCTCCCTGTAATTCAAAAGTTCCACTTCTGGGCATTTATCTGAAGAACAAAAAACGAAAACAGAAAAGCTATTTTGAAAGGGTATTTTCTTCCCTAAGTTCACTGCAGCATTGGTCTCAATGGCCAAGATATAGAAAGAGCCAAAGTATCAAATGATAGATGAATAGATAAAGAAGACATGATATACAATCAGCTATAAAAAAAAGAATAAAATTTTAATGTTTATGAAAACATGGATGAACCATGAGGGTAATATGCTAGGTGAAATTAAGACAAATACTGTATGATTTCACTCATATGAGGAATCTAAAACCAAAGCAAATGAACATACAAAAAAAAAAAAAAAAAAAAAAAACTCATAGAGAACAGATTGGTGGTTGCCAGAAAGAGGTTTGGGGGGTTATAAACTGGCTGAAAAGTTATAAACTTCAAGTCATAAAAAAAGTAAGTCATGGGAATATAATTTCCAGTGTGGTGACTATAGTCATTAATATTGTATATTATGTAACTTTACATGGTTACAGGGGGAAATCAATTATGGTGATCATTTCCCAGCATATACAAATACTGAATCGTGTTGATGTATACCTGAAACCACTATAATGTTACTTGTAAATTATACCTTGAGAAAAAAATTTAAAAAATATAATAAATAGGTAGAACTTACCAAACTCCACACCTGAATAACAAATAATCCAGTGAAGAAATGGGTGGAAGATATGAATAGACACTTCTCCAAAGATGACATCCAGATGGCCAACAGACACATGAAACGATGCTCAGTGTCACTCATCATCAGGGAAATACAAATCAAAACCACACTAAGATACCACCTCACACTGGTTAGAGTGGCTAAAATGAATAAATCAGAAAACTATAGATGCTGGCGAGGATGTGGAGAAACAGGCACCCTCCTACACTGTTGGTGGGAATGCAAACTAGTGCAGCCACTCTAGAAAACGGTGTGCAGTTTCCTCAAAAATATGCAAATATAACTACCCTATGACCCAGCAATAGCCCTGCTAGGAATCTACCCAAGAGACATGGGAGTGTTGATGCATGGGGGCACATTTACCCCAATGTTCACAGCAACACTTTTGACAAGAGTCAAATCATGGAAAGAGACTAAGTGTCCATCAACTGACAAATGGATAAAGAAGATATGTATATATATATATATACACACACAATGGAATATTACGCAGCAATGAGGAAAAATGAAATCTGGCCATGCATAGCAACATGGATGGACCTGGAGGGTATTATGCTAAGTGAAATAAGTCAGGCAGAGAAAGATAGATACCATATGTTTCCACACATAGGTGGATTTTGAGCGACTTAGCAGAGAACCACTGGGGAGGGGAAGAGTGGAAAGGAAAAAAAAAAAAAAACACAGAGAGGAAGGGAGACAAAACATAAGAGACTCTCAAAGACTAAGAACAAACTGAGGGGTGAAGGGAGTGCGGGAGGAGGGAGAGTGGGTGATGGGCACAGAGGAGGGCACTTGTTGGGATGAGCACTGGGTGTCGTATGAAAACTAATTTGACAATAAATTATTAAAAAAAAGAAAAATAAATAAATAAATATACCTCAAACTCTTAAAAAAATAAATAGGTAGAAATGGAAGGAATTCTATCTTTGAGTCAAATACATACATTGATCTCTTTTGTGAGTATCTTTATCAACTTCTGATTTTAATAAGAGTTCAACACAATGAATAAAATTATAGATTTTTCTCCCACAAAAGCATACTCATCTTTTTTTAATGTATTTTGTCTTATTTAAAGTGTGATTTCTTTCCTTTAATTCCCTTCTCCTGCCCAAACTTACATGAGTGGTTTGAACATGCCTGAGAGAATATTTTTTCATCCCTTACAGCCAAGTCCTGATCATTTGTGTCATTCTCTGAACATTCTATAAGAGCCTAATCTGTACTTGTTTAGCTTTGAAAACAATGTAGAAGCAGAAATATATTTTACGGTTCAGTTAAACCATAGCCTCCATCCAATTCTTTTTTGAAATGAAGACTTGACTGATACGCCTAAAATCTGAGTCAATTCACAGCAGGACCCATGTCTCTGTTTCCTATTCTGGGATTCTTTGTACCATATTCTGCTTATGAGATTCTAGAAGTATCTTTCTGTGGAGTAATAGACAACTGTTCAAGAGTTTTGAATGATCGCTTAAGCTGTTATGGACATCCTGAGTAGTATTAAATTATACATTGATTCATGATATTATCTTGGGCATTTAAATAAAAAAATAAGGTTTATTCACTTTTGAGAGACAGAGAGTGCAAGAGGGGGAGGGGCAAAGAGAGAAGGAGATACAGAATCTGAAGCAGGTCCCAGGCTCTGAGCTGTCAGCACAGAGCCCGACACAGGGCGTGAACTCATGAACCGTAAAATCATGATCTGAGCCGAAATCAGACACTCAACCGACTGAGTCACCCAGGTGCCCCACGTATTTAAATTTTTGTTATTAAAGATATTATTGGTATAATTTCCCACAGTAATATGGTTTTGTTAACCAATATACACATACATTTACTTTACAAATTTATTCAACTTACTTTATGGTTTCTAGTATATGTGATATCTAACATGTGAAGGCAATGAACAATAAACAGTTTAACATATTTTCATTTTCTAAAGCTGTTTTTCTTATATAATAATTACCTACATGTGATTTGTCAGCAAGTGAATATATAGATTTATAAATCAATTTCCTTTCATTTAATATTCAATAATGTCATCTATTTATCTAAGAGTTGTAACTAATTCAAGAAAATAAAACTATGTAATTAGAGATTATATTTTTCTACACTTTTTTGACTTTCCTCCAAGTGTAACAGCAATTTCTAGACTTGACATATGCTAAATATTACCAGGGTTATGACACATTCTGTAATGGACAAACATTAAAGTGAGTATCAATGATTTCTACATCCTTTTGTTCATGTTTTGCATAATACCCTCCCGTTGAGTGTGGGTAGAAACTGTGACTTGCTTCTAACCAACAGAATGCAGTAAAGGTGATGGGATGTCATTCCCATGATCATGTTAAAAGTTACAAAAGATTGCATTTACTAGTTTCTTTCACACTCTGTTTCTCTGTTGCTGCTTTTTTTTTTTTTTTTTTACATTTATTCCTTTTTAAGAGTCAGAGCATGAGTAGGGGAGGGGCAGAGAGAGAGAGTGAGACACAGACCCTGAAGCAAGCTCCAGGCTCCAAGCTGTCACCAGAGAGCCTGCTGTAGGGCTTGAACCCATGAACCATGAGATCATGACCTGAATCGAAGTCGGATGCTCAACAACTGAGACACCCAGCCACCCCTGTTGCTACTTTCAAATAACCAAGATGCTTTCAATCCTGCAACCAAAAGGAAATAAATTCTTCCAGCAGTTTGAAAGAGCTTGGAAGTGGACCCTTCCCCAGTCAGTCCTCCTGAGGAGAACCTAACTTGGTCTACACCTTGACTGCAGACTTATAAAAGCCTTACTTATGCCATGCCTGTACTCATGACCCACAGAAACTATGAGATAATAAATGTGTGTTGTTTTGACCCACTGTGTTTGAGGTTATTTATTACATAGCATAAAAATTTATTCTTAAATTTCCTGTTTCCTCGCATTCATTCTACAGCTATCATGAAAACCTTTTTGGAGTTGGAAATTTCTAAAGTATTTATGCCTCTTAATTACTACTGAACATCTTAGGTTATTATTTGAGAACCAATGTTGGTTGTGTATAAAGATTACTGAAGGAATTACAAATTCTCCAGTAACTGCTCACGAGTAAGCAGAATAATTGGAGATAACACTTTAAGGGATCTAGATTTTATGACTTTGTTTCTTTAGTCTAGAAGAAAGCTTTCCTTCTACTACAACTTAATTGTGACAATTTTTCAGTGCCTATAATTACTTCATTATGGCAATAGCTCTTAATGATATCTATAACATCATGACAGATACTCATATAGTGCATGGTGGACTTATATAGCAGTAAAATTACTCCATTACAATAATTATTCTAAGAGAGAGAGAAAATAGTATACTCCATTACTACATAACAAATTAAATCTTACTTCATTAGGTATGTAGGAGAAAATAAAAGGAAAAGTAAATTAATATTTAACAAGCAACAGTTTTATGTCCAGCATTGTGTTGGGCCTTTACATATTCAAGCTAATATGGTAGCCTTGAACCAATGATGGTAAAAAAGAGGCAAAAGACTTCTGTCTTCATGTTTGACATTAAATAGTTAGAAGTCACCACTTCTAGTCTTACAACAAGGAAAAAGTTGAATGAACTGAAATCAATGACTTTTTTTGAAACCATTAGAGAGCAGAAGGCACCAAGCAAATGATCACCCTAAAACCTAGAACAGCAGGTGAATCCAGGATGTCACAGGCAAGATCTTACCTGGAGCAGATCTGCCAGAGCAATAACCTTAAATGGTTATTTTCAGAAACTACTGCAGGCTCAATATCAAATTACCTAAGAGTGAGAATTCAGGGAGCCACAATTTAAGGGCATCCCCACAAATTCATGGGTCTATCTCAAATAATCCCAATGATTCTCATAGCAAAGAGTGAAGAGAAAAAGGTTTTGGGGCTCTGGCAGATGCAAAAGATAAGTAACCAATTGGAAATATACTCAGAGCATTCTATATAACAAGGCTGAATCTTTACTGGAAAAGAATTTACCGACTGTTGTCTGAGGTAGGGGAATGGAATTTCCCCAAATATAGGCTTCACTGTCCTTTCACCTAAGCGGGGGGGGGGGGGGGGGGGGGGGGGGGGGGGAACACCTAAGAAACACTTGCGAAGGTCACACACAGGCAAGGAATGTAGGCTCATTAAAAGACTGAGATTTAATCCTAAGATTATAAAATGCATCCCTTCCTCCATTCGTTATCACCACAACAAAAGAGGTCCAAATCAATAACAGTGGATTACAGCTGAGAGATCTGCAAGGCAGTGACTCTATGGATGAGTTCTTACGGAAGCCCAGACACAACCCAGAGAAACAAAATTCAAAAATAATACAGGAACTTGAAGCATCCATAACCTGTAACTACAGCAAACATTAAACACCACCCAACTTCTAGTCAGATTAACCTAAAGCATCACACAGAAGACCTATTTATATCAGTTCCATAATGTATCCTATTATGATACATTATGTTAGGCTTTCACCAAAAATAATGAGTTATGCTAAAAGACAAAAAACAAAACAAAACAAACAACCACAAAAAACATTGAAAATACAAAGTACTTATCAGAACCAGAGTCAGAAATGACATGTATGTTGAAATTTTCAGAAAAGTAGTTTAAAATAATTATGATTACTATATTAAGGGCTCTAATGGAAAAAGTAGAGAGCATATGAAAAGAGATGTGTAATAAAAGCAGAGATATGAAAACTCTAGTATCAAAAGTTCATGTAAAAGTCAAAAACACTACAACAAAAATCAAGAATCTTTTGATAGGCTCATCAGTACCACTGGACAGGACAGGGGAAAGAATAAATGACTTTAAAATAAGTCAATAGAAACATTTCTACTGAAATGCAAAATGAAAAAAACAAAAA
Source organism: Paguma larvata (assembly GCA_030068075.1). Lineage (NCBI taxonomy): Eukaryota > Metazoa > Chordata > Mammalia > Carnivora > Viverridae > Paguma > Paguma larvata. The sequence goes on along the minus strand of CM057826.1, from coordinate 53,070,427 downwards.
TAATGACAGCCTAAAAAGAAACATGGAAGACAATTTAAAAAGCTGTAAGGTACATGTAATTAGATAGCAGAAGAAGAGAGAGGGGATAGAGAAGAAGATATATTTTAAGAAATACTCACTAAAAAGTTTCCAAAATTATTAACAGATAGCAAAACACAGATCTGGGAAGATCAAAGAACCAAATGAGACAATGATCAAAACTTCTATACCTGGGCATATCATACTCAAACTGCACAGAATTAAAGACTAAAATGAAGGGCGCCTGGGTAGCTCAGTTAGTCGAGTATCTGACTTCAGCTCAGGCCATGATCTCACGGGTTCGTGGGTTCAAGCCCCACATCAGGCTCTGCGCTGACAGCAGCCTGGAGCCTGCTTCAGATTCTGTGTCTCCGTCTCTCTCTGCCTCTCCCCAGCTTGTGCTTTGTCTCACTCTCTCTCAAAAATAAATAAACATTAGAAAAAAAAAGATTAAAATGAAATCTGATAAGAGGCTACAAGTAAAAACAATTTAACTACGGAGAAAAAGTGACAAGAAATACATAGACTTGTTGTCGTAAACCATACAGCAAAAAGAGAGTAGAGGGAAATATGTAAGTAATGAAAGAAAATAACCAAAAACCTAAAATTCTATAATCTTTTAAAAGTTAAGGAGATAAAAGCCTTTCTCAAACAATAATAATAAAATTCACTGACAACACAACTACCCTATATGAAATGTTTAACCAAGTTCTGAGGACGAAGGAATTTCATATAAGTCTAAAACTTGGATTTACACAGAACGGAATAGCACCAAAGAAAAAATAATTGAAGGAAAAAAATACATATTTTTAAATTCCTGTATTCTTTTTTTAACATGTATGAGTTATTTTATCAAGGTAAGAAGCATAGAAGTATCACTTGCAAGTGTTCAACAATCATTATTTAATGCAACTAAAAGGAGTGCATTCTACTTTTTTTTTCTAAAAAATAAAAATAGTTTACAATTCATTTCTTGGCAACTGGTAATCATTAAATTAGCAATGGTTATTTTCAAAAGTTATCATACTAGTTGTGTTGTCATTTCTTAAGGATGATCAGACACCTAAGTCACAGACATTTCCCAAATAAGATACATCATATAAATCAGACTTGGTTCATCACAAGCATTGATAAAACCAGACCTAGGGAACGAATTAGGTTTGGAGACATATGCATGGTCTTAATAGAGTGAATGTTTAGCCCACCCTGATTATTATAAAATCAGAACAGCAAGAATATTTGCAGCAAATTTTCCTATTCTTAATTGATCCCAAAAGAAAATGGTTTGTTGAAAGTAATAATACTAATAATATATTTAATGATTATAGTATAGGGATAAGTGAAATGAATTACATCAAGGCTAAAAGGGATGGAAGAAACTCTTATTTCAAGGGAAATCACTAATTTTTTTAAGGAAACCAAACTGATATGCAAATATAGGAGATAAAATGGAACCATATAAAATGCTCAGTTAGAACCTGAGAAAGGATAAAGCAGAGGCAGGAAACAAAAGACCATTATGACAAAAAGAAAACAGTTACAAAAAGGTAGATATTAAATCCAAATACATCATGAATCACTTTAAATATGAATGGTTCACATATTAATTAAACATAGAGATTATCAGAGTGAGCTATTGAGCCACAAATGATATGGATGAACATTAAATGCTTATTACTAAGTGAAATAAGCCAGCTGAAAAGGGCTATGAACCATATGATTCCAATCATATATGTGACCTTATGGGAAAGACAAGACTACAGAGACAGTATAATGACCAATGGCTAACATAGGATGGGACAAGAGAAGAGGGTTGAACAAGTGAAATACAGGGAATTATTTTAAGGTAGTGAAACTGTTCTGTATGAGATGAAGATGGTGCATATATGACTATATATTAGTCAAAACCCATTGAACTTTACAGTAGCACAAAGGATGATCCTTAATATACGCAACATTTAAAAATTGTTTAGGATATCAAGGGTTCCCAAGAAGATAATGCAGACTAACAAAAGAATCGAACTCCTAAAATTGTATAAATAACATCACTTGAAGTGGTGGGGGGAAAGATGCTGACCTAAGTAACTTAGAAGTAAGAAAAGCCTATAAAACACAGTTAAAAAAAAAAAAGAAAAGAAAAGGACATAAGTCCTGTAGTCTAGTTGATAATATTGTTTCTAGTAGTGGTATAGTTCTACAACTCTGATAGTCCTATGTGTGCACACTGGAAAGGAACAATTAGGTAAGTCGATAGCAGATGGTATGAGTCAGGTTTCTTACTAATGGATGCGAATTTACAAATAAGCAAGAGGACAACAACAGAAAGATTCATGTGGTAACAGATTAGAGTTGGAGACATCCATATGAACTCATGTTTAGCTTAATATAGATAGAGTGGTATACAGAGAAATATTTATACACATATGTACATACACCAGTTACTATACACACATGTATATTCTGTTGCTCTGTCAGCTGAGAGTGCATAGATGTATGACACTCCAGTAGCAATGAATACACCTACTGTCTAAGTCTTGGTTTAAATTACCTCTCATTGTTTGACAAAGGGAACCAGGGATCTTTAAAGAAATGGTCAATTATAGCCAATGGCTAATATAGCAGAAAATTTGCAGTATCTTACAATGAAAGGAAAAAAAGGTCACAATGTTGGGGGGTATGTCATAGAACACAGGAACGAAATGTAAGAGTTCTCAGTGGCCAAGATGAAAACATTTGTGTAAACAAACGCCCAAAGTATTATATAAATATTCATGGGTTCATACTGATATAATAAATCATTACAAAATAAATAAGTGAGAGAGAAGACATTAACTACCTCATTGCAAATAACTGATTTAGATACTCTAAGGAGGCAGAATATATTTCTTCAAATCGTAATGTTGGATTTTCACAGTAACTTCTTTCTAAAGAGTATTTAATACAGAAAGGGAAGGGAAGACTAATTTTATAGTAGAGAAATCCAACAAATAAAACCAGATGAGTAAGTTATTTAGGGCTAATATAAATAGTAATAAATTATATTAGTAATATGCATTCTTAATGGAATATAATGAAAATGGCACTTTACCTCTGTGATCATCCTACCAAAAATTCATGACCCCAGTTTAATCATGAAAATAACATCAAGAAAATCCCAATGAAGAATATTCTATAAAATATCTCTGCAGTACTCCTCAAAACCATCAACTTGATCAAAAAACCAGGAAATCTGATAAATTGTCATAGACAACAGGAGTCTAAGAAAATATGACGGCTAAAGGCAATGTGGTATCCTGAATGAGATCTTGGACAGAAATAAGCCAAAATTAAGGAAATGTGAAAAATCTTCAGTTAACAATAATGTATCAATATTGATCAGTTAATTGTAATAAAAGTACTATATTAATATAAGAAGTCAATATAGGAGAAAATGACTTCAAAGTATGAGAATTCTGTACTATCTTCATAAGGTACTATCAGTCTAAAACTATCCTAAAGGAAAAAAATCTTAATGAGAAAAAAAGGTCAAAATATGGTGTTCTTCCATGAATTTCAACATAAGTAAATACACTTGCCATTTTAAGGATATAAGATGAACTCAATATAGCATCATTGTTAAATAATTACTTTTGGTAATCAACAAAGGTGGGTTTGAATCCTTGCTCTAATTCTGAAAAGATGAATTATGTGTAATGCTTATAAATATTAGGTGTATGCGACACTAATAAAATCACAGCACTTACATGAGTGACTCAGAAGAATTATGACTGAAACCCTGAAGGGAAGAAATGCTTTCCCACACAAGGTTAGATTACTTAATTTGAAGTTACAAACACATCCAAATAGAGGCCAGTAGTGTGAATACCATTGAGCGTGTATGTTTGCATATGTGTGATTGTATTTGTACAAATCTGTGGTTGAAAGCAATGGAAGCCTAGAAATGGAGCAGAGAGCATCTGGTTTCAACAGTGTTTTCAGTCTAGTTCTGCGAAGAGGATGATCTGAATGAGAACTAGTATCTGTACTGTGGTAACAAGTAGAGTCGGATTCATGAAGCTGTGTTAGTCACATGAGAGACACTAAAATCATCTATTTGATTACTCTTGTGCTGTAACATGTTAAGCAGTTTAACATCTGACTACATTTAGGATTTCCATGTACATTTATACAAAGACAGTGCGTTGACCAGGAAAAAAAATTGAAATATCTTCACATCTTTATTCTAAAAATCTCTCCTTAAATGTATAATTAGATGTCTGATTGGTATGCATCTATTCTGAGTTCATTTAACTTGCATCATCCTTGGACTTGATCAACATATGACGTCCCAGGCTTTTCCAAATAATAGACAACATTTTTGCATATATTTTTCTTCCAACTGCAACTCCCTTCTTCAATCACTCAAATTAAACATGTTTTAATTCATTTGGATCTGAGATTAAACTATTTATACTGTAAATTTAAACATTAGTATGAGTTACTCATTAAATCAGTATAATATTAGTAAGTGGAAATATTAATATCAGTGTTATTTCATTTATAATAGTCACACCATGTCATGTGACCAATTTCCCGATTTACTCAAAAATATAAACATAAAATCATAAACAAATAAAGATTCAAATGCATTTGAGAAAGATAAGTGGCATGATGTTTTAGAGGCACTCTCTAATGTATTTTCTAGGCTCTCAGTCCATTGTTTTCAGTTTAAATACACAGAATGCAAAGTGTTCAGTGGCATTTAGTTTCATGATGATTTTAATGGGAAGGAGGAAGGCTAGACAAAAACATTTAATGCGTGATTCTCCCAAGGAGTCTAACGCAATAGTTATGACACAGGTTTTGAAGCCAGATGGATGTGAAACGGAACTCCAACAATCCTTACTGTTTGCCGATATTAAGGAAGTTTTTTTATTTTCTCAAGGCCTCTTTTTGTTTCTTATTAGGTAGTGAGAATAATTCTATTTACTTTTATAATGATAGTTTATCATACAAATAGTTCTCTGTAACTTTTAATAATCATTGTAATTTATTTTGTTAGTATGATCATTAGGATGATAGTTATTATTTTACTGTGCTACAAACACAAAATCTGTTTTACTGATTGGGTGGGGGAAGAAACTCTAATAAAATATCAAACTAATAAATAGTATTAATGTCATCCAATCAGACTGTGACCCAATACCCGAATAATAATAATAATAATAATAATAATAAGAAGAAGAAGAAGAAGAAGAAGAAGAAGAAATTTAAAAAGTCAATTCCCTTTCTCTTTCTTAATATATACACCAAAAATGCTGTGAAGGATTGTAAATATATATATTTTTTTTCTTTAAGTATAAAGAATAATTTAAATCATCATAATGAAATGGACATAATATTTCATACAAAAATCCAAAAGGTTTGGCTATAAAGATGGTCCTGTAATAACTACAAAGATTAACAATATTTTCACTGTGTCAAAATGACTTTTAGTATACTGTACAGAAAGGGGTCAAACAAGAGTTCCAACATATCCACAATCTGTGTGTAGTTCACTGTGTGCCAGATGACTGGTTCTGGCCCATGGATAATGAATAGAAATGACGTGCTACCTTGAGACTGTGGAATTGGACATCCTTCCCATCTTTCCTTTTTTACCTGCCTCGACGACACTGACACTATGTTTTCCACAATGAAAACTGGATTTTCTGGAATCTGAATTTTCTGAGATACAGTTTAACATACAGTATATTTCTTAAGTAATGCCTTTGGGATCAAAAATACCTACAGAAAGGAGAGGAAGGAAGCTGGATTGGTCACAGGAACAAATTTAAGCTGAGATGCTGGCACCTGACTTGCCCTTTCGGGAAGCTAGAAAAATTAAAAAAGAAAGAAAAAGAAAAAGAAAAAAAAAAAGGCCTATTTAACGTTGAATATTCTATCAAAGCAGTCATGCTTTCATATACCTGCTTTAATCAGTCCTTAGATGCAATAAGTTGTTCTCTGAGGAAGGATATGGCCAGTATATCATCATGTCCACCACATTCCAAAAAGGCACAATTATAAAATGGAGAAAGCCTGCCAAAAGCAGCATTCAACTGTGACATTAAGATTAAGCCACTGAGTTTCACGGCTTGTCTATTGCTTTGCTAGTATTAGTTTTCCTAATACAAGAATATATTAGAATGTATTTACCTTCTAAACGATATCTTCTAAATAAATTCTAATATGTACTGTACTATTTTAAAACCAAGTCGGTTTTATTTAGATCTAAACTTGTATAGGCATATTAAAGAAACATTGTTAGGGGAAAAAAAGAAAACCTGTTAGCATCTAATTTCATCATACTTAAAATACAACCTGTACAACCGAAACCTTTCATAGAGATGTATTTTCCCAGATTAGATCTTTCATTGGTTTGTCAAGAGAAATTTGCTGCTTAAAAGAAAATTAATTAAAAAAATTATCATTTAATGACCAATAGACGTTCATTTTGGCTATATGAGTAGTAATGCAGCTTCAAGTTTAAACAATATAAGGTTAAAAGACTAAGAACTTCTATCCATTTTAAGAATAGCTGAAATAAATATTGAAATGTAAATCCAATCCAACCCAGTGTTGTTATGTGATTTCTAATTTGCAGTAGTCAGAGGCTGGTCTCAGAGAGTTAAACGCTAAGCAAATGTACTCTGAGATGATTTTAAGATCAAATGGCCACATAGCCAGGATGTGCACTTTGAATAACATTTCCTCAATGATGAGAAAAGAAATGTTGGGTGCAATGACTTTTAAACAATGGCCGAATAAGGTTACAATAAAATAAATCAGAGAAGTGAGATGGTTTAATGGCTTTTTAATGAGCCTAATGTTTTCCGTTTTAATGAGCCCTCTTACATCAGCTTTAATTATTTTATGAGAATGAGAAATGATTGAGAAATGGCTTGCATTAATTCAATTTTGTGTTCAGTCTTCCCACAAGCCATTATGGCATAGTGGCTAATGGGAGTCAACTTGGATAAGTGGGAACTTGTATAGTAGGACAAGTCTCGGCTAAATTTAGTTAGACACTTGATATGTTAACTGGTGATAAGGTTATATTTCCTCATTTTGCAAAGAGTGCACACCAAATGTCCACAAAGTATTTTAACACGATAGCACAAGCAAAAATTAATTAGGGCAGTTTAAATGAAGTATAATTTGTCCTAATTAACTCAACAAAATTGTGTTAAAAATCTTCCAGCTTTTTATTAGTGACATGTTGATTTTAGAAATGCACAAAAATAACTGAATTTTGAAATACAAATCTTTGACATAATCTATGCTTAAAACCATGTTAACCTTTTATAATATAATATATATAAGGACACAGTTTTCCTACTACCTAAAAGTAATATTAAACAAATTCTTTAGCTATGAACCAAATAAGACATGTCATATCCCAAATCTATGTCAAACTGTCACGAAAAACAGATAATGATAAACAAAATATAAAATAAAATTTAAAAAATGATGCTGTTCTCTGACATATTAATCAATGTATTTTGCAATGAGTAACAAAAACCGACTCTTAACTAACGCTAAAAAAACAAAACATTAAAGAAAACACACACACACACAATGCAACAAAAAACTATATGGTTCATTAAATTGATAGGAAAATTCAAGAACTAGGCTAAAAAGCGTGAGTAGGAACAAAATGGTTACACAGCAAATACAATCCATATACCATTCATATACAATCCATATCAGTCCAACGAGGACACCCCAAGCAACGTAAGTTAGACCGTCAGCAGTTCTTCAACAGTAACTGGTGCCAGGCACCACTGCTAGAACCACAAATATGACAAGCCCTAGGAACTGCAGGTGCTGTTCTTGGAGCTATTCTCACAGCCTGAATAAAGTCTCTGCTTTACTATCTCAATACAAAATCTTTACCAGCTGTAAAATTGGCCAAAATTCATTCTGAAGCCTGTTTCCTAGCTGAAAAAGAACTATAAAAAATGGGTATGTTACATTTTAGCCTGCTTCATGGGAGGTGCATTTTCCTCCCACCAAAGTTCTCAAAGTAGAGAATACCCCAAAGGTAGCCAAAGAGTTTTTGAAGTTTGAAAAGAAAAATACAGCTAGCTATAAATTGTATATAAAATTAAAGAGAGATATAGACAGTAAAAGAGTAAGAGTTAATAATTTTAAGAAGCAAGCCAGCAGCAGTTCTAGTTCACTCTGGGAAAATGCAACTTTATCAGTTCAATTCAAATGGAGTATACCAGAACCTCTATGTGATAGGTGTCATATTTAGATCTCTGTAGGAATGTACAATGGAAGGAAAAGAGAACAGGGCTAAGAAACTAACATTTTCTAAAGTCACCAAGGTGCTAAATATTTAGCTAATCTTTTTCAATAGGAGCTGGGCTTCAAGGATTTAATGATCTTGTAGGGAGAAAAGATAAGCAAGTTAATAAAGAATAAACTATATATGTAATATGTTCTAAACCCTCCTAAACATTAAAAAAAGAAAACAAGAAAGAAAATAAAAAGAGGAAAGATTATCCAAGGCATGGGATATTATATTCATCTGGGAACACATTAGAAAAGTTTCCTCTGGAGATGCCTGGGTGGCTCAGTTGGTTAAGCGTCCAACTTCATTCAGCTCAGGTCATAAACTCGCATTTCTTGAGTTCAAAACCCTTGTTGGACTCTGTGTTGACAGCTCAGAACCTGGAGTCTGCTTTGGATTCTGTTTCTCCCACTCTCTTTGCCTCTCCTGTGCTCGAACTCTGTCTCTCTCTCTCTCTCTCTCTCTCTCTCTCTCAAAAATAAAGATTAAAAATTTTTAAAAAAAGTTTCCTCTGGCCAATAATAAAATGTGACAGAAAATAAAGATATTAATATTATAACAAGATATAAAATTTACTTCTTTTAATAGGAAGTTTTAAAATACCAATAACATGACTCCTTATAATAAAAAAAAACATAACACTTCCTCTAATAGGGCACTTTGTCATAATTTTATTTTTTCCAAATGTTCCTATGTATATATACCTATCTTAATATATGTACAATAATGCTTATCCTAGCCTAGAAGGATACACAGGCCTTTAGACAACACAGGTTTGAATTGTATGGGTCCACTTATTTGCAAATGTTTTACAATACAGTAAATACTGTAAAATGCATTTTCTCTTCCAATTTTTTTAATAACATTTTCCTTAGCTTACTATAGTTTTAAAAATACAGTATAAAATACCAGGACACATAATATGTACTAACTGACTGTTAGTGGTAAAGCTTCGGGTCAACAGTAGGCTCTTAGTGGTTAAGTTTGGAGGGAGTTAAAAGTTATATGCAGAGTTTTGACTGAGTCGTGGGTCAGTACCCCCCCAATCCCTGTGTGTTCAAGTGTCAATTGTACGTGGAACTGCAACAACATAAGATAAGGGAGGAAAAAGGAAGATAAAAAAGGAAGGAAGGAAAAAACTCCAACAACATATTGAAGACAAAATATCTAAATATGTCACTAAATAATGAAACCGCAAGAGACGAAAGAAGACAGTAGAGAATATACTATACTGGGATTAAAGTGATTGTTCTCCAGGTGGAGAACAAGTATCACCCCAGAATCCACCAGATGAGACGTGCCCTTCCATTCATCTCAAAAACATTCCCGAATCTTCGTTATTATTTTTGATAGTCAACTTCCTAAGGCAGATCACAAAACCTGCCTCTTATAACATCAAGGAAATTGACCCTAAAGTATTGTATGCTCTTACTTTTCCTCTAATCTTCCAAGAATTCCTTTCTATATTCAACCTTATTTTTCCCTGATGTTTTTAATCCCATTCCCTCCTGCTTTCCCTGGGATTTATGACTCTGTGCCCGCTTCCCTTGCTTCCTTCCTTTTGTCCATAAAAAAACGTAAGTGTTCACATTCTCCACTCACTTTCCACACTTCACTGCCTCCAGTTGATACAAAATCTTTCTCCTGTCCAAGCAATTTAAAACTCTTGAAAGAATCATTTTAACCATTTCTATTCCTGTTTCCTCCTCAATTCTTAAAATCTGACTTCTGCTACGAAAAGATTTTTCAAGTGTTTTCATTTAATCCCCTAATGAGCTCCCAAATGTCGACTTTAGTAGCAACTGTTTAATATTCCTCTGATTGAGGTTATTTGCTAAATTTTGCCATTGTCAATCACTCCCTTCTTCCTGAAATCTCTAGTTGCTTGGTTACTATCATGTTGAACTGTTGTGGATTTCCTCATACAGACCCCAATCTGTTTTATGCCTTCCCTGGCTCCTCCGCAGATCCCTTTTCTGTCCAACATGACCTATTAAAATTTTGTAATGCTCATGATTTTGTATTCCACATTATGCTTCTGACTCAAGATTCTCTTCCTGAATGATCCTTATATGGTTCCATATGTTCAACTATGTCCTTTATGCTGATAGTGACTTACTTATTAGCTTTAGTCCCAACCTTTCCCTTGAACTTCTTACATATATTCAATAACAGCTGCACATCTGTTTTTAATTGTTACAGAGATAACTCAATACCAAAGGCAGAACTCCCCATCTCCATGCTATATCTCCCCTCTCTTGTATGCAGTGCCACCAACGAGTATCCCATTATAAGTTATTTCTCTTTGTCCCACGTTCAGTTCAGCCACTAAGTCCTACTGAGTTATCTATTTTCTCTTCTCCACACCTACTACCTTTGTTTCAATTCACTCCCTTATTACTTGTCACTTCTTCTATGAAAAGACTTCTAAAAATAACATCATGGAGTTTCATATACAGTTAAGCCTACCACTATGTACAGACAATAGAACAGATGGAGCATACTAAGTATAAAATATAAATTGTTTTGTTGGGTAAAGATTGTTTTATATAAGCTTAATTTTTATAAATTTCTGATCTTATATTCATATATTAAAAAAGACTAGCATTTATTTTTAAAATCTGCTCATGTTACTAAGAAGGCTTTCAAATAGCATTGTGAAAATTGAGATTAATGAACACTAGTGTTCTGAAATATTTTAATATAAGTTTCCCCACAAATTGTCAAGATTAAATATGCTTGAGAAATGGTCAGTTAAATAAATTAGAGATTTATATACTATATGACTTATCAAAGCTTTAATTATGTTAACATGTGCCAAGAATTTCAAGAGGAATATATTATCCTTAGTATTCCATAAGCATTTTTGACCATAGAGCCCCTTTATTATAGGATACCTATTAGCATACTTAGAAAATCTTAAAAACATTATTTGAAAATATCAATCTAAACTATTTACAGAAACAATAAACCACGTTTAGGTATAAATAATGTGATAATTTTAGGTGACATGAAACAAAACTGTTTTCATATTATTAGCTAATTTGTTGAAAATTACTTTCTAGTCATTTCTAAATATATTGATTTATGAAAAGCAAATTAAGACACTTAGAGTATGGAGAATAGATGAGCTTGAAATCATTTTGCATGTTAAGAGTGATTCCCAATGGAGTCTATTTAAATCCTTCTGAGATACTCATCCTTAATATTGCTAAGAAATACAGGATTAGGCTAGAATAAATTAGTGAGGTGATTAATTAAGCTGGAAATATTTATCATTATTAAAAAGTGGTATCTCAGGAAATCTAAAAAAATATCTTTTCAAACTCATGCTTAATCGGGACTAAATTTAATACACTCACTTTAGTATACTGACCTATAGCTCTACTGTATAATGTAGACACTATGGTTAGCAGAATGACGTGATGGATTTTAGAGGAACACAAGTGTAGACTTTTGAATTCATGTTTAATCTTACTTCATCCTGAATCTCACAGAAACAAAATGATTATCTGGAACCTCCATAAATCTTGGAATGATACATAAAATGCTCACGTAATTGAATCTGGTTTGCATAATGTTGCAGCACACATGTATACATTCATGCATACTAAGTGATCTTCTGAATATATGTTTCTATCATTTTGATGGAGGAGAGTAGTGATCTAGATGCCTACCTACACATTATTTCTCTGTACGCAGACTTTTCATTTTAAGGCTGAAGAATTACTTTTATCTTCTGAGATAAAAGTCCATCTTGTAATCACATGTCAAAAAGTATACCATTAGCTAGACTCCAGAGAGAAAATTCACTAAAAATCACCCAAGTCAACTACCTAGTGGACCAAAGAGCCCTAGTGGGATGAAGGCTGCAGAGATCACTCCTAATGACTAGAGGGAAGGGAAGTGGGGAGATCCACTGTGGCCCTCAGATGAATTCATACCTAGGCCCTAAAAGAGCAAGTTAGAGGCCAGTCCACCCTAGGTAAAGAAGTAGAAATTGCCAAGAGAAAATTCACCAGATAGTAGTCAATTAAGTGAATATATTTTCCTCTCCTACCTCACCTTACCAGCATATTACTATAGGGAGTACTGAGGAGAAAGAAAGGGGCAAGTTTCAGAGACAAAAAAATGTTTCTCTCTCTCCCTACCTTCTAACACTCCTGCAGTAGGCAGGCCCCCAACTCAAGTCTACAGGGGAAGATGATAATTAAGATGAAAGGAAAGTTTTACAGTGATTGAAGTGGACTCTAATCAGCTATTGAAAATTACTTACCAGAGAAGTGAGTAAAGCCATTTTGACAGACCACAGTTGAAAGTGATTGTAGAAAAACAAACTCTTCATGTTTATACCTCCAGTGAGTTGAGACTACTCAAGAAACCAGTTTTATGTGATTTTCAAGTTACATGGTCCCTAAACACAAGTCAATTCCTTCTGGGGCTGAACCAGAGAAAGAACAATCTGTCACATCTCTGGGACAAAAATTGGCATTGTCAGACTTGCTGAGAGAAAATATGCCTGTCTTAAACACAGGTATTCATCTGAAGGAATTTTCAAGAGCAATTTTGACCATCGGTACTTTTTTTTTCCTGCATGCTTTACTATACAAGCCATTTGTAAGACTCAACCTCTCTATGTAGTACAACGCAGACGCCCAACAAGCGGGCTGGTTTCATTATTGTTTTATTCATGAGGACACAGGCTGACTAACCTAGAATTTCAGGCTACTGTAAATGACCAATAATCACAATTTGCCTGGAGCTGAAGATTTCCAGGATGTGGGACTTTGAGTACTTAAATTAGGAACGTCCTGGACAAATCCAAAAGAACTGGCCACTCATCTAGTTCTATTTATTCTTCAAGGAGTAACCAAAGTGTCATTTGTTCCATCTTCTTCTCTATGTCTCAGAGAGCAGAAACATTTAGCAGCTTGATATATTATTAAGAGAATTATTTTTTAATGATTGTTTTTATTTTTGAGAGAGAGAGAGAGAGGGAGAGAGAATGGCAGAGAGAGGGGGGAGACACAGAATCTGAAGCAGGCTCCAGGCTCTGAGCTGTCATCAGAGAGCCTGGTGTGCAGCTGGAACTCATGAACTGCAGATCATGACCTGTGCCTAAGTTGGACATTTAACTGACTGATCCACGCAGAAGCCCCACAGCTTTATGTATTATTAAACGTAAAAAAGAGATGCTTGGGTGCTCGGTGGGTTGAACGTCACTTTGTCTTAGGTCATGACTTGGAGCCTCACGTTGGGCTCCCTGCTGTAAGCCTGTCAGCACAGAGCCTGCTTTGGATCCTCTGTCCTCTTCTCTCTCTGACCCTCCCCTGTTTGTGCGCTCTCTCCCTCAAAAAATATTTTTTTTTAAGTAAAAAAAAAATAACAGGTTAATTTTTCCTATATTTAAATGTATTGGTTTTGTATTGCTAATGTAACAAATTAACACAAGTTAATTGACTTAAAACAACACAAACTTGTTACATTACTGCTCTAAAGTCAGAAGTCCAAATGTACCTCCCTAGGCTAAAATCAAAGTGTTGCCAGGACTTCTGTTCCTCCTGGAAGTTCTAGAGGAGAATCCGTTTTTTTGCCTGCTGCAGGAAGTGCTACATTCCTTGGCTAACTGCTCCACCTGGCTCTAACTTCTGCTTCCATCATCACAACTTCTCTGACTCGGACTCTCTTCTCTTCACTTTAAAAGGACACTTTTGATGACATTGGACCAACATGGAAAACCCAGGATAATCTCCCTTATCAAAATCCTCACTTAATCACCTCTGTAAAATCTCATTTAACATGCACAGTAACATTTTCTGGTCCCAAAGTTATGACATCTTTGGGGGCCATTATTCCCCCTTTAACATTATATATTATAATGTTATATATATATATAACATCCCCCTTAAGTATTAAGGATGTGCTTTTAAATGATTACTTTAACCCACACACACAAAACAATGAACCCACACTAGTCTCCAACAACCTAAAATTTCTACGGGACTACATGAGCTTAACATACCACAAAACACTACATTTGCCATGACTTTTTGAATCAATTTAATTTGACCCATCTTTTGTCAATTATCTTTCGTTTTTGTTAGATGTCTATTCCTTCACTTTATAATTAGTCCGAGAAGATACTGTCCTCGATTCTCAAAATTTCAGAAGAATCAAGTTTATAACATTTTAACATTTTACTCACTTGAGACATAGAACTTCCACAAAACTTTCCCACAAAATGCTTAGAACTGGGATCAGCTTAAAACAGAGAATATGGGGGCACCTAGGCGGTTCAGTTGGTTAAGTGTCAGTCTCTTGGTTTTGGCTCAGGTCATGATCTTATGGTTCGTGAAGCCCTATGTCAGGTTCCATACTATGTCAGGTTCCAGTGTGAAGCCTGCTTGGGATTCTCTCTCTCTCTTTCGCTCTCTCTGTCCCTCCCCCATGCTCACTCTGTCTCTCAAAATAAATAAACTAAAAAACAAAACAAAACCAAAAAAAAAAACAAAGAACAAATGAGAATCTCATTTGATTCAGTGTTTCTATGGTGAATATTTTCAAGTTTTAATCCTACCTATTTGTTAAATTCTGGTTATTTGTTAAAAACATGATATCTTTTGAGGGGCCTGGGTGGCTTAGTCGGTTAAGCATCTGATTTTGGCTCAAGTCATGATCTCATAGTTCGTGAGTTTGAGTCCCATGTCAGGCTGTGTGCTGACAGGTCAGAGCCTGGATTCTGCTTTGGATTCTGTGTCTCCCTCTCTCTCTGCCCCTTCCCCATCCAAACTCTGTCTCTGTCTCTGTCTCTCTCTCTCTCTCTCTCTCAAAAATAAGTATGAAAAACTTTTTTTTAAACATGATATCTTTTTACAGAGATACAATATCCCTAGTAATTACAACGTTCTTTTCTCTTTTTAACAGCAAATGATAATTTGTCAAATTTAACATCATATTCTTCTAACTCTCTTTCATATTTAGAATTGGGGAGGTGAAAATGGCTATCTTGAAGGAGCGCCCACTATTACAGTAACTACTCTTTAAGTCCTGTACAAATTCCAAGGCCCTTATTCCAAGGACAAGAAATTGTTATAGTTCTTCTTTCTCCTTCATTCATTCATTTATTCGCTAAATAAACATTTACTTATCTTTTACTATATACTCGATGTCTCAAGCAAAGATAAAATCCTCTGAAGGCAGAAGTGAGTAATGATTATAACATAGGCTGTGAAAATAGGTTTGTTTTCAAATTCCTGATTAACTGAGCAATAAATGCTTACCTTCAGTCTGACCCTCTTTTTCATACAACTGTCATGAGGTCTCAATTAGCTAATACATTGAAAAAACTTAGCACAGGGCATAAGATATTACTTAATTCTCTGCAGAAACTAACACGGTACTAAGCAAATAATTCATAAGCTACAGTCATTGTTTTCTTAAATTATACCATACTCCCATTATATCTGCCATAAAGGATCCTAATGCAACTAGTATTTTTATTCAGATTTTAATATAAATCTCTCACCAATTTATTAATTACTGAAAGTAATTTATAAACTGAGACATTCTGGCTTGTTAGAGATATGATTTCTTACATTTCAATGTTATAAAATATCTTAATATTTTATTTAGTTAATAAAGTCTGAGTGTAAATTTCAAGCTTCTTTGTTGAATTTGCAGAAGCTGCCATATTCAGCAATTCTTAGAGTATCTATGAGTTTGCCAGAATATTCTTAGCTCCAAAATAAAGCAAAGCTTACTTGTTTTGGGGTTTTAGAGGCAGGGAGAAAACTAAGATATATCTCATAATTTTAGATAAAACTGAACACTTGTTTAAGTATGAAAAATAGATATCTACAACAGGCAAAAACTAAGCTCCAAGGACATTAAAACAGAAAAATCAGCTGAAGGAACCAGAAGTGTTGGCCAAATATAGCCATAGTGAAGGTGATATAAGAACGTCCTATGGGAGGCAACGAACACAAACTTAGGTAGAATCAGGGGAAGAGGAAATGAAGAATGACTTTTGATATGCTTTTTGTTTCTGTTGGTTAATTTTTTCTGTTAGTTGTTTCCGTTAGTTAATTGGCTTGCTTGTGCTTAAGTATGTGATTCTAAGGCTCAGGGTTCGAGAAAATCATCAGAACTACAGAATTTATGATTCTCTTTTTGTCCCCAGTCAAGTTAACATATATAATAATGTCTCATGAAGGTGTGTACCTACAGGCTTGGCTTGGTCTTCCTGCTGGCATTGCTGCTTGGGGGAAAATGGTGTTCTGGAAGGAGGCAAACATGCAAAGACTCCTGGTGCCAAGTTTGAGCACATTCCTATCCTTACTCTGCACAAGAGTGCTATAGCGAACCAGAGGAGAAGTACCCCACACAGTCAACAGATTTATTAGGAAATTTTAGATAATTCTGCAATTTAGTGCATTTTATTAAAAGTCATAGCAACCAATAAGACTCTTTGGAATAGTTCTGCTCTATTCTATAAGCTGGACAGAAGATATGCATTCTGTAAAATCATTCCTGACACACTATTTTAAGTTAAACTGGCATTTTTTTTGAGAAATCTGATAAGTCTAATAATCAGCAAGTCAAGTTACATAAAGTAATTTAAGATGTCTATATATAGAATGCACACTGCTGAGTCACAACTACCAGAATGAAATATATATTTTAAAGAAATATAACAGTTTTAATTCCTAGATACAAAGTGTGTCAAGTCAGTAGACACACAGAAAAATGGAAGAGGTGAAGAGGAGGAGGCTGTAGAGGGCTATGTTCTAAAGACATCTAGCTGGCATTCAATGAAAAGAAGCAGAGTATCTGACCAAAACTGATCAGAGAGGCACTTGGTCTGTCTCCTGGCAATAAAACCCTCTGTTAATATTAGTGACATTATCATGAGAAAAACCATATGTTAACAAAATAAACTAATTTGACGTAAGATGATATCACAAGGGGATGGATTAGGACTGCAAATAAAAAGAATTCAAAAGCTTTTTGAAAAATGAAGCTTTCTTAATTTTCCAGCTGATGTTGTAATCTGCCTAGAGGTTTATAAACATATTTACTTCACATGTAGGTTGTATGACTCCATAAGAAGAAACTCTAGAGTTAAAAAGTGGTGGGAATAATGTTCTAAGAATGGTGACTTCTGTGATATAGAATTCCTTAACAGACACTCTGGAAATTTCTTGTTTACCTTGCCTGCCTAATGATATCACTGAGAAAGGTCAACCCTTAGTCCTCAAAACAGAAATTAGAATCAATACCCAACACATTGAAGTGAAATGATCATTCTCAAAATACCCAGCAAGGCAAGTATCTTAATATTTCATTTCTTTCAAACGTTCCAATGTTGATATTATACCTGATCCCAAAAATCTTCAATAAAGGGATATATATACAGTTGAACAAGAATATGCAACTCTTTTTACTTTCCTAATGTGGTTTGCCATAATCTTCTGGTTCATATTGTATTAGGATCCTCATAACAAAGAGCAAGTAAGTAACTACTTCAAATTCAAACTAAAATATGAGAAATTAATTTCTCTCAGAGAGAGTGAATTTTTATAGTAATTTATTTTTGCCTTATCTTTGCTCAAATAAAGTTTTCATGTGAAGTTTATACAGGATCTTTTGTGGCAATAGTCAGGTATTTACGACAACACAACCCTCTCCTTTAACTGTGCATAAATGACAAGTGCTCAAAGAGACTCAGTTAATGGTTTGTGCCCTTAAAATTTGTGAAACATAATCACTCCATCCATCATCTGCAAAAATGAAATTTTTATTTTCTATAACAGGAAATTATGTGGCTAAAGGCTAGAAGTACAAATCCATCTTCTACTAATAAGGTATTAAGAAGTACAAGCAAACAGTATACTAGCTTCTCCAACACTAGAGACACAAAGAAGTGATAAGCCACATGAAATATTCACCATCAGGACTTTCGAGGTAGGCAGATTCACAACAACAGCACACAAGCTTTGTCAGGAATTGTTGAGAGATTGAAAGCATACTTAAAGGATTTATTAAAGCAATAGAGGCAACCTCAACTCCAGTTACCATGATTGCAGGGATTTTTATGGGCATGTATTTAATCTTCCTGTGCTGTAACAGATAAGTTATGCTTTCAGCTGATTTGTGTACAAAGAGTTTTCTCAATCTTTTCTAGTACAATATAGTACTGAGGTATCGCTTTTTGACTTGCTAAGCGAAGCACTAATAGGACTGTCAGCAGCAAGATAGAATAGGCAATAAATATAAAGGTTTAATGTTACAATAATTTATGCTGTAGGGACTATTGGCTTAGATTATAAGGTATGATTATCTTTTATAACAAGAAATTATGAGAGAAATAGAATGTTGGCAAATGTATTTTATGATGCTCTCTTATCAGAGAGAAATTTTTACATGAATATATTGGAGGTAAAATCTGGATTTGCTGAACAGTAAAAGTGATTTTAAATAGATGCTCAATAAAATACCACTGTTCTTAGAGACAATTTTTTAATGATTGACACTGGTCATTTAATATTTGACCATCTCATTCACAGTATTTCATCGGAAAAATAATTTACTTGGTGAATATTTTATGAATGGATTAAAAAAGCAGAAAATTCTTGAAGTAATGGGAACCAGAATAAAAGACCATTATGCCACTCACCCCTTGTAAACACCAGGAGATAATAGGTTTATTTATAAAATAACATGAGTTCCTAGCATTCTAGGAATGCTACTATCTTTTGCACACTGTATTAAGTATCTTTTGCTGTGAAACAAATTACCCCCAAATTTTGTGGTTTTAAACAACAAACATTTTTAATCTCATAGTTTCTGTACGTCAGACTCCAACTACAACTTAGTCAGATTTCTCTGACTCAACATTTCTCGATGAATGTTTGTAATCAAGCCATAGGCCATGCCTTTGCACTTCTGTGAAGGTTCAAGTGTGTTGGGAGATTTGTGTCCAAGCTACGTGATTGTTGTAAGGCAAGATTTTACCTGAGGTCCTTATTTCCTCATAATGTGTTGAAGCTCAGGGACTTAGTTCCTCACTATACTTTTTGGACTGCTCCATAGGGCTTCTTATAACACAGCGGTTTTCCTCACCTAGTGTAAGTAAGATATGTGACAGAGAAAGAGACAGAAAGATAGACACAGAAAGAAAGCACCTGAGATTGGTGCTACAGGCTTTATATAACCTGATTTTGAAAGTGACATCCCATAACTTCTGTAGTAGTCTACTAATCAGAAAAGAGTGAATAAATACAATCTACATGCATGGGGAAGAATGACACCAGGGTGTCAAGGAGATAGGGATCATTTGGGGCCATTCACGAGTTTGCCTACCATACCAAGATTCTTTATTCTACCTCGTCATTTATCCTCAATATATTTAAGTTATTTAGCTTGTAATAAATGGACTATGAAGTCCTCTAAGAGTCTGCCTTACCCAACTATTCATTCAAAACTATTTGAAACAGTACACAAAAGCCTGTATTAGAAAGATTCCTTGAGATTTGAGCCTAGTATCTTTAAAACACTTTTTTCATGTGTATTAGGTATATACAAATAAATAGCACTGGATTTTCAACTAGTTATAATGCCAAACATATGGATCCACTGTCCTCATAAGCAGTTAGACTTGCAATCACCTGATCCCATTTGGAGTTTGAAAATACATTCAGCACAGTGATACTTTAGATATGACATTCAAAACTATAATTGCATTAGAAAGATGCAGGTTCCTATTAAAAAGTCCAAAGTTTAATTTTTAGAGAAACACTCCAAAAGGTATATAATACAAGTGAAGGGCAAAAGCTGGTGCTTATGGTTGCAAGTATTCAATAAATGTGGTATCCTTTCTCTTCTGGAAGGGTTGTATGACGAAGGAGGGTTATACTAATACAGCATTAAACAAAGTTAGGAGAAAACTTTAAGGCAGTAAAACCAGTCCTTAGTTTTGTCTCTCAAATTTTTGTACAAATATCCCTAAATAACACAAATCCTTAAATAGGAAGCATTTCTTGTTTGTATATGTATCTACTGCATTCTTGGGCTATCACTAACATGTACATCAATAATTAACACTAAACGTGCCATATTAATTTAAGAAATTAGATGGTAAGCTAGATAATTTCTTTGTTTTTAGATCACTAATGTAAAGGATCTTGTGTTTTTCTCATCAGATTTTCTAGTATGACTCCCCTCAGTGCAACCTGGAGACAGAATTTAGAATATTTCCTGTTAGAAATAAACAAAATACCAGATAGTTACAATTTTCATTACAGAGAATCTCCTATTTGCCTCAACTTGCTATGAATATAATGCATTTTTCTGAATGCATATACACACAGATAGACATATAGATATAGATATCTCTAACAGCACAGGCCTACACCATCATTACATATTAAATGGTAAAACCGCACTGAAAAAAAAATGATATAGGTTTTATGTGTACATCTTTTTAGATAACTGAACTTTCCCATCTTGTACTTGAAGACACATGTTGATAAGTTTTACATCAAAGCAGAAATCCTGTACCTAGAAGAGAAACAGCCACATAAAAACACGTTTTCATGCTAAATGAATAATAAATTATAGGTTATGTGTTTCTTTAATTGTAGAAGATGCATAATTTAGAATGATAAATAATTAACATATCAAAGCATTCTAATTTAACTGATGCACAAGAACAGCTAAGACATGAAGTATCCTGTTTGTGCTTAAAATACATCTTCGTAGTAGAGAAATATAGCAGCCTTTTTATTACTAACAATTACGCTTTCCCCAGGGTAATTTTCAGTTTATCACATTAAAATATTAGGAAATGTCAAAAAGTTCCATTTCTTATATGGGATGTGTAAGTACACAGTGGCGGAAGGCAGAAAGAAAAGCGTAATTAGCACTGTGTTGTTAAAATCCAACATCTAACTTGGCCTACCTTGCTGAAGTATGATTTCTAAATGCCATTTTAATTTTCATTTCTACACATGTTCTTCCTTCACTCTAAGTCTACTCTGTAAACATGAAAAGGAAAAAAAATCCTTGCTTTATAATCATAAACATTAGTAGATATCAACATAGTGCTCTATAAATCTGGTGTGGACTGAGAACAATATATGTGTTTATATTTAAACTGGTAACAATCTAAAGAAAGCTTTCTGTTTTTTTGGTTTATGTGTTTTCTTTTTACCTGGGGTTGAAGTCCAAAGAGTTAGAAACCAACCAGGATCTTGGACTACTTAGTTTCCAGGTGCAAATTAACACTGATACACCTTGTATTCTTGAAAACAAACAAACAAAAAACACTATACTGTTCTGAAATATAAATCACTGTCATTATCGCTTCATATTGTTTTTGTTTATTTGTTTGTTTTTTAGACTAAAGCAATCATGGGACACCTGAGTGGCTCAGTCGGTTAAGCAGCCAATTTGGGTCCAGGTCAGGATCTCATGATTGGTGGCTTTGAGCCCCGGGTCGGGTTCTGTGTTGACAGCTCAGAGTATGGAGCCTGCTTCTGATTCTGTGTCTCACTCTCTCTCTGCCCCTTCCCTGCTCACTCTCTGTCTCTGTCTCTCAAGAATAAATAAACATTAAAAATTTTAAAAAATACATTAAAGCAATTTTACTTCTGTTGAAACACTAGATGATCTATATACTTCAAACCAAAAGTAAGAATGAGAAATGATAATTAGTTAATTTCAAGGAAATCTTACTGAAAACGACCATGTACAACATAGTGTGAATAAGTCAAAGGCAGGATAAGACAGAAGTCAACAGACACCCTATATGTGTAAATATACTCTGTCTTTTGAGTGTAACAAAAGAAATTGGAGGACTGCTTTCCTACAACGTTGTCATATCAGCAAAAATGGAAGGCTGTCTAGAAATGTATCAGGAACTAGCTCCCAATTAAGATATTAGGTCTTGTAGTAAGTACATGTTGGCTTAGATAGGAAGCATCATGGATATAGACCAGACCTAGGATGTGAAATTTAACTTATTGCCAAACAACATCTAGAAAGAATGCCACTAAAGTCAAGGAATTTCAAAATAAACTCTACTTTTAAAATAAAGATGTTGGGGTGCCTGGGTGGCTCAGTCGGTGAAGCGGCTGACTTCGGCTCAGGTCATGATCTCACAGTCTGTGAGTTCGAGCCCCGCGTCAGGCTCTGTGCTGATGGCTCAGAGCCTGGAGCCTGCTTCAGATTCTGTATCTCCCTCTCCCTCTGCCCTTCCCTTGCTCACGCTCTATCTCTATGTCTCTCAAAAATAAAATAAAAATGCTAAAAAAATATTTAAAAAAATAAAAATAAAAATAAAATAAAGATGTTGCTCCTTTTCAAATTTTAACGCCCTTTTAAGTTCAGGGGCCTTATTGAAATGGAAGAAAATAGGTAAGGTGAATATTTTCAACATATTCATATAGAATGAGTCAATCCTAAAATTGTCATTCTTCCCTTTCAACAAGTCAACTAGGCATTTAAGGACAACTAGGGCGACAGAGATATACATTCTCTGATCATAATAAATTAGAACTAGAAACCAATAACAAATTTTAGCAACTTAAAAAAATAAATTAAACATTATATCAATTAAGCAAAAAAAATAAAGCTTGAAACTATAGACAGTTCTCAGAAAATAAAATTTCAAGAATACTATACGCTGAAACTTATGAAATGTTGTCAAAGCTTTGGTCAGAGGTGAAAATTCATACTGCTAAATATTTTAAATTAATACATAATTTTAATTATAGAAGGGAAATAAAGATTAAAACAACTTAAGGGAAAAACAGTACAACAGCAGTGTTGTCTCTAAAAATTTGGAAAGATTTCTCTGTAAATTTAATTAAAACTACTAGAAATAAAATAAAAATTATATTTTTTAAGTTAAAAAAGCAGCTGTTGGGGAAAAAATAAAGAAATATTATGCTTAAACCAACGCTAATGAATTAGAAAATTCTAAAGTAAGAGTTGAAAGGTATGATAAAAATCGCCTAAGCCAATTCTAATTAGTTGTAAAACTAAAGTAGAAAATGAATAGTGCTGTCAAAGCAGAAAATGCACATAATATTTTTCAGGCCTGGGCAGTTGTATTGATATTTTAAGTGAAATGGTCAAATAGTAAATTATTTCTATATATTATTCCTATGTATGTATATGTGTGTGTGTCTGTGTGTATGAATGTTTCAGAACACATCAAAGAAATGTGTTTTAAAGGTAACAATATACTTAAAAAATTTTATGATGTTCTCTCTACATATATGCACACACAAAAAAATCATGGCCTGCTTTCCCTTAATAACTTAGATGGACAAGTCCTATTCCTAAGTAAAGTCTTTTAAAACCAAATCCACAAATATACTAAATACAGTTAACCCTAGAACAATGAAGGGCTTAGAAGCACTGACCTCCCTCATAGTTGAAAATCCAGGTTTAACTTTCGACTCCTCAAAATCTTAACTACTAATAGCCTACCATTGACCAGAAACTTTGAGAATAAGATAAACAATTGATTAACATACAGTTTTTTTTTGTCGTAAGTATTATATACTGTAGGCTTATCATAAGTAAGCTAGAAAAAAGACAATGTTATTAAGGAAATCATAAAAAATACATTGACAGTACTGTACTATATTTATTGGGAGAAACAAAGTACAAGTGGACTTGCAAAGTTCAAAGGGAAACTGTACCGACAATCACATCAGGTAAGATTTATCCTAGAGAGCAAAGATGTATCAATGTTTAAGGATAAAAAAAAGCACAATATATTTATCACATCTAAATTTCAGAGATAATCTATATGATAATGTTGCTAGATACTTAAAAAACACTTTAATAAAATTTAAATATATACATGATTTTAGAAATGAAATCATAATTAATTGGGATGGCAAGGTCTTTCCTTTATATGATAATAATATATTTTACCTCATTAGCATTCTATTCTTATCTTAAATCCCCACCTACTGTCAGAGACTGTGATACTGTAATGCAAGTATGATGCAAACTTCATAGCAGTAACTAAAATTGCCTAGAGAGAGTCAGAATACATATTTTTCACGCAATAGATATGAACTTAGAGTCTCCTATGTTGCAAGCATTGCACCTCACCAAAGGATACCAAGATGGTTAGGATATGAGCCTATCCTTCTAGATGTTGCAAGTATTTCAAAAGAGTTAATTAAAGACAACATCCCCCACCAAAAAAAAAAAAAAAATGAAACCCAAACACAGAAAAAGGAAGGAGATAATAAAGATTAAAGTAGAAATAAAATGAGACAGAAACTAAAAAGACAATAGAGCAGATCAATGACACCAGGAGCTGATTCGCTGAAAAGATGAACAATATTGATAAACTTCTAGCAATACTCATACTTAAGAGAAAGAGAGAGAGCATCCAAATAAACAAAATTACTAATAAAAGAGGAGAAATGGCCACCAACACCACAGAAATACAATTTTAACAGATTATTATGAAAGTCTATATGCTAACAAATTGGACAATTTAAAAGAAATGGGTAAATTACTAGAAACATATAACCTCCCATAACTAAAGCAAGGAAAAACAGAAAATTTGAACAGACCAGTCAAGATAAAATTAATTTAAATGAGTAATCAAAAAAGACACAGCAAACAACAGTTTAGGACCAAAAGTCTCCACACACAGATGAATTCTACCAAACATTTAAAGAGTTAATACTCATTTTTTTTTTCCAAATTATCCCAAAAAACACAAGAGGAAGGAAAACTTCCAAATTCATTTTACAAGGCCACTATCACCCCAATAAAGATACCCAAAACCAGATAAAGACACCACAAAAGCGGCACTTGGGTGGATCAGGAAGTTCAGTGTCCAATCTCAGCTCAGGTCACCATTTCACAGTTTGAGAGTGCAAGCCCCATATTGGACTCACTGCTGTAAACATAGAAACTGTTTTGGATCTTCTGTCCACCTCTCTCTACCCCTTCCCTGTTCATACTTTCTCTCTCTCAAAAAGAAAAAAAATAAATAAACATTTTTTAAAAAGGCACCACACAAAAAGAGAACTACAGACCACTATCTCTCATGAATATAATGCAAAAATCTTCAAAAAAACACTAGCAAACTGAATCCAACAATATATTCCAAAAATCATACACCATGATCAAAGTGTGATTTATTCTTAGGATGCAAGGGTGGTTTAATATTCACAAATCCATCAATGTGATATGTCACATTCACAAGAAAAAATATAAAAAATATGATATTTTCAATAGATACATGAAAATCATCTGACAAAGTACAACATCCGTTTGTAATAAAACTCCTCTGTAAAGGAGGCCGAAGGGTAATATATTTCAATATAATAAAGGTCTCATATGAAAAACCCACAGGCAATATTATACTCAATACTGAAAAACTGATAATTTTGCCCCTAAGGTCGAGAACAAGACAAGGGTGTCCCCTCCCAACACTTTTACTCAAAACAGTAGTAGAAGTCCTAGACATAGTAAGTAGACAATAAAAAGAAATAAAAAACAATCAAATTGGTAAGGAAATATGTGCAGATGACATGATACTATATATAGAAAACCCCAAAGACTCCACTAAAAAAACTATGAGATAGATAAATGAAATCAGTAAAGCTGTAGGATACAAAGTCAATGTACAGAAATTTATTGCATTTGAATACACTAATAATAAAGCAACAGAAAGTGAAAAAAAAAATCTTATTTCCAACTGTACCAAAAACAAAAAAATATCTAGGAATAAACTTAACCAAAGAGGTGAAAGACCTGTACTCTAAATACTATAAAACACTGATGAAAGAAATTTAAAACAATGCAAAGAAATGGAAAGACATTCCATGCTCAGGGATTGGAAGAACAAAACTTGTTAAAATGCCTCTACTATTCAAA
Source organism: Paguma larvata (assembly GCA_030068075.1). Classification (NCBI taxonomy): domain Eukaryota; kingdom Metazoa; phylum Chordata; class Mammalia; order Carnivora; family Viverridae; genus Paguma; species Paguma larvata. Next base: position 53,044,170 of record CM057826.1, on the reverse strand, counting down.
CCAGTCTACGGAGTTAATACAATGCCTACCAAAACATCAACAGTATTTTTCACAGAATATAACAAGCAATCCTAATATTTGTATGGAACCACAAAAAACCTTGAATAGCCAAAGCAATCTTGAAAAAATTAAAATGAAATAAATTAGAGATAATCACAATTCCCGATTTCAAGTTATATCACAGAGCGGTGGTAATGAAAACAATATAATACTGGCCTAAAAATAGACATATAGACCAATGGACTAGAACAGAAAATCCAGAAATAAACCCAGTGTTATATGGACAATTTTTGACAAAAGAGGAATGAATATATAATGGGAAAAAAAGAGTTTCCTCAACAAGTGGTGTTGGAAAAACTGGACAGCCACACACAAAGGAATGAAACTGGACCACTTTATTTCACCATACACAAAAATAAATTCAAAACGGCTTAAAGATCTAGATATGAGACCTGAAACCATAAAAGTCCATAAAGACAGCACAGGCAGTAATCTCTCTTACATTGCCCATAGCAACATTTTTCTAGATGTCTCCTGAGGCAAGGTAAATAAAAGCAAAAATAAACTACCGGGGCTATCAAAATAAAAACAAGCTTCTGTACAGTGAAGGAAGCAGTCAATGAAACTAAAAGGCAACCTATGGAAAGGGAGAAGATATTTGCAAATGAAATGGCCAATAAAGGATTAGTATCCAAAATGCATAAAGAACTTATAAAACTCAATATCCAAAAAAACAAATAATCCAATAAAAATGGGCAGAAGACATGGACAGATATTTCTCCAATGAAGACATCCACATGGCCAACAGACATGCAAAAATATATTCAACATTACTCATCATCAGGGAAATGCAAACCCAGTCCACAATATCACCTAACATCTGTTCAAACAACTAAAATCAGAAACACAAGAAAAAGTGTTGGTGAGAATATGGTCAAAAAGGAACTCTTGTGCACTGCGGGTAGCACTGCAAACTGGTGTAGCCACTGTGGAAGACAGTATGGAGGTTCTTCAAAAAATTAAAAATAGAACTACCCTATGATCCAGCAGTCACACTACTGCATATTTACCAAAACAATACAAAAACACTAATTCAAAGGTATACATGCACCTGTATATTTATAGCAGCATTACTTACAATAGCCAAACTATGGAAGCGACCCAAGTGTCCATTGAAAGATGAATATAGAATACAGTATATATACACATATACACACACACACACATACAGTAAATTTCTCATTCATAAAAACTAATGAAATATTTCCACTTACAACAACATGGATGGAACTAGAGAGTATAATGGTAATCAAAGTAAGTCAGTCAGAAAAAGACAAATACTATATGGTTTCACTCATATGTTGAATTTAAGAAACAAAACAAATGAGCAAAGGAAGACAGACAGAGAGAGAGAGAAAGAGAGAGAGAGAAACAAGCAACAAACGAATGCTTACCCGAGGAGGGGTGGATGGGGAATGGGAGAAAGAGTGGATGGGGATTAAAGAATATACTTATGATGATGAAATAAAATAAAGTGATAAACAATTTAAAAAAGAACAAAGACAGGCTTTAATTTTTCAGCGGTTTTATGTTACAAACAAAATTCAGCTTAAAGTATAGAGTTCCCATATCCTTTCCACCAAACATATTCACACCCACCTTGCCACCCCCTCATTCAACCCCCCCTTCACCTGAGTGGTTCATTGATTACAATCAATGGACCTACAACGGGACATCAATATCATTCAAAGTCTCTATTTTACATTGAGTACTCTTGGTGTTGTACATTATATTGGTTTGGAAATATGTATATTTTCATGTACCCATCATTATAGTATCATACAGAATGGCTTCACTGTCCTAAAAATTCTGTATTCCCTACTTATTTATTCCTACTTCCCTCTCAACATTTGGAACTACTTGTCTTTTCTACTGTCTACATAGTTTTGCCTTTTCCAGATCATTATATAATTGGAATCATACAGTATGTAGCCTTCTCATATTGGTTTCTTTCACTAATGTGAATTTGAGTTTTCTCCATGTGTTTTCAAGGTTCAGTAGCTCACTTCTCTATAGTGCTGAATAATATTCTGTCATCTATGTGTATCCTAGATCATTTACCCATTCGCCTACTGAAGGACATCTTGCTTGCTTCCAAGTTTTAGCAATTATATATAAAGTAGCTGTAAGTATCTGTGTGGAGTATTTGTGTGCACGAAATATTTCAATTCACTACAGGAAGTAACAAGAAGCCAAACTGCTGGATCATATCGTAAAAGTATCGTCAGTTTTGCAAGAAATGGCCAAAGTGTCTTCTAAAGTGGGAGTGTCGTTTTGCATTCCCACCACCAATGAATGAGAGTTCCTGTTATTGCAAAACCTTGCCAGCATTCGATGGTGTCAGTGTTTTGAATTTTCACCATTCTAATAGGTGTGTAGTCGTCTCCTGTTATTTTATTGCAAATCTCTGATGACATATGTGGTTGAATATCTTTTCATGTGTTTATTGCCATCTATATTTTCTTTGGAGAGGAATCTATTCAGGTCTTTGCCCATTTTTCCTCCCTCCTCCCTTTACTGAGTTTTGAGTTGTTTGCATATTTTAAGTAATAGTCCTATAAAATAAATGTCTTTTGCCAATATTTTCTCCCAGTCTAAAATCTGTCTTCTCATTCTCTTGACATCATCATTCACAGAGATGAAGTTTTACTTTTAACCAAGTACAGCCTTCATGGAATGTACTTTTGCCATTGTATCTAAAAAGTCATCACTATACCAAAAGTCATGTAGATTTTTATATTATCTTCAAGGAGTTTTAAACTTTGTATTTTATGTTTAAGTCTATGATGCATACTGTATAAACTTTTGGAAGGATATATAATCTGTGTATAAATTTATTTATTTGCATGTGGATGTCCAATTAGTTGTTGGACACCATTTGCTGAAAAAACTACTTTTCTCCATTGTATTGCCTTTATTCCTTTGATGAAGTTCATTTGATATTGGGAGCCGTTTTGGGCTCACAGGTTGAGATGTTGGGAGCCGTTTTGGGCTCACAGGTTGAGACCCCTCCCTGCATGGGAAAGGTTGAAGAAAAGCTCCCGCCAGCCAAACTGGCACCTAGTTTGACCTCCTTCGAAATAATCTTTCAGGCCTGGATTTCTTGAACTGCTTTCATTGGCCTAAGGGACATAATGCTCTTTTGTTTTATGGCATATGGAAAATGGGACCTGGAGTGGGATGTCTTGATGGATAAAATCTGTGTGAGAGTAACCTGGCCAGAAGTAACCTCGAGGTTGCCTCTTGGGGATAGGTTACACAAATTGAGGCGTAGGCCCCAAGACTCCTTGAACCAAATTAGATTTTCCCTGCAGGTATCGCTCCCCTCAACCCCACCATAAAACCTCAAGGCACATCTCCGTAAAGCTTCTCTCAGAATTAACACACTGATGGGAAAGATTGTAAAGAGACTTAGGACCTTCCCCAAGGTTAGCTTTGCCCAAAAGTCACAAGCACTGTTTATCAGCAGCAAATATTGAGCACCTCCCTGAGGTTAACATTTCGCAAATCCTTTTGTAATTCTCATCCCCACGCTCCCTTATACCATAAACTTATAGATTACTACATAGGTCTTGTGACAACAATGTATGTTGTAAAGAATGCCTTGTCACTGATGTAATGTCACTCGCTACCTTTCAAAATAAAGACACTGAGACCAGCAAAGCAGAGATGCCAGAATTGCCAGGGCTGCCTGCTTGGTCATCAGATTCCATCTCACTCGTGGCTCTCTCACTTCATTTCACCTGACCATCTGTCCTTCATGGACCCCTAGATTCGCCGGAACAAGGACCCCGGCAATTTGACTATATTTGCATTTGTCCATTTTGGACTCTGTATTCTGTTCAGTTGACTTATTTGTCTATTTCTTCACCAACACTACACTATCTGATTTTCCTGGCTTTAGATAAGTCTTGAGGTCAGATATGTAACTCCTCCAAATTTGTTCTTCTTCAATATTTTCTGGGCTATTTCGGTACTTTTGCCACTCCATATAAACTGCAGAGGCAGTTTGTTGATACCATAGAACAAGTTTATGGGACTACAGTGAACCTATAAATCATGTTAGAAAAAAATGATTTTTGACAATATTGAGTTTTCCTACATATGAACACAAAATAGTTCCACATTTAATTTGCCTTTGATTTCTTTCATCAAATGCTTATAGTTTTGCTCTTATATATCTTGTGCATTTTTAATTTATGCCTAAGTATTTCATTTTAGGGAGGGAGTCTAATATAAATGGTATTGCATTTTTTATTTCAAATTTCATTTGTTCATTGATGGTGTACAGGGGAGCAACTAACTTTTTGACATTAACTTCGTATTCTAACCCTTGCTGTAAACTTTTATTAGTACCAGGATTTCTTAAACAAAATATTTTCATATTTTCTACGTATACAATTACATCATCTACATGACAGTTTTACTTCTCCCTTCCCAAGCTGTATAACTTTTATTTCCCTTTCTCGTCTTATTGCATTAACTAGAACTTCCAGTATGAGACTGAAATCGAGTTATGAGAGAAGATGTTCTTGACATGTTCTTGATCTTTGTGAGAAAATAACCCATTTCTCACCATTAAGTATGATGTTAACTGTATTTTTTCTGTATATATATTTTTAACCATTAAAAAGGTCCCCCCTGAAATTAGCTATATTTTAAGAACTGACATAAAAAACAGAAAATCATGCTATAGGCATTAACAATTAGGTGCTATAAAGGTTTAAAGAGGGTGCCTGGGTGGCTCAGTCAGCTAAGCCTCCGACTTCGGCTCAGCATCTGACTTCGGCTCAGGTCATGATTTCTCAGTGTATGGGCTGGGCACTGTAATGACAGGTCAGGGCCTGGAGCCTGCTTCAGATTCTGTGTCTCCCTGTCTCTCTGTCCCTCCTCCACTCAAGCTCTCTGTTTCTCTTTCAAAATAAATAAATTTTTAAAAATATATTAATAAATTCTTTAAAAAATTTTTTAAAGAAGGTGGTGTCTGGTGGCTCAGACAGTTTTGTGTCCAACTCTTGATTTCAGCTCAGGTCATGATCCCCCGGTCTTGGGATCCAGACCTGTCTTAGGCTCTTTGCTGAGCATGGAGACTGCTTAAGTTTCTCATTCTATCTCCTACTCTCTCTCTCTCTTTCTCTCTCCCTCTCTCTGTCTCTCTCCCTCCCTCCCTCTGCCCCTCTCCCCCACTTGTGCTCTCTTTCTAAAATAATAAATACATACATGCATATATATATATATATATATAAATATATAAATAAATAAATGTTTAAAGAAGAAATGCTGAAAACTCTTTTCACCTGAATAGATCTTGAAGGGAAGAATGCAAGTGGGAAATGGAACATAACTAAATGGGCTTTTCTTTCAAGAGCTATGATTTATTTTCATATACTAAAAAAAAGCAATAAGTAATATTTAAACCTTTATTAATGGAGGCTACGGAGGCAAAGAATTCTATAGCAGGAAGTGCCTATATTATGATCATAATGTTTGTCTTATACTGTCTATTTGCAAAACAGCTATTGAGTATATACTCAGTACTCTAGTAAGACCTAGAAAGATGAATAACACAACTGCTAATCTCAAAGGACACTAGAATGTGTCTATATAAAATAACACATAATAATGTTGAATGAAAAAAAAAGAAGAATGTAACATAATGGCAGAAAGATATCAGTGATACCTAGCTTGAACATCCTAAGCAGATTTTTGGTCTTAAAGTATGTTCAATTTAGAAGCTCTCGTTGCATAGTGTCACTTAGAGAAATCTCTGCTAGATGTGAGAGGAGGAGAATGGACCTAACTAAAGGTACACATATTCTAATAGCAGTTCTTAGGGGTATCTAGAGGAAAGCTCAGCAACCAATTCCCATACCAATTCCTAACAGAAAAGAGTACACAGTATCTCCATACCCATAACGATGTGGATAGAAACTAAGAGTCACTTTTATAGTCTCTTTCTATACTAGCCCTTCAAATTTTTATTCATCCACCTATAAATTGCTGCATATTTCTGCCAGATTCTCTGCTCAGCTGCTCCTTTGATCTCCCATCTGTTCATTTCTTTCTCTCTGATTGAAGAAACAAGAAGTATTTGTGGCTATGTATTCCACTGAGAAGCCACAAGACAAAAGACGGATGTGGATGAATGAAAAGATTTTAGCCTAAAGTGCCTTTTTCTGAAAATACTTGAAATTATGTTGATTTGATTTTCTGTGAAGAATAGAATGATCAGATGCCATATTTTAAAAGACTGTCTCATTTTTAACCATTCTGCTACAGTATTCTAAAACTACATTACACCTTGAAAAGGACAGCAATGTTTAGCAGATGAAAATGGTTTTTAATACTCTTCTGTGACTTCCCTTTGCACCTGGAATAAAATCTAAATTTTTCTCATGGCCAAAGAACTCTATGTGATCCATCATCACTTGCCTCTTTTGTTCACAATTCTCCAAACATACTGGCCTGTTTCAGTTTGCTGAACACATTGTACCCATTCCCAACCTGAGATTCTCTGACATTCAGTTCATTTGCCTGAAACAATCTTTCTCACCCGTCTCATGGATGACTTCTCATCCCTCAGGTCTCAGCTCGGGTGTCACCTTCACTTTTCCTCTCTCTCTCTCGCTAAAATAAGTCCCTCCTGTCTTGTGAAAGAGATGCAGCAGCATGATTAAGAACATAAGATCTATATTAAAATAGTGACTTTAGGGGTGCCTGGGTGGCTCCTTCGGTTAAGTGTTTGACTTCAGCTCAGGTCATGATCTCACAGTTTGTGAGTTTGAGCCCTGCTTCGGGCTCTGTGCTGGCAGCTCAGAGCCTGGAGCCTGCTTCAGATTCTGTGTCTCCCTCTCTCTGCTGCTCCACTGCTTGTGCTCTGTCTCTCTGTTTCTCAAAACCAAATAAATATCAAAATAAAATAAAATAAAATAAAATAGAATAGAATAGAATAGAATAGAATAGAATACTAGCAGTTTTAACACTTACTCTGCCATCAATAATGTTGTCAGCAACTGCAGACTTTCTATACTTCAGTTTTATAATTTACTAAATGGAAATGATGATTATGCCCAGAGAGTTGTTAGGTTAAATAAACTAATAATGTTAAGCATTTCAGTGCATAAAACAAGAGAAACAATCAATAAATATTTATTATTATATCTTAGCAATCTGTTTGTTCCTTCTAAATTTCTTATAACAACATGAATTTCTTTTCCATCTGTCTACCATGCTACCATTTAAGGTTTCTGAGGGCAAGGATTGTATTAATCTTGTTTCATCCTTATTTCTCCATTCCAAAATTGTCTGACATAATAGGGTTCAATGACTATCACATGATCAAATGGTGACAGATTTCTGTGAGAATTATTGTAATTCCTTGTCTATAAATAGGTTGAACTGGTGAGTATACCCTCTTCTTCTCTTTATTAATCAAACATTTCTCTTAAAAACTGACATCATCATTTGGGGGACCTGAGTAGCTCAGTCTGTTAAGTCTTTGACTCTTGACTTCTGCTCAGATCATAATCTCATGGTTCCTGAGATCAAGCCCAGGGTCAGGCTGTACACTGACAGTGTGGAGTCTGCTTGGGATTCTCTGCCTCCCTGTCTGCCCCTTTCCTGCTCTGTCTCTCTCAAAACAAATAAATAAAAAAAAATTAAAAAAAAAGAAGTGATATCATCACTCCTTAGAATTGGGGACTTACTGCTGACTAGTGTGGTTTCTTGTGTAATGCAACTAGCTTTTCCTGTGGCATGAATAAAATGCATGCCTCTCTGTCTCAAATACCAGTCCATCTACATGATGAATGCTTCCAAAGGAAAGGGCAAAACCCATGTTTAAAGGCAAAGGATCTTTACTGAAAATGGCATTACATAATGTTATCTCTGAAGAGATGCAATTATTTCTGAACTTTCTAAAGAAGCTCTTTAAAGGGATACTTAAGTTGGAATTAGCACCTATTCTCTCCTTTCTCTTGAGTCTACAACAGGGATGAAATGGTTGGTATTCCAATGACCAACCTATTTGTTACAAAGTGTCTTTGCAAGATGTAGTTTGTTCACAAGTTATTTAGAAAATGAAATCAGCTGAACCACAGAGGTAAATGGTAACTCTGTTGGCATTTACTGGTTCCCTTCTTGGCATTTCTACTAAAGCTTATAGGAGAGATAGACTCAGAGTAACGCAAGCTATTCTGCCAAAAGTCATGGAAGGAAAATTCTGCTATCTGCCCCTACCCAATCTTTGTGAATGAAATGTATTAAAAGAGGAACATTTTAACACTGAGAATCCAACTGCTTCTGGATTCTAAACTGAAATGATTGTCCATAGTGGCTTTAAAACTAAAGCTGTACCAGAAGATAAAGCTGGTATCCAGTCTTCTAGTAAAGACAGGAAAAAGCCATTGTCTTCCTGCTCAAACCATTGTTTCCAGAGTCAAAAGTTTAAAAAAGAAGCTTAGAAGTAAAACTCTTGACATAATAGCTAATTCTCAGGAAAGAGAAAGGCAAAGACTGATCATGGTAATTAAAAGCAGAACTTACAAAACAGGAAGTAAATGACAAGTTTCCCAGGTTTATAACTATGTCAAAACAAGATTTTGGTTGTGGTTACTCAACCAAAGAATTAACCGGAAGCAGAGACAAGAAACCTACTAAACTTTTGGAAGGAAATCTATTGAAAAGAATAAAAACAAGAACAAGACAACAAAAATCTTGTTGATATGAACCTTTAAGAAACCATCCTTTGGCTTTAGAGCTTCGGCAGTAGGAAGGGTTTAGTTCCTAACGCATGTTCAAAGGTACATTCATACCAATAGCTCCCCCCACTCAGACAAAACTTTGTGACTTGCTGTTTTGGAGGTAGAGAAGTTTACTTCATTTTACCTTCCTACCACTTTTTCTGTACTTTTCCAAAAATAAATTTCTATCTTGCACTAATAATTTTAAGAGGCATTATCCCTGATCATGGTTTTATTATTTTTTAATGTTTTATATTTATTTTTGAGAGAGAGAGACAGAGAGAAAGCAGAGGAGGGGTAGAGAGAGAGAGAGGGAGATAGAATCCAAAGCAGGATCCAGGCTCTGAGCTGTCAACACAGAGCTTGATATGGGGCTCAACTCACAAACTGTGAGATCATGACCTGAGCTGAAGTCAGATGCTTGATCTACTGAGCCACCCAGACACCCCATGATCATGGTTTTAAAGCAGAATTTTGGTATTCTAGTTTAATAGTTTAATAAATGAGTATAGACTATGTACATGTGTGCTTAGTAGACACAAATGTGCATAGACATATACCTAGACAAAGATAAATATATGCAGCTCTGGATGTGTTTGAGTGTAAATATAAATTTGACAATTTGTTATAAATCCATTTGTTTTAGCAGGAACATTTCTGAATCCCAAGATTGCAAATTAAATAAATATATTAGGCTGTCAGAGCAAGTTTACTTTCTAAAGAAATGACAGGCTTGATTAGTAAGTATGCCCTTTATCTGTAAGGTTCTTATTTGTCTACCATTTCACAGCAAGCAATTCTGATGAATGGCACAATTAACCTTTCCATTATTAAAACAATTAATTACAAAAATTAAAGACATGACAAGGATAAAATATTAATGCATAAATTATTAGGTTCAAAAATTATAATTATTAATCCATGTACAGTAATTGTGTGGCAAAAACAATGAACAAATAGGGTGCTAATATCTGTTATATATATATATATATATACACACACATACACACATTTTTTTTGGCTTTTTCACTTCTTTCTCATATCAAGGGATGAATATTTATGTTGAGCATGGGGTCTAAAAGAGAATTGGTATCAGCTAAATACTGTAAACATATAACAAAAAATTAAAACTGATTATGTAATAAATACAAAGACATATATACTAAAAGTGTGTTTTTTTAAAATAACCATTTTGAGAATATATACAAATGATGTTATGCTGATATTTACCAAAGAAATATTTTTTTTTAAGACTTGCCTCTTACACTAGCTTACAGCTATAGAGATAAAAAAGAGACAGGAGAAACAGACCACCTTTTATTTAGAATCAGAATTTTTAAGCTAAATTCACACATCTGCCTGTACTGGTCATATAGAATTAATCTCCTTGAACTTCTGGTTTCAGAGACTAAAATTAAAATTCTCTTTTCATCTGTTTTGGTAAGTAGATAACATATGAGAAAGCACTTTAAATGCACAAGTATTACATAAATGTTAATTATCATTATTATTTTATTAACAATAGTTTCAGGAATGAGGTGCCTGGGTGGCTCAGTCGGTTAAGTGGCTGACTTTGGCTCAGGTCAGGATCTCAAAGCTCGTGAGTTCGAACCCACGTCAGGGTCTGTGCTGACAGTTCAGAGCCTGGAGTCGACGTCTGATTCTATGTCTCCCCCTCTCTCTGCCCCTCTCCTGCTCTCTCTCTCTCTCGCTCTCAAAACTAAATAAACATTAAGAAAAAATTAAAAAAAAAGAGTTTCAGGAAAATATTCAATTCTGTCCTGTCCAAGACAGTTGCCACTATTGACATGTGGCTATTGGACATTTGGAATGTGGCTTGCTCAGTGATTGAGGGACTGAACTTTTAACTTTAGTTAATTTTATTTCATTTAAATTTAAATATCCTCATTCATTGAACTTCTTATTCTTTACACAGAAGTTGCAAAGTGATTCATCAGTGTTGAGCCTCTGATTGGACAGTAATAACTATGAGGGCTGCCCATCATGTTATTAGAAGGCATGCATTCACCAAAGTGCTACCCCTCAACATCATTTGTGATCCTTTTTCACCTATAGGATCGTTGAGCCAAGGCACATTTTGGCCCTTTCCAAGACTGCTGGCCATGTTATCACTCATGTCATAGAACTTTCACCTATTATTTGCCCGTGAAAAAGACTTTCCCTCCCAGAACTACATTCTTAGATTTGAAAAGCTTTATAAATATCATCTGCATAAACTCAATTTGATATGGGAGCCACTATATAGTTCAACCTAATTAAAGAAAAAAAGTTTGCTATAGTACTGTTCATATGCTATATATGCTAGTCATGTCAATTTTGACATTTTTCAATGGTCATTTTTGCAATAATAGCACTTGTTGATTTATTTGGTTAGAGGAAAGGAGAAGGAAAGAGTATTTTGATTTGAATATGTAGCTGGAAACATAATAAACCATAAAATGATTATGACTAAGTAAAGGAGCTGAAGTATTGCTGGTATATCCTTCAAGATGGATGACAGATAGATAGGCAGATACACAGCCAGCCAGCCAGCCAGATGATAGATAGATAATTGTTCCAGTGATTCTCTGAGAGGAAAATTCTATATTGCATATAGAACAATCGACATGCAAAGAGTCAGGTGACAAAAATATCTGAAAATTCAAGTTGGCATTTTGTGCTAGTTACACAGTAGGCCCTCAACATGTTTGTATTGACTCAAATTTTTATTTCCTTTAGGGAAGATGTTCAAGTTTCTCATTTTTTGTTATTCCTACAGTAGCAGATGCATAAAATATACAAGTCACTTCATCAAGTAGATCAAGGACACCTAAATTAATAAAAGAGAATATTCAATAGTCACCATGGGTTATATATGCAAATGACAGTATTTAGCTTCAGACAGAAATTATTAATTTACTTATAATATCCGATCTGATGTATGATCAAAAGCAACTGTTATTCATTCCTTTAATTTGTGTAAAGTTTTGGGGAAAAGGCAGATAGGAACAGGTGGAATGAGTGGTTCCTGGAGCTTTACACTCAATGAAGTGACTCCCCAAAACAGAAAAACTTTGATCTGCCTGACTGGTGAAACTGTAGGCTGAAAAGGAATGTTTTCTTTTTCCTTTTAAGTAGGACAAGTTAGCAATACATTTTTAAACTGGAAAGAGCTTAAGAATGAATGAGTCATGGGCGCCTGGGGGGCTCAGTGAGCTAGGTGCATCTGACTCCTGATTTCAGCTCCTGTCAAAATCTCAAGGTTTGTGAGATCAAGCCCTGTATTAGGGTCTTCACCAGCAGTGTAGAGTTGGCTTGGGATTCTTTCTTTTTCTCTCTCTCTATATCCTCCTGTCACTCACATGCTCGCTCTCTCTCCCTTTCTCTCAAAATAAATAAACATTTTTTAATTTATTTTTAATGTTTTTATTTATTTTTGAGAGACACAGAGACAGAGTGTGAGCAGGGGAAGGGCAGAGAGAGAGGGAGACACAGAACCCTAAGAAGGCTCCAGGCTCTGAGCCATCAGCACAGAGCCCGACGCGGGGCTCGAACTCACAGACCATGAGATCATGACCTGAGGTGAAGTCGGCTGCTTAACCAACTGAGCCACCCAGGTGCTCCAGATTTTTTTTTAAAGATGAACGAATGAGCCACATATTTTTCTCCTAAAATTTAAGTAAAATTTTAAAAAGTAAAACTTGTGGTGCATGAGTGGCTTAGTCAGTGAAGCATCTAAACTTTGACTCAGGTCACAATCAGTTCATGGATCTCCCTCCCCATCAGCTCTCTGCTGTCAGTGCAGAACCTGCTTCAGACCCTCTGTCCCCGTCTCTCTGCCCCTCCCCTACTCGCACTCTCTGTCTCTCACTCTCAAAAATAAATAAACATTAAAAAAGTTAATCTATACTTACAGAAAAACATTATTCCTTCAACACACAAAGTTCTATTTAGATTAAGGCTTGATTTTTAGCCCTATGGTGAGTTAGAAATAAGATTAAATCACCTGAAACCATCAAAGTATTCCTTCATCATAGATAATTCCTACCTGCTTCCATGCAGTGCAACTTTATCAAATATCACTAGTTATCCATATAAAAAAGAAATATAATTATTCCCTAATGAAACTTTAAAAATTTTTCACAAATCACTCATATGTAAACTCCTAGTCTTTCCTACCCTCCCACCCCCCAGGAAATGAAACTAACATGGTGCCTTCATTGAAAATATGAGGCAAAGTTTTCAGAATACAACTGTGGCTTCTCAACAGCATACTGTATTAGTCAAGGTACTCCAGAGAAACAAAATCAATAGGGTATATACATAAAGAGAGAGACAGAGACAGAGATTTTTAGGAATTAGCTGCTCGTGGAGGCTTGGAAAGTCTAAAATCTGCAGGACAGCTTGGCATGCTGGAGACCCAGAGAAGAATTGATGTTATGGTTCAAGTCCAAAGGCGCGGCCTGATTGAATTCCTTCTTTAACTGAATGGATTGGGCCCACCCCATTATGGAGGATAATCAGCTTTACTTAAAGTCTACTAATTTAAATGTTAATTTCACTTAAGGAAAAAAAAAAGATAAAAACCTAGAGGGAGGCAAATCATAAAAGACTCTTAAATACAGAGGATTGCTAGAGGGGAATTGGGTGGGGGAGTGGGCTAAGTGGACCATGGGCATTAAGGATGGCATTTGTTGGGGTGAGCACTGAGTGTTACATGTAAGTGATGAATCACTAAATTCTACTCCTGAAATTGTTATTACAGTATATGTTAACTAACTTGGATTTAAATTTAAAAAAAAGATAACTTCACAGAAACACCTAGAATAATATTATTGGATCAAATATCTGGGTACACTGGCCCAGCCACATTGACACATAAAATTAATCATCACAGATATAACATTTAAATCTAAATAAAGAAGAACTTTGGTGATCACTTTAAACTACTTTTGAAAATGCACACCTTTTAGTTAGAAAAAAAAAGTGCGAAGTTACTGAGTTATGATCAATTGATTATTTTCTCAAGTACAGGATGATTTTACTAACAGCTTCAGAGTCTTCCCTTACATTTGGCATTGTTTCTGACATGTTCACTAAATGAATGAGGCAGGAAATAAACATTCCCAGCATAGTTCCCATGTTTTCTATTTAATTTAATATGGCTAAATTCCAGGATAATTTCCCAAACTCATTCTACTCACTAAGTTTGTCATAGTTGATCAAGTTCTGCTTTTAATATACCATATTTACATCTAAAAGAAATGACAAGGTATTATCAAACTGAGATTGTTCGAACTATAATTTAATACTAAATATCTCAAACATTATCCAAGTGTCTTGTAAGACATTTTCTTAACTATTAGCCTTGCATCCTCGTTCTAATATTGCATCATCTATTTGCACAAAGGAAATGTCAATCACATATATTTATCCATAAGATTTAGTTTCACTAATGGGAAAACACACACTAAAGATTTCAAAGAAGAATGTAACTCATTACAGGCAATAGCTAAGAAGCATGCCATGGTTAGCATTCTACAAATATGTAATCTTGTTATATTGTGAAATGCTATAATACTATGCCCTTTTCTAAAATACAGTTTACTAGAGCATGACAGGAGGAAGGCAGGAGGCCAAAAACTGGAACAGGCAATTATATAATGTAAGTTATTTTTCTCATTTTTAAAATAAAAATTTCTTTGACTTCTAATCCAATCTTTATCATAATATGTCATGCCTAACACCCCTATGGACATAGAAAATTTAATAGTCATGCTTTACTGCATCCATCTATTTAATTGTTTTTCCCTGAATGGTTTTAAAAATTTAATTTATATGATATTTCTAACTGTTAAATGAAATGAAGTTTATTTCCTATATTTTTATTTTCTTTGTAACTTCTTAAACCTTTCTATGTACAGTCGCCTTAGTAAATGTTATGTAGCTGAAATTGTTTCCATGTTTACTATAGCTATTATATGTCATTCTAATTTGTATGGAATTTTCAGACAGGATTTGTGGGAATTATTTGTCTGATTTTATGAAAACATATGTTGTATATAGATATGGGATTTCCTTCTCCCACTTTTCAAATTGAAATACTTGGGCATTGCAAACTCTAAAATGTCATTGGCAACAACGGGCTTCTTAACAAGTTTTTTTTAACATTTTAATTTATTATTGAGAGACAGAAAGAGACGGAGCATGAGCAGGGGAAGGGCAGAGAGACAGGGAGACACAGAATCTGAAGGAGGCTCCAGGCTCTGAGCACAGAGCTCGACGTGGGGCTTGAACTCACAAACTGCGAGATCATGACCTGAGCCAAAATCGGACGCTCAACCGACCGAGCCACCCAGGAGCCCCAACAACAGGCTTTTAAATATCCTATTATACTGTATCGGTCAGATCTGGAGATAAATTAATTCAAAAAAGCGAGTTTTATTGAAACTAACTCTGTTTTGGGGCACCTGGGTGGCTCAGTCAGTTAAGTGTCTGACTCTTGATTTTGGCTCAGGTCAGGATCTCACAGTTCGTGAGACAGAGCCCTGCGTCCAGCTTTGTGCTGACAGTGTGGGGCCTGCTTGGGATTCTCTCTCTCTCTGCCCCTGTTCCACTCATGCACATGCTGTCTCTATCTCACTCAAATAAAATAAACATTAAAAGGAAAATTTAAAAAAAGAAACTAACTCTGATTTATTAAATTTAGTGAAGTTTTCTCCCAAAGTTTCAAATGTGATTTTTTCATAAATATTTACTTACTTTGATATGTGAATTATAATGTTCCAATTTTCTCATACTTTAGATTAATTTTCTACTTCATCCCAGAAAAATAAAAACTATACACTGTTATATAAAAGGCAACAGTTGAATATATTATGAAAGCACTGGTATCTGTATTGTTAATAGACTAAATTATTCCTGATTAATGAATCTTTTAGAAATAAAATTAGGTCCTACCTATGTCTTAGATGTTGCCCTACAAATTCAAACATCATTATAATCAACCAACATTTATAGAACTATATATTATGTTTGTAAGTACATATTTTGTAAAGAATTGAGAGTTGGAAAACACATACTGAAATTTATTCATTTGTCCTTTCATTAATAAAATGCAAATTAAACATCCATTATATGTCCATCAATAAGCCATATGCTGAGAATATCCAGCTGAAAAATCCTGGGCCAATTCTCAAGGACCTAGAAAAAGCCCTTGGAGAAATGTCAAAAAGTCACAAGAAGCAAAGATCAGAAAAGGAAAAAATAAAAGCAAACAAAATTAAGTGTTGTGAGAAATATTTTAGTTAAGCTAAGTATTAAAAGATCATATAGAATCCTTTTACATAATCCAACAATAATATAATAAATATCCTCATACCTAAATAAAGTTCTAAAAAAGATAAGGGAAACCACAGAACTTTTCCCTCATTTTTATTACGCTTAAAACTTTTTTTATTGAATTGTATCTAAAATTTTATTATAAAGTCTCTTCCTATGAATATGTAATATGGCATGCTAAGGAACAGTTCCCGTCAGGCTGTTTTTTGTTGTTTCTTTCTTTCCTTCTTTCTTTCTTTGTTTTTGCAACTATTAACAGAAGTATTATCTTCATTTCTTCCAGAAAACATTCTTTGCTTATGTTTTTGAACACTTTCCCTGAACTTCTCTGTGTGATGTAATGGTGAAGGGCTGTTCTCTTACTAACCTGGTTCCACTGGAAACTATATTTCCCCATAATCTCCTTCCTTGTATGATTCCAGGTCTGAGATGGATGAAAAGTAAAGTTGCAAGCAACTTGCAAAGCAGAAATAAAGCACCAGCCATGATGCTCTGAAGGTTGGTGCTGTATAGAGGCAATAAGACACAAAAGTACCAGCAGACACTAGTATATCCTCAGTGTTTCCTGCTCTACACCCAGTTCTCCTCAAACGTGGTCTGCACTGACCAAGAGCAAACACAAGCTCACCATTCCCAGAGCTTGGTTGTGAACTCAAGGAGCTGGTAGCCCGAAAGGCCAGCAACTTTCCCTAGACTTCCTGCAGTCTTTTCTAATTTAATTGTGCTTTGTGAAGAAGCAAAGAAAATACTGATAAAAGGACACAGAAAATAGCTCAATTCCTGTAGGGCCTTATTAAAACTGGGAAGAAAAATCCTACATAAGATTATTAACCAAAATTTTACAGTAAGTAGCTGAGAAACACAAACCAGAACGCAGGGGCTATTATCTGAATTAGCAACTGCCTGAATGACAAGACCAGATTTGAGTTTATTAGAAGCCTGCAGCCAAGGAGTCACAGTACAATCCTACAAAAGCAAAGAGTACACCAAAGGATTAGTTAGATTCAGCTCACTAAGATCGGCCTTTACTTTTTCAAGGGAATAAACATCTTATTTTTAATGGAGCAAAGTTATTAATTAGAAACGTAAGATTTAGGAATCTGAGAATTCTGTCTTAATTACGGGTAAGTTACCAACTATAGCCCCTAGCAACAGAAGAAAAATAGTGTAATCACTCAGGCAGAGAGAACGGCAGGAGTTTTAAGAGCCTTCTGATGACTGGATTTATTTTTAACGTCAATTCTGTATTTCCGATGGGCAGAGAGTTTAGAAACTGTGACTAAAAACAATGCCTCAATTTTTTGCATAAGTCTTCATAATGTTTAAAAATCCAATATGCTAAAGTGCAACAAGTAAAGTCACATAAAACATGAGAGAAACGAGGGAGGAGAACTTGGAGTAGAGATTTTTACATTTTTGCATGGTTTGAAAAATCCCTATATGGAATTTATTTACTGTTTTCGTGAATTGAAAACAAGTTTTACATAACACTTAAAGAATCAAGTTAATAGGGGTGCCTGGGAGGTTCATTTGGTTAAGTGTCCAACTCTTGGTTTCGACTCAGGTCATGATCTCACAGTTTGTGAATTTGAGCTCCGCACCAGGCTGTGTGCTGGCAGTGTGTAGCCTGCTTGGGATTCTCTGTCTCCTTCTCTCTCTGGCCCTTCCAGTCTGTGTGTGTCTCTCTCTCTCAAAATAAATAAACTTAAAAAAAAGACTCAAGTTAATAAATCCTTCATAACTGAGAACTATGTTCTATGCGCAACTTTAGATCTCAGGAATTTCATAAAATCAAAAAATCTAATATTTACTTTGTTAAAAATGATCATTGGTATATCTATGTGTTCTGACTT
The DNA here is from genome assembly GCA_030068075.1 of Paguma larvata. NCBI lineage: Eukaryota > Metazoa > Chordata > Mammalia > Carnivora > Viverridae > Paguma > Paguma larvata. The sequence continues at coordinate 53,026,175 of CM057826.1, read as the reverse complement.
CACTTTACCAGATGAGACATTAATTCTACTAACGTATATTCCATAGTTCATAGTTTCTAAAATAAATATTCAAGAGTTATAGAAGTAAGTGATGTTATAAAGAATGGTCAAACATATGAAAGTTACTGGTTGCCATACCTACTTCATCAACATTGGGACTATTCATAAAATCCCATTTTGGAAAATTAAATATTGACCATAATTCTTCAGTCTCCCACAGTAATGCTATGCATTCACACTCTTGGCATGGTTCCATGATGGGTGAAGTATATCTACCTGTCCATAAACTCTGGCCATGGCCAGATGAATTTATATGGCCAATGGGCTGAGAGCAGACGTGATGCAATAGATGCTTTAGAGTGTGCCTCTATGATTGACCATGTCTTCTTGTTGTTCTCCCATCATTACCGTAAGAAGATTCCCCAGCTTGCTTGTACACCCAAGGAAGATGAGAGATGTGGACCCAGTCAGTAGCTAAAGCCAATGCCAGGTAATTATAGCCTAGATTAGTCAACTCACAGCCGTTCCAGACATGTTTGAGTAAATAAGTATGTCACTGAATGCTGGGCTGCTTAGTAAATAGCATCATTGTGGCAACATTTGAATGATGAAAATATCTGCCCATGTACACACACACACACACACACACACAACATAAAATACATGGCACTGGTTTTGAAAATAAGCATAAAGTGACCAGTAATTATTATAAAAGATTAGAGAACTGGTTTTTAGAAAATCACTGTAGGAGGATGGAAAAACAGTGATACATATTACATACTGGCAAAATATTTAATAAACCAACAACTGAGATAAGAGGGAAGAAAGAAATTATATCTGATGAATTTGTAGAGCTGAGGGAGATTTCAAAAGTATATCTGATGAATTTGAAAAGGTACTATAAGAAAAAAATAAAATTAGAAAAAAATGATTGGTGTGCAAAAAAATTCTTTCAGTAACTTGTAGAACTGGATAGTAAGAGAATTTCTCACCAAACTAAAGGTGTATTCATTGTCCAAACAATCCAAAATCTTTATCAGCAGCAAAATATGGTTGTGTGTGTGTGTGTGTGTGTCTGTGTGTGTGCCTCAAATCTGATAGTTGAAATGTGATACATCATCTGTGCTCATCCATTTCTGACTGGTTGACCTTAGAAAAGTTATTTTATCTATACCAGCTTTCTTGTTTCTAAGCTGAGTATACAGAGGGTTATTTTGAATACAACAAATGAAATTATGCAAATAATTTTTAATGCCTGGCACATAATAAGCATTAGATAATTGTTTTATATAATAACTATTATTATTAGCCACAGGATTATATTAAAAATTTGAATACTGAGAGGCAGATTTTTTTGGAACGTTTTCACTATAGAGATTCCATCCACCTAGATTCTGCTAATACATTAAAAAAACAAATTACCCTAAGATATTTAGATAGACACCTAAAACAAATGAAAAAGACAACATTAGCTTTATAATCACATTTGTTACAGTAAATGCCATCCATATTATAAATTAGAACATTCTGTACATTAAGTGCTTAATATAAACCCAACACAGTGCTCAGCACTGTACGCTCTATAAACAATTATGTGACTTAGGTGGTCCTCAACCGTAGGAACACGTTTTTAAGTACAAATCAGAACTAAAAATTTTCTAAATTATTTTACTTTTTAAAGAATCATATCATTTAAAAATCATATTGTATAAGTTATTGATTCTTTGCCTTCTGGCCCTTTGAGTTTTTCTCATCAACTTCCATTCTTGTAAACCCAAACACATCTTTTTTTCTCATTTGAATGTTGTAACAGAAAAGTGTATTCCTTGTCTGTATGATCAACTCCAAATTTATAATATCCAGTCTTACCTATAGCTTTACTCCTGCTAAGACTGTTCCAGATACAGTATATTTTTCCAACTTAGTCAATCCAACCACCTTCACTGTCAACAGGTGGAATCAATTAATTTTCTATTAAATTCATTCTCTCCCATTGACTTACAAATTTACAAATCTAAGGAGCAGTTTTTAGCCATTACTTAACACAGTCGACTGTCATTTTCTTCTAAAAACTCTCCTCCATAATATCTTTCAAAACTATACTCTTTAATTTTGTCTCCAGGATCTCAGTGTCCCTTCTCTGTATGCTGGCTTCTTTTCTCCTCTACTGTTGTTCTTCATTCATTCAAGGTTTCTCCATTAGATATTTTTCTGGGGTTTGTTTTGGGTTCTTATAACTCTTTTACTCTCTACTGATTCCTAAACTATTCCTAAATAGTTTAACTCAGTTCTGTACAAAAAACAATTTCCATATCTGCATCTCCACTCTGACCTCCTATGTTACATACTAGATTTCCTGCTACTCACAAGTCTATCTTAAAATTCATTTTGTCCCCAATTCTAATTGTTTCCCTTGAAACTTATTCTTTTTGTCTATAGGATCATTGGTAACTTTTATTATTTTCCTTTGGAGTTTCAAACCTATTACCTACTTTCTGACTATCTATATCTAACAGTAGTAAGGGCTCACTGACAAAATAAACTTTAAGCAGATATTTGACTGAATAAGGGAGGAAGCAATGCTGACAACTGGGGTAAAGTATTTTAGCCAGAGAAAGAGAAGAGGAAGAACAAAGGATCTGAAGCATTAGTGAACTTGGTGTGTTCAAGGAATACCAAAGAAGTCAGTGTGTCCAGAGAAGAAGTAGTGAGGGATAAATTCTTAAAAAAGAGAAAATAATCCACAGAAAACTTCCACTTTTTCACACCTGTCCATTTTCTGCCTGAGGCTGAGAAAAAGAGTGGCTGCAAATGGGTATATATTTGCATAATCACTTCTCTTTCATTTGTGCCTTTCTTCCCAGGTAACTTAGAATGCCTTTGTTTAAAAAAAAATCTTCAGTACTATGTCTCTATTACAGCAACATTGCAAACAGTAGTATGTTAATAGTGAAGATATTTTCCAGCCTTCAGATACAAACCAAATGTAGAATTGAGAATATCTGAAGGTGAGTATGGCAGTGCCAGAGTATGTGACATGATCTACATGAAACATTGATAGATGACATAAGATTACTCCTCATGAACTTCCATTGCTCCTGTAAAATAGAATGAAGGAAACTCACTTAAAACGGTCAGGAGTTCAGAGGGCAAGTTCTTACTCCCTAGCAACTGATCATCAGTTGCAGACTCCAACTGGAAGAGAGTACTTGCATTCTGAACAGGAAGAAACCTACTTTACTCCTCCAGCAGGAAGAATTTTTCCCCAGTCAGCAATGAAGTCAGTCAATAAGAAAATACCACAACTCAGTCAACAAGAAACTCACCAGTCTGAGTTCTCTCTTTCCTCCAATGGACTTTTGTTCAAAGAAACCCTTTCCAACTTCTTTATATCTATAAATTTATATTCCTACTTGATCTCTGAACTTGCCTATAGTTTGCCATAGTTTGTATGCCCTAAATAGCAATTCCCACACTCATCCTGAATAAACCTATTTTGCTGGTAAAATAACTGGCTGTTTTATTCTTCAGGTCATGTAACACTTGGTATCCACGTTCTTGGTATCCAAGACCTGGGATCAAGAGAAGACCCTCAACAACTCTAAGGCTAGCGAACAAACAGGTGCCAGTATCCACTGAACCTACTGAGTTCACTGCTTTCTTACTGGCCCTAGAGTTTGATGGTAAATTTTACCATGGATTTGAGTTCCTACTGGAGTTTTGCATTTAGAGTTCTGTCTTTATTTAGGATCTGTTTAAAGACATTGTCCTTTCTGTTTTTGTGAAGGCTCAGTCCTTTCTGGTGAGTACTCATTTGTTTTTCAGAACTTCCAATTTTGAGTAATAGGATCCCAAGCCTCTAAATTCTCCCAGTAGAGCCCCACTTCAGGGACTCTGGCTGGTTTTGTGTTTGAAAGCTAAGGCTCCTCCTCATGCACACTATTAACAAAATAGACCATCTTGGTTAAAGAAAATTTAGAACTTCAATGGCCATTACGGGAAATTTGCAATCTCTAAAACTTGTTTTCCTTAAGACCAGATTACAAAGTTCCAGCACCAAAATCAAAACAAATAAACCCAAAAAGGTTTAATTGGCATACAGAAAGCATCTAAAAGGTTTCGATTTCCAAAATAGTTCCATTGAAAGATTCCTTGCAAAAGGCTAGTGAAAAACTAAAGGGATAAAAGATATCTAAAACTAAAGAGTGTAAGACTGATGTGTTTAAGTGCAGTAACTTCTATTCTTCCCCTCCTTCTTCCTTGATTTGAGAACTCATTCTGGTAATTCTTTGTCTGAATTACCTTTCTACTCTAAAGAGACTATTAAACAGTTATCTTTTAAAGTAAGTCATCCTGAAGCTTCAGCCAATCCTCAGGTACCTTTTCTCTTTGTCAAAGGCCAAACTAATGGTCATACTTAAAAGAGTCTCTCTAACCTAGGGAGGATCCTCAAAAGTTTTGGTAAACAGATTATCTCCTGCACCCAGTCAAGAGAAGGAAATAAAATTTCATATTGTCTCTTTCTTTCCAAATTCAGACCAATTGGTTATTGATCCTTTCTCTCTCAGGGATAGCTATTGCCTTCTTGTTTGTCACATTTTACCAATTTGGCTTGGTTTTCTGCCTGCCTGGGACTTGCAAGCTATTCATTCTTTCTTTTGGCTATATTTGGGAGTGACTCTAGATCGTATGAAGTTAATCTCTGCACCCTCTTAAGGTCACCTTAACAACAACACTGTGGTGTTATTTAAGGCTACCAAAAATATTAACAGTTTCTCCTGACAGAACCTGACAAGGTATTTAAAAGTATTTAGCAACTTTATGATCAGAAACACGATCAGACTGTAATATAATATTCTGAGCCGATAGGAATGTTTTTTAGGCCTTCTCCCAAAATGTACCCAGAGGGAAAGAAAAACATTCTAACGTCAGTGGATGAGGGTGTCAGTCTTTTGATATTAGTTAGATGGCAACCCAAGTTTTTGAGAAATTATAAGTAGCTGTCTTTGTTTTCCAAATGAAGTATTTTCAAGACCACTGGTGTGGCTCCTGAAACAATTCAAAGTCCACCAATCTTTCTTACCAATCCCAAAAACTCCTCTATTCATCTCAAAAGGCTTGTAAATATTGTCCTTAGGGAACCCAAGTCTTGAACTTGCATTTTTTCCCCTGTGCCTTTCAAATGTAAAAGGTATACCCTGGGTCCTCTCCAGAACTCTTACCCAGCGCATCTCTTTGATATGCAATCTGCAGGGAGCTAATTCTTATCAGAAGCAGAAATAAAGAAGGAAAAGTCCCTTGAATAGATCCAACTTGTCCTATAACTAGTGAGTTATTTATTATTACACTTAATTCATTGCAGTAATTTAAAATAGAAGCTATATATTCTCTACATCTGTATGCATGTGTGTGTGTGTGGGGTGTGTGTGTGTGTGTGTGTGTGTGTGTGTGTGTGTGTTTTGTAGATGAGTGACATTTTCTATTTCTGGATGGTAATGCCAAAATTAATTTGTAAAAGAGCTCTATTTAACTGGCTAAAGAAAAATGCTTATATAAATTAAATTCTCAGGCATATAATAGAAACTTAATCCAAGTGAATTTCAGGTTTCCATGATCTGGGAAAATATTTGATATTAAGACTGGTTTGGGTTTGTTGGTTTAATTAAAACAGACATGTCTTTAGAGCTATTGGCATTAAATATAATACTGTGATTCTACCTAGGCTTATTAAGGGTCAAATGAGTTCATGTCATCTCTTATAGAATTTGTCAGCCAAAAAGACAATTTAAGGTGATGGTTAGTTGTTTGGCATCCCATGAAAATCACATGACTAATCTAGACATAATTACTAAGCACAAGTGAATTAAACAGACATAAAAGTTTGCAAATAAACTTTTCAACAATAACTATGTCTATTTAAACAGTTTTCCCAAATATTTTAGTAATTTAAAACCGTTTATTTACTAAGTAAATTAGATAATGGATAGTCATTAAATATCTAGTTCATTTTCAAGTAAGATAAAACATTAATTACTGAACATGGGTTTATCCACTTTGAGCTTCTTATTACAGAGAAACTAAAAGATATTTGGGTTTCTTAATACTACATTGAAAAATGAAAAAAAAACAAGTTAAAGAATTTTGGTATAAAAGTTTATAGTTAATTCTTAGTTTTCACTAGAAATTAATGTATCTAAGAGGTAAAAATCCTAATAAATGGATTGGGAAGAGGAAGATGGCAGAGTAGAAGGATCCTAAGCTCACCTTGCCCTATGGACACACCCAGATAACAGCGTGGATCAGTGCAACTAAGAAAATAACCTAAAAACAGAAAAGACTTTCCAGAGCTACCTGTAGACAGGAGCCATATCAGAAAGGGTAGGAGAGGCACAAATGTGGTCTGGAACCAAACTCCCAGAAAGACTAACCATAAAAGGGAGGGATACCACAAGCACAGAAGGAGTGAAGCAAACCCCACACTAAGCACCTTAGGCATGAGGGACTACAATGAGAAGACGAGTCCCCATTACATTTGAATTTGAAAATCAGTGGGATTTAACTTTACATACTTTTACAAACAGTGAAATTTACTTCTGGGTACTTCAAAAATCAGCAGGCTTAGCTCTGAGAAAGCTAAAGGGTTATAGGAAACTGAGTCCTTGGCCTAAATGAGCCACCGTAATAAACATCACCAGTGAGATACAGCACAGAAACAACAGTTTGAAAAGGACCTGGGTTGCAGGTGGAGGAGGTTTACTTACTAAACCCAGAATGTGTGCTGAAGAGGTAGGTATCTTTAGAAACTTCTCCAAGAACAAAAAAGCCAGTGGGCACCATTCATCTAGGCTTCCTCACCCAACAACCTAACACTTTCAGGAAGCAGCACATCCTCTGCCTATCTAGCTAACAGTGTGTACTCCACCCCAGTGGCTCTGCCCCACCCAACCTGCCCCAGGGAACAAATATCCCTCTAAAGCGGCTCCTACCTTGACACATCCTGCAAGCAGCCCTGGCAAGGACCAGCACCAGTCTAAAGTGACTCTTGCCCTGGGAAAGATACCCCCCACACCAGTATGACTGCAGCCCCAGAAGATGTACTTAAGGCAGGAAACTGATCTAAGTGCCAGCCATGCCTACCAACGAAAGCCTCTCAGGAGACAGGCAGGGAGGGTACAGTGCACCTATTAGAGTCTGCATCCCAGCAGACAAGCTGAAGGCAGATATCTGGTCTGACCACTAATACCACCCAACTACAAGCCTACAATAGGCCCCATATTGGCTCCTTTACAACATAGGAAGTAAACCCTGCACAGTGTACCCTCAGTAGGCAAAGTGGGCCAATACAGCCAACTGGATGAAAAGCAAATGAGGCTTGGCGACGGCAGGAGGATGCATGCAACAAATTCTGGTAAACAGGGGACACTGTGCTACAGGACATCAGATCTCTTATTCATAATGCCACCACTTTCAAGAGAAGGAGAGGTAGAGAAATCTTTGAGCCAAAAGGAGTAAGAAAATTAATAAAAGGGAAAAAAACTCAGGTAAATGCAAACATAATAACAAATACATTAATTACTTATAAAACCAGTATGAAGGTTAAAGTACAAAAGCAGTAAAATCAATTATATCTATAGAAATCACTCGTGAGATTAATGAAATAAAAGGATGTAAAGTATGACATCATATATATAAGATGTGTGGGGGAGGAGTAAAACTTTAGTAGTTTTTGAATGGGTTCAAACTTAAGCAACCACCAGCTTAAAATAAAATCCTATATGTATAAAATACTATATGTGAACATAATGATAACCACAAATAAAAAATCTGTAATAAATAAACAAAAAACAAAGAGAAAGGAATCCAAGCATACCACTAAAGAAAGCCATCAAACCACAAGGGAAGAGAGAAGATACAGGAACAGAGAAAAACAAGTAACACAATGGCAAAAATGAAATACCTATGAATAATTATATTAAATGCAAAAGGACTAAGTGCTTTAATCAAAAGACACAGGGTGACTGAATGAATAAAAAAACAAGACCACTCTATATGCTACCTACCATAGACTCACTACAGACCTAAAGACACATGCAAATTTGAAGTGAAAGGACAGAAAAACATTTATCATACAAATAAAGGTGAAAATAAAGCAAGAGCAGATATATCAGACAAAATACACTTTAAATCAAAGACTAAAAAGAGACAAAGGATACTATATAATAATAAAAGGACCAAGCCAACAAAAATATTGTAGATATTTAAGCACCAAATATCTACAGAACCTAAACACATAAAGCAGCTATTAACAAAAGTAAAGAAGAAATTGAGTGTAATATGATAATAACTGGGGACTTTAACATCTCACTTACATCAGTGAATAGATCATTTAGACAGAAAAACAACAAGAAAACTGTGGCTTTCAATGACACACCGGACCAAATGACCCTAAGAGATATATTCAGATCATTTCACCCTAAAACAGGAGACCACACAATCTTTTCAAAAGTACATGGAACATTCTCCAGAAAAGATCAAATGTGAGGCCACAAAACAAGTCTCAATAAATTCAAGAAGAATGAAGTCCTATCATGCATCTTTTCCAATCACAATGGTATGAAACTAGAAATCAATCACAAGAAAAAAAATCTCAATACAAATACAAGGAGGCTAAATAACATGTTACTAAAAAATGAATGGGTCAACCTAAAAAAATTAAAAGGAATTAAAAAATACATGCAAACAAATAAAACTGGAAACACTATGATCCAAATCTTTGGGCTGCAGCAAAAGTTGTTGTTAGAGGGAGGTTTAATAGCAATTCAGGTCTACCTCAAGAGGCAAGAAAAAAAGAGAGGGAGAGGACACAAATAAATAAAATCTGAAATGAAGGAGGAGAAATAGCAACTAACAACACAGGAATACAAAAGATTATGACAGACTATTATGAAAAATTATATACCAACAACTTGGAGCAACCCTGAGGAAATGGATAAATTCCTAGGAACATATAACCTCCCAAAAGTGAATCAGGAAGAAATAGAAAATTTGAACAGACTAACTACTAGCCATGAAACTGAATCAGTGTCAAAAACTCCCAAAAAACAAAAGTCCAGGATTAGAAGGTTTCACAGGTGAATTCTACCAAACATTTAAAGAAGAATTAATACCTATTTGTTGGGAGCCATTTTAGGCTCACAGGTTGAGAAGTAACCTTAAAGAGGCATCCTGGGGATGGGTTGCACCTCCCCCATTGTAGTTGGAAGTATAGCCCTCAAAGCAATGCCCTGATTTCTCCTGTTTACAGATAATTAACATTAAGGCCTTAAAGGAAACACCGTATTCTCTCCCCCACCCTAAATTTATATGTTAATTATCCTGAAACCAACATACAGGATTGAGGAAGTTGCTGCCTTGCTGGTAAAAACGGATTATTGTTAAAGAGATCAAACTATGGAATGTCACTCATTGTTGTAATGTAACTCGCTACCTTTAAAAATAAAGACACTGAGACTAGCAGGTCAGAGATGCCAGAATAGAGAGGCCAGAATGGCAGAGGTGCCAAAATGGCGGAGATGCCAGAATTGCCAGGGCTGCCTGCTTGGTCATCAGATTCCATCTCACTCGTGGCTCTCGCACTTCATTTTGCCTGACCGTCCGTCCTTCGTGGACCCCTAGATTCGCCGGAACAAGGACCCCGGCACCTATTATTCTCAAATTATTCCAAAAAATACAAGAGAAAGAAATTCTTCCAAATTCATTCTACAAGGCCAGCATTACCCTAATACCAAAATCGGATAAAGACATTACAAAAGAAAAAAAGAAAAAAGTGAAAGAGAGAGAGAGAGAGATCGAACTTGGGGCACCTGGGCCGTTCACTTGATTAAGCATCAAACTTAGATCAGGTCATGATCTCAAGGTTCATGAGTTGAAGCCCATATTGGGCTCTCTACTGTCTGCGCAGAGCCCAGTTTGGATCCTCTGTCTGTCTCCCTCATTCTCTGCCTGTCCCTGCTGGTGGGTGCTCTCTTCCTCGCAAAGGTAAATACATATTAAAAGAGAGAGAGAGAGAACTATAGACCAATATCTCTGATAAACATACATGCAAAAATCCTCAAGAAAATAATGGCAAACCAAATCGAACAATACATTAAAAACATCATTTATCACAATCACGTGGGATTTATTCCAGGATTGCAAAGGTGGTTCAATTAAGGTGATACATCACATGGACAAGATAAAGGATAAAAACAATATGATCATTTCAATAAATGCAGAAAAAGCATCTGATGAAGTACAATATACATACATGATGAAAACCTTCAATGAAGTAGGTTTAGAGGGAAGATACTTTAAGATAATAGAAACTTTCATGGAGAACATACAGCTGACTTCATACTCAGTGAGGAAAAACTGAGAGCTTTTCCTCTAAGATCAGGAACAAGACAAACATGTCTGTTCTCACCACTCTTATACAACAACATAGCACTAGAAGTCCTATATGCAACAATAAGACAAGAAAAAGAAGTAAGGGGTACCACTATTGGTAAATTAAAAGTTAAACTGCCACAATGTGCAGATGGCATAATACTATATATGTAAAACCCTAAAGTCTCCACCAAAAAACTATTAGAACTAATAAATGAATTCAGTAAAGTCGAAGGTTACGAAATTAATATATAGCTATCTGTTGTATAGCTATATACTAATAATGAAGTAGCAGAAAGAAAAATAAACAATTCCATTTATAACTATACCAAAAATAATGACATACCTAGAAATAAACTTAACCAAAGAGAGAAAGGACCTGTACTCTGTAAACTATAAAACATTGATGAAAAGATTGAAGATGACACAAACAAATGGAAAGATATTCTATTCCCATATATTGGAAAAAACAATGTTAAAAGCTCCTTCCACCCAAGCCAGTCTACAGATTTAATGCAATCAGTATTAAAATACCAACAACATATTTCACAGAACTTTTACAAATATTCCTAAATTTGTAAGAAACCACAGAGAAATATTCAAATAACCAAATATCTAAATAAGCATAGCAATATTGAAAAAGAACAAAGGTCAAGGTATCATAATTCCAGATTTAATATATATTACAAAGATATAGTAATCAAAACATTATGGTACTGGCACACACAAATGGACACATAGATAGATACAGGCGCATAGAATAGTACAGAGAATTCACAAATAAATTCATGCTTAAATCATCAACTAATCTATGACAAAGGAGGCAAGACTATACAATGGGGAAAAAGCAGCCTCTGCAACAGATGATACTGGAAAAACTGAACAGCTACATACAAAAGAATGAAACTAGACTATCTTTTATAGATACGTACAAATAAACTCAAAGTGGATTAAAAGCTTAAATGTGAAACCCGAAACCATAAAACTCCTAAAAGAAAACACAGGCAATAATTTCTTTGACATCAGCTGTAGGAATAATTTTCTAAATATGTCTCCTCAGGTGAAGGGGGAAAGAGCTAAATTAAACCCTTAGGACTATAACAAAATAAAAAGCTTTTGTACAGCAACATAAACCATCAACAAAACAAAAAGGCTACCTACTGAATGGTGGAAGATATTTATAAATGATATATTGGGTAAAGGGTTAATATCTAAAATATATAAATAGTTCATATAGCTCGACACCAAAACAAGTAGTCCAATTTAAAAGCTGAGCAGAGGATTTGAATAGTCATTTTTCCAAAGACGATATACAGATGGCCAACAGACATACAAAAAGATGCTCAACATCACTAATTATCAGATAAATGCAAATTAAAACCATAATGAGATATTTGTTTTATACTTTTCAGAATGGCTAAGATGAAAACCATAAGAAATAACAAGTATTAGTGATGACATGGAGTAAAAAGAACCTTTATGCTCTGTTGGTGGAAATGCAAACTGGTATAGCCACTGTGGAAAACAGTATGAAAGTTTCTCAAAATACTATGACTCACTGATTCCACTACTGGGTATTTACCCATAGAAAATGAAAACACTAATCCAAAAAGATAAATGCACCTCTATGTTTATTGCAATACTATTTATAATACCCAAGATATGGAAGCAACCCAAATGTCCATTGATATATGAATAGAAAATATTCATAGAAAATATACAATGCTAAGTGAAATAAGTCAGTCAGAGAAAGAAAAAATACCATATTTTTTCACTCAAGTTAATGAAACAAAGATAAAGAAAGAAAGAAAGAAAGAAAGAAAGAAAGAAAGAAAGAAAGAAAGAAAGAAGACAAAGAAACAACAAAAAAATAGACTTTTACATGATCTCGCAGTTCATGAAATAAAGCCTCCCATCAGGTTCTGCACTGACAGCTCAGAAACCGCTAGGGATTATCTCTCTCTTTCTCTCTTTGCCCTTCCCCATGCTCTCTCTCTCTCTCAAAATAAATAAATAAACATTAAAAGCAACAACACAACATACTCTGAAATATAGAAAATAAACTGGTGTTCACCAGAGGGGAGGTGAAGGTGGGGGGATGGGTGAAATAGATGAAGGGAATTAAGATAACACTTATCTTGATGAGCACTGAGAAATGTATAGAATTGGTGATCATTATATTGTACACCAAAAATAATATAAAGCTGTATCTTAATTGTACTTCAGTTAAAAAAATGAAGAGTTCTAATAAATGTAATAAAGACTACTGGAAATAATATGGGAAATATCTCCATATGAAAATAAAGTAGGATGTGTGTTTTCAGTAAGAGGGGGTATGAAAAAAATGGAGATGGCTGTTTTTTTGCTGAGGGAAAAATGTCATTTTGTTCTAAAGTAAGCCTGGTTGTTTAAAAAGAAAAAAAAATAGGACAAAATATAAATGTATTAAAGAAGTGTGTAAAAAGTTTGTAGAAAGGCATTGGGAAAGGAGTATTATGCATGTTAAAGGTAAATGAATGTGAAGTTTTCTTTTTTAATAAGCTTTAATATCAGTGCTCTACTTATGTAAAACTAAAATTTTTTTTCATCTGCTGAAATGACAAATTTTTATAGATTATTCATTTGATCAAAAGAAAACAAAAACCAAAAAATAAACAAAGATTTTCTTAAGCTTTTAAGTGCTATTTTAATCAAAATAATTTCCTATATTTGCTGCCTTTATCAGGTGTTTGATTATTTATAAACCTACAACTCTTCATATTAAAAGAGCCAAATTTTGCTCAGAACCATGCTACCTTCTATATTTTTCTGTGGAGTCTTTAGTTCTCATTATGGTTAAAGGAGTAACTACATATTGTTTCACAGTTAACCAGGCTCCTACTTAAGCAAGTATTATAAAACGTTTTGATATTCTTGACAAACTTCCCCAAATGAAATTCTAAATGAAGTCTTCTTTCACCTTGAACAAGCTTTGAGATTTCCAAAGGATCCCTGGGACATCCCCAAAAATAGATTCTCTCTTCTTACAAAAAGAGAGATGTTAAACTAATTAGGCTAATTTGATGTTAAATTACATGGGAAACACCATAAAATAAAAATACTAAGCTTCTTTACGTTGCATTTCTGAAGATATATGGGATAAGTGCTCTAAAAATTCTTCTGTGAAATTCTCAGAAATCTGATATGTCCCAGCATAATGTTATCAGTCATAATTCTCATTATTGTCTTAAAGTGTTGCACGTTACAGAAATAACCAAATTTTCTCATCAATTCCATGGATCTGCTCAGATCCTTAACAATGAGCATCTTTAAGTCTTTGCACAGATCGTTATCATTTTATTCTGATGCTTTTACAACAGTGCTCCTACAAAAATGATTCATCTTCAAGGAGATTCATGAAAAAGACTTTCAGTAAGCTCAGGTTTCTGGTAACTTTAGTATCATAAAACTTAACTGGATAAGAATTTCCAGAACTAGTGGAAGAAGTATCTTCAAATAAATCAAATGTTACATGGGACTGAATGAACTAAGGAGGCTGATAATAATTTTTATGATTCTTAGTTTGAACACTGCAGGTTCCTTGATGCTTTGTGTTTTGGTTTTGGGGTTTTTGTTTTTGTTTTTTCAGATTTAAGAAACCATTCCCTTTACCTATCTAAGACTTACAGCAATTTGTTAAAGTATATTCTTATAAACAAAGATGGAAACATTTACTTTTTTCTCTCTGATTCCTCCAGAATACTTTTGAGTATTCTTTTCATGGCAATATAGTTAATTATTTGCATAAGTTCAATAATTGCTCTCCTCGTAAAAGGACATAATTGCAAACATCGACTGTATTGCCAAGGCTCAGACTGAAATGGTAATGCAGATAAATCTGATGACCAATCTTTGACTTGACTTTTTGGCCTCAGAGGCTCTAAGTGTTCATCCTGAGACTCCTTATGAAAAGTTCCAGCAAAGCAGTCTTAGAAAGAGTTTACATGGTAACTATTCTTGCTACACTTATGTGAATAATCAGGCCAAATTTAATGCAAATAAATTAGTTTTACTGTGATTATCTTTGGTAGAAAATGGATATATGTGTAAAGAGAAAAAATATGTTTGCACTTTAGTTAATGCTAGAGTTTAATACTATGAATTGTCTTTGAGGTTGTGTTACAATACCTGTAAACCAGACTGCATCTGGAATTTCGGTTTCTTTCTTTTTTTTTTTTTTTTTTTAATTTGTTTTTTAATGTTTTAATTTTGAGAGAGAGAGAGAGGGAGATGGAGCACAAGTAGGGGAGGGGCAGAGAGAGAGGGAGACACAGAATCCGAAGCAGACTCCAGGCTCAGTGGTCAGCATGGAGCCTGATGTGGGGCTCGAACTCACGAAGCATGAGACGATGACCTGAGCCGAAGTCGGATGCCTAACCGACTGAGCCACCCAGGCGCCCCTCGGTTTCTTTATCTATGATTTTCCAAACTAACATTTCCAATTTTCTCCCACCCTTCTGATTTGGAATCACTGAGAACAAAGACTGCCCTTGAATCTCCCTGGAAGGGATGATACCAGGTCCTCCTCAATCCTCAACGGCAGCCAGACTTTAGAGACTTGAGGCTTGAGTACTTATATCACAGCTTAAGGAAGCTCTGCCTGACATACGGTCCTGTGCAGATCTTGGTGATTTCCAAATCAAATTTATAAAGAAGAAAAGTAGCTGTCTTTGAGGTAGACTGAATCCCCCCAAAACAATGCATCAAGACTTCCTAATTTAGGGGCGCCTGGGTGGTTCAGTTGGTTAAGCATCTGATTTCAGCTCAGGTCATGATCTGATGGCTGGTGAGTTCAAGTCCCATGTCGGGCTTTGGGATGATAGCTCAGAGCCTGGAGCCTGCTTCAGATTCTGTGTCTCCATCCCTTTCTGCCCTTCCCTGCTCACTCTCTCTCTCTCTCTCTCTCAAAAATAAACAAACACTATAAAAATTTTTTAAAAAGACTTCCTACTTTAACTAAACATGAAACACTTCCTTTTCTTTCTTTCTTTTACTCGAACATTGACTTAGAACAATAATGCTCTGATCCGTATCTCCCAGGCTATTGGTAAGAGGGGTAACTTTTCTCACTGTTTTATCCACCACCAGAATCTCCAATGTCTTCATGATGTTGGAGATACTTTACTTTTAACCATAACCTATTTCTCTTAAGATTTATTCCCCTGGGGGCGCCTGGGTGGCTCAGTTGGTTGAGTGGCCGACTTCGACTCAGGTCATGATCTCACGGTCTGTGAGTTCGAGCCCCGCGTCGGGCTCTGCGCTGCCGGCTCAGAGCCTGGAGCCTGCTTCAGATTCTGTATCTCCCTCTCTCTGTGCCCTTCCCCTGCTCATACTCTGTCTCTATGTCTCTCAAAAAGATAAATAAATGTTAAAAAAAAATTAAAAAAAAAAAAGATTTATTCCCCTGCACTCAAGCAAGGGAAATACAAATAGGCTAAGTCTTCATTGCAAGGCTTTTGGAAAAGACCTTTTAAAGATGAGATAGTACCTCACAGAATGTCATCCAATTCCTCTAATCCCTGCTTTGAAAAGGCCAATCAAGAAATTCCAGACAATGGATCTATCAGCAAACAGACCTTAGCTGGAGTCTCTATACTTCACCTAGTTTCACTGTATTGGAAGTCAAAGCTTTTCGGGATGTTTAACTGTCCCTGTTATTATCCATGATAAGTCAGAAGCTCCTTATTGGTCTTCTCCATTACACCGCTATAAGAGCCTTAAATGGGAACTTCCACAAAGCAAACATGACTCCAGATTTGCCTCCGTAGGAAGAGATTTTCTCTCCTGGGTCAGAATAATTGTCAATAAACGCATGATCAGAAATCTCTTTGAAACAATAGGAGAGGTTGCCAATTCCATAACCAAAGCAGTAGCAATCCAAAAATAATCGCTTGATTCTGGCTAAAGTAGTTTTGAACAATCACATAAATAATCTTTCAGATAAGGAAAGACTGAGGACCACTTCTTTTTGCAGACTCTTTGTTAAGTGTCCCCTTAAAACTTGTTCTTTAATCTGTCTAGAGTAATGTCTACTAATCTCTATTCCATGACATGTTAGCAAAGAAGGAACCAGTCTAACACAAATCGTGCATGTGTGAATCGCACACATACTTGTGAAAATCTTTATTGTTGGGTCAGACATAACGTTAGGTATCTATTTGATTTCCATGGGATGAAGTAATGTCATGAGGATAATCATACCTTCTAAATTTCTAAACCGATTGATCTTCATCTGGAGGAATACTTATATTCCACCAGACACCTACAGGCTGTAGTTCCAGAGCTATGGAGGTTTGGAGATGGAGTCTCCCCAGCGAGTGGTGTTAAATTCCTCAAACAAGGAGACCATTAGATCAGTAGCTCTAATGCTGTGATGGCTTACATAAAAACAAACAAACAAACAAACAAAATTTAAGCTATAAATACCTCCGGGTCATAAAATTAAAACTTAAAGATAACCAATTACAGTCATTAAGCTTTAAACTACAGCCAATCAATAATTGCCTTACTTTACTTCCATCTCCTCTCAATAACAATCCCTCCCAGAGCAGCTGTCCATGGAGAGCTCTTAATCACTTCCAGTTTGGCATGGCCCTTTTTAAATAGATTTTTGTCAAATAAGTTCTTTAAAAACTTAACATGTCTTAGTTTATCTTTTTTTTAAAATGTTTGTTTATTTTGAGAGAGAGAGAGCATGCAAGTGGGGCATGGGGGAGACAATCCCAAGCAGGCTCTGCACTGATAGCGTGGACACCAGAAGTGATCTCACGAACCATGAGATAAAGAACTGAGCTGCAATCAAGAGTCAGACACTTAACTAATGGAGCCACCCCGCATCTCATGCCTTAGTTTATCTTTTAACAGTGGTAAATCTTTTATGTAAGCCTTCAAAGTGATATAAACGAAGAGTGCATCATCACACAATCAACTTCAGAATTATAGTTGCAAGACAGTCAGAAGTATAGAGAGGTATCAAAGTAAAATAACAACAAAAGAGAAACAAAAAGCAAAATAAATGGAGAAAAACAAACACTGTATTATTTCTTACAAGCCAAATCTTAAAAAAATAAAAATTAAAAAATTAAAAAAAACACACAAGTTAATAGATACAGAGGGCAGATTGATACTTCACAGAGTTGAAGGATCAGGGGTAAGAGAAATGAATGAACTGTTGTTGTTTTTTTTTTATTTAAATAAACTGAAATATATATATAATAATATATAATACTGATACTAATTCATATACTATACATATAATATAGTGTCTAACTGATAATATATATCATGTAAGTTAATTATAGTTGTGTGAGAATAAGTATATGATAAAAGAGAAATAATGTGTGATAAAAGGAAATAACCCCTGCTATTTCCAAGGATATTTCTTCTGCTAAGTCCTAAGCCACGTCAACTTGACAATACTTTCTCTAGATGACAAGAAAACAGAAGCCTAAGCAAAGCCATCATTGAGAATCTCTTCATTTACATTGTTCAACTGTCTTCATGTGCTGTTCCTTGATGACTATGAATGGAAAAGAGCCCTTGCTGTGTTAGACCACAACAAATTCTTAGTCATTACAGGGAGTGAGTTCAGCCTTTCAGCCCCCTACTATACCCTGAATAACTTCATTTCAAAATGTTCTTTGTTGATTACAGAAGCAGTAACAAATTTCAGTTCATTATTTGATAGAAAAACCCATAGTTATTTGCTGCACTTCTTTCTGTAGTGTTTTACAACCTCACAATAATAGAATACTTTTCATACCATAAACAATCCACTGTGTGATATGTAATACACAAGATGATAAGCTACAGCAGTACGCATCTCCTTGTATATATACATTTCATTTCTACAGGTAAACGTGTCCCCAAGAGTTGCTTAAGGTAGAGATAAGGACAGCCTAAAACTTTTAAAGTCACATTTGTGTAATGCAATAAAATGATCTTAAAATTGCTAACACCCTGCCCAGGGATGTTCAATCACTGCTAACCTGCCTACAACTTAGTAAATTACAAATCTGAAGAGATTACAACTGTCATCTTCATGTCTTACACTGGCACAAGATTCATACTTCAAATCTGAGCTATCTTTGCATATGATTTGGTGTTATATTGTCCTGCCACCAACTAATCGTGATTTGGAAAGATGATGAGTTGTCCAAAGGCAAACGTTCATTTTCCTCTTATCACAGTAGCAGAGTTCACTTTAACAGAGTTAAAGGAGCATCAGCATTTTCATTATAAACTCCTGATTTCAAGAGGTTATGTATGTTGTGAAAGTTTGCAGTAAGAAGAAATTCATCACATGCAATGTGTTCTGGAATACTTAATAGTAAAACTATATTAAAAATCTTAAACCTGAAATTGTGTGTTTTAAATATATTTCTGTGACTGAAAATTCAGTAAATTATTATTTCCATCTTACCAATGGTATTGCTTACCCTCAACACAAAACATAAAATCATGTATGAAAAGGGGCTTTGGGATAAACTCACATGGAGCAATAAATTAAAGTTAAACATTCCGCTTGTCTATCTTATTTTTACATGACCCAGATGTGAACAAACATTATATCCTCGTGACCACAGTGGATGTTCTGGGATGAGTCCATGATCTACCCTAGTCAATCAGAACAAAGCCTATGAATTTGAGAATGAGTCTAGCAAGGTATCCATTTTTACTCCTAGACACGAACTTTAGATAAACTGAGGCTGGGCTTTTGTAGGCATCTTTCCACCAAGAGAGGAGAGTATGGAACTGACATAGAAGTCATGTCATAGAAGTCATAGAAGTCATAGAAGTCATACAGGTGACTACGTGAAGCTGTTGAGGTAGGCCAGCACAGGTGAGATACATAGCCAAGAAAATTTAGCTCTAATGACATCATTTGAGTCCCTAACACAGTTATTTTCAGAATTCAGCCCTATCCATGGATGTGTTAGTTACGTGATCTGATAAATTCTTTCTCTCTCCCTTTCTCTTTCGTTAAGCCACTGCAGTTAGGTTTTTCTGTGACTTAAAGCTAAATGTCTCTAAATTGATACAGCCTCCTAATCCATCTATCCCATCTGGGCTCTAGGCTCTTTAATCAATCTAGGGCTTTCTTACCAGACTAATCTTCCTAGAAGCACACTTCATCATGTCGTGTTTAAAAACAAGCAGAGGAGAAGTGTGCCACTCCTAGCAATGCCCATCACGTCAAGTCCAACATCAGAATCTGAAATCTGAAGGCTTCTGTCGTATCTCACAAAATACACAAGTTTACACAATATATATATATATATATTCCAATCAAACCAATTAAACACTGCTTCTTCTCCTCCTGTTGTGTTTTAACTTCATGTCTCTATTCATGATATTTCCTGCTTCTGGAATGACCTTCTTTATCCTCCCGACATAGGGAAATCTTTCTTAAATTTCAAGGACCTTATTATCTTCTAAATGTTTCTTAGATACTGTCTACGTTCAATTGTCTACATATAGTCTGTATCTTGGCACGATCTCATTACCTTTCCAGATAATGACTTTCCTGAATTCAGTGAAAGTTCTAATAATTAATTTAAACCCCATATTAGGGAAGACTCACTGGCTATGGATAATAGGATTGACCTTAAGCAAGAGAGGAAAACATTTTATGAGGGTTGCAGAATGTTTCAAGGAAACCAGGGAAAGTGTGACAACCAAGATCAAGGCACTTCTCAGAACTCTAATTTTCTTTGTGTAACTATTTAATACTCTCCTCGGACTCTTTGTCTCTCCTTTCCTCTCCTTTCTTCCTTCGTCTTCTGCTCTATTCCATTAGATTCTCTCACTTCTCTCCCCTCTTTCTCACACACGTCTTTCTCTCTCCATGCTAATATTCTGACCCTTTTTTGTTGCCTGCTGGACTACAGTCCACCACAAGAAGAATAATTGACTACTAGTGAACCCAAAATTCCAAACTGCTGAAATATAATTAACGTTGCTGTTTTTGAGTCAAACACCATTGGTTCAGTCAGACATGGAAGGGAGGAGATCTTGTAAAAACAGCCACACTCTTGCAAGTTACAGAAGTGACTTTTGAGAAGAAAACTAGTGAAGAAGACACTCCCATAGATGTCTACCACAACTTCATGCAAAATTAGCATATTATTTTAATACATACTTATTGATAGGAGTTTCACAAAAGATAGATGACTGATTTAAATCCTAAAAAATTAGATTCATAAAAATGGAGAGAGAAGTGTAGACAAATGGACGAGAGACTTGATTAACTGGAAAGAGACATACGAGTCTTTCAAAAGACAATCGACAGTAGCATTGATGACTTTAGGGTCAGAAGAGCATACACGGTTAAGGACGGCACACTTTCCATATTTCTAAATTTAAAAATGTTTGAAGTCTTTCAATCAAGATGGAGTAACAGAAACTGGACAGGGACTCTCTCTCCTGAAGCAAACAACACCACTAGAGAAAGATTATTTTGAAGATACTGGATAGCAAGAAACAGACCACAGTAATCCCTGAAGACCAAATAGCAAAGGAACTTAGCCCTACAATTGTACCAGCTTGTACTACTTGAAGTACCAGCCATGACACCAGAATGGGTAAGGAAGTTGAAACACTGCAGTTGTTCAATGATCTTCTATTCTTCCTAATTCTGACTGTCTACATACAACACATGAGATGAAGCTGGGAGTTTGGGGAGACTGAGGTAGCTAGAATTTATAAGACAGAGTACAGGAATTATATATAGAGAGAACTCTGGAAATCTCACAGGTTAGGGAGAATACCTGTGCTTTTCAGCCACAATTGAAAATCTCATAATTAATGAGGCACTGAGCAGAGCATCAGATATCTTGTCTTAGTCCTGGGGAATAAATTCAGAAAGATTTGAATAAGACAAAGTATATTCACTGACTACTACATAATTCGATTAGAAATTGATAATTAAAAAGATATTTACATAATCCCCAAGTATGTCAAAACTAAATAATACACTTCCATATAAAGAAGAAATCCATCAAATAAGAAATCAAAAGAGAAATTACACAATAATTTGAATGAAAATAAAAACGCAGTGTATTAAAATATATGGAATGGAGCTAAAAACAGTTCTTAGAGGGAAACTGATAAAAGAAAAAAAAAGAAGAAAATTTATTCCCCCAAAAGAAATTAATGAAGATTAAAGGAGAAAACAATAAAATAAATATCAGAAAACATACAGAAAAATCAATAAAACCAAAAGCCAGCTCTTTGAAAGATCAACAAAATTAATAAATCTCTAGTCAGATAATTAAGGGAAAAGGGAGATGATACTAATTAGCAGTATCAGCAATAAGAAGAATGGCATCACCACAGATTCTACAGACATTGAAGGAATAGGGAATATAATTAATATCTCAAGGCCAATAAATTCAACAATTTAGACAGGGGATCAGTAAACTTTCCCTGCCTCTCCCAAGACCGCGGCTGACTCCACAGAATCACCATAGTCAGCCACAAGTACATTCTAGGCACGTCTTCTTGCCACATGAGCAAAGGACACAAGAAAGTACTATACCAGACCGTAAGGCAGAGTCAAGCAAGCAAGTGGAAATTAGCTACAAAATGTTAGTCCTTCTATGACAAGGAAGGTACTGAACTTCATACACGGGTTTGGGAGGACAGAGATTAGAGAAGGATCTCTTTCAGATATATTAAACCAATAACAGCCAATTGAGAAGTTTGGAAAGTTCAAAGCTTTGAAATGGTATGAAAGGGTCAAATAGCTATAAATTTTGAAGAAAATTAATAGCCATGCTGGAATTTTCTTAAGTAAATGGTAAGTTTCTGAGAGAAAAAAAAAATGGGTAGTCATTCTTCTTTTAAGTCAGCTTCAAAAACATCAAACCAATAGTTTTTTTCTAATGAGTGAACAATTTCATTATAACATTATTAGTGGCTAGTACTAATGAGAAAAAAGGACACTGGAGAACAGAATGTATCTGAAGTAGGAGAAACATTATAGCTACATAGCAGCAACAAAGTATCACTAGTACCCAGGCAAGGGCCTCACACCCTCCTTACTCATCTGGGGAGCAGTTTTGTTCCACAGTGTATATTTGACCATGTCTGGGTATAGTTTTGGTTGCCATGTGCCAGGGATATACTGGCATCTAGGGATGCTGTTAAACATCCTACAATGCACAGGATACCACCACCACCAAAAGAATTATGTGGCCCAAATTGTCAATATCGCCAAGGTTGAGAATCCCTCTTTCTGGTTTTTGTTTTGTTTTTGTTGTTGTTGTGGTTGTTGTTGTTGTTGTTGTTTTAAGTACATATTTCCTCAAGCTCCAAATACCAGGTACCATTCCAGCTAGATTAAAAAAAAAAAAAGTCATTGTTGGGAAAGATCATCTAAAAGTCATCTCATCTCTGCCAGTTGACCATGAACTGACCCTGGGCTTTCAGAGGCTTCTCACTCCCACCCAGTCCTTGGTATGTGGGTTCCACCTGCCTTTCCTACTCCCAGAAGCTTCACCAGGGATTAAGCCTTGAGATACTGACACAGTGCTAAGAACCCTTGCACATATACAGGAAGGAGAGTTTGTGCATACATCCACTCGCCTTGCCCCAAATAAGCATTTTGTGGAGCCTTCATGCTTGTTTGGAAAATACTATTATCCTCGAGTTAACCATTCCATCAGTTGGAAACTTATGTAGCATGTTTTATTTTTATAAAAAAGAAAGATAAAATCATGTAATATTATCCTCTGCCAATATTGTCTCATTATCTATGATATATAGTGATGCTATTGTGTACCATACAGCTTGCACACCTGGTCAGGAGGCTCCGATGGTGAACACTGGGGTTCTAGATCAGAGAGTCAAAAACCGAAAGATCTGGTCAAACGGTTATTTTTCTGATGGTGAGAGTGCAATCCCATAGAGCCGAGGGTCCTCCCCGGACAGATATGTATGAGGCACACATTCTCACTGCTTATTTATTTTATTTTCTATATAGCCCTATAGATTGGTAGGGAAGGAAATACAGAGAAAAGCTTTAACAAAATGAAATTTTATACTTTGATTCATTATCATCAGAGTCAATAATAATGAAGGACGATGGCTAACTTGACCTAAGCCAATGAATGAGGTATATTAGGAATGGGATTATTGAACTGCTGGTAAGGAAAGGGAAAATGTCTATTTGTCTCCAAATAAAGACAATACATATGAACAGTATCTAAGTATATAAGTTAAAGTTATCAATAAGAGCACTGTCATAGAGATCTAGCCTAGAAAAGAGTGAGCAGAATGATGGAAAAGTGCTCGAGGTAATAGTATCTAGATTTAAGCTTATATTGCATTTCTGAGAAAGGAAAATAAAAGTAACTGTAATCTATGTAAACATATATAAATTACTTAATTAGATTATATGATATGGAGAGAAATGAAAAAAGAAAATGACTTATGAAAAATACAGAAGCAGTTCCCTTTTTGCCAAAAATTTCAGTCTTCTCCGTGTTTACAAAATAAATATGATTGTAAATGACTGAGGGCAGGTGAGTTACAAACATTAAACATGAACAAACAACAATAAAATTAACCCATTAAAAAAAAGAGGCTAAAGCTTAAGATTACTTGCAGTCCTTTTTCTGAGAAAATAACCAACCAAGTTTTAGGGAAATAAATATTTATTTAAGGAATGAACCAGGAGTGTAAGAAAAGCCCAGAAAGTAGAAGAGGAGAAAAGTTGTCTGAAAAGCAGCTGCAGTAAAGGGCTCTGCATAGTGTAGACATCTGTAAAAAGTATAGTAAAGAAAAGAGACAAGGTGCAAGAGAATGTAGTGAAATACCAAAGAGGGAAAAACAAAGAAGGAATCTTAGAGATGAAAAAAAAAGGAAGTTCATAAAATAAGCACACCACTGTAATATATACTAATAATTCATCTTTGAGGATATTTGCCATATTCGTGAAAAAGGAAGGAAGGAAGGAAGGAAGGAAGATAGATTATCAAAACACCAGTCCTGAAAAATGACCTCACTAGAGAATATGTCCCCATCTCCTCCCTCTGTGAAGAAGGCCTCCTGGCCAAAGCAATTCTTTCAATTCAATAGTATGTTGGTAATTAGTTGAAATGTTTAATTTAACGGTTTAGTAAATTCAGCTAATAGTTTATCTCAAGTGTGTGATTAAGTTATTCTTGAGGAAATCCCTTTTTTCTGTTGTTCCAAATCTCAATTAAGATTTCTAACATGGTATTCATTGTTTCAAAAATATCCCAATCCAGAAAAAGAATTAAGATGGATCTGTATCTTAATCCTTGTTTGAAAATACACTATAGATAAATCAAAACCCAACTGCACAAAAATGCAAACCACAGAAGTACAAAGAGCAGCAAAACTTAATTTTTATAAAATCTTTGAATAAGAAAGGCCTAATATTACAGAAATCCAGGATCCCTAAAAAGGACAAATTTGTGTACTTAAAATATTTTAAAATTTCCATTGATAAGAAAGTCTTAAACAGATAAATGACAACTGAAGGGAAATATGTGTAACAAGTGTGATACACTAACGTAGCCTAACTTCTTAATACTAAAAGAGCTCTAAATAATCAGTTTAAAAAATTAGAAAAAATCAGAAAGATAAAAATAGACAATTTCATAGGAAAGTATATATAAACAGCTATTAAGTACTTGGATTAATATCTGGACTCCTTCACTGGGAAATATGAATATATTAAGATATTAAAATTAAAATCACACTAATATTAAAGTTAAAATTAAAAATACACAAAGATAGCATTTTCATTAGGAAAGTGGCAAATATCAAGAGATGGGTAATAAATACTCTCGTATATGTTAATAGAATTATTAAAATGTATTTATAGTCATATAGTTTATAGTCATATAAACTTTGGTACCACAATTCCAATAGGAAATTATCCTACAGATTGTTATGAACTATGAAGTCTGAGATTTTCTCCTACTTTTGAAATAACAATTAGTCTGTCACAGTTTCCCAGATGTTGAGAGAGGACTGGAGACTCTTGAGCCATAAATGAACGTTATCACTTATGGGATAGCAAGAATCAGAGCTATATGTTTTCATCTGTTCCCTTTGCCCTTTCAAGTCCCACAGAGATCACAGGGAGGGGGCAAGAAGGATGTTGTCTGTATTAAGGGTTTGCATCACAACTGAGGAACCATGAACTTAGAAATCTGAATCTTTATGCTGACAAATAACTAAACATGCAATCCTTCCAGAAAGAGACACCATCTCTCTCTTCCATGATTATTTCCCATATGAACCTCTTCGATGAGATAGTCCAAAACAAAATAGCAGCTAGTGCCTTTGTTCACAAGATACACAGAAAAAGTAATCGACCCATGGAATATAACTTCCTAACACAGATATCTCACGCAAAGTTTGAAGTTGGAGTATTTTCACTGTAGCTCTGTAAAATAGCAAACCATCAGAAATATATAAAATACCCATTAGCTAGTAAACGTACTAGTAAGTTTACAAATGCTGATGTATGAATGTATAATAAAAGCAGAAAAGCATTATATCTCTTTTTCAAGTATTTTCTAGAACCTAAATTCATTCATACAATGTATGAAAAAAATGGTAATAGTACTGCATCCAGGAAAAAAAAAAACTGCATAGTTGAGGGTATGTGAGAAAGAAAATTAATTTTACGATATACTTTGTGCCTTTTGAAATCTGTCACATTTATCTATTCAGAAAATTTATTATTCTTTTATAAATATATTCAAATTTACTAGTCCATTCTCAACCCTGAACTCAGGCCCATGTAGGGCTCCACTTTGCCATACTTTTATTCCTAACTGATAGAGAGCAAAATGAAAGAGGTTCCTAAACCACTCAGTGTAAATTAGAATCTCTACCAGCATTATATTCAATATCAGTACCCCAGTTTTCTTGCCATAAAAAAACACATGTATATACTCTATTTGTGTGGTATATATGTTTTTTGTTTTGCTCCATTATAAAGAACACTGTAATCTCTACTATCTAGCCTATGGCAAAAGTCCTTTATAAAAATTAGCTAGCCAAAGATAAAAGTCCACTATAAAATTAGAGGAACTTAATTATAGTATGACCGAAAACTAAACATTAAGGGCTAACATATGACTGCTATTTTGTTGTACAATTTTAAGAAGAGATTGATCAGATTAATGGAGGAGGTTAGGTTGCAGAGCTTAAGACTTTGGTACAAATCTTCACTAGGAATTACCCCAATCCCAATGAGTGACAACAATAGCTTATATTAAAGCACTGATGTGAATTAGAGCAATAAATTCTCATTACTTAGATGCCTCTTGGTTTGGAGCAGAAATCAGCTGACTACAGCCCAGAGGTCAACTATGACCCATTTTCTATTATGTAAATAAAGTTTTATTGGAACACAGCCACACTCACTCATTTACATATTGTCTATGACTGCTGTCATGCTACAAAAGCAGAGTTGAGTAGTTGTAATAGAGATCACAAAGTCTAAAATATTTACTATCTGGCCCTTTACAGAAAAAAAAGAAAAAAATTGCCGACTGCTATTCTAGAAGTTCTTTGTGGAGCTCCAAATAATGGAAAGAGCAGATGCTGTCATCAACATTACAAAGAAATTGAATAACCATCAGCATCGGGACAAAAATTCTTCAAAGCCTTTTTCTCTGGAGAGGAAAAGAATACAATCTTTATAGGAAAATTCTCTTAAAAGATTCCTTGGAAAGAATAACTGCTTATTATCAGGAAAAGACATGGCAAGACGCATGGGCAATGAGAAACTTCTATTATCTTTTCAGTGTCGTCTCCTTAGGCAATACCATTCTAATTGTTTATTCAAGAGGTCATTTTGTGTTCAGATACAAATCAAACTCTAAAAATGGAAGGTGAGTGCCATTTCCATGTTCTCAATTACTTCGTAAGAGCTTAACCATCATATCTTCTTTAAAGGCTTTTCTCCTACTAAAGTACTGGTGACAGACAAGTAGTTTAAACCAACAGGACAGCCTATATATTCCAAGCAGCATGGCTATTCCTTCCACACTCCCCAGGCTGCCTTCTGTTTAAGGCGAACTCAGATTCTAAAATAGATACATCTGTTCACTATCAACAAAGGTGCTACTCTGGTAATGTGTTATGAGTATATATACATCCACCAACTAAAATCGGAGTTCAGATTTTCAACTCATTTAGGCTATCCTGGAAAAACCAGTAAAGAAAACTCTTAATAACAACTTAGCTATATATTATATGTGTATATATATATATATATATATATATATATATATATATATATTACATATATGTACACACATATATATAATTTTCTTAATGACCCAGAGGCAAAAGTTCTTTTGAAGTATATATTATTTAAGCCATATTATCTCCTCAGCCTGACTATAACTCACACATTTACTGTATATGTTTTAGAAAATAATAATGATTCAGACAGTAGCTAAGAAATAAGAAATGATTATTAGCCCATGGGTCACACATTGGAGCTTACATGCACATTGATGGATAGGGGAGGGAGTTTCAATTTGCTTCTTAGAAATGAGATAAAAAGAGATAAAGGAAGGAAAATAGCATCTCAGTTGATCAGTTTGATCACTTCTATAGATTGCTTGTCAGAGGGAGAAAAAACATCACAGATATCACTTCAAGTTTTCAAAAGATTAGCATTGGACTAAGTTCCTCCCTAAACCCCTTCTACCATTATTTGCCTCAATTATTTGACTTTCCTGTTAGAAAATGCCAATCACTCCCAGGTGTCCTTCATTATGAAGTCAAAGCATTTTCTTTCCCAAAAGTCAGATTGCAGCATTTCCCAAGGCTTAGTGATGGTTTTAACAGGAACCAAACTTTCCAGATAAGATATTTTATACTTTGAAAATCCTTTTAAGAACAGCATGCTGTAGAGGTGTGAGGTTAATTCTTTCTCCATCACAGGCAGACAGAGTTGGCTTGGTTTTTCAGCTATAATCAGGAGAACTTTCTGTTATAGTAACCCTTTCTGATTATGATCCAACATCTGTATGCTTGCAAGATAAATAAGAAAAAAAAATAAGTGAGCCCCAAAGCTGCAAGTCAAAACTACTGTATAGGTTTAAAAATGCAATGATGGTATCTGAGATGATCATGTGAAATTAATTTATCCATCAAATTAACTAAATTTGCTCTTTCCAGATGGACATCAAAACTGATGAGGTTTTTTAGTTCAGTGTATGTTTAGTTCCGCATATATGCAACTCAAAATCCAAAAAGCATAAAACAGACAGAAAGAGCTAGTGTTAGAGCATTTCTATTTAGAAATGAGCAAATTCAAGGTAAATATTTGCACATCAATGCAAGCTAATCAGGCATTCTTATCAAGAGGAAAAGCTGGTGCTTTACTCAAAGTTTAACATGGAATGGTTAAAGGCAAGGACAACTTTCAGGTGCCCTTATCAACATATTAGCCCCAATTGCATTTTCCAAATATGTTATCAAAATGGTAATTCTGTGCTTTCCTTTCTGTAGCTAGACTAGGTTTCATAAAGGTAAAATTATTACTATAAATATATTGGGGGGAAACTATTTCAATTACTGGGAGAATATGTAACTCCAAGTCTATTTATTTCAATTTATTCAACTGTCTTGATATATTCGTGCACAGAACTTTATAAAGAATGAATAAATTCACCTTGAAATTGTACCAATTGACTTTGGCTGGGCTAGACTGTGAGAGGAATCAGAGTCCTTTTTTGAAATAAGCCTTGACAATGCTGATCAAAACAAAGAGGCTATTCATTTATTAAACTGACAGCTCAACCCCGGCTTCAAGCTTATGGGATGATGGGGCCTGGGGTGTTAGTCATGGCCTGGGGTGCTGGCCTCTACCAGATACATTTTTGCTACTCACACACTCAGAGCCTATATCTGATGGTGTGACATTTCCTAGGGCACTGGCAGCTGTTCAGATGTCAAGCAGCTGGTGTGAGAACTGTCATCCACTCCAGGTTGTTATTCCATGAGTGACACGTTAGCCCAGAGAATTTTTTCATAAAACCACCTTGGTTTCCCTTTAGTTACTTACAATCTTTCAAAAATTTCAGCAAAGAGATGTGTCGTGGATAACAACTCTATTAAAGCAAACTTGGGCATGCAACGGTCACCAGGTAATAGTGGGTATTATTACAAGGTTGTGAACTATGTGTTAAGGAGTTTGTTACTAATATAGTCAATGTACCAAATTTTGTAAACACATCACTTATAAGTGACAGTGATTCAACTTTCTATTTAATTATTCAATAGATATAGCATTGTAATGCTATTTTGAATACCCTCAAAATGCTACATAAACCAAAATTATCCTGGGTATGGCAATGGGAGTGTGTTAGGTACACACAAACATCACCACCCATGTGTATGTGACAATCCAAAAGCTATACAATCATATGAATAGAGCAAATGATGATCAACAAAGCACATTTAAATTTTTAGTCATCTACAGTATTATTTTGGCTTCTTAAGTACACTCGGCAACATTCAGAATGTGTTGAAAGCATTCCTTCTTAGACACAAATTGCTATATTTTGTTAAAACAAAGGGTTCCTTCTAAGAATATAGTGTTGCAAAATCAATACTAATTCAGTAAAGACAAGTTCTTGAAACAGTTAATGGTGATGTTAGAATCTGATCATCATTTGGAAAAAGAGGAATATATCTTTAAAAACAACAACAACAACAAAAAGCCTCAGAAGAATGTGGCTGAGGAGGAGAAAGCTTGTAGGAAACCTTTAAATGAGGAAAGCAAAGCACAATACTAGTCACAACTACAGGCTGCATATTCCCAAAGCCTCTAACAAATTTTGGCTTTCCTCAAAAGACAAGTTACCTCAGGTTTACTTAGGATGGTAAAAACAAATCTATGAATTTTAAAGTAATTTTAGTGAAATGAAAACAACACGGCCTGATAAAAACGATGTTGGCAATACTGCTAATTTTCCATTCTTTAATTTCCTACTGATCATTTACAGATGCTTTTTCTACACATAAGTACTCATCATCATATAGTTCAGTTTATTGTTTATCCTTTCTTTCTTGATACCTTTCCAAATTTTTGTAATATTATTACGAATTTCTCTCAGGGCATCCTTCCCCCTACCTCTAACCCACGTGATGTAGGTAAAGCTGAATAAACCACTACATCAAGGTAGCAGGCATAGGAGCTAGTCCTAAACCAGGTCACTGCCTATGTACCCTTTAAAGTAGCAAATGACTGCAACTGGACCAAATTCAATCCCAAAATTCCAATTTGAATTGATGAGGACATGTTTTGAAGCAGTAAGTTAGTCACTCTATATTGCACTATTGAGAGAACTTCTCTGAAAACTGAATCATTACAGAAGAAAAAATGAACACACCTATGCAAAGAGCCTAGTGACATCCATTGAGAACCTGAATTTATCCTTATCTGAAAACACAACCCACATACCTTTCAGTTACACAAGCAAATAAAATCCCTGTCATTAAGCCAATTTGCAATGACTTTGTTATTTGAACCTGAACAGATGTTAACCTACCCATTTTAGAATTTTTATTAAGTCCTCTTGTACAAATTCTTGTACAAACTTGTGTTTGGGAAGGAAAGAATGTAATTAAAATAGATATCTGATTTTTTTCTTAATTTTTAACAGATAGCTTACACCTACATTTTTGGCCTACTTTTCCCTTGAATGTTATCACTGCTTGTTTAAATATGTCAACTGTTGCTTATTTTTTGTTTATTTGTTTGTACTTGTTGGGTTCTTGGTCACTCTGAATATTTAATACTGATCACTAAAAATAATCTGAATGTTTTCAAGATTCACTATCCTCATTCTCATATTTTTCTCCTACTGTGTATTAAATAATAGGACTTTGGAATGAATGATAGGTATGTGTGAATATACAAAGAGATACATGTGTATGTAGATGGGTATTTGTTATCTGTCTGTCTGACCATCAATCTACCTACCCATCCATTCATGGAGAGGGAGAGACAGAGAATGATCGGGGATGCCATAGTTAATTTCCATCTTTAAATTTAGGCTTTGGAGCTTCTCTATACTTTTTAAAATATATTCTGGACACTTCTGCATGTTCCCTTGGAGACTTTACTGGAAAACCAAAACCTTTCAACATAGGCATTTACTTTAACTCAAAAGACTTAGTTTTTGCTTTGTTTTAGAAAGAAAGGAATGATGCTAGGTTGAGGAAGACTGGGAAGATGAAGCAAGACAAGAGTCCATTAGTTTATTTGTCTTGTAGTCTACTGTGATGTTGAAGGTTTTAAGTAAAGCCTGCTAAGCAGAAATAAATTACCATATTGGAAACAACGGTTTTGAAACTATGAGGTATGTGCAGCAGGAAATACTAAATTAACAACTGTGTGTATTTTCCCTAAAGTATAATATTACCATGAGTCAGAACATTATAATGTACTGAAATGTTCACATTTTATCTAAAACTTAAATCAAATTCGTATTTGATTCATATTTAAAACCACTAATCTTGCCCCAATCTATTCCCATTTTAGATTCATTTATCTCATTTCATACAGTCTTTTTCACATTATGCAAGTTCAGAGTTTGTGAGGAATTCTTTTAGTTCATTTTCTGATTTAAGACCAAACAAAGACAGTGATCACTTCTCATAATTTTTATTCCTAGATCCAGCAAATTATAGATGTTGAATGAATATCTTTTTAATAATTGGATCATGTAGAATCAGGCAAAAGTTTGGCATTTACTCTATCCCTTTTAAGAAATTTTCTTATTGTCAAAGTTTACATAAGGATCCGTGTAAATATTTTGCCTCATATCACAATGAAAATAACTAGGGAAAAATCATTTTATGTGCATTTAAAAGGCACTCATTAGTATTAGAGGAGGCAACAGTTCTGTGGACAAAATGTGATTTCTAAACAATATTTCATGTACTTTGACAGAGATTCTTAGCTATGAAATACAAACTTTAAAGCACATTCCCAGGGAAGAAAGGCTGTAGAAATTCTCTTTATTATTTGTTGCCTCAGTTGAATTATTTTGATCCTAGTAATTGAATTACCACTTCTAACCACTTCCCTTTTTTCCCTTCTGTTTGTGCTGGGGCTTGGGGGTTTTGTTTTGTGTTCTTTTGCTTTTTTTTTGTTTGTTTGTTTTGTTTTTTTTAGAAAGAAAGAAAATTTAAGGATTTGAAATGAGTTGGTAGAGTTAATGGCCTACAGTTCTATTTTCATCTTCTCTTACTCTCAAGAGAGAATAAAAATCTCCACAGTCTTCAAACATGGAGATTTTGCTTTCATATTGGTGATTTTTACTCCCCCCTAGTCAGCAAAATTGCTGATCAAGTGTCAGGTTCCATTTGAAAGGCTTAACAGCACATCTTGTCAGTTTTTACAGCTCTGAAAATGTCCCCAATTTACTTTAATTGTCTTCTCTCAGGTGGCAGCAATCAAATGACAGTGATACGGGAAGTGTTTCCCATTACAGCAATGAGTTTAGATTTTCCAGCCTCTCAGCCATACCATATACAAGTGATAATGAACAACCTGACAATTAAATACACACCATTTTTGAGTTGCTATATAAACAGCGGGACATAGTCTTATTACTTAATTACCAGAATACCAACTGATACAAAAAAGCCAGCATTTTCTTCTAATGTGTGGACTCCAGAAGAGTCTCCTTGGAATTGATTCCTTTATCTACTTACTTAGATTAAAGTCTGCCACTGTGAAATGAAAAAACACACTTCTTTTACTTAACTTGCCAACATGTCCCCTTTCCCCTTTCTAAAACTAAAGACATTAATTAATTATCCCTTTCTTTACTTGTAATTAAAGATGAAAAAAAAAACTTAGAGTTTCATAGTTGGTGGTCCCTATGTGAAAAAGAGGAAAATATGTTCTTGCTTTAATAATATTTTCTTCACTTACACTAAATTAATCCTACCTTTGACTCCAGGGTAACCAACCACTAGTAGATCGCCAGGGAAGAATTTTTCTTTAACATCTTGATAATTTCAGAGAGGTAATTAATTATGTAAATGTTCAAGTTAACTTTTGTAAGAGAGATTATTCTTTTGTTTAAACCTCTATTGCTATCTGGTGGATGGCAAAATGATAAAGAACCAGCAAATAATGTCTACCATGTATGGTCTCTCTCAGATTTCTTCAGCCCCATTATTAACTTTACTCTTTACTAGAACTGTAAATCACAGAATAGGTCAATTAATGTAACTAATATAGTCAGCTAGGTTTTACATTTTAAAGCATCATACAATATATTGAAGTGAAAAGAAAGTAGTTCTCTACTGCTGCATTTTGACCTAAGGACAACTAATTTACTTGTGAGAAAATAGTTGAATCTTATTCTTTCTTTTTCTTATTTATTTATTTGTTTGTTTGTTTATTTATTTATTTAATTTTTTAGTCTCTTAAATTTGTCAGGCTCCATGTTGAAAGCCTATGTACATAAAATGGACAATTATAAAATGCTACTAATTATCATATAACTCATGTTTTTGTTTTTTTCTTTTTAATTCTAACTTAATTTCCTTTTTAATTTTTTTTTCTTTTTAATTTAAAATCCAATTTAATTCAATACCTCTTTCTTTTGGAGTAGATAATAGCTAAAAACAATGAGAATATGCAAAGACGAATAAACAAATAGTCACAATAAACAGACAAATAGCCTGGAAAAGACTGGAAGTAAAAATATGTGTCATACAGATTTAAGTGTTAGACTACAGAAAGACAACAAAGAAAGACATAAAAAGAACATTATTAAGTACTTCAGGGTTAATCACCATGCTAAAAAATTTGAGTGTTTTTTTTTTAAGCATTGTCCTATGACAAACGTTATTTTATTTCCATTTTAATAAAAGAGGAAATAATTGGCTTAGCAAAGTGAAATAACAAATTAAACAATTTATGAGTGGTAGCCTGAGATTCATACTGTGTCTAATGGGTTTCATGATCCAAGCTATTCAATGCCACCATATATGCATTCAGGACTATATATTGGCCGATGGGTTCAGTTTCCCCATCTTTAGTTAAAGGTACATGAAGGAGTTATCCCTCTTCAAAGAAATAAAACAATATTTGTTAGCAACATGTAACGGAATACAATTACATTTGCTTTTAAAACAACTATTTTCTAACTTCAAAACTACAGGTTATAATTTAAACTTAAATATGTAATTGGGGTACATGGGTGGCTCAGCTGGTTGGCTCAGGTCATTATCTCAAGGTTCATGAGTTTGAGCTCCATGTCCGTCTCTGTACTGACAGCTCAGAGCACGGATCCTGCTTTGGATTCAGTGTCTCCCTCTCTCTCTGCCCCTCACCTGCTCTCTCTCTGTCTCTCTGTCTCTCTCTCAAAAGTAAACATTAAAAAAATTTTTAACCTGAAGTATATAATAAAGATGCATACTTTAGATATCACACAATGCTGCTTAATAATTTGAAACGCAAAATTAGGTGAACCTTGCCTTCTCTTTCTTGGATACAACATCCATTCATTTTATTCCATAGACATCCATTTTTGAAATTTCTATTCCATCCATTTTCATTGTGATTTTACAAAGTTTTAAAATTCCCTTTATTTTCTTACTTTTTAAAAAATTTTATTTTAGAGAGAGAAGTTGCATGCACAAGCAAGGGAGAGAGGCAGAGGGAGACAGACTCTTAAGCAGGTTCCATGCTCAACCTGAAGCCCACTTGGTGCTTCATACCATGACTCTGGGATCATGACTTATGCTGAAATCAAGAGTCAGATGCTCAACTAACTGAGCCACCCAAGCATCCCTAAAATTCTTTAAATTATATAGCCTAACATAAAATGCAATAAAATTACTGGAGCAATGCATTTCTCATTATTTGTGAGCTATAAAAAATAAATATTCCTAAATTTAGGAAATTATTATATAGGAGGTATACATATAATTTTCCATACCTGAAGTCACTCTAATATGAAATGTATTGTTGAGTAAATTCAAAATAATGTACTTTAGTTGAGTTTATGTAGTTATTAAAAAAAACATTAATAGTTAAAGAAAGGTAACAAGTGCTCAATAGTCTGTCAATATAATGTCTAATTCTTGTTTTTTACTGTCTTTAGTTACCTACAGAATTTCAATATGTAATAAGAAAAGAATAAGCAATGGGGCACCTGGATGGCCCAGTCGGATGAGTGTCTGACTCTTGGTTTCAGCTCAGGTCACGATCTCATGAATCATAAGTTTGAGCCCTGCATCAGGATCTGTATTGACATGCCACAGCCTGCTTGGGATTCTCTCTCCCTTTCTCTCTGCCCCTATACCAACCACTCTCATGCTCTCTTTCAAAATAAATAAATAAACTTAAAAAAGAAAGGAATATACAATTTCATGTCCAGGACTTTGTTGTCAACAGTTAAATATTTTTATCTAAACAAAACAAAATTTTAAAAAGATTTCTTTTTACTAGGAAATAATAGTTACAGATTTTATTATTATAAAGACTTGAACATATCATATCAGATTTATTCAACTATGAATAATGAAAATCTGATAAAAAATGGTTAGCTATAACTGAGCCACCACAATTTTTCAGTAGATATAAAATTTCATCAGACATTTAGTTTTATCAGGAAGTATCTAGATTTGATCTGGGCTACTTTTATTCCATATCACTAATTATTTTTCTTTGAAATAACATTTCATTTGGAATGACATATAAGAAATTTTATTCATATTGGTAATAAAATTCCTTCCATGTCAGTCCTTGGTTGGTCTTGAAGAACCAGGATATTTCATATAAGTTAGGATATAGTGATATCAATAAACTATTTGAACTATAAAATAATCACTTGCAAAATCAATATGCCTTACAAGATATAAATTAAACACTTGCACTGATTTCTCTATTGAAATGACCAGTTGTTTTCATGGAGGGGAATGGCACGGATCTAGCTTAAGTGAGTAACTGGGCAAGTAGATTCATACAGATGTATTTTCAAAGAAAATTATCTCCTTTCGAAAAATAAGAACATACATGAAGACTTGCACCTCATAGTCCTCAGGTCCCCTACATGAGGCTACTGAAGTTACTTCATAATCTGAATGGACTCATCAAATTAGTTAAACAACTTGCCTGTAAAAATACTTGTTCTTTTTTTTTTTTTTGCAACTTTTTGTTTTAATACATCTATTTAATAAGCAAACAATCTTGGCAGTAAGAATACAATCTTATGGTATAATTTGGCTCTTTAGATTTTAAAAGCTGAGCTCTACACAGTTTAGGTCTATTGAATAATGAAAGTTTTGGCTCATTTGAAGGAGAAATAGGTACTCTGT
The DNA here is from genome assembly GCA_030068075.1 of Paguma larvata. NCBI lineage: Eukaryota > Metazoa > Chordata > Mammalia > Carnivora > Viverridae > Paguma > Paguma larvata. The sequence goes on along the minus strand of CM057826.1, from coordinate 52,989,353 downwards.
GCCAGGAAAGTCTGTGTTTGTGTTGTACACGTGTGTATGTATATGTAATTTCCAAACATCCAGACTTGGTGATCATACCAAGGATCTAACAGATCTATTTGACCTAAAAGACTCATGCCATTAATATACATGTATGTAAAATCTTTATATAAATGGTTAAAATTCTTTTTCTCTAAGCATATTTGTTCATTGACACTTTAAAATTTTAGGCTCATCACTGCAATATTTGTGATATCACGTTGCATGAAAAGCTTATGATTTTAAAGTATCTTTTTCTTTCAGAGAGGGGTATATAAAAAACGTTTAAAAAAGTGCCAAATGGTAAATATAAAAAAATTGAGCAATGAGGAAAACAGTTTATCAAATGGCATAATTATTTACTAATTATTCACTTTACACTTGCAAAATATGGTACAGTGTTTGTGTTTGTAATAGCTTTCATTTTTCATATGAAAGCATATCCATAAATATTTGTCTAAGTAAAGACCTGCTCTGTGTACAAATGATTGTTGAAACTGAGTGCTTGGAAAGTAGATCTTCAATGTTTTCAGTGAGAAATAATGAAAACATATTTGATAAATAATTCATTTAACACCTGCTGTGCATAATAATCACTCATGATGTTGGAGTTCCTTCTGAAATAGTTCTCCAAATAAGCTGTCCTTTGCACAGTGCTGTTCGAGTGAGGAGACTTGAAAGTTTGTGATATTTCAGTAAGCATGTTGGTTTAGAAATTAATACAATGAAATTGTTCCCTGAAGCTTTCTGTAAATGATTTTATCTCAAATGTGCAAATGGCTTGGTCAAGGTTTAAATAAGAATTTTCTGAAAGGCACGGCATTATGCAAGTCTTCAGTCAAGCTACACTTTTTAATTTTTTCAAATATCTATCAATGTAGCATATTAAACTTGTAAAATGTTTTAAAACAGGTATGAAGTATTTATTATTATTATTATTATTATTATCAATTATTATTATTATATTATATGCTCATGCTTTCCAATGTGTTTTCCTGAAAGCATCAAATAGAGACTTGTTACAAATGCAAATTTTCAGTCCCTAGCTCTGACTGACTACTGTATCAGAAACTCTGGAGGTGGGCCCCAGCCACCTAAGTTTTAACAAACCCTGCAGGGGATTCCCATGCTTGTTCAAGTTTAAGAACCTTTACTTATGTTATAAAGGTGCCACCTGAAGATAAAGGTTTCCATACTATCATTAAGTATGTCATAAATGTTTAGCATGTCTGAAGAACAAGAATTTATGAAACCAATAAAATACACCAACGTTTCTATTAAGTATGAAAAAAGATTTTTGCACTTTTTACTTTCAATTTATAATTAAATAATTTTCATATAAGCAGAATCAGTCTTTACATCAATTTCAGAATTTTTTTAATACTTAATATTTCATAGTCTAGGAATATATACTTTGAGAAGGTTTTGATATGGTACAGATACAAACCATGTTCACAGTATGAAAAGAACATATTTATTTCTTTTGTGTATTCAAGGTACTATGTAATATAATTCCTTCCTAATAATCATAATCATAATAACAATATTGGTAAAAGGATCTTGGCCTGTAAGCTTTACTGTCCCAGGTGGTTTTAATAAACAGAATAATGACTCAAACAGGGAAAACAAAGAGTTTTTCAATAAATTCCAATAAATCTGACTTTTCAAAAAGATATCCCTTTTTCTTTTTTACTGATCCCTGATGTTGGACAGTTAGTCATGAGTTTAGAATCTTTAAATTCTTCAAAACACTTACTTAGTTGAAATTATTTCGTTCCACCTGAAAATGCTTTTCCAAACCCTAACCTCACTAATAAAATAACTGAGAAATGTCTTCTCTTAGATGTGCTGAACAAATGTTGTGATGAATAAATAATACGTAAATAAAAGGCTACCTTACCCATCACCAAGTTCTGGAATGTGCTTTAATATTTTTTAATGTTTATTTATTTTTAGGAGGGAAAGGGAGTCAGAGCATGAGTAGGGGAAGGGCAGAGAGAGACAGAGATGCAGAATCTGAAGCAGGCTTCAGGCTCTGAGCTCTCAGCACAAAGCCCAGTGAGGGACTCAAACCCAAGAACTGTGAGATCATGACCTGAGCTAAGTTGGAGGCTTAAATGACTGAGCCATTCAGCATCCCTGGAATGTGTTTTTAGAAGAGAGATAGTGTTAATATGAATCTAGTGCTTATGACAGGTCTCTGGGACATAAATATTGACTTGGTAATGGAAATCACAGAATGACTGAGATTTAGCAACAGTAGAGTTAGTAGGCAGAAAGCCTAAGACAAAATTTAGGTGTTAATAAATCAATAAAATGTAAAAAAATAAAATAAAATATAAATCAGAAAAGTACTTGACTTATAATAATGCAAATTATATTAAAGGTGATTGAGTTTATGGCATAAACTGTGGTTTCATTACTATAAGAATGGCATGAAGAAATAAATAGCTAAAGAAAACAGAGATTCTCCAAAATTAAAGACACTAAATAGGAATTTGAGAAAAAGGAGAAGAAAATGTTGAGCAGAAACTAACAACTGTTATTTGTACGCAGGAGATCATTTTGGGATTTTATAAACAAACAATAAAATACAGAAAATCTGTCTCACAGCAGCAGGGAAATCTGACTGAAGAGTAGGGCCTGAGTGCAGCATGATGTAATATTTAAAAGGCTGATATTACAGTGCTGACTTTCTTGGATACATGTTACTATTAAATCCAATATGCTTTCTAATATGTTTATTGGACTTAACAGCCAAATATTTCAAATATGGTTGTTATATAAAATATAAATATAATCCTCCCTCATAAATGAGATTTGAACCAGATATTGTGCTAAAACCACATGTTTAAGATATTTAACTATAGGCAACAGATGATTTTAAATCTGTGTATTCCTTTTCTCAATTGCACCGTTATTTAAGTGTCTCTAATAAGCTGTGAAACTTTCTCAATTAATTGAGAAAGTATTTTAATCCTCACCACCCCATCCATGGCACAGTCTTAGTTACCAAATAACTATTGGTCATGAAAGTTAATTACACTGGCTTCTGAAAGTTCTGTTTGCAGATCCCTTACAGATGGCCACTGGGAGAGAGATTAGGTAAGGAGATATTTGTATGCAACTGCTCAAGAACAACTCCTGACAGAATGTAAAGTTGAAACCTGCCTTCACAAATCTGGTTTCCCTCTTGTTGTTGTTTGTTTGTTTGTTTTAGTTAGCTCTGTCTGGAGCAGCAGTGCTGAGAGAGCTGCTGCTGTGAATGTTTGTTTCCACAAAACTGCACACCTGATTGACACGTCTTGATTCTAGTAATTTGCCTCCAAGCACTATGTTGCCACTCACGGAGGGAACCTGGACAGACAGAGCTCTGGTTTCTTAGTATAGTTGTTTCCAGATCCTGCCCACCCCAAGAATCTATTAGAAGTTTCTCAAAGAAATTTGAATGTTTCAATTCAGTGCTGAAATTAAATTGTTTTCAACCCTTTTTATTATAAAATATCTCACATACAAAAGTAAACAGAAGTATACAGCACAGTAAGCACAATATCTGTGTAATCATCACCAATTGGATTAAGAAACAGACTGTTGGTAGCAACCTACAAATCCAACCTTTATATGCCCTCCCAATAACTACCTACTCCCCGCTTCTAAAAGGTAAGTGAATTTCATGGTAATCACTTTATATTTCCTTTGTATTTTATACCAGTCAATCATAAAACCCTAAAACCAGTCTGGGTTTTTTTTTTTTTCGAAAGAAACATGATAAATGTTATCATACACAACATAGTCTTTTACATCGGATGTCATTCACCCAATGGATATTATATTTTTAAGATCCAGCCATGTTTTTCGGTGTAGCTGTAGGTTTTTCATTTCCATTGATGTATATTATTCCATTATTTGTATAATAATTCTATTTATCCAAATATCCTAAATAATGCTGTTATGAATATTTCTGTACATGCCCCTTGCATGTTCTTCTTTGTACTATCGAGGATTACAATTGCTCCTACATGGAGTATGCATACATTCACATTTAGGAGAAAGGGTCAAACTAATTGCCAAAATTATTCTTAGTATTTTCTGCAGTATAAGAGAGCTTCTAGTGTTCTACACCTCTGCCAACAGAGAGTCACAGTCTTTTTAATTTTAACCATTCTGATGTGTGCATAGTAGTGTTCCATTATGTTTTAATCTGCATTCCCCTGAATACCAATAAGGTCAAGAACTTTCTTTAGACTCGTATTTGACACTTGGGTATCTTATTCAAGTCTCTTGCTCATTTCTCTGGTGTGTTCCTTTGTGTTTCTTTTATTAATTAGTCAGAGTTGCAAATGGCAAGATTTCATTATTTTTGGTTACCGAGTAATACTCCATTGTATATATATACCACATCTTCTTTATCTATTCATCTATCGATGGATATTTGGGCTCTTTCCATACTTTGGCCATTGTCAATAGTGCTGCTATAAACATTGGGGTGCATGTGACCCTTCAAAACAGCATACTTATATCTCTTGGATAAACACTTAGTAGTGCAAATGCTGGGTCATAGGGTAGTTCTATTTTTAATTTTTTGAGGAACCTCCATACTGTTTTCCAGAGTGGTTGCACCAGTTTGCATTCCCACCAATAGTGCAAAAGAGATCTTCTTTCTCTGCATCCTAGCCAACATCTGTTGTTGCCTGAGTTCGTAATGTTAACCATTCTAACAGGTGTTAGGTAATATCTCATTGTGGTTTTGATTTGTATTTCCCTGATGTTAAGTGATGTTGAAGCATTTTTTCACGTGTCAGGTGGCCATTTGGATGTCTTCTTTGGAAAAGTGTCTATTCATGTCTTTTGCCCATTCACTGGATTATTTGTTTTTTGGGTGTTGAGTTTGATAAGTTCTTTATAGATTTTGGATGATGTTTTCTTTCTATGGGTTTAGACAAAGGTATGACTGTATCTATCATGATAGTATCATACAGAGTACATTCACTGTCCCCAAAATTCTCTGTCCTCTACCTATTCAACCCTAAATCCCATAAGACATAATTCATATTATTTAATGAAGTTAATATTCATCTAGATATTTCCACATATTTACCCCTTCCTGATATTCCTCACCTTCTTGGTGTTTCTTGCACTCCTCAAAGTTCTTTTATATTAAAGAACCCCCATAGTGTTTCATATTTTGACTCCTCATGCCTTCCTGGAGGGGAATAAAGATAAGGGCTGAGGAATCAAAATATGGAATCTACATAAAAAAAATGGGACGAAGAATGAAAAATATTTTTAAAATTTTCAAAGTTAATATATATTTCCACTTTCTTCTATGTAGTTTCTAATACTACCACAAAAATATCCAATGCTCGGGGACTGCAAGTGGGTGTCCTACAAATTTAGATCAATTTTGACACTATCTGGGGTAAAGGTCAGATCCCACAGCTTAAGGGCTCAGTCCTCTAAGACTGCCCCTACTTCAGATGCCCATCACAAGTTCAGGTTGTTACTTATGCTTCTGACTGACTGGCTATAAACCAGAGATTCCCAAGACCTCTTTTTGGATGTGGTTAATTTTCTAGAATGGCTCACAGAACTCAGCAAACAATTTACCTATCAGATTAGTGGATACTACAAATAACATTAAAGGATATGAGTGAACAGCCAGATGAAGAGATATATATGGCGAAATCTAGAAGGGTCTCAAATACAGGAGCTTCTGTGTCTGGGGAACGTGGGGTGTGCCACCCTCCCGGTACATGGATTCATTCTGGTTCACTAACCTGGAAGCTCACTGAACCAAATCCTTCAGTGTTTTACAGAGTTATTTTATGGAGGTTTCTGAGCACAAGTAATTAAACCATTAGCTACTCGTGATTAAAAATTTCAAGCCCTGCTTTCCTCCCCAGAAGTTAGGGTTGGGCTGAAGTTCCAAAGTTCTTATTATGTATGGTTGATTCCTCTGGAAACCAGCCTCCATCCTTAGGAGCTTTTCAAATGTCACCTCATGTATATAAACTCAGATGTATTTGACAAGGACTTGTTATGAATAACAAAATGCTCCTTTTACCTTTATTGCTCTTACTAGTTACAAATTTCCAAGAGTTTTAGGAGCTCTGTGACAAAAATGGGCAAACACATACTTTTATCATAAATCACCATATTACACACTCAAGACTAATGACAATTTGTGAAAAGAAGATAATGTTTAAAACAATTTAAAAGCAAAATCACCAATTGTTTTCTCTAATCTCATGGACACCTCACTATAAATATCTAATTTAATTTTATTAATGTATGTGTATGTATACTGTGATCTATCCAAAAAGAACTTATAATAACTGTTTATTTCTAAGCATATGCGTATTTTAATGACAGCACAGGCCTGTGAGGACATTTAAATTTTCACATATTGTATCAGTGTAACCAGATTAAAGGAAAGTCACTTTCAGGAAACAACTTTTAATATAGAAAAGTCACATTATACTGTTTTCCTAAAATTATTACTTTTAAAATCATTTTATTTTTTACATGCAATACTCTGCCCTTTGTATTGACTCAGTGAAGCCACCAGTGGCCCAATGAGGGACCACAGATAATCTCGGAATTACCTGAAGTTCCTATTGAAAACGAAAATTCCATAGGAAGTCTACTCTTTACCTATAAACAGTAGGAAAGCTAGAATACCCTTTATAACATGCTCTTTAGATGACTGTTTATACACTAAAGTTTTCAAATTGCTACAGTAAGACCCAGGGACTATCTCTCTCACCAATATGCCCCATTACTAATTCTATATGAAGAATGCAGGTTATCACTATTTGAAACTCATGTTAACAAAAGCAAATTATCCGAAAACTGCTTTGCTTTAGATATTAGCCTCATTCTTGGGGTTGTCACCAGTTGAGTATGAAGAACACAGAAATAGAGCCTTTTGTTTACTTGTAGAATTGACTCAGTTCTTGCTTTCTGTGATTGACACAGCAGATTTCCCAGAGAGATGATAGAAAGATAGAGAGACGGAGGTATATAATACTTTCACATGCTCAACTATTTAAATGTAAGGACTGTCTTTCCTCTTCTAGAAAATGACATCCTTTCATCATTTGAAATTTATTATGAGACAGAATTATAGACTACCTCAAATTTATTTCATTTTAATAATGCTTTGAATAATACCAGGTAATGTATTCACTTTTTGGAATACCATTTTGTTTACAAAACTAAACTTTATACTTTCAAAGCAATTCTTTCAAGTGGATTCACCTTTTTTTAAAAATGAATGTTGATTTATTTTTGAGAGAGAGAGAGAGAGAGAGAGAGAGAGAGAGCACACAGGGTAAGAGCAGAGAGAGAGACTGAATCCCAAGCACATGTTCAAACTGTGAGATCATGACCTGAGCTGAAATCAAGAATTGGACACTTAACCAACTGAGCCACCCAGGCAACCCAAAGTGGATCCACCTTTAATCCAGTTTCCTGTCCTGTTTATTATTGTCCTGTAGCTCAACATGTTTTATCATGTAAGGCAACACAGAAAGGGGGTGCCCCTATCATTCACAGGCAAAGGTACATGAAGCCCAAAAACTAACTAGAGGTTATAAATTTAAAAGATAATTCAAAATAGAAAGTATTAACACATGAAATATTTTGATAACATTTTAGATAACATATTAAGTATAGTAGTGATATAGTGGCTTAATCAACTTAACCCACTAATTTTCAGTATAGTACTTTACGTGATTAGAACTGGAAGTCAAACAAACATGAGTGAAATTCTGACATTGGAGAAGAGGGGCAAGTGGCTTACTTTCCAAGGAAACCTTAAATTTTAAATTTTTAAATTTCTCACTTAAAAACTTGGCATAAAAGAGTACCTACTTCCACATAGGTACTGAAGCCCAGCAGAATATTCATTCCATCAAGGCAAGAACTTTTCTGTCTTTTTCACTCTTATATTGCAGACAATTAAAACATTATCTAGCAAATGGTAAGCATTTGACAAATAATTATTTAATGAAATAAATGTCAAAATGCAAGATGCTTATCAGTGTTTAGGATTGTAAGACAAAAGCTATTATTGTTGTTGTAATGGATTTCAAAATATTTACATACATATATTGTCCATTTAATAAAACCATCTATGTCTTTATTCTCCATACATTTCTAACATGTTCTAAATAGTTAACAAAACCTGAGTGTAAATACTTAGGCTGATGTAGAGAAATGATACAAGAATCAATCTTTTTGAACTCATACCTTACCAGAGGCAATTATAATTTACTTCACAAGAGCACACTATGATATGAGGTTGAAAACTTTATTAAGCCATTGGAAATTTTGAAATTATAAAGAAACACTTAAGGATAAGCTTTATATTTATAACATTGCAATGGGAATACATGTAAGAGGGTAAATAAAGCAAAGCTTAATTTCCAAATGTATAGTGGCACTGAATTTGTTTCATAACTGAATGCACGAATTTTTTTAAATGAAAAACTATAATGACTACATCAGTCAAGTTGGATTTGAAAAGTTTTCCTTTTTAATTTTTATTTATTTATTTATTTTAAGTTTATTTATTTAATTTGAGAGAGAGTGAGCATGAGCAGAGGAGGGGCAGAGAAAGAGGGAGAGAGAATCCCAAGCAGGCCCCACTCTATCAGCGTGGAGCTCCACATGGAGTTCCACCCCAGAACCCTGAGGTCATGATCTGAGTTGAAATCACGAGTCAGAACACTTAACTGACTGAGCCATCCAGATCCCCCATCTCATAGGGGCCTTTGAAACAGTTTTCAATCCATACACATCTGCCTTTATTCCTGAGTCCCCTAAAGTTTTAAGGTTTTCATATGTTGAGCACACTGATGTTCCTTGGGCTGTTATTTTGTTTGTTTGTTTTGGGTATTTTGTTTGTTTTGGTTTTTTTTTTTTTGTTTGTTTTTAAGTTTATTATTTAATTTGTGAGAGAGTTCCCATGCCCAGCGCAGAGCCTGGTGCAAGGCTCCACCTCACCACTGTTAGATCATGGCCTGAGCTGAAATCGAGAGTTGGCTGCTTAACTGACTAAGCCGATACAGGTGCCCTGACAGAGATCTTATGTTCTGGATACTAATAAATATTTCTCCACTGATTAATATTATAATAAAGGATAGGACAGAGCCTGCTTGGAATTCCTCTCTCTGTCTCTCTTTCTGCCCTTCCCCCACTCACATGTACTCTGTCTCAAAAATAAACAAAAAAAATTTTAAAAAGAAGGCTTCTGTGAGAATCATACATTTTAATTAAAATTTTGATACTATCTCGACTGTGTGATTTTGCACAATTTAAAGTCTACAAGTCTCAGTTTCTTTTTCTATTAAATGGATATTCAAAAGAAAGAATAAAACAATACAAGCAAGCTGTTTAGAATATTTCCTAGCATAAAATAAGAACTTGATAAAAGCCATTTTTTACTTTTTCTATACATTCAAGGTAATTTATAAGTATATGAAGGTATTCGTGGTATAGAAATTGAAATTACAGTTGAACAACAAAAGTGTTAGGGGTATAACACCTAGCAAAGAAAAAAACTCACATATAATTTTGACTCCCCAAAAACCTAACTACTAATAGCCTACTGTTGACTAGAAGCCTTAGCAATACTATAGTCTACACATATTTTATATGTTATATGTATTGTATACTATATTCTTACAATAAAGTAAGCCAGAGAAAGAAATGTTATCAAGAAAATCATAAGAAAAAACTAAATTTATCATACTTCACTGCATTCATAAAAGAAAATCTGCATCTCATGAACCTGTGAGGTTCATTCATACCCGTGCTGATCAAGAGTCAGCTGCAATGGTAAGAGTGTCACAGGAAGACTTTAGTTCACAAAATGTTGTTTTAAAATGTTTTAGTGTTTATTTGTTTTTGAGAGAGAGACAGAGAGACAGAGTGCGAGTGAGGAGGGGCAGAGAGAGAAATACAGAATCCAAAGCAGGCTCCAAGCTCTGAGCTGTCAGCAAAGAGCCTAATGTGGGGTTCAAACTCACAAACCATGAGATCACGATTTGAGTTGAGGTCAGACGCTTAACCGACTGAGCCACCCAGTTGCTCCCAAAATGTTCTTATATAGTCTGTTACAAAATATAAATACCTTCCAATAATATATAAACTCATCAATTCCCATAAAAATTGCTAGAGGACATGGAAAAAGAAAGGCAAAAAAAAAAAAAAGGAATCACTGGATGCTTCCCTTGAGAACTCAGTATTTTCATAAGCCTTTTGCTCTACTGATAATGCATACATTATAATAAATAAGAAAAATTTATTTATTTTCCAGAAAGACATTTAAATATGAGATATTAATCGATATTATTTTAGGTGTTGATTTACTTATATATTTATTTTCACCTATGACTATATAGAACTAAATAGACTTAGACTTTAAGATTGATGTAAGATACTTCAATTTATGGGCTGGTTTATTTTCTGTCCCTGATACTAGTTTAAAAGCCATTCACATATTCAACTTATTTCTTCTAAAAAATATTCAAGCCATTTTTAATTAAACTGTACTGCTTTTCATATGACAGGTCAATTCCCTTCTGTCTGTGTGAACGGTCACTGGCTGTTTAATAATGGCATGAAAAATAAATGTGGACAGCTTTATGTCTTGGCCTATAATCATTATTAAAGTATTTACTACTAAGTATAAAGATTAGGTTTCTAATAACATCATTCATCAGTCTAAACTACTATATAACACTCTTCAACATGTCATTATCACCTACTTAAAGAGCTCATATTTCTGTATAAATAACATTTACTCAAGGCTAAAGTTGAAATAGTTATCACAGATATTATTTTTGAGAACTTTTCATCTAATTTAATTTTTTTCTATTTTATCTTTATTCCAATGATCTTAACAAGATATATAAAATATATTTTGGTTTCCAGCAGAGTAGTCTGAATAAGGACGACTCTAAGATTATTTCGTGCCTTTGGATAGAAAAGAAATATCATGAGGAAGTTGACTAAGTGAGAAAAATTCCATTGAAATCATAGTCCTTCTCCAGTACATTACCCAACTGTCACACGATTTTAACTCTACCATTATGAAATATGCGAAAGAAGACCAGATCTTATCAAAACTCCCTGATATCCCTCCAACACCCTCAACTATACAGTAGTTCTCTACTTCCAAACAGGGATACATTTCCAAGATTTCCATGAATTTCATACAACTGGTTGCAAATGACTTTATATTTCATAAAGAACAGATACATTATTCCATTTACATTATTCCGTTGTGCCATTCAATGTATATGCTATATCTCTTCTCAGAATGTAATTTTGTTATAATAGACTTTAATTTTTTTTTTAATTTTTATTCATTCACCAAAAAACATTCCATGTGTTATCATATTGGAAGAGGAGTGCGGTGTGGAAACACCCAAGTTTTAATACCACACAGAATCAAGTTCAACCACACGTTCTGCTACTTGTGAACTGTTAAGCATTTAAACTTCACTTCTCTGAATCTCGGTTTTCTCTTCCACAAATTATTACAAAGACAAGGCAAATTTTAACCATGTTTTATATGCATGATGCAAGACTCTTAAAGGGTTATTAAGAGAGGCAACTGAAATAATGCTTACAAAGTGCTAGGAAAGTATCTGGCCAAAAAATGAGCTTTTAATAAATGCCATTGCCACTATTACTGCTACTGTTGCTGCTGCTACCGCTATTTCTACTGCTTTAAATCTGTCACTGAATCAAAGGCCAATTCTTGTGTATGTGATACTAACTAAGAATTAACTTCATATGCTGTAATCAAATTACAAATTACAATTACATTGTAATCAAATTATTCTCCTTCGTGCCTTTCATAGTAGCATTCTCATTTTTGTACCCTCTTCTATTCTCATTTTGTATACTGTTTCTTAACCTGCAATGCTTTTCTACTTCTTACTGTTAACAAGTTTAAGGAAAAGAAATGGTATGGATAAGAAGATTCCTTGGAGGAAAGTGTTCTTGGGACAATAGGGATTCAGAGGAGATAGAGCAGACCATAACTTAGAGATGACAACTGACTGGAGTTAAAAGAAGCTACTGCAGAAACCATTGTACACAATGAAGGTGTTTGAAGGCTTACACTAAGTTCCAGGCAATCAAAGTGGAAAGAAAAAGAATCTAAGATTCACTGCTAGTAAAGAATGAATAACATTAGGGAACGATTATATATATTTAGTTCACATTTTTAAAAAAATGTAACCATGAGGTTCATAAGGGTAAGCAAAGGCACTGATCAACTAAGAAACATGTCTGTCTTCTACATGTGCAGGTTCTAAAGCCTTGGGGAATGTGTGTGTGTGTGTGTGTGTGTGTGTGTGTGTGTGTGGCGATGGTAGAGAAAAAGGAACATGCCAAATTCACAGATTTCCACCCTGAATTAAAGATGCTTTGGAAGAGCCAGGAAAACAGAACCTGTGAGCTGATGAATCCATATAATTTCCAACAACAATTTTTTAGATACTGATTATGTGTGAGGCATGGGTATCGTCCTTTTATTTTGCAAATAGAGGCAACTAGGGAAAATTAGCTAATGAACAAGTAATATGTATGATAGTATGAGTAATTACTATCTCTGGATATTATTATACACTGAATTTGATAGCAGAGAGTAGGAGCTGAATATATCTATAGCAAATGTGCTGCACATCACTGTATGAAATAGATAAGTAATACAACTTTACAATATTAGTGATTACCAAATTTAATCAGAAACTCAGACTTGGCCACTTCACATAACTACTGCATTGCATGCAACACACTTAAAACAATAGTATTATCATAATTATTAGTAGTAATAGTAATAATAGCAACAACACTCTAAAGTATTTTTTCAGGTCTAAAGAATAAGAAGTAGGGGTGCCTGGGTGGCTCAGTAGGTGAGCATCTGACTCTTGGTTTCTGTTCAGGTCATGTTCTCATGATGATGGAGCCTGCTTGGTATTCTCTCTGTCCCTCTGTCTCTCTGCCTCCCCTCCACTGACTCTCAAAATAACTAAATACACATTAGAAAAGTAAGAAGTAAACATACACTTATTAACATGAACTCTTATTATTAATTGCTAGATGTGTTCGATGCACCATAGATTTATTACTTAATTTAATCTTTAAAATAGCCCTATATGGCACATCATGTTATTATTCTTCATATATTAGAAAAAAAATTTACTCCATGACCAATTATGAACAAAATTTCTGAGGCAAATGTCTTAACTTTTCTTATTTTTCCCAACAATTAATCATTAATAATGACTGTCTAGATGAAAGAAATATTAAATGTTTTAGGTGTGACTATTTCTAACACATATAGTTCTTTATAACACATTTTGACAAGTTATTAACTCTATATGGGTAAAGATGGTGCCTTTCCATTCAATAGGTACAATAATCCCTGACACACATAGGTGTTGGAAGTGGTTTTTACTTTGGCTTTCTAATGTCTCCCTACTCATCTCTTCCCATTTTCTATCATCACACTTCTCTTTTAGAAATTTCTAATCATGTATAGGCTTGATGGGAGCTGGTTTAATTCCTACCAATGGAAAAAGCAATGAAATTAGATTCAGATTCTCCTCCCCAGCATAGTAAGGCCACAGATGTATGCCTCTCTCTATGTATATCTCTCAGTCAGATATATCCTCTCTTGAAAAATCTTGAGAGAGTGACATAATCTTCAGAAAGAGAATTTGAAAGTGTTGACATAAGGGGATGAAAACATGAGGTCACCTTCACTGTAGTAACAGACCAAAGTTGTGGAGCCCTAGACTATGTGGGGAGTGAGTTCTGCTGCACCCCTTTCTGCATTTGCTATTAGTTTCTCAGGTAGTCTTCATCTTTAGGCCCAAAGATAAGTACATTCAACTCAGATAGAACTGTTACAAAACATAATTTTATTCCATTAGAAAGGAGATATGGACTAATTGGTAATTCCAACAAAGATTCATGGTTTCAAATGATTATATAATGTATCAATTTTCCACTTAAGTTCAAGATAAGAAATGTTTTAATGGTATATGAACAATCTTCCTCCTAACACTACATTGGGTAGAATTACTATATTTATTTCCAAGTAATATTGTTTGCCGTTTGATTGCCACACTCCTTTCTGGATTATGGGAACAATGCAGCAGAAATCAAGAAAGGGTATTCTCAAAAATGTAACCATGTACATCTAAGACACTGATAGTTCTTTTATTTTTTTTAAAGTCTATTTATTTATTTTAAGAGAGAGAAAGCACTCATGAGTTGGAGAGAGGCAGAAAAAGGGAGAAGGAGAATCTCAGGCAAGCTCCATGCTATCAGCACAAAGTCCAATGGGGGGACTTGATCCCACAAGCCACAAGACCATGACCTGAGCCGACCTGAGCTGAAATCAAGAACGGATGCTCAACTGACTAGGCCACGCAGGCATCCTGACAGTGATACTTCTTTTATACCAGCATGCCTAATGTCACCACTCTTCAGTATGTGCCTAGCTTGAAAACATTAGAACAATACAGATAAGCCTTAACCTAAAAAGAAAACCCATCATCAATCTTCATAAATACTGTGTTTGAAAACTCATCCTGTTAGTATACTAAGTCACTTGCTAATATCCCCTAGCACCACTCTATAACTCTTCTACAACATTCATTTTGCTAATTTTGATGATGGTTTAGTTAAGCATTAATCCACTTTTCCCATTCTGTTCCAAAATTTTTGCATCTGAATTCAGATTAGACAAGTACTAAAGCCACAAGAGAATCGATATGTAATATATTTCTGAATGTAGTCCTCAGCATTTTTATCCTGGATTAAAACAACTTGAAATGTTCATACTACCACCTTTAATCAAGTGTAACCATAAACTACAAAGAATTTAAAATGAAATGAGTATAAGACATTTCACACTCCAAGCAGTCAGATGATAATAAGTTTCCACCTGTTAACATATTAATAACAGTGTTAAAGAGCACAATGCGCCCCAGGTATTACAAGTCTGTGAAATTTCACATGTGTCAAAGAAATGGTTTGCTTGTTAGCAACTAGTTACAGTATCAAAGCAGAGTGAAATCCATGGGGAAACCAGTTGCGTAATAAGGAAAAGGGGAAAACCTCATTACTTGAATAATTTAAAACAACCCATAAAAAGAACTATATAATATAGCAAGGATTGTCCTCTGAAGGATATTAGATAACCTATAGTAATTGATCATTTCTAACCCTAATGTCTGTAATTAATATGTCATAATGTGAATGGAACACTCAGGAAGAAGAGAGACACGGACTACTAATACCACAAGCTGAAGGGGTAATAAGGCTAGGCAGAACATAAGGAGAGATTACCTCACCATAACAAGAAGTTGGTTAAACTAGAGTTCAAAGATTATTTTACTTTCTTCTTATAAGTGTTTCCCTGTGTTTGAAAACATTGAAAGTATTTTAGCACTACGCTTAAAATGGGAATATGAAAAAAACAAAACAAAACAAAAATAAAACTAAGCAGGCCAAAAAGGACATAATATACTTTGCCTACAAATTTTTAAAAAGAATATTAAACACTAAAAAAATGCCAAAGACAAAATAAAAATGCAACTTTTTCATTAAGTTCTTTTATTGTTGAAAACTCAAAAAATGTTCATAAAAAGTATATCGATGTCAAATGTTCATAACCACTATTCCTTTTTGTTTATCTTCTTTCTATATTTAATGACTAAGGCACTCTAGCAGAAAATCATGATAATTGCATTTAGTATAATTGTCAAATATTTGCACATCCCTTATAATCTCCCAACATGTTTGCTTGACTGTATCACACATTTTTCCCTTCTATGAACCATCCCTAAAAGCAAAATAAAACAAACAAAAAGCCAAAAAACAAAAACAAACTAACCAAACAAACAAAATACTCCTAAAGAACCCTCCGTTAAGAATTGTTAATCTATTAGTTGATTGTCCATTGCTTAATCATTTGGACTATTATTGATTTCTAACTAATATAAAGGATGGTACTTCACAGTGAATGAGAAATGGAATTAGCTATTCAAAATAGGTAACATTTTTTTACATTTATCTTCCAGAATAATTATGAAAATTGTATAAAACCATGATGTAAGTAAAATAAGGTAAATTAGCACAGTAAACAGGAAAGAAATTGATGTTAAAAATATCGTGATCTCACTAAGAACAGAAAGTTGTTCTTAACTAACCCACTGTGAAGAAAGACTAAACAAACTCTTTTGAACCAGTATTAGTCAATCCCAACAGCACACAGGAGAACCCACAGAGTAACCAAATAATCAAGGAAACTCACAAGTAGTCATTATACTAAGTACATGAAAGGAAGGTCTATATAGGGGCATTTTGATCATGTATTTAATATACCAGCTTCCACAATTTAGATCGGGAAGAACTAACAGAAGCAGGCTGACTGCAGACCGGCCATAGATTAGTGCAAATTTGTACTTGGTTTCCTACTAGGCAAAATCAGGAAAGTATATTCTTCAACTATAAATAGTTCATATATAGCTACATATAAAAAAGGGAAACTGATATATATAAACAATTTATCCTAGCTAAGTTTATAAGGGCCACACAATACCTACACAAATCTAAGGATAATTAAAGCTCAACGTTCATAGTGAGGACCATGCCTAAATTAAGTATCTAAATTATTTGCCTTTTCAAATCGTGATCTGCCAGATACGGTTGGGGAGCACACTGTTGGAAAGAAAAAAAACTGTCCCATATGCAAACGTGTATGAGAAGTTCTGCTTGCACTCGTTTTTTTTTTTCCTTAAATAGATACAATTATGTAGTTTCACCTCATTAAAGGCTCAAGTTATCTAATGCCACGTGGGCATGGGTCTTTCTTCTTGGGGCACCCAGAGTTTTTTCAAGCAAGTCTGAGGATCTCTAATCAATTATAGAGTTGAAGATGCATCACCTAAGGGTGAAGAAAATTATTAATTTGCCAAAGCTAAGAGAAGGAAGAATTACTAATATTTTGAATAAAACGAATACTGATTTGGAAAGAATTTTGGTGCCTTTTTTTTTATAAGTTCATTTATTTTGAGAGAGAGCATGCACACAAGTGGGGAAGGGCTGAGAGAGAGACAGGGAGAGAGAGAATCCCAAGCAAGGCTCTGGACCACCAGCGCAAAGCCCGATGCAGGGCTGGGGCTTGAACTAACAAACGACAAGATCGTGACCTGAGCCAAAGTTGGATGCTTAATAGAATAAGCCACTCAAGTGCCCCAGAAATAATTTTTTTTTAATTTAAAGAACCGGTTATTTCTTCTAAAAGAAGTTAAATATAAAACCATTAGGTTATACCACGGTTTTCTTTAGAAACTACTATCTTTCATAAACATATTAGTAAATGTATATGAATGTCATTGCTTTATTTTCTGATTTTATCAATCTAAAACTATTGCCAAAAGACTGTATAAGACATAGATTAAACATATCATTCAAACCATTTGGAACTTAAAAAAAATTCAAATCAATTTCTCTCCTGAGATTTTTTACCTAGATAAACAGCCTCTGGCAAAGGTAATTCTAAACAATCACTACAGCAATTTTGCAGCTATTGCAAACACGTTTTGCCTAAACCAGAGTAGTAACATATAACAGGTCTCTGTGATTCAGTCTCCATACAAAGCTGAAATGCATTTGAAAAATCACTCACATCATACTGTTCCATTACATAGAAACTACAACTTGAACATGTGATAAAAGGACTTTTGCAAACTGGTCCTTGTGTACTTAATGAATTTATATCTATCATTCATTACTTTCCTTTTCTGAAACAACACTGGCTTTATAATTTGTCCCCAGAATTGCCAGACCTTGTATTACCTTAGAGATTTTGCCCTCACTGTTAACTTTACCTGGAAAGCTCTCTGGACCTCGATGTAACCAACATCATCTTTTATAGGATATGGCTGATTTAATTGTCACATCTCTAAGAGGATTTTATTAACCACAGTACCTAAATAAACATATCTACAGTCTTTGTCACTGCAATATACTTTTCTTAAATAATAGAGGTTTCCACTATCTGAAGTGATCTTATCTTTTTTCTCTCTCCATCAAAAAATACAAACTCTGAGAAGCAACACACCTGATTTCTTCATAACTTTATAACCAGTGCTTAGAAAAGCACCTGACCCATAAAATATATTCAATAATTATTTGGGGAATGAATGACAATCACCTGGATTAATATATCATGAAAACATAAATTTGATTAGTTTTAAAATTCCTAAAATGTATACAATCGGCGATCTTAGAGTATATGCATTTTATTGATATACCTCTAGGATACATATTTTAACAACACACAAAACAGGGTAACTTTATTCTTCATTGAAATAACATGAGCTTTTTTTTAATGTTTATTTATGAGAGAGAGAGAGAAAGAGAGAGAGAGAGACAGAGCATGAGCAGAGGAGGGACACAGAGAGAGGGAGACACAGAATCCAAAGCAGGATCCAGGCTCTGAGCTGTGAGCACAGAGCCTGACTTGGGGCTCGAACTCGCAAACCACGAGATCATGACCTGAGCTGAAGTTGGACACTTAACCAACTGAGCCACGCAGGTGCCCCTGAGCTTCTTCCTCATAGAAGTTCATATAATTTGACAGCCATCATAAAAACACAATTTTTCTTAATCAGTTTTATTTGCAAGTGTTGTTTTTTGTTAATGAAATATAAAGCAATTCATGAAGTATGCGACTTCTAAGAACAATAATTTATAAGTCAGAATTTGTGATATAGAACAGACCTTGTGGATATCTATTAATTACATGTGAATAAAACAGCACACTTCTTGATTGGCAGGAAAAAATTAAGTTGTGTCCATGGTGGTCTGGCAAATCCTCCTTGCATAGCATGACCAATGATATATTTCATATATTATTTTGTTTTTCATTTAGAATTCCAAAATGATCTCTGCATATCAAATTCTAATTATATAACAGTCCTTGCTTAATCTGGAATTTAGCTATTTTATACAAGTGCCAGCCACTGGAACATTTTGTGTGGTATGAGAGCCTAATTTTCAAGACAAGGCAGTGTGGATAGTGACAAGAATAAACAAAAAGACATTTACATGATTCTTAAACATGTTCAAATATTAGGTATTAAGAATAAAGCTTGTATTTTAATTTTCAGAAGATCATAAACAAATTATTATAGAAATCCCTTTTCTTTGAAGTTCTTCCCATGATTACTACCATGTATGATTCAAAATAATTATGACTAAATGACTTCTAAAAGGAGGAGATAATATTTTGTAGGTGTCCTTACACATTTTAGAAAAGCGTGTATTTGTAGGTGGCTGTAATGTTATACATTTCAATAAATTTGTTCAGTGTTCCTCAAATATCTAATGACTACACTACACCATGAATGATTCTTTTATGAAACTTTAACCACCTGTGAATGGTAATCATAGTTTGATGCTGTCATCTATTATATTTTTTATAAACTTTCTTTGCATTAACTTTTTTTTAAATGTTTATTTATTTTTGAGAGAGAGAAAGAATGAGAATGAGTGGGAGAGGGGCAGAGAGTGAGGGAGACATAGAATCTGAAGCAGGCTCCAGGCTCTGAGCTGTCAGCACAGAGCCCAATATGGGGCTCGAACCCACGAACCATGAGATCATGACCTGAGCCGAAGTCAGATGCTTAACTGACTGAGCCACCCAGGAGCCCCTATGTTAACTTTTAATAAATCGAGTTAACTAGGTTTGACATCCTCCATCACATCTTTATAAAAAAGATGCTTTCACCAAGAAGTGGACATTGATCCTTCTGTAAATACAGATATGTCTTGTATGTAGCTACTATAAAGTCATCTATACACATACATACACACATCTCTCAAACTCAGGCAAAAGTAAAATTGCACGTGCTATTTTCCAGCTACAGTGTAATTTGATTCACGTTCCACTCACTAACCTAATTTGTATTGTGGTTTGGGAGACAAACACTTACTGTAAATTGTCAAGTGCATTATCAGTAAGTGCCACTACAGCCACTGTTTCCCAAGTTCATTTAAAAATTTAATAAAAATATCCAGTTAGAATATTGGGTACAGTTATCTATTTGAAAACAAAATACAAATGAGTTTTGACTTTGGAAGACAAAACAGGTCCTTCGAACTAATTATAGAAATCACAAATATATATAATTAAGTCTAAATCATGCTTGAGTTTTTTTTTTTCTTTTTTTCTCTCCAAAGGACACAAATCTAACTCAAGCTCTGCTTCCATAAGGTGCAAAAGTGTTTGTTCAAAAACTCTTTTAACTAGAAATCATTAAATCTCAAAACAAAGTGACAAGCTTTGATCATTCTTTATTCCTTCTGTACTTTTGTATTTGATGCTTACAACAGAAAAGCAGCATTTTTTGTTGTTGTTTTAATTAACAGAAACCACAACTTTTGGTAAAATACCTTGTACACGGCTAATTGATCAAGCACTTTTTGATTGTGAATTGTTTTTTTTTTTTGTTTTTTTTTTTTGAGGGGCACCTGGGTGGCTCAGGCTCAGTAGATTCAGCATCTGACTTTAATTGAGATAATGATTCACGGTCCATGAGTTTGAGTCTCACATCAGACTGTGTGCTGACAGCTCAGAGCCTGGAACCTGTTGCAGAGGCTTTGTCTCCCTCTCTCTCTACCCCTGCCCCACTTGTGCTCTGTCTCTGTCTCTGTCTCTCAAAAAATGAATCATAATTAAAAAAAAACTTTTTTTAATTTTATAAAATAAAATACATAAAAGAAAGTTCATAAAATATCAGAGATTAGCTTTGACACATTATTTTACGCAATTAACCATGTGATTATCACAGCACAGATGTGCGCAGTAGAGAAGCATCTTACTTTTCCTATTCTATCTCCTCCAGATCACATTGGAAGAGATATTCTCCCTTTAATTAACTTCTTACTTCCCCTTTTATAGTTATACTAGCTGGGTTTGCAGCTAGTATAAAACATCAATATATACCTTTGTTTTGAATTGTATGCAAATACTGTTTTAAGATATATTGTATTACATGGAGCTGTCTGTAGTTCACCCATTTTCACTAAGATAGGGTATTCTATATATATATAAACACATGATCTTTTAGTTGAGTTTGTTAAAATCTTTTATTAATTTTAATAATATGCTTGTAGATTTTCTAATCTCCTCGTAGATAATCATACTATCTACTTGAATGAAAGTTGCTATCTTGTCTTTAATCCCTTTAAATTTTATATCTTCCTCTTAACTGACTACATTAAGACTTCTGGAACAAAATTAAACAGTACTGGTGATACTGGGAACCCATCTCTTGATCCTGTTCTTGGATGGAAAAAGAAAATTTCATCTTTTTTTAGAGATTAAATATTAACTATGATGTCTTCTGTGAAACTTTTGTAGGTATCCTTTTATTTATTTATCTTTTAAAGTTAAGGAAGTTCCCTTCTTTTCCTACTTTGCTTGCTGAGGTTTTTCTTTTTTTACAGATTTTGAATTTAATCAGCTCTTTTCTTTATCAACGGAGATAACATGAGTTTTCTTCTTTATTCTATAATGTGATAAATGGCATTTATTGATTTTTCTAATGTTAAATGAACCATGAATTTCTGAAATAAGCTCCAAGTGAGCACATTTTTGTGTTTGCTTTTTATAGATCTGGCTTTCTCAAATTTACCTAATACTTTTGAATTTATGATTATGACTATGATTATTTTAAAATAGCCCTTTCCTATCCTCTCTTTGCTGGGCATTAGTGTCAAAGTTTTGCCAGGCTAAAAAAAATAATCAAAAAAAAATGCGGAAAAAGTATGTGCTTTTTTGTTTGTTTTATTTTGGAAGTTTGTGAAATGTTGGTATTTTTTATATATCATGCGCATGTTAGAAACTACTAGAGAAACCAAATGGGCTTTAAAAATTATGGAAAGTTTTAATTATTGATTCAATGTCTTTAAAAAGTATATTACATCTCCAAAGGCAAGGGAATTAAAAGCAAAGATGAACTACTGGGACCTCATCAAGATAAAAAGCTTCTGCACGGCAAAAGAAACAACCAACAAAACTGATAGGCAAGCAACGGAATGGGAAAAGATCATCGCAAATGACATATCGGATAAAGGACTAATATCTAAAATCTATAAAGAACTTACCAAACTCCACACCCGAAAAACGAATAATCCAGTGAAGAAATGGGTGGAAGATAGGAATAGACACTTCTCCAAAGAGGACATCCAAATGGCAAACAGACACATGAAACGATGCTCCATGTCACTCATCATAAGGGAAATACAAATCAAAACCACACTGCGATACCACCTCACACCAGTCAGAGTGGCTAAAATGAACAAATCTGGAAACTATAGATGCTGGCGAGGATGTGGAGAAGTAGGCACCCTCCATCACTGTTGGTGGGAATGCAAACTGGTGCAGCCACTCTGTAGAACTGTGTGGAGGTTCCTCAAAAAAATGAAAATAGACTTACCCTATGCCCCAGCAATAGCACTGTTAGGAATCTACCCAAGAGACACAGGAATGCTGATGCATAGGGGCACGTGTACCCCAATGTTCATAACAGCACTTTCGACAATAGCCAAATCATGGAAAGAGACTAAGTGCCCATCAACTGAGGAATGGATAAAGAAGATGTGGTATATATATACAATGGAATACTATGCAGCAATGAGAAAGAATGAAATCTGGCCATGTGTGGCAACATGGATGGAACTGGAGGATATTATGCTGAGTGAAATAAGTCAGGCAGAGAAAGACAGATGCCATATGTTCCCAAACATAGGTAGGCTTTGGGAGACCTAACAGAAAACCAGGGGGGAGGGGAAGAGGGGAAGGAAGGGGAAAAAAAAAGCCACAGAGAGGAAGGAAGACATAACACGGGAGACTCTCAAAGACTAAGAACAAACTGAGGGGAGAGGAGGGTGTGAGAGGGGAGAGAGTGGGTGATGGGCACAGAGGAGGGCACTTGTTGGGATTATAACAGGGTGTTGTATGGAAACCAAATTGACAATAAATTATTCAAAAAATAAATAAAATAAAAATAAAAAGTGTATTAATATTCAGGTTTTCTATTTCTTTTTGTGACAATTCTGGTGTGCATTCGTATAAATTTCCCATTTCATTCAAATTTTCATTTTTGGCATAAAGTTTGTTTGAAACCTTCTTTATTTTTTTTAATGTTTATTTATTTTTGAGAGACAGAGAGAGAGAAACAGAGAGAGAGACAGAGCATGAGCAGGGGAGGAGCAGAGAGAGAGAGGGAGACACAGAATCTGAAACAGGCTCCAGGCTCCGAGCTGTCAACACAGAGCCTGATGCGTGGCTCAAATCCACGAGCCGTGAGATCATGACCTGAGCTAAAGTCAGACGCTTAACGGACAGAGCAACCCAGGTGCCCCTAAAACCTTCTTCTTTATTTTTAACATTTACTCTGGAAGATCTGGAGTAATGTTTATTCTTTCCATTCCTTATATAGTTGTGTTTTATTAATTTTGTTCACTCACACCAATGACTACCATAAATCTCTTAAAAATAACAGGGCATTTTTTTTCTTTCCATTGCATATATGCATGATATAAATAATTACACTTGTATAAATTTCTACTTATTGCTAGAGCTTTAATTCTAATTTTTAGTCTTAAGTCTATTATTTCTATATTTTATTTTTCTCTGGCTTTCTATTGCATGGGTTCTAACCTATGAATATAGATATATAGATTAGTGATAGCTTCTTTTTTTAATGTTTATTTATTTATTTTGAGAGGGAGGGAGAGAGAATCCCAAGCAGGCTTCTCACTGTCAGCGCAGAGCCTGACACAGGGCTTAATCCCACAGACTGTGAGATCATGACCTGCCCTGAAATAAAGAGTTGGATGCTTAACTGACTGAGCCCCCAGGTGTACCTTAAGGTGCTCCATATATATATATGGCAGAACTTTAACCGTATACCACAAATTCTGATAGATATTATTTCATTATCATTCAGCTTAAAATATTTTCTAATTTCCAACTTTGTGCTACTCTTTTTTCCATAGGTGTTTAGTAATGTGTATATATACACATGTATATATATATATATATATATGTGTATATATATATATATATATATATAATTCCAAATATATGGGAATTTTCTCAATTTTTTTTTTAAGTAGGCTTCACACCCAGTGTGGAGTCCAATACAGAGCTTCAACTCACAGCTCTGAGATCGAAACCTGAACAGAGATCAAGAGTCAGATGCTTAATCGATTTTGTTTTTTATTTCTAGTATAATTGGACTGTGGTTGGAAAACACACACTATATGATTTCAGTCCCTTGAAACCTTTTGAGACTTATGTCTAGTTCATAACGTGGTCACTGTTTGAAAATATTTTATGTGTGCTTAGAATGATACATTCTGCAGTAGGTGGGTACAATATACTAACAAGTTCATCAGATCAATCTTGGTGATTTGCTATTCAAATGTTCTATATATTTATTTAAGTTTCTCTCTTTTTTCTATTATTAAAAACATGTTAATATCTACTATGATAGTGGATTTTACTATTATATATATATATAATTGTTTAATGTTTATTTTTGAGAGAGAGAAAAAACAGTGCGAGCCTGGGAGGGGCAAAGAGAGAGGGAGACACAGAATCCGAAGCAGGCTTGAGGCTCTGAGCTGTCAGCCCAGATCCTGTTGCAGAGCTTGAACTTTTGAACAGTGAGATCATGACCTGAGTTGAAGTCAGACACTCAACTGACTAGGCCATGTAGGCGCCCCTAGATTTTTCTACTTCCTTTGTCAGTTTCATCAATTTTCACTTCATAAGCTTTAAGGGCATGTTATAGTTGCATGTGAATTTAGAGTAGGTTGTCTTCCTCATGAATCAGATTTTTATACATTTGATATACAGAGATAGTCCTCTTTATCTCTATAATGATGATGCCTTAAAGTCTACATTTCCTGATATTAATATCAACCAACATCAACTTCCTTTATTTAGTGTTTATAATTATATGACATTTCTATTATTTTCATACTTCTTGTATTCTTTTTTACAGATGAGTTTCTTATGAACATGTTAATGAAAGCAAAAAAAAATGGATTTTGTTACTAATCCAGTTTAGTTATCTTTGTTTTAAATTGAAACATCTATTCCTTTTAAATTTAATATAATTACTGTTATTTTAGTTTATGTTTAAAGTTAACATCTTGTCCCCAGCTTTGAGATAATATTTTATAAGTTTTAGATGCAAGATATAATGATCTCGTACATTTAACTATTGTAAAATGATTATCACTTTAACACCTCTATCATGTCACATAATTATCATTCCTTTTTGTGCTGAGAACATTTATGATCTACTTTCTTAGCAACTCCCAAGTATCTAAGACAGTATTATTAACTACAGTCACCATGTTGCAGAGCCTCAGATTTTAGCCCTCTTGCAACTGGAAGTCTGTACTCTTTAACCATCATCTCCACATCTCCTCAGTCCCGTACCCCTAATAACCACCATTCAAATCTGCTCCTATGAGTTTGGCTTTTTCAGATTCCACATATAAGTGGTGTCATTTACTATTTGTCTTTCTGTCTTATTTTACATGCATTTTATATGCTTTCTATTTGTCATACCCATTCTATTGGAGAGGGATGCGGAAGGGGAGGGGGAAGGGAAGAAGGAAGGGAAGGAGGAGGAGGAGGAGCAGGAGGAGGAGGAGGAAGGGGAGGAGAAAGACTGGGAGGAGGGGGAAGGCAAGAAAAAGAAGAAGAAAGGGAGAGGAAGGAGGAGGGCCAGGAGGAAGAGGAAGAGGAAGAGAAGGATCAGGAAGTAGTAATAGTACTAATAAAAGAAGAAGAAAATGTGTCACTCAATATTTCCCTCTGATGGATTGGAATTTACATATCTAATGACTTATTCTTTTATTTTAGTGGTAATCAAAGAATAATAATTACTCTGTTCTCTTTCATGGTGTCCTGACTCTTCCTGGTCCTTAGTATCTGTCATGGTGTGCTGGATATTATATTTGAAAAGTCCTTTGTGGAAATATTTTAAGGTCAAGAATGATGCTACCTTTATTCAAAAAGAATTTTGATTTTGTTTGCCTGCTTGTTTTTGCCAACTAGTAGAAATCCGGAAATCTCTGA
Source organism: Paguma larvata (assembly GCA_030068075.1). Lineage (NCBI taxonomy): Eukaryota > Metazoa > Chordata > Mammalia > Carnivora > Viverridae > Paguma > Paguma larvata. The sequence goes on along the minus strand of CM057826.1, from coordinate 52,963,126 downwards.
ATCCTTGTTAAGAGTTTGGGATTTTCCAAAGTACCAAAATGTCATGAAACTATAAAGCAGTGCTTCCAAAGTACAGGCAGTGTTATGAAAACACTCTTACTTTTGGGTACAGCCCTTTGTAATTACAGGGGTAACTGATTCTATTATCTCACTTTGGTCCACCTAGCCCTTTGAGTTTTCCAAAAGCACAGCTTAGCTTCTCAGCTACCTGATATAGACTGGCAAATACCTCCAAAAAATTTTCCAGGGACTTGGCTCAGTAATACATTCCTACATATACAAATACATACCCATGCTTTGGCAGTTTTAACAAGATTTTTAAAAACATCTTCTGTCATTTTAGTGTCTTCAAAGAAAGGGTTGGTATCAACTAACTAATCCACCTTTCCTAGAAGAGAAAGTCCTTGAAACTGAGCTGGTCTTATAGATAAGATACATAGTTTGAAAACATGAATAAGAATGTTTTTCCTTTCTCTCTAATGTTTTTCTGGCCTAACAGTAATAATTTGTATTAGCATAGTCTTGCAGTTATTATATTTTATATATCATGATATTTCTTAATAAACTCAAAACCCTCAGGATATGTAACCAAACTACTGTTATATATAATCCCTTATTCTCTTAGTCACTGAGTTGGGAGAATTAGTAGCTGGACAAGCTGAGGTCAGGTACCTTCTGCACTGAGCAAGAGTCCTTTAATACAGGTATTCACAGTATCTTAGAGCAGTTATGTTATCTATTCAAAAAATCAGTAGATAACCAAAACATATTTATGGAAAGCTGTAACATTTAAGTATCTGCTACACATAGCAATTTTCTCACCAGTGCCTTAACAGCAGAAAGTATGCTCTAAACTATTTCTCTTTAATTAAATAAATGTAACTTGAAAGGAAACAAAATTTAACACATTATTTCCCAAGTGATTCCTTAGGTGGCATTACTACCTGTTTAAAGACTTATTCAAGTCAGTTAACATTTATAACATATATCTCTCATATTCTAAGTAATTTTAAGATTAAAATTTTAGACACTAAAAATAATTTGACTTTTTATGATAAAGAAAAAAATATTTAACTTGGGCTCTAAATATCCTCTATTTTATTATTTTGAAAAAATTAAAAACACAAAGTAGTACAGAGAATAATTACTAAATATTGTCATTAGGCTAGACATGTTCTTCTTTATTAGTTTACCCAAATATTTTGTTACTGAGCTTCCTCTATTACCGTCTTCTGAAGCGGCGTTAGAAGTTTTCTTTGTTTTTGTTTGTTTTTACATTTTATATGCAATAAAGCAACTGTACTTCAATTTTTGTCTCCTATAGTCACTTGGCTAATCCTAATAATTTATGCTGCTATTTGCTACCTTAGAATTTTTTTTAAGTTTATTTATTTATTTTGAGAGAGTGAGTGTGTGGAGGAGGGGCAGAAAGAGAGAGACTCTCAAGCGGGAGCTTGAGCCCACAAACACTGAGATCATGACAGAAACCAAAGTCAAGAGGTAGATGCTTACCCAACTGAGCCACACAGGTGTTCTCTACCTTAGAAGCTTGATAGCAAGCTTCCAGAGTCCTCTAGCTCAGGGTTAGTAAGTCCAGCGGGATTCCTATCTTTGAGACTATGAATGTGGCCTGATTATTTCCTTCTAGAAGTTCTGTGACCTTCACTTCAACTGTGGTATCCTAAAATTTCATAATGAATATGCCTATCGTGGATTATTTGTCACTTAATTTTTGAAAACTTGGTGGATATTTTCAATCTAAAAAAATCATGCCCTTCAGTTGTAGAAAATCTTATTGTACGTCTCTTTCAGATTTTTATCTGATATTTCACTAATCTTCTGTCCTTCCTTCCTTCCTTCCATCCTTCTATCCTTTAATCTTTCTATCCAATGTTCCTTCCTTTCTCCCTCCCTCCATAACTCTATGAAGACATTATCCTTTTTCCAGCTTTCATCCCTTTGGTTCTCCAGATTTGCCTTTGATTCTTTTTATTTGTTTCCCTCAGACTCCTGACTATTGTCAGGTCTTTGAGATCTAGATACACTTTCGGTAATTTTTACATAAGGTAGAGCTGATTCCTAGTCTTATTATAATCAAGGCAAGAGATCTAAATGACACATCAAGTAGTGTTACAAAAAACAGATCTAATAAGATTATATATGTTTATATAAACACTTAGAATATAATCATTACACTTAAACTGATTCTTGTATTATCTTTTCATATTTTAGTGACATAATTATATATGTACATATATAATTAATTAAATAGTTAAAACATAATTAATAAATAGATGGATATGTATATATAATTCTGTCAAAATACTATGTAAGAACCATTCTAAATATGATTTACTTACAAATATGTCATAGCATATTGATTTTGACGCTGATTGCAACAGGTACAAAAATGCTTTAGAACCAAAAAGTTTTAATCTTGGATAAAAATGAATTAAAATATAAATGTTTCTTACCAATGAAAACAAAGTAACTGGGCTGGAAACTTTACTTTAGAAAATGTATTTGTTTGGAAGGAAACTTTTTATTTCTAAAATGTTTTCTAATGTACTAAATGATAAATAATTAATCTAGTGTTAAAGCAAATTATTTAACATGACTATATACTGGGTCACAATGAAAATTTATTTTGAGGGATACAGTATGCTTCTTTTACAAGTATGGACATAAGTAATGGTATATTTCAAATTCATTCCAGAGGTATTTTAATTTTTCATTTAGTTTCGATGAAACATTTACATTCTATGTCATGGTAAAAGCAAAATTATACTTAATTTTACTGAAGATGCTTTGTTGTTTATTGATGCTGTTATACAATAATGCTCTATTATGCCATCAGTAAAAACATGCATTATGTTGGTGTAATTGTCATCAACCATGCATTGTAAAATGCAAATAAATTTTCTCACTCTTACTAATTCAACTTACTCAGCACAATAGAAGTGAGACAAGGTATCTATTCTACTGAAAATATGAAAAAGTAAATATAAAACATTTAACTCCTTCAATGATTATTGTATACTTTCTTTGAACATATCAATCGAAAAGCAAGGTGGCAACAGACAGTATGAAAAGAGATTATTAGTTTTTAATACCTTTTTTTTTTCTATCTAAGGCAAACAAGAATGATTTCTGTGATTGAGTATTACCTCCCCCAAATTAATTTCAATATTCCTGATTTATTAATTTTTGTTTCATTAGTTGTTTAATTATAGTGGAAATTATTAATATTTTATTTAAGAGGGAATTACTGGATACCAGCAGGAATGATAAGAGTAAGGAACTCAAAAAAACCTCTCCTCCATATATGCAATGAGGAAAGTAGAAAAACTGCCAAAATCAACTTTTTAAGAATTCTTGAAACTAAGCAAAGACCTACAAAAATCAGGCAGTGGTTATTAAAAAAAATAATAATAATAAAATAAAAAACAAGTGAATCTTGGCCCAAAGAGTGAGTACTGTGGAACTTTAAATTGCCCTGTTTCTCTCTCTCTCTCTCTATCTCTCCCTCTCTCTCTCCCTCTCTCTTTCCCCTACTGTAGACTTAAATTCTAATGCTGTAGAAGTCAATGAAGAAGACTGAATGTGTTTGGAGAGCTCCAAAGCCCCATGCTCAATCAACTGTCATTATGTGACCTGTATGGAAATTCCCAGGGAAGCTTCATTTGCAATAATTTGCAAAAACTTGATCCAACTGAGAGATTACCCAATGTAAACAGTCTTTTCCCAAGGGGTATTAGTCAAATACAACCAGTAGCAACTGTTAAACACTGCAGATGCCTTAGGTGAACTCATTGACACCTTCAAGTATAATAACATTTGCATTACAGAGATACTAGAAGACAGAAGGGGGCACAAAATTTATTTAAAGAAATAATAACTGAAAACTTCCCAAATCTGTGGTAGGAAACAGAAATCCAGGCGCAAGAGGCACAGAGAAACCCCAACAATATTAACCCAAGGAGGTCCACGCAGACACAATTGCAATTTGCAATTAAAATTGCACAAAAAAAGTGATAAAGAGAGAACCTTAAAAGTATTAAGAGAAAAGAAAACAGTTACATGCAAAGGAAACCCCATAAGGCTATCAACTGATTTTTCAGCAGAAACTTTGCATGCCAGGAGGGAGTGGCAAGACATATTCAAAGTGCTAAAAGAAAGAAACAAACAAACAAAGAAAAAAAAACGAAAAACAAATTTGCAAGGCTATCATTCAGAAAAGGAGAGATGAAGAGATGAAGAGTTTCCTAGACAAACATAAGTTAAAGGAATTCATGGCCACCAAACCAGCCTCGTAAGAAATGTTAAAGGGGAGTCTCTGAGTGGAAAAGGAAGGTCTTTCTTTCCGTAGGATTAAGAAAAGGAGGAAAGGGGCACCTGGGTGGCTCATCAATTAAGTGTCTGACTCTTGATCTTAGCTCAGGTTATGATCTCATGGTCATGAGACTGAGCCTTGCATCAGGCTCTCTCCCTGCTGGGCATGGAGCTTGCTTAAGATTATCTCTCTCCCTCCCCCTCAACCCATATATCTCCTCTCAAAAAATAAATTAATGTTAAAAAGGTAGTAAGCACAAAAGAAATAAAAGTCAGTATATCTATAAAAGTCAAAGGATTCACAAATTAAAAGGACATAAAGTATGATATCATCCACTTAAAATGTAAGAGGGGAGAGGAGTCAAGAATGAATTCAAACTTAAGAGATCATCAACTTAACATAAACTGTTAAATGCACACAATGTCATGTACACCTAACGGTAACCACAAACAAAAAAACAGTAATACATATGCAAAAATAAAGTATATCACTAAAGAAAGCCAACAAACCATGAGAGAAGAGAATAAGAGAAGAAACAGATAATAATTACAAAAATAATCATAAAATAAGTAACAAAATGGTAATACACACATATCTATCAATAATTACTTTGAATGTAAATGGACCAGACAGTCTACCTAAAAGATATAGGGTGATAAAATGGATTAAAAAAGCAAGACCCATCTATATGCTACCAACAAGATACAGACTGAAAGTGAAAGGATGAAAAATTGTTATCATGCAAATGAAAGTAAAAAGAAAGATGGAGCAATAACACTTATATCAGACAAAGTAGACTTTAAAACAAAAACTGTAACATAAGACAAAAGAAAGGCATTATAAAATCATAAATGGAACAATCCAACAAGAAGATATAACAATTATAAATATTTACACACCCACCATGAGGGCACCAAAATACATAAAGCAGCTAATAACAAACATAATCAATAGTAATGCATACATACAAACATAAAATATACAAGGAAAGAGTGGCTTTGATGACACACTGACTACATAGATCTAACAGACATATAATGAATATTTCATTCTAAAATAGCAGAATATACATTTTCCAAGCACACATGAAAAATTCTTCAGAAAAGATCACTTGTTAGGTCACAAGACAAATTCCAGTAAGTTCAAAAAGTCTGAAACCCCTTCATTCATATTTTCCAACCACAATAGCATGAAACTAGAAATCAGTCATAAGAAAAATCCAAGGGGTGCCTGGGTGGCTCAGTCTGTAAAGCATCCAACTTCAGCGCAGCTCATCGTCTCGTAGTTCATGAATATAAGCCCCATGTCTGGGTCTGTTTTGATAGCTCAGAGCCTGGAGCCTGCTTTGGATTCTTGTGTCCTTCTCTCTTTGCCCCTCCCCTGCTCACACTGTCCTCTCTCTCTCAATAATGTAAAAAATAAGAAAAAATTTGAAAAGAATACAAATGCATGAAGGGTAAATAACATGCTACTAAGCAAAGAATAGGTCAACCAACAAATTAAAAAGGAAATAAAAACATATATGCAGACAAATAAAAATGAAAACCCAACAGTCCAAAATCTATGGAATACAGCAAAAGCTCTTCTAATAGGGAAGTTTATAGCAATACAGGCCTATCTCAAGAAGTATAAAAAAATCACAGAAACAATCTAACCTTACACCTAAGAAAGCTAGAAAAAGAAGAACAAAACTCAAAACCAGTAGAAGTTAGGAAATAATAAAGATTAGAGCAGGAAAAAAAATGAAATAGAGATTATAATAAATACAAAACAGATCAATGAAACCAGGAGCAGAGTTTTGAAAAAAATCAACAAAATTGATAAAACTTCAGCCGGACTCATCAAAAAAACAAACAAACAAAAAAACACAAACAAAAAAACAAAACAAAACAAAAAACCTCAAATAAAATTAAATATTAAGGAAGAGAAATAACAACTAACAACTCATAATACAAAAGATTATGAGTATATTATGAAAAACTCTATGTCAGCAAATTGGATTAGCCTGATGCAAGGACTAATCTCACCACCCCAAGATTATGATCTGAGCCAAAATCAAGAGTTGGACGCTCAACCGATTGAGCCTCCCAGGTGATCTGTGTTTACTTTTCTAATGAAAAATGGCTAAACGAATTGAAATTCATCTAGTTATTAAAAAGCAGTCAATTCATCATACCAGTATCTTTGTTTTTAATATGGTCACAAACTTCTTTTACACATACACACAATCTCAAGGGTTAATTATTGGATGTTAACTGAGAAGGCAGTGTATTATAAAAAATGATAGTAGCAAAAAGTGATTTTTATCTCCCTTTCTATATATTTTTCAAATTTAATTTTTGCAACAAGTATAATTGATTGATTTAAAAGTGTGATTAAACAAAAGTATATGTCTTGCTTTATTTTAGGAATGAAGAATCACAGAGAGTTTATAGGGTAACAAGCATCATAATTATAGTTGTCTTCTATTTTTTTCCTGGTGAGCTATATAGGAGAGATTGGCAGGGGAGAAACAAACAAAAAACTTAAGAAAGCAATCCAAGTTAATTGTCCTGATCCAGGGACTAACAATGAGACTAGAATGAACTAAATACTTCCATGCCATAGCTGGATTTTAATTCATCATTGTTACTAAATAGATGTGTGAGAGGAGAGGAAATTCTATTTGATACAACCATGCTTTTCAGTATGAATGAGCAGGTAGATCTTGCTAATGATAATTAAATAAAAAGAGGAAGAGAAATTAGAAATCTTGGTTTTTAACATGGTGTATATGTATGTAATATATAAGAGGAGGGAGAAAATGAGGCAGGTCATTTTTAATAGGCTTTTAAGATTTCAAGAGAAAGATAAAAGAGAGAACTGAACTTTGGGATGATGAGTAGTCACGTATCATTTGTTAACCTGAGTTCTCTGTGGTAAATTTAGAAGATAAAGTAGAAAGAAGTCACATGTAATCAGGTATACAGTCTGTGGCAACTCTTGATTTTATGGTATGCTTCCATTTATGTTTCTTTTACACATTGAATTATAATGTAAAATGAAAGAAATACACCCTAATTTACCCACATATTCTCATGTGCTCACATAGCGGTGTGTAGAAGGAACAGTTGTAATAAAATTGACATCCCTACAGTCATAAAGAGTTTTTTTCCTTCTAACTGTATTTATATGCATAGAGTTGATATTTCAGATATTTTTGTGGTGAGATAGTCTTTTGGGACTTCAACTACTGGGGATAAAAGGAGTGTGATGTTGATAGAATTCAAAATGCTGTTTGAAGAGGCATGCAAAAGTGGATCTCTCTTATTACCTTCAGAAAAATTGTGGAAAATAGCAATCTTATGTCAATTATATTAAATACACTTATTTTTATATTTCCAGCACAGGGCTTTGAAATTTTAACAAGATTTAAATGTAAATGATAAGTTATCATGATATGATTTTAATAGCACCAACACATCAGAAAAAGATAATTACCATCTTACACTTTCAACCATCCTTGGAAAATTTAAAATATGCAGTTGGGCTTAGGCATTTGGTAGTTGTCTAATATAGAACATATTTAAATATAAATGCTTTCTAAATACAAATCATTGACAGTTTAATATGCGATGATTCACAAATAAGTATTCTGGCCTCCAAAACTCAGCAATACATGTGTGTATCAACATCTATCTTCAGTCATAAAAATATAGGAATTGATTTAAATACATTTCGCAAATGGTAACAATGCATTAAACTAAAATTAATAATAAATATGCAGATCACATAAGACTCAAGGGTTAAAAAGAACATATATATGTATTTTTAACACAAATTTTCTATCCTCTTAGCAATGGATCTACCATAATCATCAGTCCCATGATGCTCTCCATAGTAATGACATACATCTGTGCAAGTCCTGTTCATATTAATACTAGCTAATGAAGAAATGGTCAATATTTGTCAGCCAAAGTGAGCAAAATATTAGGGGGACATTAAGATATAATTGTAAAACATTTCCTAAAGATCTAGGCATACAGTTCTGTCCTTTGCCTTCGTAAAAGACTACATTTGTTCAACAAATGTTTATTGACTTTTCACTCTAAGCAGATACAGATCTATACACTAGAATATCAGAAGAGGATAAGAAGGTTACTACTCTGCACAAACTTTGTTCTAATAGATGGAGACATACAATAAATAAGAATGACAGACAAGACACTTTCATCTAAGCATAAGTACTATGAAGAAAAAGACTGTGATTTGTGTGTGTGTGTGTGTGTGTATGTGTATGTGTGTGTGTGCACATGCACACATGGTCTAAGTGATAGAGGGGATGATTTGACCTTTCGTCTAGTGATAAGACACTACACCTGCAGAGGAAATAATGTATAAATGCTTTAGGACAGTGTGTGTGTGCACACAAGTGCACGCCTGCATATGCAACATGTGGGACTGAGGGGAAGATTTGAGTTTTTGTCTAATAACAAGAAGCAGACAGTAAAGATGGGGTTTCAGGACCAATGTCCCTGGAGAGAATAGCATATGTAGAGCCTTGAGACTGGAAAGAGATTGGCATGGTTGAAGGAAAGAAGGGCAGTGTCCATAGAACACAGTGAAAAAGGGGGAAAGGGGAAAGAGTATAGATAGGCATGTCTCAGTTTCTGTTTATAGTTAAAATTACTAATTCTTTTCAATTCTCAGGTAAATTCTAAGGTGATATACTATGACTATCACAGGAATATATAGTTAATAATCTCAGGAAAAATTTTAACAATTTTTTGTGAATATAATAGCCAAAATTCTAAATCTTTCCACAACTATTCAATCTTTGAAATGCAAGCAAAATTTTATGAAAGTAAAGTAAAAATGTACGCATATTGGAATTCCGTCTAAATGTGTAGAGGAGAAGACGAACTATTTGATTGAAGTAACAGTGTTAAGCAACTTAATGGCAACCATTCATGCCAAATATGAATATTTTTCTCAGTCTACTTTCTTTTACATATTCTTCTTAAAGTTGTTCTTTCTTTGCTTCAAGGGTTGTGTACTTCCTAAGCCACTTTATTTTCTAAGCATACATCTCATCTCCCAGGATCCCTATCTTCCCCGCCTCCACCCCACCTTTTTCTTTTACTGAATTTTCTTTAATCCAATGGATTCCAACAGTCTTCCGCAATCACTCCTTGGCCATTTTCCCTTTTCACGTCAAATCTTCTTTGCAGATACCACCTACTGATCACTTCCTGAATCAGAATCTTCAACTCTCTCACTTTTGAAGTCTCAATGCAGAAAAAGTCTTGTCATCTACAATAACTATCATCTGTTTCAATTAATTTATTGAAATGTTTTCAGAGTTTATAAATCATATGTGATCAATTAAGTATTGGTACCTATTCCCAACTTCTCTCCTTAGTTTTCTTAATCTACTGAATTCAAAAACTGGACATTGTTTCTTACTGTCTTCCTCATCACAATTAGTATTTAACATTAATTAACTCTGCTTTGAAATGTCATCCACAATTTCCAGTTCTAATATAATCTTAATACAGGCATTTATCATCTCATTCCATATTATTATAATGAGAAGTGAAGTAGATTTTCTGATTCACTTTATCTTTTCTATTCTCGTTTATGAGTTGCTAATCTAAAAATATGTGTTTTTGTCTCATCATGAATTGATAGTGCTTTGAAATATTTTCCAGGGTCAGGTCATAGAAACTTGAGTCTGAGTCTATTGGAGGCATTAGGATTAAACATGAGGAGCAGGGTAAAATAGTTATCATGAGTCTGAGATCACTGTGTTAACCTCAAACTGACAGGTGAAACAAGAGTACAATTTTGAACATGTGGGCTAGGTCAGTATTCAAATAATTAAGAGTATCATAGGGCATGGACAAGACTAACAATTAAATTTAGGGGTAGTAATACATCCTTCTTACTGCTCCCTCCCTCTCACATGCATGTGTGTGGACAGTTTTTCCTCCGTCACTCTTCCCCTACTTATGATACAACTGAAACTTCCAAAAACAGCTCCCATGTATAAGTCTTTATTAAGTATATATATTTGATTTACGAAAAGGGACAAAACTGCTCTTTTCATTCACAATAGTTTTGATAAATGAACTGGAAACAGAGATATAAAGACAGAGAGGTGAAATTATTTACTAAATATCTCAAAGTGGGTCAGTACAAACTAAATGTAATTCACAGAAAAAAAATAAGATATGGGGAAATGCATTTATAAGATTAAGACAGCTCAGTATTAAAAGTCTCTCTCAGGTGAGGCAGAATTCCCAAACTCCACCAGATTTCAAGACAAATTTATAGTGATGTTTAACAAACTGTTCCAGGTAGCCTTCTGGAATTGTCAAGTAGGGCAAGGGTTCCAGTCATAGGGGAAAGGATGAGAAAAAACTCTAAGCTCCCTAGCCTACCCTCAAAATTTCTGTAGCTTTTATTTGTGCTACCTGCTCAATTGAAGGAAAACAAATTCCATTTCTTTAAAAGGAATAGCTTTATAATTATTTCAATGCCTGGGAACATGGAGAAGTGGTTTTTGAACACTGTCGAAAATTAGATGAGAAGTCTCTAAGATTTAGTTTAAATTCTAGCTCTCTGGGATTATGTTACCGTATTCTCATAACTCCAATAAATTTATCCATAAATTTTTTAAAAATGTAATCAAATGTCAGGCAGTGTTTGAAGAAAGTGCTTCATTTCTACCATAAAATTCCCAATGGAATACCTAGTTCTGATCTTCACCATTAAGAATTGGTGTCCTCTTTGTTTCCACGCATAGGTGGATTTTGAGAGGCTAAGCAAAAACCAGGGGGGAGGGGAAGAGGGGAAAGGAAAAGAAGACACAGAGAGGGAGGGAGAGAAAACATAAGAGACTCTCAAAGACTAAGAACAAACTGAGGATGAGGGGAGTAAGGGAGGGGGAGAGGGAGTGACGGGCATTAAAGAGGGCACATGTTGGGATGAACACTGGGTGTTATATGTAAACCAATTTGAAAATAAACTATTTAAATAAAAAAAAATCAGTGAACATTGGTAAATGACCTTATATGAAGGTCACAAAATGACTTGTTTCGCCTTTGAAAAAATTCTAATTATTTAATGAAAAAATCAAAATACAACTTATGTGAAATTTGACTCAGATGCACTCCCAAGAAAATTTCAGAAAAATGGAACATCAAGCAATGGTTATCTCTATTGCTCTCAGTTTGGGCTTCTACACTTCTCTCCTTTCTATGATGAGGACTTTGGTGAAGCAAGGTCTTTGTGGTTCTTGTTTTTCATACTTGTCAACCACCACGCCGAACCATCAAAATCTGTATTGTTTTATATTTAAATCAATATTTACAGTAAAAGTATTATTAAATAACAATATAGTGAAGTATTTACCAGGGATATCTGCATTTTTAATAATAAAATTTATGTTACAGAAAAAAAAAAGGTGCTGGGGTTTTTAAAGTTAAATGAGAGGGGTGCCTGGGTAACTGGTTGGCAAACTGTCCAGTTCTTGATTTTGGCTCAGGTCATGATCTCATAATTCCTGAGTTCTAGCCACGAGTTGGAATCTGTGTTAACAGTGTGGAAACTGCTTGTAATTCTTTCTCCCTCTCTCTCTGCCCCTCCTTCACATGTTCTCTAAGTAAATAAATAAACTTTAAAAATAAATAAGTAAAATAAAGTTAAATGAGACTTCTATAAGGTTGGGTACAAGACTATACAGAATGATAAGGAGTGAGGAAAATCAAAAAGTCTGTGCCACTTTTAAGACAGAGTCTTACAGGGGCGCCTGGGTGGCTCAGTTGGTTAAGCGGCTGGCCGACTTCGGCTCAGGTCATGATCTCGCGGTCTGTGAGTTGGAGCCCCTCGTCGGGCTTTGTGCTGACGGCTCAGAGCCTGGAGCCTGCTTCAGATTCTGTGTCACTCTCCCTCTCTGCACTTCCCCTGCTCATGCTCTGTCTCTATGTCCCTCAAAAATAAATAAACATTAAAAAATTAAAAAAAAAAAAAGACAGAGTCTTAAAAATCACATGTCAAGTTCAAATACACAGCTTGACTATACCCAATAACAAATAAACAATTCTCACTGGCCCATTACAATACATCATGCTTCTTTCAATTAAAAACACTTAGCTTATACTGCAAACTGTTCTAGGATATCCCTTAAAACAGCCCAAAAAAGTAATGATAATAACCATACCAACAACAGTAGCAACAACAAATAGGAAAGAGAATTTTTCTAAGAGTTTATCATGTGCCAGAATCTGTGTGAGAAGATTTTTGTGCAATATCTCACTAAGTGCTTGCCAACAGCCAATGACACAACACATTTTTGTTATTCCCCTTTTTATGGACAAGGAAATGAGGTCCAGGGAAATCAGGTCTCAAGTTAGGGGTAGCATTTAAACCTAGAGGTCTTTGACCTCAAATTATTTAGAAACTTGCTTTTAAATCCCATCTTGCCCTAATGCTTTCTTTGACCACTTTGAATTGTCTATTGTCTCTGAATTCCTACATGTGTTCTGTCTCTATCAGTTAGTCACTAATATGAATTTTAATTTCTGTCACACCTGGATTTAGTCTTCCATATAGATTTTTCTGCTTCTGAAGGACAACATGCATATATAGACAGCAATGAGAAAACTTAACAGTGGTTTTAAAATATCACCTATTTCCTCTATTAAGAATAACTTTTGGCTTTTAATTTTAACATGTTAATCCTAAGGATTATGTTCATTTCTATGTTTTGTATGGTAAGCATAGTTCTATGATTATATTTAATTCAACGATTAAAGTGAATGTATATAAACAGGATTTCTACATAACAATTCTCCTATTTCGGAGTTCTGCATTCCATTCATCTATTAGTTGCCCACATGATGCCTTAAGTAAGAAATCAATCTGCTCGGTCCTTTCGTTACAGTTTTCATATTGTCTTTCCCCCTTTTACTCTAGTTTATTCTTCATGAATATCGATAATTTATAAATTGGAATTTTACTCTTTTAATCTACTGACTTCTTTCTCACTAGTTGTATCCTTTTTTTCTCTCTTCAGTTTGAGAGAAGATTCTCAAGGTTATCTTCCACAGTCTTTCTGATCAGACTTTCTATAGTACATTGTTCTCCCCTGTTCTCCCACTTTTTAGTATTTGAGCAGAACAATTCATTTCCTAACATTCATTTTTGAAATACCAAATTTGTAAGTCATCTGTTTTTCACCAACTCTTTTGTTTTTGTAGTTAACATCTATTTTAAAAAAATTGTCTCCTGAATGTTAGTAGTGCTCATTTTTGTTTTTGAAAAAATTCATCGGCTTAATGAAGTTGTCATTATTGTCCTTTTTAAAAATAGTTATTAATCATGAACATGAGGCCTAGTTTTTCTGCTGAGAGAGGAGAAATGCTTCACTGCTACAGAGGTACTCCAAAAATGTGTCCAGCTGCAGAGCTATTTCATCATTCACCACCTCAGTCTTAGGACCCAAGAGCCAGTGGAGAGTCTGTTGGCTTCTCACATATGGGAAGACCTACAGAACAAAGTGTGGTCTCTGGATTTGACAAAACTGCTAGTTTATTCTTTCTAGTTGTCCGTTTAACCTGACATCAACTCTACATAAACGGTTTCACTATGTGGGACTCCCATTCTGGTGACACTACTCAGGGGATCACAGATGACCTTCACTACATCAAGGAGGTGTTCCCAACCACTTCATGGTCCCAATAGTCCTGTGCACTTTTGGGGCACTCACCCCAGTGATCCAAAGTGCTTAAAGAACTTCTAAAGGGAGAATACACATCTATCCCAGTTTTTTCTAGGTTCTAAATTTTACACCACCAAGTTACTGAATATTTATTGGGTTCTGTTAAGCTTCTAATGAAAGCTATTCACAATCCTTTTTGCAAATTATTTTGCCTCAGTCTGTCTAGATAGGTATTATGCATGACATTTATATTTAGTGTATGACATTCATCCCTCACAAAACTCCAGAGCCAACATAGATTTTCTTCTTTATGTTCTTTGGATTGTTTTAGAAGGGTTTAGTAGTATGACTTATGTTTTTACTTCACTCATAAATCACATGTGCATGGATTAAGGGGTATAGTAAAAGATCTCATAATAATAGTAAATTGAAGTTGGCATGCTTCATTTAAAAAGTCTAATACAGATAGAAAGGATAATCCAGTAGGTATAGAGAATAAAAAAGGGGCTATTTAGAAGGAAGTGACATTTGGAGATTCTAGCAGGGTAGGAAAACAAATCATAAGAATCAGGAAAGTCTAAAAGCAGGTAGCAGGATTTTTGCCAGAAACAAATTTATGGGGATAGGATTCGAGATGGTGGAAATGGGAGGCCTGGAGACTGGTAAGATCTAAGCAAAGTGGCTTGAAATTGATATCTAGTTACCACAATTATAGGATACAGGTCACAACAAGTCAATTTTCCAGTACAGAACTAAGAATGACTTATTTTAGATTTCTGATCTAAAGTGCCTTAATTCTTTACAAGTAGGGTCATGATGACACTAACAGTTTAGGGAGAGAAGATAACTTAGCTTGGGGAGAAGATTGATACAGAGACAGACACTGATATTTTGCTATAATGTTAACATCTCTGATACTGGAGTCCATGTGATAAGAATCACAAACAACTCACAAGTTATAGTGAATAGTATGAATAGTATGTTAAAAATAAGTTGAACTTTTCTGGATTTATCCAGTAACTCATCCGTTATTTTCCAAAAACTATACTTCTTCTCATATATAATTTGTATTCTTTAAAAAGATGCAGTTCCTCATTGCCCAAATCTTTACTGTTTGCTTTTAGCATCTATATTATACGAAATGAAATTGTCCTTAAATTATATTAAGAAGATGTTCTCTGTCACATAACTGAAATTGAGTTTGCAATTAAACATGAACATAAGAGTTTTTTCTTTCATATTGTATCAATATACAAATTCTAATAATAGGTCTACAAATTATTTTATTTATATTTTTATTCATTTAGTAAATACCTGTTTACTGTTTGAATGCACCATTCCTATGTTATTATATACTGTATTAGAAAAGAGATGTGATTTCTAGCCCCCAAAAGCAACATTATATCATATATAGTATTTGAATTCACAACTATATATGAATAAATATTATATAAATTGACCAGAGAAGATAGGCAATTTAACTATATAAGACTGCTTATATGTAAATAAGTATAAATTAAAGAATAAAATAATATCCTATTAATAAAATTTTCATGGAAAGTTTATTAAGCTAAAAGTTCTTTTGGAAACAAAAATAATAGCATTAATTACCATAAAGGAAAAATTCTTTAATTGGAAAAGATAGATGAATATATAGTAGCAAAAGAAGTTTACTGACATTTTTATAAAAATTTCAAAGAAATGACAGAAATAATGGTTTTTACTTAACATTAATTTTATTCATTCTATTCCTTAGAGATAAGAATCATAAACCCATCAAATATACTCTATTTTATCAGGATATTTTAAGTCTCAGTATAATACACATTTTAATTTATAATTAGATACATAGAAGCCATTAAAGTACATATTTTATATATCAAACATGGGAACAATATGGACTAGATCTTAAATTATTAACAATTATTTATCAAAATAAAGTAAATTAAATAATTTTGCACTAATTCTTTTTCAATTAAATTTATTTAACATTTTACTATTTTCAAATAAAACACTACTGGATTTCTGGCACCTTGTTTTAAAGAGTTGAATATATATGCATTGCATCAAAAGAGAATAATATTCCTAAAACATAAATTTATTTCATCTAGCCATTCTCTTGATTAAGAATATTCAATGGCCCTTTCATTGCCTACTAAGCAACGTAGAACCTGCAGCTGGCGGCATTTAATCCTGACTATAAAGACCTTAGAGGTCATCTTGTCGAAAAGCCTATGAAATGTATACATCACCTCTGCATTTCATTAACACAAAGAGTGAAATCAGGGGAGGTAATTTGCATACGGATGGTTATCATGGCTCTCATCACAGTGTAATGAGGGCTGTCCAAGTCTCTGTTTACATACAACCAACTCTTTGTACTTGAATGATGCCACTACACTAGCAGAAAGAATTAGAGGATTCTGAAACGATAGAAACTCTACTTAAATCTTACGTCTTAAGCAATTACATGCTGACAGAGACTGGATATATGTATGTACTCTAAATGCTTTTTTTTTTTTTTTAATTCTTTCTGTGTACACAGTCTGATTGAATTTTTTAGCTTCTCTAGAAGTTACATGTGGCCATGTGACTAATTTCAAATTAACCTGAGTGAGAATGATGTGCTCTGCTTTCAGGTCTTAAAAACACCCAAACATAATCTTTCATGTTTTTCTCCTTTCATTCTTTGGCAGAAGGCAAAGAACCTTCAGGGTATAGAGGAGAGAAAAAGCTATACTACGATAAGTCTGAATCTCCAGATTACTATGTAGGAAACTGCCTGACAATTAAGAACATCATCTTTGAATTTTACTTAATTATAAATATGTTTGTGATTATATACTTAATTATAAATAAACTATAATAACTGTTGTGTTTGCTATGGAAGCTAGTGACCTTTTCATTAATGCAGTTGTGACATGTCAATATGATAGCACCTATAGTTATTATAACATTAAATAGTCTAGGTATTGCTAAGAGTAAGCATAATAATGCTCAATTTCATGCTTTATATACCTCTTTACTGTTTGCTCCCAGAACTTCCTTCCTCCTGGCCCAGGTTCAAGACTATGGTATAATATGAAGCAAGTTTACTAAACCCTCTCATATTAAGGCATTTTAAATCTTTTAAAACTCATCGGACTATTTTATTCTCCTTTTCACAACGAATACCTTTAATTTCTTAACCTTTCCTTTTATACCAGTATGATTAGCCTGGATTCCACCTGGAATATTCGTCTATAATACAAAGATTAGTTGGGCATCAACTATGTGCTGTGTGCAATATTCTGAGAGCACCAGGGACAGAGAGATAAACAAACCAGTATAAATCAAAGTCTACTATAAAAGGCAATATAAACAGATATGATACTTAAATAACATGAGCTATCGTAAACAAACATTTCAGTTTGTTAATATTATATCATAAATAATGTAATTATCCAGTCTGAATACTGTAGGGTACGATCAAGCTATCATTTCCTTTGAATATTATGTTTATAGCATCCACTCAGTCATCCAATAAATAAATATTCAATGAGTATCTTCCAAGTGACAGGCACTGGTATTATTTAGAATATATACTGTTAATGCCTTCATGAGGTTCACTGATTAATGAAGAGATTACTGAACAAATAAAACAACCTAAGGAATGTCAATAGATTTTTGACAAATATTTTAATATCTTATTTGTTTGTTTTCTTTCCCCTTACTATATCTCTTCTGGTCATAAAATAATTCTCTAGCATCTTCACAGTTTTATGTACCAATAGCTCACAAAATCTATGAGATCTAGGTACTCCACCACTATTTTAAGCTTATTAGCATTGCAGTTCTCACCTACTAAGGAGAAGTTGTCTTATCAAGAGCTTGGACAGTAGAACACTAAGAACAAAAAGGAAAGACTTAGCTATAACTGGTTGCTAATAAATAGTTGACATGATGTGGTGGCAGAAAGATAAAAGTAGTAAAAATTATTCTGATTTTGAAGCATGAAAAATATTACCATTAATATGAAGAGTAAAGCAGGTAAATAATTTGCAAATATGTGGTGATGATGGCTTCAATATTTAGTAATGATGGCTTCAGGGTCTGATTTGGACAACCAGAAGGAAACATTTAGAAAGCAGCTCCAAAAAATAGTTCTGAATCCAGGAATATCTGATAACTAAAATACTGAAGTGATAAATCAAGAAAAACTATAGACAAGCAAGATCAATATAGACAAGTCATTTCATCCAAATAAGTGATTAAATTTGAGAGAGTATTCAGTTTTTTTTAATTCTCTAACTTTGGGGATATACATAGGGGTCCTGGATATAGAGGTATATCTTTATCCAACCATATGATGCATGCTGCGAAATTCAACTATGTTGTTGTTAAATATTTAAGAATAAATTAAGTGTATCAGTCAGTGGACAATCAGGAAAACAAAGCAATTCTAGGTATTTCACAAAAATGATTCAATACAGCATATTAAGTCCTACACGACCATTCAATGCATTAAAGGAATGAAGCTCAGGGAAGGTCTTTAGTACCTCTGTAGAGACTAAAACCTAAAGGTCATAGCTGTTTTGTAATAACAGGGCAAGAGGTTCACTGGGGAAAGCCACAGGCTGAAGCAAAATTTCTGTCTGCTGAAAACTACACATATGCCTTTTACTATCAAGTCTTCCAAACTTGTGTATTTAATTCTCACTGATGGAACCAATGCTGATAAAGGACTTGGATCATTTTGGCTCTTAACCCTGAAGTAGAGCAGAGAGGGCAGGAGCGGAACTAAATACCAACAGGAAATCTGTACAGTAACATTAGAATTTGTCAGTTATTGAAAGCTCTGCTTCAAAGAAGATATGATTCAATATAATTGATTCTCAAAAGTGCAAGGTGAAGAACTCAATTTTATCTATTTACCCTAGTAGTGATCAGGCTTGTGAAAGCCAACACAAGAATCGCTATAAGCTTAATTTTATGATGAGCTATTTAGTGAATTGATTAGAAAGGGGAATGCAATAGCAGCAGGAATTTTTACTGGTTATTACTTTAATATGTTACCTCCACCAGATTATGTGTTCCTTGTGGGAAGGGAACTTCTTACCTTAAAAACATTATTTTTTAATGTTTATTCATTATTCTGGAAAGAGACAGACAGAGCACAAGCAAGGGAGGAGCAGAGAGAGAGGGAGCAAAGAATCTGAAGCAGGGTCCAAGCTGTCAGCACAGAGGCCAACGTGGGGCTCAAATCCACAAACTGTGAGATCATGACCTGAGCCAAAGTCAGATGCTTAACTGACTGAGACCCCTAGATGCCTCATGGAGCTTCTCAATTTTGATCATAAGTTCACATGAGTGAAAAGGAGAATAATAAAAAAAATGGCTATTAATTTATCCATGTTATTTATCTTTATGAAAGTCCTTTTCCTTCTCTGCAAATATTTCTTAATAGAAGTATTTAATAAATACAAATATTCTAATAAACACAATTTAAAAGTATTTAAAAATAAAAGTATTTCTTAATAAAAATAAATATTAATAATTGCATATACCAATAGTGAATTGGAAACTCAAGATCAAAATAATGCATCTAGAGGGGATAATGCCTAAAGGGACTACTGAATCAACAAAGAAAAATGGATTTTGGTTTTTGTATATTTTTTACATATAATATATCATGTCTTATCATAAATTATTTGAAAAACTAGTAACATTATATTAATTTACCAAATAATTATCAGAAAGCTCAATTAAATTTAGAAATTTAATTGGAAACACTCAATTAAAATTCAATTTAAATTTCAGGAGCACTGTCCATTAATAGGGGATCTATTAAATAAATTACATGCTGTAATATTTAGCTGTTAAAGTAAATAATGTTAACAGCAATGAGAAACATTTACCGAGTGTTTACTTTGTGGAAAACAGTTTGCTAAGTGCTTTACTTGTATTAACTCAATGAACAATTTATAAGGAATATTACTATTAAGTGTTAGTATGTAAATTTTATTATAATAAAATCTATTAAAATAAAGATACTTCTGTAAAGAAAGAAAGTAACACCACATAAACTTCTGATGGAAAATCAGATAACATCAAGTAGGTAGTTAACAGCCTTCTGATATGAATCCTGGGATATTCTCATTTCATACAAACAGAAATTTTGAATTATATGCAGAATATATGCACTAAGACCATTTTGTTAATTATTTTTACTGAATACTCTATATAAGTTATCAATTACATATCCCCTTAATTGTAACGGGAGAAAAATTTTACTTACAAACACCTCACAGTAAACATTAAATATAATGGTGAGTACAAATTCAATGCATAAATGTTTTAAACTGAAAGAGTGAGGATTATATTCCTCAATTTTTCCAAGTTACAAATGCTTAAATAACCCTATCATACTGAGGATCCGCTAGATCAAATATTGATTCCTATATAAACAAAAATCATTTCAAAATATAATTATGATCACAAAATGAAAATTTTGTAATTTTATTCTACATTTCTATAAAGAATAGCTGGCATGACATCAACTTCATTAGCAAACAGCGTATGTTTAAAGCCATCATATCTATCTATACTGTTCTTCTTTGCATCATTAATTACTTGTATGATATATTCTCTTTGCCACATAACTAGGAGTCTCAAAGGACTTATTCTAATGGTACTCATTTGCAACCTTCAACATATATAACCTCTTACATTGACTGTAAATAGCCAAACCACCTACTTTGTAAGTTCAGAGACAATAAATCAATGCATGATAAATAACATCATTCCACTTTTGACTAAAAAACAAGAGGATAAAGGGTTTCCCCTTATTGCTACCAAGAAGAAAAAGAAAATTTTCTGCCTTTGAAAATAGATCTTGCCTTCTTTTGATAGAATGTAAGTTTATCTACAGAAAAGATCCACAGGTTCCTTTTTTTACTTTTTTAAAAGTTTATTTATTTATTTTGAGAGAGAGAGGACAAATAGGGAGGAGATAGTGACAAAGAGGGAGAGAGAGAATCCCAAGTAGGCTCTGCACTAACAGATCTCAAACTCATGAACTGTGAGATCATGACCTGAGCTGAATTCAAGAGTCAGTCGCTTAACTGACTGAGCCCCCCAGGAGCCCCCCAAATCCATGCATTCTTAATATGTTTTTTTTCATAATGATCTAGTCAGTCCTTTAAAAACTAAATGGAAGAAAAAATTATATATATTCCCTATAACAAGTATTTAAATCATTTCATATATCTAGAAAGAGTTAAGTAATATATATTTCTACATACTACTATATAGATATAGGTATATTCCTATCTTGAGGTTCTTATAAGGCAAACAGATATACATGTGAATAAATATATCACAAGGTATTGTGCATTTACAATAGTATAGGAATAAACATAGAAAAAAAAACTTAATTATGATGTATCCCCATGGTGGTAGTGGATGGGGGGCAAAGATGTCAAGAAGAGAGTATAAATGAAGAGAAAAAAGTTATGGATGAAATGACATTTAAACTTGGTCTTGATAAATGAGTAGAATCACAGTAAACAGATGGATAATAAAAGCAGTCCATGTTGACTAAATACTATGGGTGAGTTCTGAATATTCTCATGTATATAATTTCATTAGAAAACAGAAATTGAAGCATATAAAAATGTGAGAATAGGTACTCAAATATGAGTCCAGCTATAGAAAACTGAGTGCCAGAATAAAGTATTCGCAATTGATTTAGTAAGTAAGAAAGATAAATTGTAGGATTCTGAGGAGGAAACCTGAATTGCAAGACGAGATGAGAAGTCTACTGGAATTTGCAGGAATGATGGTGAAAAACAATTTTGATAGTTTAGGTAAGAAAATGTGTAACCTTGAACTGAGGGAACTAATTTTAACAGACACCCAATAGCGATTGGTATAACTCTAGCACTTTTCGATAGCGAAATTCCCCAGAAACGTATAAAAAAACAAATGTGCTAAAGAAAAGCATATGTTGTAGGGAAGGCCAACAGAAGAAACTATGTGCACATGTATGTATATTTTTTCTTTTGTTTTGGACGCTTCTGTTTTGTTTTCTTTTTTTACTGTATGATAATTATCAACTTCTATGCACCATAAAAAGATAAAAAGACAAAAGTAGTTTGGGCTTAACTTACAAATACCATACACACAAAAAATCATCAAGGACATCTGTGTGTGATACCTCCCTCGGTAATATGTTAAAAAAGACCACCTACTCTCTCGAGAATGACGCCTGCAAAAGGCAGAGAGGAAAAAGCTCTCGTCAAGAACGCTTTTTGTTTTTCCTGCGGCAACATTAATTACATTGTCGGCTAGAGCTGAAAGAATGAGATAGGCAGAGGCAATCTGATTCTCATCTTGTTTAAACTTGTCAGTTCTAAAATGAAGTCAAGAGTTAGTCTGGGGAAATGGAGAAGGTCTCCTTCCTCATTGAAAGATAAATGGCAAGTCCAGCTCCTGATTTTTTTTTTTTAAAGGAGGGTTACTTTCTAGAAGACAGTTGTCTCTTTAAAAGTATTTCTAATTCAGCCTCTCACATGACAGCTCCCAGAGCCTGAGAGTGATATGTTTCATCAGGAGGCACTTCCATCTTCGGTGCAGCTCTGTATCACCTGTTCTGCCTTTGACCCTCTGCTAAAAGAAAATGGATCTCTACCGTGCTTAGAAGCTACCAAGACTTAACAAATTTTTAAGCTGAACGTTTGCTTCAACTCAGTGTCCTTACTTCCTAGTTCTGCTGTTTCAAATGTGGCCTACGAGGTAACCCTAAAGAAAAGCTAATTTCAATAAGCACTTATTTGTTAGAATTCTGACTCCCAAAATGATCTTCAAGATTACACGCATGCATCTCCAGAAGAGAGATAGGAGGAGAGGGAAAACTGAGAAAAGAACAAAAATAGATGAAATATGAATAAGTAGATCACCCAGTAAAGGGAAGGTTAGAGAGTTTGACACTGAGATGTGAAATAAAGGGGCTGACAGGAAGAGATGCCTGGGATTTGTCCCAAGGATCAAAATACTCTTCATGTGCCATGCACTGCAGGGAACTTCAATACAGATCCCATTCACTCAACAATTTTTCCCACCCTCTGGGTTGTGAATCCCCTTTCTCTTCAAGTTGTGTATCCCTAACTTTTTTCCTCAAATAAAGCCTTTCTTATTTCTTCAAGTGTTAAATGAGTGGAATGAAAAGAAAAAGACCATTTTATTTCTCATTTTTCAAACACATTTTTTATCCCATAGAGAGTAAATAGATTCATATAATTACTTATTAAAATTATATGGGACAATGCATGAATGATTTTATTGTTGAGATTAAAATATTTCACCAGGGGTATGTGGGTAGCTCAGTCAGTTATGTCCGACTTCAGCTCAGGTCATGATCTCATAGTTCGTGAGTTTGAGACCCGTGTCAGACTCTGTGCTGAAGGCCTGGAGGCTGCTTCACATACTGTGTCTCCCTCTCTTTCTACCTCTCCCCCCACTCATTCTCTCTCTCTCTCTCTTTCTCTCAAAAAATAAATGAACATTAAATAAATAAATAAATAAATAAAATATTTCACCAAATACCACCCATATTCCATATCCAGACTGCTCTGATTGCTCATACAAATTTTTTAATTAGATATATTTTTAAAGTATATTCTTAAAAGAACTGGGTTTCAATGTTATTTTTTAAAATAAATGCTTAGGTACATGAGTGAGTACTGAGTTTATGGAAACAAAAATCACTTGAATCAAGACATGAGGTCTTTTCTATGTACCAATGCTGTGCCTATAATTTTGATGTGACATTTCAATGAAACCCCAAAAGTTAATACTTCCTAAATTCAGGTTTAGGGTACATGGGCTAGGAGAAAACAATGTCTCCATTATCTTCTTCATAATCTGAATCTTAAGGTCAGTTAATAATGGCAAACTGACGGAGAAAAAATAAAAGCAACAAAAACAAAACCAACAAATAAGTTTTACTCTCAATTAAACAAAAATAACCAGCCCTGATAAGTAACAAAGAATCCCGATTTTTAAAAAAGAAAGTGCATTCACCAATTTTTTCTAATCTCTTTAAAGTTTTTCAATAGTTCTAAATTAAATCCCTTTCGCCCTTATCTCTTTATCCATCAGAAAATCCGAAGGGTATTTGGAATCAGACATCCATTGCACCAAAGAGCTTTCATTACACAGCACAAACAAGCACTTTTATTGAACAAGAACCCAATTACTTAACCTAGCTTCAGGTTTCATTCTACCCTGCCGCATCTACCTTGACAGAAGCCTACTAATCTCTTCTGATGGACATTGCTACATATCAGTTCTGATACAGAGAGATGATTCCTAACCTTCTTGTAGAGAACCACTGATTAAATAAACTCAGATGCCCATCTCAGCTTCCTGGGACCCATGAATAACAATGAGAAAGAGTGCAGGCAAATATGGACCCTTTTATCCTCTGTGTAAGGAACCAACAGACAAAGAGCTGAAAAAAAGGGGTATCTGCTCAGAGAAAATGACTAACATTTACCAAAGTCCTATACTGGCATTGTGAGGTTCTCTCCAGTTTGTTTCTGCTCTTTAAATTACTGCCACACTCCTCTCATTTTGCTAGTAGAGAAGAAAATAAATTCCGTGAAGTTCTTGTACCTTTGTTGCTGCCATTCTTGTTTTCAAACTTATTGGTAAATAATGTTAATGACTTGACCTTTATGTCAGAAATTCTCAACAGTAAATGCACATTAGAATAACCTAGGAACCTAGAGCCTGAGTCCCATCCCTACAGACGCTGATTTAATTCATCAGGACTGGAACCTGAGCATTATTATTTTGTTAAAGTTCTCCAGAGGATGCAATTTACAGCTAATGTTGAGAAGCATTATTTGTAAATAGCAACTAAAAATTTGTTATTCTATTAGAATTATGAAGAGCTGTTAGGAACCATTTTACTTTAATTTCACTTCCAATGAAAGAATATTTTAAAGAAAAGCCTGTGGGGCTGCCTGGGTGGCTCAAGTGAGCATCTGAATTCATCTCAGGTCATGATCTTCTGGTTCCTGAGTTCGAGCCCCACGTTGGGCTCTGTGCTGACAGCTCAGAACCTGGAGCCTGCTTCATATTCTGTGTCTCCCTCTCTCTGCCCCTCCTCTGTTCACACTCTGTCTCCCTCTGTCTCTCAAAAATGAATAAACATTAAAAAAAAGAGAGGGAAAAAGAAAAGACTCTGAAAGTTTACACTCATTAATACATTGTTACCTTTGGTTTCCTTTTTAACATTAAATCTTTAGAGAAAGTTCCCAATGTATTTCAAAGCGTCCACATACAACACTGCTCATGACAACTCTATATATCTTAATAAGTTCACTAATATCCAACAATAGAGAATTGGAATTACACACACAAACACAGACAAAGAAGAGAAAGAGGGAGTGAAGGAGAGGGAGACAGGGAGAGACCAACTAACTTACCATAAATGGGAATAGGGAAAATGCCTTCAGTGTAAAATATTTTAAGGATGTACTTACATGCATATATGTACATGCATAATACCTTTTTGAAGAACACTATAAAGAGGGGTTTCTAGAAACATAAGGTTATGCTTTTATTTTTAGTTTATACATTTTAAATTATTTCTATATTCTATTCATTTATGTGAACTGGTTTCATGTACTTCAACTAGCAAAAGCTATTTGGATATTGGGATAACAAACCATTTGTGTTTCTTTCTTAAAAGTTTTTAGTATTTTCCCAGTACTGATACAAAATTAGTTACCCACACTCTTCCTTGTGCTACCATTTGGAGCTAGTGAAGTTACTAGTCTTCTACATGATGGCCCGTTAGCTTCTGAAAGAAAACAATAATGTTTTCCTTTGGTGGAAACTCATTTCAATTCTTCTTCATATTCTTTCAAAGACTATATTGTATGTTTAGTATTAATGTGCTGGTATTAAATGATATGAAAATAATTTTACCAATTCTTGCCATGAAGAAGCTTATATTCAATCAAGGAGATAAAAACAAAAACATAAATAAAAAATAAAAAAGTAGTAATGTTATTGTTTATATATAAACAGAGAAAACAAATGTACATAGGGGAGTCTATTCTCTCAAGATGAGCAATAAACACAGAGAGAGTAAAGTTGGCAAATGGGAATGGAATGCTTTTCTCAAAATTTACTTTTCAAGTCAACAGATTTTTATGTGTTATTTTATTTCAATTTATAACAGTACCAGATATAATAATTCCCAATTTATAGCTGCATAAATGGAAGCCCATGATATAAAGGGTTTAAGATCATTTCTTCTCTGAGCATGCTCTGATTCATCCTTGTTGCTCTACAATAGCCAAGAATTAAATATATTTTCTAAATATGGTCAGATCAGTGCACAGGCAAGTGACACTATTGAGTCCACTGATTTTAACACTAATGCCTCTGATAATTTGTTCTAGAGTGAAGACAGTAGGAGGGGAAAAAAAGACTAAAGAAGGAGTTGGGTATATGGAGGAAGAAGTGGCTAAGCCTGCCTGGAAGAGCCAACAAGGGCTTCAGAGAGGAGATAATATTGGCTTGATGTAAGATTTGAAAGGCAAGGTAGAATTTTCCAGGGGATAAACAGTGGGATCTTCATTCTATGCACAGAGAGTAATACAACCAGAATACTGCCTGTTCAGGCACCGTGTAGAGTCACAAGGACAGGGGCAAAGGGACAAATGCGAGTGATGTTAGAAAGGTAGACAGAGGACCGATCATTATTATCTTGGAAATTTGGATATGATTCACAGCCAATTTACATAAAAACATAACAACTCCTTGTACATCCTTGAAAATACCTGTGTATTTTCTAGAAGGTAAAAAGGAATGAAAACATGTGTATTAGAGATGCTGTCAGCTAAAATAAAACATCCCCATAAATAGCAGTAGTTTTTAAGTTGACATGCCAATTTAATACTTTTGTAATTTTTACTCCCCAGCAGGAACATAGTCGCATACTTTTGTGAGAAACAATTGTCTTTTTCATTAAGTTATGCATGATATAGGAGAGTCGACAGGTGCCTAATACGGCTGTTTGTGGTTAGGATTACTTTCAAATTTATTTTGGCATAATATTTCCATCAGAAAATTCTAAGTAAATTAAAAAAAAAGTAATGCTTCTATTACAGGTCATTTATTGCAGGCTGTTTACTATGATTTTTTGCTTATAATTTCTTGTCAAATGAAAAGCCATATCTTAGCTTCTCCTGAACAATTTCAAGCTTTAGCTTCTATGATGCAGCTGTCTACTGCATAGCCTAAAATTGGGATCCCTACTGGGAACAACAGGAAACCATGGTAAGGAAAAAAAATACACAGCAATATGTATGAAAGGAGATTTTTTTCTCTCTTGGTTTTAATGTTCTTTAAGATAGCATGCTGGTTTTCTCTGATGCAAGAACATTCCTCAAAAGACACTAAATTTAGAGTCTTTAAACAATATTCTGTTCTATGAAATTCTTATAAAACATTCATTGTTGAGATTTTAAAAATATGAGTTAATAAGTAGTTGCAGACAATAGCAGAACAAAACTACTTATTTTATATTTGAAACATATACTAAACTGTATTTGCGTGATACAATGTTAGGGATTATACTGGTTATTGTTACTTGATAGAAGTATGATTTATAGTGTCTATATCTAGATTAATTGTGATTGTTTCATGTTTTATTATCAAATTTCCTTGGCTAATAAAGCCACAGATAATGAAGCTGGCAGAAGAGATCATTTTCTAGAGTTTTCAAGGTCAATATGTCAATTAAGATCCGTGGGCTAATTCATTAGTACCGGAAAAAAAAATGAACATGCTGAGCAATAGGAGATTACAGGTCTGGAATATCAAACATTTGTATTGACTTATGACAGCCTCAAGTTCCTTCTTTTGTGAAGTGATTTAGAGGGGCAAATTACTTTTTCACTAATTTGACAAAAATGAGACTTTTTAAAACTTCATAATACAGTATAGGTTCAAAGATGATGTATCATATAAATCCATAAACCATGATACATACATTGCACCAAATTCTCCACATATATATTCTCCATTTCATTCAGCAGAAGCATTATGTCACTCATTCTTTTGACAAAGACTTATAATTTACTAAGTGTGTACTCTGCACCAAATTCTGGGTTAGCCATAGGAGAAGGGGAAAAAGGAGGTAACCCCAGTTTTCTGTCTCAAATACCCTACAGAGATTGATACTAAGCAATTAAATACATGATCAATTAATCATAGCTGGTATAGTGTCATAAAGAGAAAGTTCTGCATGATGTGAGAACATATAATTATTATCATATAGCACCTTCAAAATGAGAAAAACATGTAGTCTTAACATATTCATAGAATAGATATTAATTTACTAATTAAATATAATTGAATATGTATTTATTGAGAATCCACTATATTCCATTCATTCCGTGGGGGTTAAGGATATAAGGAAATCATACAATGTAATTGGGGAAACAGACATATGCAAAGCAAAATGCTAAAAGCTACAGAAGCACAGATAAAAGGTAGTCCCTGAGATTTAAAAAAAGAAATGCTTTGAAGACAGAACTGGTTCATTAATTTAATAAAATATTTATTAAACATTTATCATTTTTCCAACATGGTGCTTGCTGTTAGGGATTTATATAACCCCTTCTGTAAATGACTCACTGTCTAGAGCAGTGGTCTAAACCAGGATGGTTTTCTCCTCAGGAGACATATGGCAAAGTCAGGGGACGGTTTTCTTTGTCACAACTGGGAAAGGGGCCTATTGTCATCTACTAGATAGAGAGCAGAGATACTGTGAAACACCCTATAATATAAAGAACAGCACCCTCATGACGAATAATTATATATCCCTAAAATGCCAATGGTGCTGAGGCTGATAAACCCTTGAGAGCCACAGAGATATAAGTAATCAATTACAATGCAATATTAGCAGTGATGAAATTGGGCTGTGTTTTAAAAGACTAAGGAAAGTAAAGGAGTAATTGTGATGTGTTAAGGATAGTAGTCAAGGAAAATCCTTTAACATAGCATACTATCTTTGCAAATTACAGTGAGATTCTGGAAATGTCTGTCAAAATGAAGATAGCAAAGTTAATACAGAATGGATGTGAGAGGGTTTTTGAGAGATAAAATAACCATTAATTTATTAAGCAATGATAAGATGAAAGTTTGTGAGGGGAAATAGTTGAAGCAGATGGAAGAGTCAATGATTTCCCTACAATTTGTTTTGTTTGGGGGGTAGGTTAGATAGTGTTAACATTAACATTGGAACAAAGGAGAAAGACAAGTTTCAAAAGATGTTAATAAAGATAATAAAAATAATATTTACATGTTACATGTCAAACAGTGTGTTAGTCCCAGCAAACTATTAAATTTGTCATAACCCTTGATAGGGAAGTAAAACTATTTAAATTAAGTACCGTTATCTCTAATTTTTAAGAAAGGGCAATATGATTATTCAAGATCACATTGTTTATTAGTGGCAACATCCAGACTCCAATTGAGATTTATCTTCTAAAACCAATGTTGTCAACCTCTATGCTCTACTGGATAAGAAAAGAGAGACTCGTAGACCATCCAGGTGGATTTTCACAGTTTGAATTTAGATTGCCTGGGTTCTCCAAAAAGCAAAACCTGGCATAAAAGTTTATATCCTACCAGTTTATTAGGGAATACAATTCCAGGGAAGCAGACATGAGGAGAAATTTGAGTGAGACATATAGGGAGAGAAAATACTTAATTTCAAGTCAAACACACTTGAATGATAGAGAAGAGTCTTCTAAGAGACCACCTGAACTCTTCCATCTCAGGATAGTTCATGTAGAAGACAAAGGGAGAATATTCACCACCTCTCAACAACACAAGTTAAAAATTTGCTCCAGAAGCTTTAACTCTTCTGCCCTTCCTAGGTTGGTCGTGTAGAGATACCAAGTGGGCCTCAGTGGCAACAGAGATGTCTTGAGGCAGGAGGCAAGTAAGATTCAGCATGAATGGAAGATAAGGCATGATGAGTTGTGCCAGTGAGAATCAATCACAAGGAAGCTAATGCAAAATAAGAGGCCAAGCCCTGAAACAAACACAATTGGGAAGCTATGCAATAGTGTGTAAGAAATAGCTGATATATCTGGTCTCTAAATATTACCAGCTTTGTTGCTCTCTTAAGTTATTTCCCCTTCTGGGGTCTTAATTTTCTCATCTTCAAAATGGAGAAAATCATAGTACCTATCTAGTAGTATTGAGAGGATTAAAGGATTAATGTATATTCATCATTTACAACAGTATCAACATAAGCACCAAATGCATTTACCATTTATTATTGACATTGCCACCATCACTGTTGTTGAGAAGGGAAATTCAACCCCTTAATATCCAGAAACTGGCTGAGTCTAACAGCAAGGCCTGAGTGTTGTTAGAACTAGCCTGGCACCCACAATTAAGGGTATAATGTCCTCTTGTTGAATATAAATTATCTCAGACAAAACATGAAGATCCAACATGTCACTTTGTGACATGATGAAGTGAGACTAAAAACAAAAATTTAATTTATCAAATAGAGAGTATGATAGTCAATACTCCAAAGAGTTTTTGAGAAAAATGGGTAAAATAGAAGACAGATTACACTGGGCAAATTGATGAGCAGGAAATGGGAAAATTAATCATTTTTAAAGTATGAATGTGAATAAGACAGAGATGGAAATTTAACTTGAGGAAAATGTAGGGTTGCAGGAGAAATCACTTATGACAGGGAGATGTAAACATTTAGTTTGCTTTAAGAAAGGGTCTGGGGAAAGAAAGTGAGGGGAAATTTGATGAATTAAGTTCCTAAAGTACACAAAAAGGAGAGATATCAAGAATATGGTTGGAAAACTAACCCCAAAAAGTAAAAGGTATTTCATTCTCTGAAATTGGAGGAGACAGTGAGATAAATCCTAGTATCACTGAATATGAAGAATCTGTGGATAGAGGGTAAAGAGGGGTAGCTAAGCAAGTTCATCACTGTTGACTTGTTTTCTCACTGAGGAAATAAATCTAAGACACCTGTTGAGGGTAAGGGATAATAGCTTGGTAACACTGGGACAGCCACAACAAAAAAGGGAACCAGAGCCAACAGTCAGGAAAAAAAAGGTATCAGACATTAATAAGAGTGCAGTTAACACTTCCTTTTGTGGGTGGAAGCGAGAGTGGAGAGTGCACCCTGAAGGCTTCAGGCACACTGGGAGAGTACAATGTGATAGACCCTGCCTGCCTACCCCAAATGTCACACTCTGTCCCTCTATCACATGCCAATCTTTGTACCTAACCATGTTGTCACCAAGTCCCACCTCTGGTACTTTGTGTCTCAGCCAAAGATGAATATATCTTCAGGGGAAATTATCTACTGCGGACAGGGGTTTGAGAAATCCCCTTTGTGGATTAAGGACTTCAGCATCTGGCTATGCCATGGCTCTCCAATGGCACTCACAACATGTACCAGGAGTATTGGACCTGACCACTGCAGGTGCTGTTACCCAGTGCTACTGAGACATGGGCACCTGGCACTGCACCTGGTCCCACTTGATCCACATCATGAAGGTAGAGGAGACTGTGGCCAGCAAGCGCCTGACAGCAGCCAAGCAATTCCACGATTCCAAGATCAAGTTCCCACTGACCCACAGGGTCCTGCATGGACAACAAAAGCCACGTTTTACCATCAAGAGACCCAAAAGCTTCTTTCGGATGCAGAGCTTCCCTGTCCCTAGGTCTGTCCAAAGAAATGCCTTGGGGAAACCAAAAAATAAAATAAAGAGAGAGAGAGAGAGAGAGAATTCAATGAAGACACAAAATGCTATCCTCATAACCCTAATGGACCTGATCAGTATAGGTATGTAATGTTTCTCTAGAAGTCCTTCACATCTGAGATGACAAGAAGACAAATCAAAATCTTGGATTGATCCCTGTTATCAATGGCAAGTTTTCTGTGGTGAAAGGTTAAGAGAAACAAAATAATAAAAAGTCTTAAGAGATCACAATTAAAATGAGTGATGAATGTGTCAAGACCACATAAACAGGAAAACAAAGCCTGCTACAGACAGACCCACGAAGGGAGCTCAATTTCTAGGTCACTGAAGGTAGGGAACAGAGGAGGCAGGTGGCAATCCAAGGGTGGGGTGGGGTGGGGCGGGGGATGGCAGCTAGGCTCAGTAGCAGTGCCACTGAAAGAATTTGATGGTTGGAAATATGGAAGGTTTCATATGAAGAGTTGTAAGATTTTGGAAATTGAACAATTGTGAAAGATAATGAAAGGCATACAATGATCTAGAAATTGGTCCTTGAAGTTGGGCAGTGATGTGGAGGGAAGTAACTAGAGAAGAGTTCCAAGAACCTAGTATCCAGGAGAGTGTTACATGTTAACAGGAGATAAATTTTAAAAAGATTACTAAATATTAGTTATCCTATTTTCTCAGGGAAAATAAGATTGCTGGTATACTATAAAAAGAAGAAAGAAAAAGAAAATCTCTTTAATGTTTAAAATTATAATTCAGAAAATTTACATTATTGTATAATGACTTCATTAAACTTCAGTGAGATTAATTTGTACAGAATGCCACATGCTACAGATAGACATTACCTTCAGAAGATGTCAGATAGACTTGATTATGCCCAGAGAAGCCACATATATAGAAAAACCCTCACACATCTACTACAGTTTCTGGAAAAGAGCTGAACAAATTGGTGGTAACTACTGACAGAATTTTAAAACAGATTCAAAAGATATAAGAAGCTACATTGTTAAAAGAATGGTATATAAATATTGTACTGCTTTTAGATGTATGAGATTCTTTTTTTTTAATTTTTTGATGTTTATTTATTTTTGAGAGAGAGAGAGACAGAGAGCGAACAGGGGAGG
This sequence comes from Paguma larvata, assembly GCA_030068075.1. Lineage (NCBI taxonomy): Eukaryota > Metazoa > Chordata > Mammalia > Carnivora > Viverridae > Paguma > Paguma larvata. The sequence goes on along the minus strand of CM057826.1, from coordinate 52,930,165 downwards.
AGGAGGGAGGATACACAGAATCCAAAGCAGGCTCCAGGCTCTGAGCTGTCAGCACAGAGCCTGACCCAGGTCTTGAGCTCAGGAGCTGCGAGATCATGACCTGAGCCGAAGTTGGTAGGTTAACCTACTGAGCCACCCAGGTGCCCCTCTATGTATAAGATTATGAATTGAAAAAGTAACTGGATAAATCTGGTGACCCTAGTAAATATCTGGTTACACTGAAGCTTTATTTAGCCTTGAAAAGAAATTCAGTATTGTCTCTCGGTGAAATTTTAAAGAATGACTCTTTAGACCTAATTGTTCTTCCAGAATGTCTGGCTGTTAGAGGTAATTTAGTAGGGCAGAAAATAAAATATAACCGTATTACTTGCTACAAGTAAGACTGTACTCTCCATCTATATTATGAAACATTAAATCATGTTTCCAAAGAGAGAAGTTACCTGATTATATCCTTGTGTGTTAATTCTTAACATCTGAACTCTACATTTGGTAAGACTTTATTTTAAGGTTTGACTTTTCCTTCCTGTGGATCATAGACATGAGGAGAATAATCAGAACCACTAACATAAGAGGGCAAAGAAATGCCAGAAAAATACTTACATAATATATACTGGGGGGGGGACAAAAAAAACCTTGTGTTGTCTGGGCAGTCTTCTTGTGATATTTAGAATTCTCTTTTACAAAAATTAGGTGATTTTGAGTGGTGTTTACAACTAAAAGCCAGGAAAAGTCAACATTTTTAAAATTTCATTTTTCTTCTGGAATCCCCAGGCAATATCATAACAGACTCATTTAACTCGTCTGAATTCGTTTTTAATAAGCTATCAAAAGGTGGACCAATTTTCTCTAGTTTCTCCTGGGAAGTGGAGATAATTAAATGAAGGTGTGAGCCAAACTCCTAAGGATATTTTCTGGTTAATCTTTGAGATTCTAATTTCTAACTAATTTTCCTTAGATTTGCATACCATTCTGACCCCATATCTACCATGGGTGATTAAAAGTTCTGCTTACTTCTTTCGCTATCAATATTGGATAACTCTTATTCCAAACTTATTATTTACCTGCAAAGGTGAGAAACTTGTCAGTTATGGTCTAACAATACACTCTGTCTTATTCACAAAAAAATCATTCATTGATTTTATATGTAAGTAAAGATGGGTTTTACATTCGTAGCTATTAACCTACCACTCCCTTTGGTTTCAGTATATTATTAGAATTCAAACCCAAGATCTTTACTCTTGTCTCTCAACTTCCACATATCTATTGGGATCATCAGAAATTATGAATACATCATGTTTGAGAACCTAGAACTCTTCATGCAGTTTAATAGCCACTAGTCATGTTCAGTTATTGAGCCCTTGAAATGTGTCAATACTCTGAACTGAGATGTTCTGTAAGTATAAAGTTGGGGCGCCTGGGTGGCTCAGTTGGTTAAGTGGCCGCCTTGGGCTCAGGTCATGATCTCATGATCTGTGAGTTCGGGCCCAGCATCGGGCTCTGTGCTGATGGCTCAGAGCCTGGAGCCTGCTTCGATTCTGTATCTCCCTTTCTCTCTGCCCTTCCCTGCTCACGCTCTGTCTCTATGTCTCTCAAAGATGAATAAACGTTAAAAAAAATTAAAAATATAAAGCAGATACTGACGTCCTAGTACCAAAAAAAGGTAAAATATCTCATTAATGTTTATACTGGTTAGATGTTGAAATAGTGATAGTTTTATATATTTGCTAAAATAAAACATATTGAAATAATTTTACCTATAGTAAGTATAGTATAGTAGTCTGGCTATAAAAATTTTTAAATTACATATGAGATTCACATTTCCATTTCCTATTACAATTTTATTGGACAGTACTGTCCTAGCACAAAGTTTGAAATTAGTACTCTCAGTAAATGTATCCTCCAAGAGAAAGCAGATATGGAAAATGTTACAGGACACCCTATGATCTGCCCCACCATATCTCATGAGTTTTGCTCATTCTTTCTCTTTGAAAATAACCAGGATTTTTTTTCTTTTTTAACATTTATTTATTTTGAGAGAGGGGAAGAGAGAAAGATAGAGAGAATCCCTAGAGCAGGCTCCACACTGTCAGTGCTGAGCACAACATGGGGCTCAGTCTCATGACTGTGAGATCATGACCTGAGCTGAAATCAAGAGTTAGATGCTTAACCAACTGAGCCACCCAGGTGCCCCATAAACAAACAAGATTTTAAAACAGCTGTTTAAAGGTATGGATTGACAAGAGCCAAGTTTTAAAGTGTTTTAAAGTGCAACCCAATAATTGTAGTCTTTCTACTGCTTACAACATAATGGGTTATTCTATAGTTGTACCATTTAAAATAGCTGATGAGGTATGAAGTTGAATAGAACCCCTACATCTCTTATCTCTAGCATTTTAGACATTAAAATGGTTATGCAAAGGCTGACAAAAAAATATATATGGCTCTCATATATTTACTCTCCTGGTCACAAATGTGCAATGATCCCCCAGGGAGATTTTGGAAGCACTCCACTGGCAAATGCAGTAAATGATTCATCACTCCTCCGGTCATGAATAATTCATAGGGGAAGAATCAAATACCAAATTTTTTGGGTTATGTGATGTCTACATTGACTTTTAAAACCTACCTACAGAATTATTCCCATTGCTCTCTCTATTTTATTTTTTTACCATATCCTTGTGGGAGGACAATTACTATGATGGACATAAAACCTGAAACTAGTTAAATGATACTGCAAAATGCTCCATAAAGTTTAAGTGCAACATGGAATAATTTCTCCATTTCTCTAAGTACAATGACCAACCTTAGGATTCATGGAAACATCAAAGTCTGTTTTAAATAGGGATTTTTTTAAGCAAGGTAATAATAGCTTTGTAACTATGGATGGAATATTATAATTTAAAAATCTCTCTTTTTCTTATATTTTCCACTCATTTTCATTTTCTTTTAATCATCAGTAGTATTCATTTAAATAATTAATGAACCCATATTCACTATAACAGTTTACAAATAACAAAGTAGAAATATTTTATCTTTTGATTTTATAACAGAAATAATAATATCAGGTTTAAAAAAGAATCTTCAGTGTCTAACACTTTCTAGTTGTGTAGGCTTTGATCTATCACATATGTCAATGAGGAATTACCACCCCCAAAGCTACTTTCTTACTCCTAGAGCCATGAAGGTTTAAAACATCTTTTTTATGCTTATGTGAAATTAATTTATCTGTAATTTATACCTACTGATACTAATTTACACTGGAACTATAGAAAACAAGTATAATCTCTCTTCTGTGTAAATTGAACTACTTTCTTAACATTTTTTAGCTGTTTATATTATTTTGTAGATCTCACCTCAAACCTTAATATATTATATATACACAATCTGGACTATTTCTCTCTGTGCTCTATTTCCATTCAATCTTTAATCTGACATCCAACTCTTAGCTGTCTTACAAGTATCTCAAACTCCATGCACTGAAAATTAAATCTATAATCTCGATGCCCAAATTTGATGATTATACTCAGAATGGAATCACCCTTAATATCAGCTTCTTCTTCACTTGCTATATCCCACCAATACCACATCTTAACAACTTCATCTCCTAAATATTTCTAAAAACCAATGATTTCTTCCCCGTAATGTACCTCTTCAACTCTCTGGATTAATTTCTATCATCTCTCACCCACATAGACGTAATGGCTTTCTAAATAGTCTCCCTGCATCCATTCTTGATACCCTTTGTTCATCTCTGAACAAAGTGTTTACTTAAATCTGTAAATAAGATGAAATAATCCTCTGCTCAAATTTTTGTGTTGTCTTTTTCAATTATTTAGAAAAAGCTCAAAAGACTTAATAGTGAGAGAGCATTTGCTACCAATTCTGGGTTCTGCTTACCAGAGTCTTGCTCTTAGTTCAGATATTAGGAAAAACACTTTTGCCCAAGAAAGCCTTTCTAACCTCACTGATTACTGTCTGTTCTCTCATTACAACTTGCTCATTATAGCATGTATTTCAACTTCATGGAGTTTAATGTTATGATTTCATATTAATTCTGAAAAAAGGAATAAAACAGTATATTAAAATTAACATTTTATACTTAAAGAAAATATTTATGTCTACAATTAAACTGCAGCCACTGGTATAGATTCATATTTAACATGATTCGGGCAAACAACAAGTCTTCAAAGATTAATTACACATCCAAACACACAAAAACACACAGACACACTAAACCACTTTAGCTCCAGTCAGCATAGAAAACTTACACACTTCGCCTAAAAAAATACTATAACCGGTATGGAGAAAGGGGATACTTTCAAGACTACTATTATAATATAGTCATGAGAGAAAGAAAGAACATTATCCTGAAAATAGAGATATATTAATACAATCCTTGCTACATCAGAAACTCTATTAGGCAACCATATCTGCTTCTGCTTGTAATGTGGCTACACTCCAGATATTATGATGGGATTGCCTTAGGGGATGTCACAATTTCCCTATAAAGTCATTTTCATGAATAGATGTTTTGGGTAGATAGAAATTAAAAAACAAAAAGGAAAGAAATCACTTTCTCAGTGGGCACTTTCTCAGATGGTCACCAATATATTCACTTCAAAATACAGAATAATATGGGAAACCATCAAAGACCATCTGTTAGAATGGTCTTACAGGGGTGTATTTTCTTGCAGCCAAATGTTGGAGCTCACCCAACAGAATCTGAGAATGGGAGTGGCAGATGGCTCCTGGAGACTACATTTTAAGTAACTTTGCTCTAACCTGTGAATATATAAGAAATTAAGAGAAAGAAAAAAAGAATTAGAAACTGGCATGTGCTATATTTACTTCGACACCATGAAGGATTTAAGTTACTCTTCAAAAGTCCCAATATAGGCTTACATACATTATAAATTTTAAAATAAAGTGCACATTTTTGTCTAAATCTGTCGATTGCATTGCATTTTTCTTGAGGAGCAAGAGAAAATACCATAGAACACTGTCACTAGGAGTTATATAGAGCTCCCACTTGTTGAAATGAACTGTGAATGGTGAGAAACATAGGTTTGGTTATTGTACTACTGCACTTATTTTGATTATCAGTTCCTCGTAGATATTTTAGAAAGTTTACTTATTACAAAACAGTGCCTCAGAATTTTTTCTTTCCCTTGTATATTATAAACTAGTTTAACAAAAGCTGTATATATCTGTTATGGACTGAACTGTGTCTCCCCCAATTTCCTGTGTTGAAGCTCTAGCCCCTAATGTGATTGTATTTGGAGCTGGGATCTTCAAGGAGATAAGGCTAGATGAGGTCCTAAGGGTGGGTCCTAATCCAATAGGTCTAGTCTCTTTTTAAGAAGAGAACTCTCTCTCTCTCCCTGCTAACAAGAACAGAGAAGAGGCCATGTGAAGACAGAGAAGGTGGCCCTTTGAAAGCCAGAGGAGGTTGCATAAGAAACTAAATTTGCCAGCACTTTCGCATTGGACTTCTAGCCTCCAAAACTGTAAGACAATGGATTTCTGTTGTTTAAACCACGCAGTCTGTAATATTTTATTAGGATAGTCCAAGCGGACTCGTACATTATTGTATCCTTGGAGGATATCAAGTTATTTGGTTTGTTTCTTTGGTTTGTTTGTTTTTGGAACAGACCTGTGATATTTTAGACAGCTCCATACCTTTGAGCATACCTATGAGTATAATTATATAAACTTTTTTGAAGTGTCAAAATTATTTTCACCCCAAAAAATTATTGTGACATCTCAATTTCATGTTGAACTAATGTTTGATACATTATCAAAATATCAAATATGAAATTCTAGAAAATGTGTGGGAACAGAAGCTTACCTTACACTACCTCCTCAATAATTAATAATAACTTGTCCCTACCAATACCACTACAATCAGGTTATATATCTGGACAAGGTCATGTTTTATAAATGTTGTCTTTAACAAAAAGAGTAAGGGGCTACTAGCTCACAAATTGGGTATGAATGCTAGTTAATTATTTTTTATTCAAAGAATGCTTATAGTCTTCATAAAGCCTCAAATTCCTAGTAGACATAGAATTGAATATGGATACTGAAAAAAATACTAAAATACAATAAAATTAAGATAAATTATAGAAGTATACAATTAAGAAACACAATTCAAAATGAATAATACATTTGTTTTAAAAGATCTTTTCTCATGGTGCTCAGGTAGCTCAGGCAGTTAAGCATCTAACTCTTGACTTCAAGCTCAGATCATGATCTCATGGTTCATGAGTTTAAGCCTCACATCCAGCTCTGCCCTGACAGCTCAGAGCCTGCTTAGGATTCTCTCTCTCTCTCTCTCTCTCCCCCCCACTCCACCTCCCCAAAAGTTCTTTTCTCATTTACTAGAAGTAAAATGCAAATTAAAATATGACATGATTTTTGCCTATCTAGTCAGCATTTTTTTTTTAATTTGGCCTTTATTTTTATAGAGCAGTTTTAGATTCATAGCAAAATACAGGGGAAGATATTGGAATGTCCCATATACCATATGTCCCCCAACACATACAGCCTTCCCCTTTATCAACATTCCCTACCAAAATGGTACATTTGTTTGTACCATCCTAAATGGATGCATCACAATCGCTGAAAGTCCACACTTCACGTTGTGGCTAATCTTAGTTATATACTCTATGGGTTTGAACAAATTTACAATGACATATATTCATCATTATAGTATCAGGAAAAGTATTTTCACTGTCCTAAAAATCCTCTATGATCTTCCTATTCATTCTTTCACCCCAAAACCTACGACGACCCCTGATCATTTTATTGCCTACAGAATTTTTATTTCTCTACGATGTCATATAGTTGGAATCATATAGTACATAGCCTTTTCAGATTGGCTTCTTCTGTTTAGCAATATGCATGTATGTTTCCTTCATGTCTTTTCATGACCTGATAAATTTTTTGTTCGTTTGTTTCTAAGTGCTGAATAACATTCTAAGGTTGCTTACAAGTCTTGGTGAATTATGAGTAGAAGTACCACAAACATCCATGTACAGGTCTTTGTGTGGGGATAAATCTTTAACATAAACTTTGAACTCCTTTGGATAAATATCAGTTAGAAGATTGCTAGAAAATATGATTTTTTAAAATTTTTTTAAATATTTATTTTCTGAGAGAGACAGAGTGCGATCAGGGGAGGGGCAGAAAGAGAGAGAAAGACGCAGAAACCAAAGCAGGCTCCAGGCTCGGAGCTGTCACCACAGAGCCCGACATGGGGCTCGAACCCATGATCCATAAGATCACGACCTGAGCCAAAGTCAGAAGCCTGACGGATTGAGCAACCCACCCGCTATGATCCCGCTATGATCAGTTTTGTGAGAAAACACCAAACTGTCTTCCACAGCGGCTGCATCATTTTGCGTTCTCACTAGCAATTTGTGAGAGTTCCCATTGTTCCATATCCTTACTAGCATTTGGTGTTTTGGATTTTGGCCATTCTAATAGGTGTGTCGTGGTGTATCATTTTCTTTTGTAATTCCCCGATGACATATAATGTGAAGCATCTTTTCATATACTTATTTACAATCTTCCTATCTTCTTTGGTGAAGTGTCTGCTAAGGTCTTTGGTCCATATTTTAATTAAGTTGTTTGCTTGTTTTATTGTTAAGATTTAGGTGTTCTTTGTATATCTTAGACAACAGTCATTATGAGACTGTCTTTTGTAAATATTTTCTCCCAGTGTTTGGCTTATCTTCTCATTCTCTTGACATTATCTTTCACAGAGCAAAAGGGTTTAATTTTAATTTTCATCCAGTTTGTCATTTATTTATTTCATGGATTGTGCCTTTAGTGTTGTATCTAAAAAGTCATTACCAGTACCATCTTTTAAACATATGTATGCATGTATATGTGTATATATATATATATATATATATATATACACACACATATATATATATAAAATAAATTACCTAATTTATAAAGATTAATATCTATAGATACTTAGAATTTCATTTCAAAATGGAAAAAAAGAACAATATACTTAAATTATGTGGAAATTTCAAATAAATTATAGCATATTCAAAGACTGAAATATCAAGTATTCACTAAAATGATCTTGAGAATATTCTAATATAGGAAATTACCTATAATAAAATTTTAAAATAAAATGCAAAATAACCTGATATATACTCAATTTAAATTTAAAAAACTGGTATTTACATAAAGGCTATAATAAATTAAAATATATCAAATGTTTTCTCTGAATAGCAGATTATGGATACTTTCAATATTATTTTAACAATTTAATTTTTGAGTTTTCCAATAATTTTTTAAATTATAAAAATACAAAAAATGACCCTTTAAAAAACAGATTTAGGACAAATCTAATCAGATCACATGATGAGACAGTATATTCTAGTTCATTACATTGTGTTTATATACTGAAATCTCTGAACAAAGCTGATGATATTACTGAAATGTAAACTTTAAGTATTCTCTGACCTTTATCAATTCTATTTTCAGGGAGAAGAAGGAATATTGAAAGTTCTAATTATATTAAATATTTGATCACTGCAGATCCTTAAATTCTCTGAAACTTCTATGCTTGACTCATCTTTTGTTTCAAAATACTTAAACATATAAATTTTGTTTGTTTCAAATACATTAACACATAAATCCCAGAAGCATAGACAAACTTATTTTTCAATAAGTACCCAAATTGGGCAAATTTATTTCAAGCTAATAAATTCCCAGGTAAAAGACCTATTCATTTGCTTACCAGTTCTTGAGAGTACAAGCACAGTGTGTGACATTTTCTAATTTTCTAAGCTTTAAAGTCCTTTCCTCAACACTAAATGAGTAGATCTTCAAGAGGTTGTTCTTACGGGGTAATAACCACTCTCAGCAAGCCCAATCTTAAATCACATCAACACAAAATTACTTGAATTAAAAAGAAAAATAAAGCACAAACACTACAGACACATATCAATATATATATGCAACTGACGTTCTCTAGAGATCACGTACTTAAACTTTTCTTAAAGTTCAAGTAATATAGAGGCACCTAGGTGGCTCAGTCAGGTTGAGTGTCCAACTTCAACTTAGGTCATGATCTCACAGTTCATGGGTTCAAGCCCTGTGTCAGGCCCCGTGTTGACAGGTCAGAGCCTAGAGCCTGCTTTGAATTCTGTGTCTCCCTCAGTCTCTGCCCTCCCCCCACTTACACACATACACACACACACACACTCTCTCTCTCTCTCTCTCAAAAATAAAAAATATAAAAAATAAAAAAAAACTAAAACTTCAAGTAATATATTCCTAAATTTAAGGTAGGTCATATGCTGAAATAATCTTTTGTTTCATTCATTTCATTACTTACAATTCAATCTTTTCCAGGAAACAGTTAAAATAATTTTTAAAAATTACCTGACAATTCTAATTATATATTCACAGTTGTCTAATGGGCTAAATAAAAAAGACTCCAAGGAAAAGCAAGTAGAGGTCCTTTCGATCTCCTTTTAACAACAGTAAACTCCAGGATTTCCTCACAGCTGAGTCTCCGAGCATCTATTTCCTTTCCTTTTAATTTTAACTGCACAGCCAACGTTGCCTTATCTTCCTTTACATTTGTTGTGAAATCTTCTGCCACTTTCTTTTCCCTTCTTGTTGAAGTTGTCAGAGTCTATATTTTCCTTTCAGTATTTCACTCAGTCCTTAATGAAAATTAACCTCACAGTCAAAACAAAATGGAACTTAATGGAAGAAAGAAGAAGGTAATAAGTTTATAAGAAAACTGATGCCATCCCTAGGAAAATCAGTGTCAAACGCTGTGATCATGTTATCACTTGATGATACAACATCATTAACACAGCTGATGTAAAGTTATCCTGAGTATAAGTAATTGTGTCTGAGAAGACACAGGTGTGAGTGTACATACCACCCACTGGATTCCACTAAGGATCTGTGAAGGTCATATGTTGTCATCACATTCAGGACCTGATACCAAAATAGTAGCACCTTTGATGATAAAAGATAAGGCTGGAGCATGAAGAGAAAACCAATCGCCTTCTTTATAATGCAGAAAGCTCACACTGCAAGGCATTTCCATTCTAATAGAAATACACTTTACACATTCCACAGATCAAAAGATATTTGAATCTCTCATATCTGGCATAGGAGGATATTTCACTTCATGTTCCAGACAATTGTTCCTTTCTCCTTTCTCTCTTCCTCTCCCTTCATTCCCCTTCCCTGTTCTGTCCTCCTTGACCCTAGACCATGTTTCCTTAATAAATCACACCACAAATAATAGTTCCAACTTTACATTAATCGAATACACAAAAACCAATCAAACTGATTACGTGATTGAGCACCAACCAAAGATTTACGATAGGCTCTATAGAAAATTAAGGATACACATCTACAGTATAGCTTATACTTTCAAAGTGGTAATATTTCTGTCATCTATTCACTTTCAGCTCTCTTGATTTCGATTATTTTTTATAAATTTGAAGTTCAGGAAACCAAAGAAAATCCACAGGAGACCTTTAAGGTACAATAATAATCTGGTGTCTAAATTTTAACTTTTCCTAAACAATTAAAAAACAAAATCCTGAACCTACATATAAAATATAATTAAAAATAATCCATATCTTTCTCTAGTTACCCAGAATTCAGAAACATTTGATTCTGGAATAAATTAGTTTGTAAATTATTTAGTATGATTAATTATGGCTTAGTAAGAGTAACTAAGTTTTATTAGTTTGCCTGCATTTATGACCTTTTCTTTTTTAAAAGTGATAACTTCAGGGCACCTCGGTGGTTCAGTTGGTTGAGTGTCAGACTCTTGATTTCAGCTTAGGTCAGGATCCCAGTGTCATGGGTTCAAGCCTGTGTTGAACTCACTGCAGGGCATGAAGACTGCTTGGGATTCTCTCTCTCTTTCTCTCTCTCTCTGTCTCTCTCTCTTCCTCTGCCCCTCTCCCCCAGTCATGCTCTCTCTTTTTAAAATATAAAAAAATTTAAAAATAAAATATAAATAAAAAATAAAAGCACTATCTATACTGATAGTAATTCTTATTTGTGGTCATAACATTCAAGATTCTGAATGCTTCTTCAGTTTCCATTTCCTTATTTATTAGTTTATTTTTTTGTAGACACCTTTTTTTTTTTTTTTTGAGAGAAAGAGTGCATGCAGGACCAGAAAGGAGGGGCAGAGGGAGAGAAAATCTTAAGCTGGCTTCACACTCAGCGTGGAGACTGATGCGGAGCTCCATCTCATGACCCTGGGATCACGAGGTGAGCCAATATCAAGAGTTGGATGTTCAATTCACTGAGCCACCCAGGTGTTCCTCCATTTTCTTATTTATTAAAGAGTCATGTCCATCCATTCTTCAAGGCAAAACTATTCCAGGCTCCTTTATAAAAGTGCCCAGATTATTCTAGATCTATCATGTAGGGGTTGTATATCTTTTGGGGTATTGACTGTCTTTTTGGGAAATATTCCTCTCCTACTCTCAATTCATGTTGTTTCCATGAACTGATTCCATTCATAGTTACATGCCTGGCATAGGACTCAAACCTGCCCAACAAAAGCCTCACATTTTTCTATCTCAGTGACTGGCTCCAGGATAGGGACATGACCTCAAGAGAACCAACTGAGCAGGTTTTACTAAGATTTCCTATAAAGAATCCAACTGCTTTGTTTGCAGTAGTTGGCCTAGTGGTACCCAACTTGCAAACACAACAAGTCTACCTGAGAACGGAGCTCATATTAAAAAGAAACAAGGTCTAGAGAGAGCAAATGGATGGCGGGACACTGTTTGATCTTCTGAATCAAGCAGCTAATGAGTTTATATATACTGTTGAAAGTCTCAGTTTTCAGGGATAATGAATTTGCATTTTGTTTAAAGCAATTTGGGTTAAATTTTATGTACCTTGCAACCAAAATAACTGACACACAGCAATGATTACTCTCACTTCAAATCTCCTGTAGAAATTAAAACTGTTCAAACTGAAAATGTAATAATATACAGGCTTATTTATCATATATTAAGGAACACTTGTTTTTAATATCTTTGATAGGATTTAATTTCTACAAGGAAAAGTTTATCATAATTAGCCATGTTCTCCCATATGAAAAGGAAAACTGAGAGGCACCTGGGTGGTTCAGTTGGTTAAATGTCAGATCTTGGTGTAGACTCAGTTCATGATCTCACAGGTTCATGGGTTTGAGCCCTGCATCAGCATGGTGCTGACAGCACAGCCCCTGCTTGGGATTAGCTCTCCCTCTCTCTTTCTTTCTCCCCAAATATATAAACTTAAAAAGAAAAATGGAAGACTGAATTACATAAATTTTTCAAGAGCTTATTTGAGAATACTTCTAATGGAATCTCAAGGCAAACCAAGAATAGTTGGAAGCATTCCACTTACAGAAGGTAGGGGCAAAGTTTTTATAGGGGAGACAATGAAGCAAAGCAATGATTTGATAGGTTATAGCTCAAGCAGTTGTCTGATTTTGGAAAGCCTAAGCGGCTGTTTGTTACTGGCCTGTCCCTAGGTTTCATTTTCTTGAATTCAAGTGTATTGACTCTGCCTTAATGTTTGGTTTACTTACATAGTTTTTTGAGGTGTTAGAGCCACCCCTGTGTAGTGGTTTCCTTCTTTAAATACTTTAACACCAGCAAATATTTTCCATAGATTTAAGCTTGAATATAATGCACAGGGACAGAAACAAGCTTTACCGAAGCAAAGTTGTTAGAGACACTTCTATTTCTTTTAAGTTTATTTACTGGGGATGACAGAACAGCATGGAAGTCTTTTTTTCCACCTCACGTTCATGAAATACAGCCAGACCAACACTAAACTATCCTGTACACCTAGAAAGTGGATTTGAGAAATAACACAATATCTGCATAATCTGAACCACAGAAGTCAGCAGGTACGCAGCGCAGAGAGGTGAACTGGGGGAGAGAGGAGCCACAAAGGGCAGGGAGCTGTTTTTTTCTTGCGGAGAGAGGATGGAGAAAGGGGGGAGATTGCAAGAAAAGCACCCCCTCACACAAAATCAGTGGGAGAGAAAGTGGAAACAGTCGCAGGGACTAAACTAAAAAGGGAGAAAGGAGAAAGGAAAGAGTTTAAATTCTGTTAAGACTCTATAAACAGGAAGTGCAGAGTCTGAAATTCTGCAGCTCAAATACCTAGTGGTACTCTGGTGAGAAGAGCGAATTTCCAAGAGAAGAGTGGGCCCTGGAGGTCCTCAGGCCATGAGTGATTTTCCATAATCCTGGAAACACTGCTGCTACATGACAGTGTGATCTTTTTCTGGGGTGGGCTTGCACCCAGCCACAAGTCTCTGGACATTGGCAGCAGTAGGGTCCCACAAACATTCCTGGGTGTGGCTGGCACCCGCCACAGTTTAGTGAGACCCTCACCCAGAAGATCAGAGTGGGTGAAAGCCACAGTGCTCAGAAGTGAGGGGTCGGGAAACACACGGCTGTATCTCAGATAAAACTCAGGAAAGAGGTGCTGCATGGCAACCTGATGGCGTGGTCACAGACAGCATAAAAGCGGGAGTGAAGGAAATCAGAAACAAAAGACTGGTGAGTGATTCCTGATTAAGGAGATGATAGAATTCCGATACTAGACTAGGTAACTGGGTGATGCCATTTTCACCCTGCTCACACATGCACACAGACACCTATAGGTGCCACAACAATCTACACCAGTAAACTAAGCAGCACCATCTAGTGGAAAACGGAGACTTTACACGAAGCCCCGCCCAAAAAGGCCAACCTGGCTCTTCAGGAACACCACAAACCTTTCTGTCTGCTTAGTTTATGAACATAAAGTATTTCATATTTTGACCTCTAGCGGAATCCTAGAACAGAACAGGAAATCCTATTTCAGTCTGTTCACTGGTCCAGCTATTCAATTTTCTTTTTTCTATTTTTTTCTCTTTTTCTTTTCTTTTACTTGAATACAGAAAGAGAGAAACTTTATTTTCAATTTTTATTAAAAATATTTTCGAGGCGCCTGGGTGGTTCAGTCGGTTGAGTGGCCGACTTCGGCTCAGGTCATGATCTCACGGTCTGTGAGTTCGAGCCCCGCGTCGGGCTCTGTGCTGATGGCTCAGAGCCTGGAGCCTGCTTCGGATTCTGTGTCTCCCTCTCTCTGCCCTCCTCCTGCTCACGCTCTATCTCTATGTCTCAAAAATAAATAAATGTTAAAAAATAAATAAATAAATAAATAGAAATATTTTCTTATTTTTCCTACTACATTTTTCACATTTTTGTAAATTTTTCAAATTCTCAATAGAATTTCCATCATTTCAAGTTATTCTATTTCATCGCATTCATTTTCTTAAATTTTCAAACATTTTTGTTTTTTTGTTTCTTATTCTCTTTCCAATTAAGCTTTTTGTTTCTCTAATCAATTAATCTCCTTTCAATAACCAGACTAAAACACACCTAGGATGTAGCATCACTTATTTGATTTTGTGTGTGTGTGTTGTTTTCATTTCTTCAATTTTATTTTTTTCCCTTTTTTCTTCAATCAATCAAGCTCCTTTCAATAACCAAACCAAAACACATCTAGGATCTAGCATCATTTATTTGATTTTTATGTGTGTGTGAGTGTGTGTGTGTGTGTGTGTGTGTTGTTGTTTTTAATTTTTTAATTTTATTATTTTTCCCTTTTTCTCTAATCAAACTCCTTTCAATAACAAGACCAAAACACACCTTGGATTTAGCATCATTTGATTTGTGTGTGTGTGTGTGTGTGTGTGTGTGTGTGTGTGTGTGTGTGGTGTTTTCAATGAGTTAATTTTATTTTTTTTACCTTATTAATTCTTTTTCTTCCTTCCAAATGACAAAACAAAGGAATTCACCCCAAAATAAAGAGCAGGAAGAAATGACAGCCAGGAACTTAACCAATACAGATACAAGTAAGATGTCTGAACAATAATTTAGAATCACGATAAAAAGAATACTAGCTGAGGTTGAAAACAGATTAGAATCCTTCTTTACAGAGATAAAAGAAGTAAAAGCTAGTCAGGGTGAAATAAAAAATGCTGTCACTGAGGTGCAATCTCGATTGAATCCCATGGCAGCAAGGATGGATGAGGCAGAGCAGTGAATCAGCAATATAGAGGACAAACTTATGGAGAATGATGAAGCAGAAAAAAAGAGGGAGAATAAAGCAAAAGAGCATGATTTAAGAATAAGAGAAATCAGTGACTCATTAAAAAGGAAAAACATCAGAATCATAAGGGTACCAGAAGATGGAGAGAGAGAAAAAGGAGTAGAAGGGTTATGTGAGCAAATCATAGCGGAAAACTTTCCTAACCTGGGAAAGATACAGACATCAAAATACAGGAAGCACAGAGGACTCCCACAAGATTCAACAAAAATCAACCATCAACAGGCATATCATAGTCAAATTCACAAAATACTCAGGCAAGGAAAGAATCGTGAAAGCAGCAAGAGAAAGAAAAAAGTCCTTAACCTACAAAGGAAGACAGAAGAGGTTGATGTGCTGAATCGGAAAAATCTGCAGCCAAGAATTCTGTATTCAGCAAGGCTGTCATCCAAAATAGGAGAGATAAAAAGTTTCCCAGAAAAACAAAAATTAAAGGAGTTTGTTACCACTAAACCTGCCCTGCTAGTTTTAAGGGGGACTCTCTGAGGGGAGAAAAGACGGAAAAAAAAAAAACAAAAAAAAAGACCAAAAGCAACAAAGACTAGAAAGAAACAGAGAACACCACCAGAAATTCCAACTCTACAAGAAACATAATAAACTCATATCTTTCAGTACTCACTCTAAACATCATGGACTAAATGCTCCAATCGAAAAACACAGAGTAACAGAATGAGTAAGGAAACAAGATCCATCTAAACGCTGTTTACAAGAGACCCACTTTAGACCTAAAGATACCTTCAGATTGAAAGTAAGGGGAAGGAGAACCATCTATCATGCTAATGGTCACCAAAAGAAAGCCAGAATAGCCATACTTCTATCAGACAATCTAGACTTTAAAATAAAAACTGTAACAAGAGATGAAGAAGGGCATTATATCATAATTAAGGGGTCTATCCACCAAGAAGACATAACAATTTTAAATATTTATGCTCCAAATGTGGAAGCACATAAATATATGCATCAATTAATCACAAACATACAGAAACTCATTGATAATAATATCATAATAGTAGGGGACTTCAACACCCCACTTACAGCAATGGACAGATCATCCAAACAGAAAATCAACAAGGAAACGATGACTCTGAATGACACACTGGACCATACGTACTTAACAGATATTTTTAGAACATTTCATCCTAAAGCAATGGAATATACATTCTTCTCCAGTGCACATGGAATGTTCTCCAGAATATATAACACATTGGGGCACAAATCAGCCTTCAACAAAAACAAAAAGATCAAGATCACACCATGCATATTTTCAGCCCACAAGGCATATCATGAAACTTGAAATCAACCACAAGAAAAAATTTGGAAAGATAACAAATACTTGGAGACTAATGAACATCCTACTAAAGAACAAAGGGGCTAAACAGGAAGTTAAGGAGGAAATGAAAAAGTACCTGGAAGTCACTGAAAATGATAACACCACAGCCCGAAACCTCTGGGACGCAGCAAAGGCAGTCATAAGAGGGAAATATATAGCAATCCAGGCCTTCCTAAAGAAGGAAGAAAGGTCTCAGATAGACAACCTAACCTAACACCTCAAAGAGCTGGAAAAAGAACAGCAAATAAAACCCAGAACCAGCAGAAGACAGGAAATAATAAAGATTAGAGCATAAATCAATGCTATTGAAACCAAAAAACAAACAAACAAACAACAACAACAAAAAAAAAAACAGAACAGATCAATGAAACCAGAAGCTGGTTCTTTGAAAGAATTAACAAAATTGATAAACCACTAGCCAGTTTGATCAAAATGAAAAAGGAAAGGACCCAAGTAAATAAAATCAAGAATGAAAGAAGAGAGATCACAACCAGCACAGCAGAAATAAAAACAATAATAAGAGAATATTATGACCAATTATATGCCAATAAAATGGGCAATCTGGAAGAAACGGACAAATTCTTAGAAATGTATAAACTACCAAAACTGTAACAGGAAGAAATAGAAAATTTGAACAGATCCATAACCAGTAAAGAAATCAAATTAGTAACCAAAATCTCCCAAAAAACAAAAGTCCAGGGTCAGATCACTTTCCAAGGGAATTCTACCAAACATTTAAAGAAGAGTTAACACCTATTCTCTTGAAGCTGTTCCAAAAAATAGAAATGGAAGGAAAACTTCCAAACTCTTTCTATGAAGCCAGCACTACCTTGATTCCAAAACCAGACAAGATTCCACTAAAAAAAGAGAACTATAGACCAATCTCCCTGATGAACATGGATACAAAAATCCTCAACAAGATATTAGCCAACCAGATCCAACATTACATCAAAAAAAATTATTCAACCCGGATGATACCCAGGTTGCAGGATTGGTTCAAAACCTGCAAAACAATCATTGTGATTCATCACATCAATAAAAGAAAAGACAAGAGCTACATGATTCTCTCAATAGATGCAGATAAAGTATTTGACAAAATACAGCATACTTTCTTGATAAAAACCTTTAAAAAGTAGAGATACAAGGATCATACCTTGAGATCATAAAAGCCATATACAAAAGACCCAACACAAATATCATCCTCAATGGAGAAAAAGTTGAGAGCTTTCCCCCTAAGGTCAGGAACAAGCCAGGGATCTCCACTCTAGCCACTGTTATTCAACATAGTATTGGAAGTCTTAGCCTCAGCAATCAGAAAACACAAAGAAATAAGTGGTATCCAAATTGCCCAGGAGGATGTCAAACTTTCACTCTTCACAGATGACATGATACTCTACATGGGAAACCCAAAAGATTCCACCAAAAAACTGCTAGAACTGATCCATGAATTCAGCAAAGTGGTAGGATATAAAATAAACACACAGAAATCAGTTGCATTCTTATACACCAGCAATGAAGCAACAGAAAGAGAAATCAAGGAATTGATCCCAATTACAATTGCACCTAAACCCATGAAATACTTAGGAATAAATCTAACCAAAGAGGTAAAAAAAATCTATACATTGAAAACTATAGAAAGCTTATGAAAGAAGTTGAAGAAAACACAAAAAATTGAAAAATATTCCATGATCCTGGATAGGAAGAACAAATATTGTTAAAATGCCAATACTATCCAAAGCAATCTACATATTCAAATCCCTATCAAAATAACACCAGCATTCTTCACAGAGCTAGAACAAATAGTCCTAAAATTTGTATGGAATCAGAAAAGACCCCAAATAGCCAAAGCAATCTTGAAAAAGAAAACCAAAGCAGGAGGCATCACAATCCCAGACTTCGAGCTGTATTACAAAGCTGTAATCATCAAGATAGTATGGCACTAGTACAAAAACAGACACTCAGATCAATGACACAGAATAGAGAAGGGAGAAATGGACATACAAATGTATGGCCAACTCATCTTTGACAAAGCAGGAAAGAATATTCAATGGAATAAAGACAGTCTCTTCAGCAAGTGTTGCTGGGAAAGCTGGACAGCTACATGTGAAAACTGAACCTGGACCACTTTCTTACACCATACATAAAAATAAACTCAAACTGGATGGAAGACCTAAATGTAAGACAGGAAGCCATCAAAATCATTGAGGAGAAAGCAGGCAAGAACATCTTTGACCTTGACCGCAGCAACTTCTTTCTCAACATGTCTCCAGAGGCAAGGGATACAAAAGCAAAAATGACCTACTGGAACCTCATCAAAATAAAAAGCTTCTGCACAGTGAAGGAAACAATCACAAAACTAAAAGGCAACCGATGGAATGGGAGAATATACTTGCAAACGACGTATCAGATAAAGGTTTAGTATCCAAAATCTATAAAGAACTTATCAAACTCAACACTAAAAAAACAAATAATCCAGCAAAGAAATGGCCCAAAGACACGAACGGACACTTGTCTAAAGAAGACATCCAGAGGTCATGGGCCAACAGACCCATGGGATGATGCTCAACATCACTCATCATCAGGGAAATACAAATCAAAACCACAATGAGATACCACCTCACACCAGGCAGAATGGCTAAGCTTAATAACTCAGGCAACAAAAGATGCTAGCAAGGATGTGAAGAAAGAGGATCTCTTTTACACTGCTAGTGGGGAATGCAAACTGGGGTGCAGTCACTCTGGAAAACAGTATGGAGGCTCCTCCAAAAATTAAAGATAGACCTACCTTATGACCCAACAATTGCACTACTAGGTATTTAACCAAGGGATACAGGTATGTTGCTTTGAAGGGACACATGCACCCCAATGTTTATAGCAGCACTATCAACAAAGTATGGAAAAAGCCCAAATGTCCATTGATGGATAAAAGATAAAGAAGATGTGGGTGTGTGTGCTGTGTGTGTGTGTGTGTGTGTGTGTTTGTGTATACACACACAATGGAGTATTACTCATCAATCAAAAGGAATGAAACCTTGTTATTTGCAACTATATGGATAGAACTAGAGGGTATCGTGCTAAGTGAAATTAGTCAGAGAAAGACGAATATCATACAACCTCACTCATATGAGGACTTTAAGTTACAAAGCAGATAAACAAAAGGGAAGAGAAGCAAAAATAACATAAAAACTGGGATGGAGACAAAAACATAAGAGACTCATATATGGAGAACAAACGGAGGGTTGTGGGAGGGATTGTGGAAAGGGAATGGGCTAAATGAGTAAGGGGCATTAGGGAATCTACTCTTGAAATCATTGTTGCACTATATGCTAACTAACTGGGATGTAAATTTTTAAAAAAATAATAAAAAATTATTTATTTATTGAGAGAGAAAGAGCACAAGTTTGAGTGGGGAAGGGACAGAGAGAGAATGAATAGAGAAACTCAAGCATGTCTGTGCTGATGTCAGCACACAGCCTGACTTGGGGGTTGATCCCACAAATCATGAGATCATGACCTGAGCCAGAATCAAGAGTCAGATGCCTAAATCACTGAGCCACCCAGGTATCCTGTTAGGGATACTTCTAACCTGACCTTCTCACTTTAACTTTAATAGTAACAGAGAGAAGGATGGTTCACCCTGTCCAAATAGTTTTCTTATTTAATTATTGGATAGATTATTTGGGAATAAATTTTATCATAGTAATAATACAATTTATTAGGAATAACAAAATTTCATAACATTTTATTTAATTATGGTGTTATTTACTTAAATCATAATTATATATTTCTTGATGAAAAGTAGATTTATTTTTTTTCTTTGAGAGAGAAAGAGTGCACAAGTTGGGGAGAGGGGCAAAACGGGAGAGAGAGAGAGAATCTCAAGCAGCCTCCACACTCAGCATGGAGCTTGACACAAGGCTCAATCCCAACAATCCTGGGATCATGCACTCAGCCAAAATTAAGAGTCAGACAGTCAATCTGCTGAGCCACCCAGGTGCCCCAAATTGAGTTTCTGCTATAACCTCTCAGTACCGTAAGCAATGGAAATCTTCACAAGGGTCTTTCTCAGGATTGTTTTCAGAATATCAGGCCAAATTTTCTCTCTATATCACCTACTTTATGCTATATTGTTACTCTGGGTATTACAATCATCATTTATGCCAGTCTGGTTTGAGATGTCACTTTTATGTATTTGGTCTGAATTATTAATTGCATAAATATCTATTTGCATCTACTATTTGTCAAAGTTGACTTTTAAGTAGAGTATCATTGGTTTCTACATTTTTCTAATGTTTTCAAACAAATTTCTATCTCAATTATCATCACCTAGGATTTTTTTTTCTTCTTAATTAGATGACTGTGAATGTGCTAAAAGGTACTATCTCTCCACTCCAAGCCCCCATCTTCTCAGTTCTCTGATTACATGGCAACGTGTTCTCTTGTTGAAACTCTGTTTCAGTTGCTTCAGTTATATGACTTTTATAAGCCACACCATATCACTGAAAGAACCTTTTCACCAGAAAATGCAGATCCAACTAAAAGTCAAAAAATCTAGATATCGAGTTACTTTCTATGAATTACATTAAGCATTTTCCCCACCTCAAAGTCACAAGTTTTTTTTTTTCATTTTTTTAATGTTTATTTTTGAGAGAGAGAGAGAAACAGAGTGTGCACGGGGAAAGGGCAGAGAGAGAGGGAGATACAGGATCCAAAGCAAACTCCAGGCTCTGAGTTGTTAGCACAGAGCCTGACGTGGGAATTGAAACCAAGAACCACAAGATCATGGCCTGAGCTGAAATCAGACACTCAAACAACTGGGCCACCCAGGTGTCCCTTAAGTATTGTTTTTATTTAAATACCATGGGTTCACCCAGAGCTTTGCACTTACACGCACTCAGTGCTTATGTTGATTGATAAGAAAAACAACTGACTGATAGAGGTAATGGGCACCATACATTTTCCCTTCTCAGTCTTTTAAATTGTGGCATTCAAGTTAAGTTTGTAAGCTGAAATAAGAATTTCTAGGCTGATGATCAGTAATTCAATAAATTACTAACTTCAATTGAATACATGTGTCAACACCTAATTAAGAAGGTCATCAACTCAACAAGAATTATGCTACCATCTTCATGGTATTGCTAATAACCTCTCCAAGAGCAGCTCTTCACTCTTCAGGGTCTGCACTGAATTCATGTTTTGAATACAATTCTTAATCCAAGATTAATTCATTTAAACTTTACCTTTGTGTAAAACCTACCTACTCCCAGCAGGCTTTAGTGACTATTGGAACCAGGGACTCCACAATGTCAAAGTTTAAGAGTAAGTGATTTTAATGTAAGAACATTTATATTTTATCAGAACATGTGAAAAGTCACCTTCACTTATATTTTAGTTTACCGAATTATTTAATGAAACTATTTTCTACTGAAAATCAATTTGCCACAAAGCTCTACTTTATAACCTGTTATATACAATACATTAGGCAATAAGAAGTTTAAATTATAATGGTTACTTATTTTGAGGAACATCCATTATTATTTATAAGTATTTAAAAATCTCTAACAAATCTCTATAATAATAACTTTATTTGGTCACCTCCGCTAATGCTACAATGGGAAGAATGGAGACGCTGATGCAGGCTGAGAAAATGTTTCATAAAAGTAGAATTTGAAATGTTAAGATTAATAAAGAGCATTTTTGTAAAATGGTGAAATGAAAGCAAATAAAAAGTGATCACAAGGATGAAGTATCAGCACTACATCATTACAGAGCTGTCAGGAAACTTACGTTAACATATCAATGAGGTGGATGATATAAAAAATTAAAATCCAAGGATGCCTGGCTGGCACAGTAGGTTAAGCATCTGACTTCAGCTCAGGTCATGATCTAGCAGTTTGTGAGTTTGAGCCTCATATTGGGCTCTGTGCTGACAGGTCAGAGCCTGGAGACTGCTTCGGATTCTGAGTCTCCCTTTCTGTCCCTCTCTGACTCATGCTCTGTCCCTTTCTCTCTCAAAACAATAAACATTAAAAAGATTAAAATCCTTGGGGCGCCCGAGTGGCTCGGTCAGTTAAGCGGCAGACTTCAGCTCGGGTTGTGATCTCACGGTCTGTGGGTTAGAGCCCCGCGTCGGGTTCTGTGCTGACAGCTCAGAGCCTGGAGCCTGCTTCCGATTCTGTGTCTCCCTCTCTCTCTGCCCCTCCCCTGCTTATGCTTTGTCTCTCCTGCTCTCAAAAATAAATAAAACATTAAAAAAATTTAAAAAAAAATAAAATAAAAAAAAAACGTTAAAAAGATTAAAATCCAGACAGATATTTAAAAAACACTATTTTGCAGGCAACAGATTCAAAGAAATAAAAGTTTTTTCAATTGATAATTACAGGAATTTCTGGAGAAACTCTGAAGTGTAGTCTAGTTATCAGTTGTTATTATTGTCACTCCTCTAATTTGGAAACGAAAACAATGCTGTATTAAGTAGCAATAATTTAAAGAGAAAATAATCAAATAAACTTTGAACGTTAGGTAAGAATCATAGTTAAATAAGAAGAGAATCTAAGGCACTCAAAAAAAAAAAAAAAAGCAATGAAGAGACAGGAGAAACACTTGGATGCAAGAGTTTTATGAAACAAAGGGGAGAAAGTACGTTTCCTCCCCTGTTTTTCTTTCCTGTATGAGAATGCACACTTATGGCTTTATCACAACTGTTATTTTTATTTCACAGTTCTTAATAGACAAGCTAACCTATAATTACCAAAGAATGACTGGAGTAGTTCTTCAGATAACAGGACACTGAAAACACATTTACACTTAACAGGAGGTGATTAGCTGGTAGAATGTGTTAGAAAAGCTGCAAATCTCATACAACAAATATCAATCTTCTCATTCAGGGGTTGTTTTTCATCACTGACTAAAAAATGTAGTCAATTCATTAAAGTTTCTTTCAAGTTCTAAAATTGTTCCAGGTGAGTTATCAGGAGTTTTTCCCATCATGTCACTGATAGTGGATTGATAAAGACCCAAAAACACATGGTCAAATATTTACTGTCAAACAGTAGTCTCTTAACATAAAAATATGGGATTTGGATTCAAAACTACATTAAAGAAACATTTCTTGGGGCGCCTGGGTGGCTCAGTCAGTTGAGCGTCTGACTTCGGCTCAGGTCATGATCTCACGGTCTGTGAGTTCGAGCCCCGTGTCGGGCTCTGGGTGACAGCTCAGAGCCTAGAGCCTGCTTCGGATTCTGTGTTTCCCTCTCTCTATGCTCCTCCCCGACTCATGCTCTGTCTCTCTCTGTCTCAAAAATAAATAAACATTAAAAAAAAAATCTTTAAAAAAAAAAAGAAACATTTCTTTTTTAGTTTATTATGTTCCAAAAACTGAGGTAGGCATCAACACTCCCCCTAAAACTACAACAATAACAAAAACACTAAATAAATGTATTCCAGTCAAGCTCACCATTTAGTGAGAAAATTAAACAGCAAACAAACAGACAAACAAAAAATACCAATGATACAATATGATGTGGTAAAACATTCTGAAAAGATAGAAGGGGAAGTAACTATTTTGTAAGGTGAGAAAAAGGCAAGTAGTTAAGTAAGTTGGATCTTAAAAGAGAAGTTGTTTTCTTTTTGTTGTTTTAGTTTTAGTCTTTTTTTTTTTCTGAAAAGGAGAAGCAGAGGAAGACAAAGGGGAACGAGTGTTAAGGTATGAACCCATTTCATGTTTTAGTAGCATCAAGTTTTCTATGACATTGGAATTTAGACACTAAAAGAAAAAGGAGGTAGCAATTGGTAAGGTTGTTCTCCTTGAAATAGTCACTATATTAGCCAGTGTTCTGTAAAGAAAGAGAATGAATAGTATATAGACAGACAGATTAAAAAGATTAGGAAGGCAGGAAAGAAGGCAGGCAAGCAGGCATGCAGGCAGGAAGGGAGGGAGGGAGGGAGGGAGGAAGGAAGGAAGGAAGGAAGGAAGGAAGGAAGGAAGGAAGGAAGGAAGGAAGGAGGGAGGGAGGGAGGGAGAGAGGGAAGGAGGAAAGAAGGAAAGAAGGAAGGAAGGAAGGAAGGAAGGAAGGAAGGAAGAAAGGAGGGAGGGAGGGAGAGAGGGAAGGAGGAAAGAAGGAAAGGGGAGGAAGGAAAGAAGGAAAGAAGGAAGGAAGGAAGGAAGGAAGGAAGGAAGGAGGGAAGGAAGGAAGGAAGGAAGGAAGGAGGGAAGGAGGGAGGGAAGGAGGGAAGGAAGGAAGGAAGGAAAGAGGGAAGGAAGGAAGGAGGAAGGCAGGAAGGAAGGAAAGAAGAAAGGAAGGAGGGAGGGAGGGAGGGAGGAAAGAAGGAAAGGAGAGAGGAAAGAAGGAAGGGAGGGAGGGAGAGAAAGAGATTTACTATAGGAATTGATTCATATAGTTACAGAGATCTAAAAGTCCCATGATCTGGCCTCTACAAACTGGTATAATTCAATCCAAGTCCAAAGGCCCTTGTACCAGTGACTCTGATGTTTGAGGATAGAAGATGAATGTCCCAGCTCAAGAGAGAGAGTGAATTTTCCCTTCCTTTTCCTTTTCGTTTCATTTAGGCCCTCAACAGATTGGATGAGGTCCACTTACATTGGTGAGGGCAGAATTCTTTATTCAGCCTACTGAATCAAATGCTAATCTCTTACAGAATTACCCTCACTGACCACCCGGAGATAATGTTTACCATTATTTCTATAACTATCCAGAACTATATATAAATATATTGAACTATATTTCTTTATATATATAACAGCTATAACTATACCTCAGTCAACACATAAAATCAACCAACACAGTCACCATTAGCCCCCAAGACTTTTCACAAATCTACAGCTACCTTGCCTTTTAAGTTCCAGTCAGATACTGTGATTCCATGCAGATCTTCCCTGAGGCTCTCATCTCAATGACAATCGCCCCTCCTCCCCAGTCCTATCGTATCATCTTGTTTTACTGGCTCTCTCTTTTATTTTCACCTTATTTTTCTTTCACGATAACACTTATGACTTCCGGATGTTTTTTGTTACTTATATATTTATTCTCTGTATTCTTTCCACTAAAAATATAAATTCCATCAAAGCAGGGTCCATGCCTTTGTACTCACTGGAATATTCTGAGGGAGTAAGTTAGAGATATATCTTATATGTGCTCGAAATCAACAGATGAGCACACAAAGTTTCAAATATCATTTAGGAGAGTGATTAATTAAAAAATAAGCAAGTATACAATCCTAAATCAATATCAAAAGCTTAAAGAATGAGAGAAATAATGATTCTCCAAAGATCACAGTGTCATTCAGGAGGGGTTAATTTTCTATTATGTATACATATATAATATTTACTCAAAAATATACTAATGCATTTATTTTCCGAATTAAAAAAGATAAAGTTTGAGGAAAATGAAAAGTTATTATAGTGAAAGCAAAAAAAAAAAAAAAAAGATTTGATGCTTAAATTTTAAATTCCAAATCTTATTTTCAAGTTTCTTAATGGATCTAAAAACTTTTCTCCTACCGCCCCCAATACCCAGTAATAAAAATCATATAATTATCTATATTAGACAACCAGAAAAATAGCTGTTTCATTAGTATCTGCCTTATAATTCTGTAATTGTCTTTCAAGGCTCATTTTGAAGAGAGATTGGTACCCCGGGATTTGAACTTTTCAAAACACGTGTACAAGTTCTCTGCTAATCCTTCTATCAGGAGGTAAAGTCTATGCTCTCTCCCTTCTTTGAATCTGGATGGGTTTGTAATTTGCTTGCAACTAATATAAGGGGCAGCAACAACACTATGATGTTTGTGGCTAAGTCATATAAACCAATGCAGTTTCTGTCTTACTTACTGTAACACTCATTTCTAGAAAGAACTCTGAAATGACTTGAAAGGATCTGACCGTTCTGAAGAAGCTATGCTATGAGAAGCCCAAGACACATGAAAACACCACAGGGAGATACACCATTTGAGAATCCAGGTTCAGGTCCAAGCTAGTATCTAAAATAAACTGCCAGATTTGTGAATGAAGACAACTCCAGGTGAGACTGTACACTCACCGCCCCCCCCCCCAAATGTTAAGTCTCTCCAGTTCAGGCCCCAGTCACCACTCAACAGTGAAAATCTATGTCTGTTATCACTTCCCTAAATTTTTAAATTGTTTTTTAATGTTTATTTTTGAAAGACTCAGAGAATAAGCAGGAAAGTGGCACAGAAAGAGAGAGACACAGAATCTGAAGCAGGCTCCAGGCTCTGAGCTGTCAGCACAGAACCTGATGTGGGGCTAAAACCCATGAACCACAATATCATGGCCTAAGCCAAAGCCAGACACTTAACCTACTGAGCCACTCAGGTGCCCCAGACTTCCCTAAATGTTTAGCTCAAAGAATCAGTGAGCCTAACAAAACTGTTGTTTTAAGCCACTAAGTATTAGAGTAACTGTTATGCAGTAACAGTAATCACTATGCAAACACTAGAAGTTTCAGCTGCATGAACAAGAGATTCACTTAAGTGTGGAGTAAAAAACAGGTAATCCTCCAGGAAAAATCTCCATTGCAAAAGCTTATTCTCAAATAACCAGTTAGTTGCTGTTAAAGAGGATTCCACTTAGCCTGGAAGAACCCCGACATTTGGAAATTCTAAAAAATATTACCACACTGGGTAGTATCATGTTCTGTCAAGTCAAGAACTCTATAGAAACTTTATGTGCTTAAGGACTTTAAAACTAGTTCTGTCACATGCTTAATGTTTTATTCCGGGTATTTTTCCCTTTAAAATATGCCTCACAAGCATGGGGAAAGACTGTGTAAAACAAGCAAGCAAGCAAACAAGTGACAAGAGAAGATAATCTCTTTCTCATCAGAACTATTTCAACCTAGAATGTTTTTCTGACAGTTCGTATGGCTGCTCGAATTACTTAGACCAAGGTCTGTGTGCAAAGGTATTTGGATGAGATGAAAAATATCAATGCAATTTCCAGTTAGAATCAC
Source organism: Paguma larvata (assembly GCA_030068075.1). Classification (NCBI taxonomy): domain Eukaryota; kingdom Metazoa; phylum Chordata; class Mammalia; order Carnivora; family Viverridae; genus Paguma; species Paguma larvata. The sequence continues at coordinate 52,902,664 of CM057826.1, read as the reverse complement.
TTCATTTATGAAACTTAACACTTATTTTTGCCGAAAGGTGACCCCTAAAAAAGATAGCTAAGTTTTAGTGCAGGCTGTACATAGTCATGAAGGATGAAAAATCATCAATTTAACTTAGACAATTTAGCTAGGTATTCTAGGTGACATTCTATGTCTCCCAACAAATTAGAATGTTCTTTTTCCTAAAAGCATATAAAAGTCACGAGGATTTCAAAGATTATATTGTTAGCACATTATTCCCAAACATTAGTAGACACTGGTTATAATATAACCTCAGTATTATTTTGCCTTAAATAAATTCTACTTGGATTTTGTCATGTAAATTGGAAAATGTGCCATCTTTCATGAACATTTAATTCACTTAGAAGACGAGATTGTAAATTCTCTGCAGTATGCTTAAGGGACACTGGCAATTCTACAGAACAGTGTTGACCAACAGAAATAAAATGTGACCACAAAAAAGAGCTCCACACAGAATTTTAAATTTTCTACTAGCCACATTTTACAAAGGAGAAAGAAACTAGTGAAATTAATTAATTATATATATGTATACATATATATAAATTATATATATGTTTATATATATATAAAGCTAGTTATCCAAAATATTATTTAAACCTATAATCAATATATATACATATGTGTGTGTGCGTGTATATATATATACATACTTTTTTTTTTGCTGTACTAAGTCTTTGAAATAGATTATGTTATAGCACATCTCAATGTGAGATACAAGCCTTGTGTCAAGTGTTCAGCAGTCACATGTGACTAGTGTCGACTAGCTGGAGAGCTCCCACAGTGGAGCAAATCTCAGGTTTTGTAAATGTTTATCTACTTCATTTTCCTCTTTATGGCAAGGCTCTAATTATTTTAAGAACCTGAAATAAAAGTAAATATATTTGATTGTATCCTTTTATGGAAATTATTTATTATTTAAAATAAATCTTTATTTCTTCCCATTAGCATTAATTCCAAACACTGATATGCTACCCTAATTCAATATGCAGATTTAATCAGTTTTCCAAAACTAGGGAGAAAAAGATTAAATGTAATAAGTGAACAATTCTTTTGGCTGAATTATCGACTGTGCAGAGAAACCTCTCTGACCACCTTCTTTGGTGTTCCCACCCTCCATCCCCCCAGGCACTCCATCATGTAATCCTGCTTATTTTTTCATCTTTCATATAACTATTGACTGTTTAAGAACATTATTTAAATCAGTTTACCTGTTCATTGTTTATCTCTGATACTATATTATAATACAGGTTCTGTGAGAACAGGCACACTTTTTTCCAATGATGCTCAATGCTTAGAAGAGTGCATAGCAGCAATAAGAAAGAATGGAATCTGGCCATGTGTGGCAACATGGATGGAACTGGAGGATATTATGCTGAGTGAAATAAGTCAGGCAGAGAAAGACAGATGCCATATGTTCCCACGCATAGGTAGGCTTTGGGAGACCTAACAGAAAATCAGGGAGGCGGGGAAGAGGAAGAGGGGAAGGAAGGGAAAAAAAAAAGCCACAGAGAGGAAGGAAGCCATAACATAAGAGACTCTCAAAGACTAAGAATAAACTGAGGGGAGAGGGAGGTAGGAGGGGGGAGAGTGGGTGATGGGCACAGAGGAGAGCGCTGTTGGAATGAGCACTGGGTGTTGTATGGAAACCAATTTGACAATAAATTATTCAAAAAAAAAAAAAAAGAGTGCATAGCACAGTGGAGGTGTCCAATTTGTACTTGTTCACTAAATTAATAAATAAAATAAATACCCTCACTGCATTTTAAAAACAGAGATAAATCAGCTAAAATGCTGTTTAGAAAGCTTCACATCAGACTCACTGGCTTCCTAAGCTCTTTCTAGGAAGTATTAGAGTCTTTCTAAGAAGTAGTACAATTTATGGTGCATATGGTGGAATGTCTCCTTTAAAAGAAAGAAATTCAAAGACAGAAAACATCACATTTCTGATTCTAGGATAAGAGAAAAGCTTATCCTTTTCCCCAAAATATCATCTATAGTGTAGTTAATACAATGCTATTAATCCAACATACAAACATGTTTCTTCCTTGTTATTGAAAAAGACTCTCAAATTTAATTAAAGTCAATAAAGAAATTAAAAGCTTAATGAGAGCAAGAATCCTCTGAGTGTGTTCATGCTGTTATCAGCCTGTGATGCTGTAAAAGATAGGATTATGATTTCATTACCAGACAACCAAAAGAAGAGGAAGGATAACAAGGAGAGCCGTGAAAGACCTCCCGGAGAGAGAAATCTTGGAGCGAAAAATTGTTGCGCTTAATCAACTCAAGGGAGAAATTAAATACAAAAGGGATAGCTTCTAAACTTAACCACCTATTGCTTAAAGCAAAATAATTTGGGAAAAAAAGGAAAAATAATTTGAGATTGATCTAAACAAGATTCCTATTTAATGTAAAATTTTGTGGGAAACTCCAGGATAATGACCACCATCTCTGCCCAAGTAATCTCTAGAGTTTAGAATTGGCCTGGAGTAGAATATAAGTAATTTTTTTTTATTATTCACTTAAAAATGCATATTATATGAATTACAAATTTACTACAAATGCTAACATTTTGCACCCAGATTAAGAGAAAAACCGATCCTTCATCAAAGTTAAAAGTTTCCACAACTATGGTCAAAAGAGAGATTTATGGGTACAATACTGGATTTTTGCTGCTTCCTACTGCCTTTGGAAGTAGTGTAGAGGGTACTCCAGACAGCCAAAGGTTCTCACCACTTCTGCCGTTCTATGATACCACCACCCCTACACCCTTTGTTCTGGCTTATTTCAGATCATCATAAAAATTCCTGACGTCGTTCTCATTTCCTACATTTTCACTCCTTTAGATTCTGCACAGCTCCTGTTTAGTCCCTCTCTCCCAGCTTTCCACAACTCCTAAAACTTGCCCACTGTGCTCTGTGCAATTCACAGTGTATCATCTTCAAAGTCCCCAGTATCTTCAAACTTGACCATGAATGTTCCTTTCCTCATCTTGCTCAAAGGACTCATGGATCTTCTCAGAACAGTGTTTTCCCAATGGATCATTTTATGTTTTCCCCCCTCTTTCCTGACACACTTGAACCTGTACTGAGACAAGTATCTTCTTTGTAGCCCAAATCTCCAGGTCTAGAGTATTCCCTTTTCCTTTTCTCTGAATTACCCTAGCTTTGAATCATGTCATCAGATATTACCGTATACTGCTCTTTAGAGTTAGCCCCTATCCCTCATGTTATTCCTCTTCATTTATTGAAGAGTTTAGTTTCCATTTCAATCACTCTCTCAAAGATCTTACAAATCTTAGGGATATCAATTTATAGGAGATGATTCTTTCAACATTCTAATTTCATGTAAATAACAGTAAGATTTCCAGATTCACAAGTTCAAACATTTACTTTCTGGTCGTATACATGCATATTTAGGGGGGGAGGGGGAGAGAGGGAAAGAGGAGAGAGAGAGAGAGAGAGAGAGAGAGAGAGAGAGAGAGAGAGAGGGAGGGAGAGAGAGAGAGAGAGGGAGGGAGGGAGAGAGAGAGAGAGAGAGAGAGAGAGAGAGAAGGGGACGGAAGAGGAGGCAAGGAGAGGGGAGGATAGGGGTGGGGAGAGAGAATGGAACAAATGAGAGAGAAGACTTATTTCTTTTTAAATTTTGAATGTGAATCCTACATGATTCTTTAAAAATTCCTTAAAATTCAGAAAATGTGGTCTTTTTTTAGTCTTCTAGTCTAGACCATCAACTCTACAAGTTTTCTTTTTATGACAGAGCAGTATTTTACTGTTTGTAGTCATATACGTACACATGTATAAACACCTGTACACACATAATCTCTGTATATATATACACACATTTGATTATATTTTTGGGTTACTTATAACGATCTCCTTCCCATGTGGTTATTTTGCAAAATATTGGTGTTTTTTCTCATAGTTTAAATTTAGATGAGTACAGGTAAGCTACCAGGCCAGCATATACACCTCGTCAGAGGAATGCAGACTATTAGATTAGTAATAAATGCTATAAAACACACCCTGACACTTTGGTGTGCCATGGCCCCAGAAATTAGAAGGGTGTCCTTAGTTCTTAAGGAAAATACTATAGTTCAAATCCTTTACAGATTCATCTATTAATGTAAACCTGGCATTCATTTCAATATATACAGGTAGCAAATAAACCAACGGTTTATTTCAAACCACAAAAGTTTCAAAGGAAGAGAACATGATAAGGAAACCATGTTTCTTAGATAAACTAAGCAAAGTTATTAATTTCAGAGATGTACCAGCCTTAACCATAACAACAATAATAATAGTAAGGATGCTTACATACATCAATAAATAGCAATTATTTAATTTCTTTTAACTTACTCTGTATCTCTTTCTTGCCTTGATTTAGCTAATTCTTGGTTCTCATGTACTGAGGACCACTCTCTGATATCTGAGATATCTGATATCACTCTCTTTCAATATCAGCTTTACTGCCATCAATCTCCTCTCTGGAAACCATCATTTTGTTCTCTGTATTTAAGAATCTTTGTTAGTTGTTGTTTTGTTTGTTTATTCATTTGTTCAGTATGTTATTCATTTGTTTTGTTTTTTTTTTTTTTAGATTCTATATGTTAGAATCTAAACCTACATATTCTACCATATAATTATATGAAATTACATGGTATTTGTCTTTCTCTGACTTACTTTACTTAGTACAATACCCTCTAGGTCCACCAATGTTTCTGTTATTTACAAGACAAATATTGATTCAAATGGTTAATAAACACCTAAATAATTAAAAATAGGTTATATTCCATTTCCAAAATCGTATTCACTTCGCTAGACCTGTGTCAAGTGCACATGACTAAGTTGGAGCTAAGGAATCGGTTATCAGGATCACATTCAGCTACCCCAGGCTCAGTGATCAATGGGGTTTTCTGAAATGGAAATTGTGTTTAAACATTGTTTCTGGACTTTGTGTAAGTTTCCTGTTCATTTTCTTATTTACATAATTTTGACATTTTGAGTTTCAGACTATTCGCTCCATAAGAGTTTGATAACTGAAATTGCTAAATGAGATTTCTTAATAGTAACAATCGAGAGCAAATAACTTTCCTTCTCTGAGACTGTGTCCTTAACTATAAAATGGAGCTAATCCCTACCTCTTAGGTTTATTTTAAGGACAAATGGAATTATTTCTTTGAAGCAATATAGCTCAGTGACTGCTCCATAATAGGTGATCATTATATTGATCAATAATCCATCCATTCAACAAAAATCTAGAATAGGTCAGACATTTGTCAATAAGTAAGCATTCTAACTCCCCTAGAAGTACTTTCCAGTGAGAAAGACAGTCAACAAAGATGTAAACAAACAACAATCAGGTAGTGACATGTACTATAAAAAAATAAACCAGGTTATCTTTCATATAAATAAATATACATAAATATATATATATATACACATAAATAAATAAATATATATATATATATATAAATCAGGTTAATGGGAAAAAAGAATGTAAAGAAGACCAATCTACTTTTTCTCAGCATTTTGCACGTTGGACATTATATCTGAAAACACAGATAATGTCATGCAATAAACATGTTATGATAATTTTTAAAAATTTTGGTTGATTATATGTACTTACCATAAGAAGTTCCTCGGAAGATCCCAAAAGATGATTTCTCTGATGAGAAAAGAACAAACCATGAAAATTAGAAATAATTAGTATCACATCATATGTGATTTAGGTTTATTTAAGATTTATTTTCAAATTCATATTTCTCTTTTTTCTTGAACATAACCATATTTATTAAAATAACACTTGCATCACTATTTGAACAGTCAAAACACCTTTACATTTGTTTTGACACTATTGGTCTATTAACAAGTAAAAAAAGCACACCAACCATACAGAGAACAAATACTCAAGAGATTTCCACTTCTAATGCTAATATTAATCATTTAACTTTTATTGGACTCAGTTTCTCATTTTATAAAATTTGGTGTTTGTTCCAATTGAATTAGAGCATATCTAAAATTTGAATTCTGTCAAAAGATAAGCCAAAGTAATTTTAACTAGTTTAAAGAAAAGTTTTATACATATTAATTCTCAGACACCAATTATACCACATACACACAAAGTATCAAGTTGTATTGCATGTATCTCGTTTAAACTGGAATTTGAAGTTATTGAGTAATTTGCAACCATTTAATTTCAACCCAGAGAAGGACATATTTTCCTTAAACTTTAGTATTCTAAACACTGGAATCCTGAGATGAAAAAGAAGAAAGAAAATTCTAATTTGTCCCAGAGTGATTTAAGTGGTTTTAAAAGACTCTTTTGCTCATAGAAAATATTTGTCTATTACTTTTTTTTTCAATCCCTACCATGTTTTTTCCAATACCACTTTAATTTAAATTTTGACTACCACCTTAGAATTGAGCAAAAGAAATAGATTTCCAAAATCAGTGGGCTGCTGTGAATCACTTTCAATAAGAGAAGAAAAACAAATGAATTACAGCTAGCATTAGGCTCTGGAATTGAAATTACAAGCACTCTGAGGAGTAATTATAGTATGTGGTCCAAGGATCCTGCAGCTCAGGTCCATTAGCATTGCAGACCCTGCTGAATTATGAAAATATTCCTAAGATCCAACATTTTTACAAAAAGATGCTGAACCAAATCCCCAAAATACTCCCTTGATAGATACAAGGTTATATAAAACTCAATATTTATATTGTAGTCTTAAGAAAACTTTAAGACATACAGACATATTTCACATGTTAAAAGCAGTGAAGTGTCTGGTATTAAAATGAATGTGCAGAGCAACTAAAAACTCCATTAAATAGACCTGATTTTAAATTCCATCACCAACAGAAAATGACTCTGGTACTCCCATAGTAATAAAGCCCAGAGTTCTTTTCTCTGCAGCTAAAGAATGCAGACCTGGGGCAGGTGAAAATTACAGAAAGGTTGATTTCATCTTACTATAAGGAGGAAAAAATGCATCATGAGATAAAGTGTTCTCAGTGACTAAAAACATTTAAACAGAGAAGAGGTCCATGTTAGACCATTTTAGCAGAGGTTTCTGACTAGAGGACCTCAACATTTCTTTCTCACATTTGGGCTATGTATTTCTGTGCTTCAATAACCTTTGTAGTGGGCCTATAAAAAGTGCGAGATACAAAACAAATCTGTGTTAATATACATTAAATATCAAGTCCATATTACATATTTCTTAAAAATGCGCCATGCCATTCACTAGTGTACCATAATCACAAGTAGCGCCTCACATCTGGAGTTCCCTAGGTCTCCAGTGCTCTTTCCCACCCTCTTCCCTAGCAATCTAACTTATCCTATAGGTTCTACATATATACTACCTTTTCCAGAAATTAGTTTCTGCCCCTCCCCACTGTTGAGACAGATAATGTTTTACCTGTTTCCTTTACTAGATACATAGGCTCCCAAAGGCAGCAGTTCTGATTATAATTAAAATGTACCCAAAGAATTAAAAAGGAGATTATTTTTTGAGATAAATTTGGAAAATGCTGTATGATCAGAGGTTAAGCAAACTCATTTACCAAAGGACATCACAGAGCCATGAACATGTTTTATATTCTGTGAATTATTATCAAGAACGTAAGCGGATACAGAATTTCTCAAAATTGTTTTACTGCAGACTCATTTTTTTTTTTCTTCATGGAGCACCTTATAAGACAAAGATTTCTTCACATTTATTTTAGAGAACACTGAATTATTTTATTCACCATTCTCTTGATTGCATCTGGCACAAAGTAGACAGGTAGGAAAACCCGTATCAGTTATTAAAGTATAAACTAACTGGCTTTCAGGTTTCTTGATAAATGCCACCCTAATCACCCCTATTTTTTTAAAAAGGGATTCATGATCATCCTTTCTTCTGATTGCAGGAATCCCCTGCCTGATATACTTGGTCAATTAACTTCTGTGAGAATAATTCAGGGCTGAAGATATATCTACATGAGCTGTATGTTTTATTTTTAGACAGCAATTGTTTAAAAATTTCCTTTTCACTGGGGCACCTGGGTGGCTTAGCTGGTTAAGCTTCTGACTTTAGCTCAGGTCATGATCTTGTTGTTCTTGAGTTTAAACCCCACATCCGGCTCCTCATGGACAGCGTGGAGCCTGCTTGAGATTCTCTCTCCCTTTCTCTCTGCCCCTCCCCCACTTATATATCCTCTCTATCTCAAAATAAATACACAAACTTTAAAAAATTCCTTTTAATTGAATTTATAACTGAGCACCTCTAACTTTGGTGCATTGATTTGAGCTCTTCCACTTCAAATGACTAAAAACAGTTTACATTTTCTTCTACTTAACACTTCACAGGCATTTCTTTTAGGTTTCTACTCTCTGAAGGAAACATCTTAGTCCCCTTACCCCTATTGCAGTGTGGTTTCCAGATTTCTAAGTTCACAGCAATCTTGCCATAAAATTTTAGGTTGCTTATTCTGTGATATTCTTTTAAAGCATACTTTAGGTCAAAGTAAGACGGAATCTTAACATTTTGGAAAGATGCGACGGCCTAATCCTGTGTTCTCTATTCCGTTCACACTGCTCCTGTTGCCCCGAATGCTTTTCTTTCTTTCCTTCACCTCTGTGAACAGTATTTACCCTTTGAGATCAAGTTCAACTCCATGGCATGCTCAACACTTTAGCTGTCATTTCTTCTCTCCTGCTCCCAGACAAATCATTCGGACTCACAGTCTATTATCACAATTCACCCTCCCAATTTCTTTATGATTCGCTCATGTTCCATCGTGTATTTTTCTTCATTCATAATTTCTTGTAAGAAATTATAAGAGTATGAGGGCAAGTACTTTTTTTATTTCTCCAGAGCACTTTATAAAGTGCTTACACACATGAACCAAAACAGGTGCCTGAAAATGTTGATACACATTTATACGTAGATTGCTACAGCTACCCTTATGAGCCTCCTTGCTCCTTAATATTCAGAGGGCTAAGATAAAAAGCACTGGGATAAATAGAAATCAGTTTGCGTTCTGACTTTCCAAGGTTTTCTCTTTCCTGGGAAGGAAAGGTGTTGTGCTGGAAATGACACTTCCATATTCTCTTTCCTGGTTTCCTCATAGGTCCTACAAATGGGAGACACTGGTAGGAATTGAGGAGGCAAAAGGAAGACAAAAAGTCCTTCTGTTTTCAACTCTTAAAGTAGCAGAAAGGCAACTACCAAGAAGGTGTGGACTCTAGCACATGCAGGTACTAATAGCAGTGGAGGCAGCTCCATTCCAGAAGCAGTACCTCAGCTTAGCTGTGAGTGTTCCCCAGGACAGAGGCAGTGGCAGCTCCCTGATCCACATAATACCCACTAATTCCCTTCCCTGCACATCTATCACTTTTGAAAACATTTCTCTGCATTAAAAACCTCTCGTTGAGGGAACACAATGGCCATTAAACCTATGAAAATCCATTGGGGAAATAGAAATTGAAACCATAATGAAATACCTTTAAATAATCACCTAAGCCTTTTAGAAAATATAGAAAGAGGGGAATCCTAACTGGCTCAGTCGATAAAGTGTGAGACTCTTCATCCTAGGGTTGTGAGTTTGAGCCCATATTGAGTGGTGACATTACTTCATAAAATTTTAGGAAGTAATTTTTCTACAGAAAGAAAGAAAACACCAAGAGTTGATGAGGATGTACAACAGCCCGAATTCTCAAACACAGCTTCTGGATGTGTAAACTTGATACAACGTCTTTGGGAGTCTAGCTGGCTGTTTCCACTGAAAGTGAACTTATGTCACCTCTATGGTCCATGAACTCCATTTCTAGGTATACGCTCATCATAAATGTGTAGAAATGTTTACCAAAAGACATGTGATAACATGTTCACAGCACACTATTTGTGGTAGCTGAAACCTGGATACTACTCAAATCTTCATTAACACTAGAAGGATAAATGGGAAATATTCACGTAAGAGGGATACTATACAGCCATGATGATGGGTGTCTATGCAATGATATGAATGAATCATACAAACATAATGTTGAGCTAAAGTCGTCAGTCATAAAGGTACACTAGTGTATTATCTCTTTTATATGAAATTAAAACATACAAGACTAATCTATGCTATAAGAAGTTAAGATAACATATCTTTGGGGAAGCAGAAGACAGCCAAATGGGTGCCAGGAATGATCTTTTTCTTTATCTCTGGTGTAAGTGACAGGGATATTCACTTGATAAAAATCACCGAGGTACATTTCTACAAATGTGCACTTTTCTGCACATACACTGTACTTCACCACAAACTTTAAAATAAGTTCTTGCTCTGCTTTAGAACAGGGAGTATCAGTGACTTTGTGACTGCATACCTGGGATAATAACCTGGAAAAAATGAAAACAAGTATTCTAAACATTTCTTTTAGCCAGTAAAACAAACAAGCAAGCACTAAGTGAGTTTTCTCAGAACATCTAATATAAAATAAAATAACTGAATAACTGAAAAACAGTAGTTTCTGTCTTCTTGACCTAATGCACAAAGATGTAGGCTTATTTGCTTTCCAAGTTAACATATGTGTAATTCTTATGTTCTATTTCAAAACAACTTTAATCATTTCTGTATAAGAATTTAAAATTCCAGAACATGCATGTTAAAAATTTCTGCCAGGGGCGCCTGGGAGGCTCAGTTGGTTAAGCGTCGGACTTCAGCTCATGTCATGATCTCGTGGTTCATGAGCTCAAGCCTTGTGTTGGGCTCTGTGCTGACAGCTCAGAGCCTGAAGCCTGCTTTGGATTCTGTGCCTCCCTCTCTCTCTGTGCCTCCCTGACTCGTGCTCTGTCTCTCTCTTTCAAAAATAAAGGAACATTAAAAAGTATTTCTGCCAAATCCCATGAAATATTCCCAAACAATAAGAAATAATTCAGGTTTTAAAATATGTAACAATTTTCACATGTGACTGTTGGGAGCCGTTTTGGGTTCACAGGTTGAGAAGTAACCTTGAAGTTGCATCTTGGGGATGGCTTGCACCTCCCCCATTGTAGTTGGAAGTATAGCCCTCAAAGCAATGCCCTGATTTCTCCTGTTTTCAGATAATTAACATTAAGGCCTTAAGGAAACACCCTGTTCTCTCCCCCCACTCTAAATTTATATGTTAATTATCCTGAAACCAACATACAGGATTAAGAAACTTGCCATCTTGCTGGTAAAAACGGATTATTGTTAAAGAGATCAAACTATGGAATGTCACTCATTGATGTAATGTCACTCACTACCTTTTAAATAAAGACACTGAGACTGGCAGGGCAGAGACGCCAGAATTGCCAGGGCTGCCTGCTTGGTCATCAGGCTCCATCTTTCTCGTGGCTCTCTCACTTCCTTTCGCCTGACCGTCCGTCCTTTGTGGACCCCTAAGGTTCGCCGGAACAAGGACCCCGGCATGTGGCAATATGTGGCATTTTCACATATTTTTCAATACCCCATTTTGTCTTTTAGATCATATTTAAACATTTTCATTCATAATAATTTTCATAAAATTTCTTTAGTCTTTAACAAGAATAAAAGTTCCCAGCTTCTAGACAAGGAAAATGAGTTATTAAATAAAAAAATCTTGAAGATAATTTGTTTTATCTTTCATTATTAAATAAAATTCAGAGACTCAGACTACTTAATGGAGTTTCTTTTAAAACATACAGAAGCACATTGCCTAAGTACAACTATAATTACTACCGTATTTCTTTATGGAACTCCTTATTCATGGGGACAAGAATAAACAAACATACATACAACTTTGGAAAGCAACTATAGCAAACAATGACCCAACAATTTCTTAGGCATTTTAGAAAGGCTCCAAGAGAATGGGAATCATTACTATTTGGAGTGATCAGACCAAAAAAGGGATCCTATATAAAGTACAGGATGTGTTGATCCCTGGATAGTAAAAGCAACCAAAGACATATAGATCAGGTGAGAATAACAGGATCAAGCTTTGTATGGATTTACATTATACATGACTAAAATTTAAAAATCCAGTATTTAATTCCTGGGTTTATCAAATAGCAAATGAACCACAAATTCTTTGCATATTGTTTAGTTTTATAATTTACTGTTTAAATTTTTTTAATATTTATGTATTTTGAGAGAAAGAGAGATAGCACAAGTTGGGGAGGGGCAAAGAGAGAGGAGGGGCAGAGAGGGAGAGAGAGAGAGAGAGAGAGAGAGAGATGGAGGGGGTCAGGGGAGTAGATTGAGAATCCAAAGCAGGCTTCATGTTGTCAGCACAGAGCCCAATGCAAGGCTCCATCTCACTGTGAGATCGTGACTGGAGCCAAAATCAAGAGTGGGAAGCTTAACCAACTTAGCTACCCAGACATCCCTACTGTTTATCATCTCTAAGCAACTTTTTCAGTAAGAGTATATTGTTCATATATATTTTGAGTCCTATATAATTTGGAAGTATTTCTTCCTTGAGAGGTATTTCTTCCTTTTCAAGTATTTCATCCTTGAGATGAAAAACATCTTGCTTTGGCATAAAATTGTGGTACAACATTCCCCCCTCAAATTCTAATGAAATTCGTTATAGAGGAGAATTCTGATACTGAACATCTTTTGCACATTTAGGTAATTCTATATTCTCTCTAGAAAACTATACAAAGTATTCTCCCTATTTTTCCTTATAACTGAAAAAAATGAAGGTGTGTGAATATAGGTCTTTTCTATCAATTTTACTTGCAATGACATAATATATTCTTCTTGAATTTTCAGTTTATATTACAGTTCTGAGTAAATCATTCTTTAAGTTATACAAAATACATGAAAGATGCAACAGATTCTTTCAGTTTTATTTAGAACATTTGATAACTCTGTAGTCACCCTGTCAACATTCTTTCCAAACTTAAGGATAATAAACCAATTAGTGTAATTTCATTTCACAATGTGCTATTGTATCGGCATCCTAAATGATTTTATTGTTTCAAGTATCTCTCCAATTCATCATCTATATCAGAGTTTCTCAACATGGGCCCTATCAACGTTTGGGGTTGGTATTTGTGGTGGGGGCTATCTTGTACATGATATTTAGAAACACTCCTTCTTCCTAACACAAGACAACAGTAGCCACCTACCAACCTGTCATGACAACCAAAATGATCTCCAGGCACTGTCAATTGTCTGCCAAAATCACCCCTATTGAGAACAACTGATCTTTTTTAATGCTAGAGTTACCTTTTTAAAATACTCATCAGATTATTTATTCTACTGGTTAAGGAATTCCTTTTAATGGATGTTTTTATTCATCCTTTAGATAACCATATTATCCAGAATCTATGAAAATGAGGTTTGGTACTCATTTCTAAAATTAAATAATTACATTATATGATTTAATTTTGCTTCAATCACAAGAACTATTTGTCTCTTGACACACTGTACTTTTTTATGCTTTTGTGTTTTTGCTTATGTTGATTCCTCTACAAGGATTGCCCTTTCCTCCATTCCTACTTAGAAAATTATAACTAATAAAACAAGTTAAAATACCACCTCTGTGAAGTTTTTCTTTCACAGATACATAACATTAAATATTATATGCATGTAGGAAATACTTTCTTCATCATTTATTTGACCAAATTTATTTTTACTATTTTGAGCTAAAACCAAATTTTGTTATTTTAGAGAACAAAACACATTAACTACATAATGAAACCAACATTGGTCAACTGTTTACCAGGAAAACAGAATCCATAATCCTGTAAGGATGACATCATTCCCACCTATATTCACCACATTTATACTTGCTTAGAGAGTAGTTCCTCTGATGCCTGTCTGCCCCCTCATAAAGCCTTGAGGTATAGTTTTTCAATTTGGTGTTTCTACTTCCAGAAGGACTTAGTTTCATCTGCACACTTGAAGATTTCACTTGGCTCTGTCTCTTCCAACCCATTTATAACCCCATTCAATAGTATCAATCCCTAGTGTCCTCACTAAGTAAAATTCTGCAAAAAGCAAGAACCGCTTTACCTAAATATATAACTGACGTCACTAGTGTGCACATTTGCATTGAACAGCTGCTGCATACTTTGGGTCAGAACTGTCCAAGAGAGCTTTCAGGGATGATGGAAATGTTCTATATTTACACTGTTCAATATGGTAATTGGGTATGTGGGTAATGAGCACTTGAAATGTGGCTAGTGTGACTCATGGACTAAATTTTGGATTTATTTACTTAAATTTTAATTTTAATTCAATCACGTACAACTAAAGCATGACAATTTGGGCTATCAACAAACCATTTTCCTGAATTTTCATAAAAAAGGAATTTGAGATTTCTATTACTCTTTGTACATTGAGAGTCCCAGAAGGAAAAAATAAAATAAAATTTACACTACGTCATCTCAGTTTTTTAAGGTTTTATTTTTAAGTAGGTTCCATGCCCAACACGGGACTCAAACTCACAATGCCAAGATCAAGAATTGCATTCTGTACCCACTGAGTCCGCCAGGCGCCCCCATATACTTCCATCTCTTATCCTGTATTATCAACCCCAGTTGGAAGGTATGAAAAATAAGGAAAGCAGGTGTGAGCAACAGTATACGTAATTCAATTGAAAATTATCTCGGCAAGAAGATAATTTTTTTTCTCAGAAGAAGTTGAGAAAAAACAAGAAAGACAAAGTCTGATTAAACTATACTCATTGATGCATCATACACATTTTTCTAAATGATAGGACTTACTGGAGTTATTCTAGAAAAGCTAAAGAGAACGCATTAGTGTTTAACAAAGTTTTGCAGAAAATAATGTTTTCGACACTAAGAGGGAAAGAATAACAAAGTTGAATGAATCCAATGAGATGAGTAGTGAGCACCCGACTGTGGTTAGTGAGAAAAATGGCATGGAAAGTCACAAAATCAGAGAAGTAACAGGTGACTATAAAAGCCCATGATTTAACATGACTTAACACAGCCTTTCTAAGCTATGATCAGGGAAGAAAAATGGCTCAGATGGAACCTGAGATAGATGACTCCCATAGTATTGCTTAACAAGACTAAAATGAAGAGAGAATTGCAAAGGGAATATTTTAATCATGCAGAGTCAAATAAAAGGGCAAAAAGATGAAACTGAAAAAGAAGAGTTCTTTATAAATCAATTATTTCCCAATTAATGTTTACTTGTTTTAAGAACACAAATCTGCAAACTGCACCATGATGTGTTCTAATTTATCTCTCTTCTACAGTACAATTTCACTAGCTATGATTTAAAATTTAATTATGCTCTTAATTAGCCATTTCTGCTCAAGGAGTGATATGCCCCTAGAGTGGCAGAATACAATTATTCATTCAGTAAATTCACATTGAGTGTATTCCATGTACTACCAGTGATCCTTGGTCTAGCTCCTTGGACTTCCTGCTGGGTGATCATAAAGGGCAGAGTGGGAAGTGTATTGTCAATGGACCCTTACGGATGGCGGGAAATAAGACAAAATGAGTTCCATCAGGGTTATCCTGGGAAACTGTTCAACAGGCACATTCATCAAGTATTTATTATTTAATTTTCTAAAAGGATACAACTTTGTTCAAGATAACTATTAACTATTATTTAGAGACTAGACTCTGAAATTGCAAGTTAACTTGGAGTTTTTATCCTTAGGAGAGTTACCAGTTTTTCATCTCACCTAGTAATCTTATTCTAACATTTTCCCTTCAAACCCTATGTTTATTTGGTTCCTCAAATGCTTTTCAAATTAGCTTCACCATCTTGTTGGTTCCCTCATTAATATGTTAAATATTTACCTCATGTTTATTTTGCCTTTAATATTATATTAAGTAATGGATACAATTTTATAGAAATTATATTTTGACAATAGATACAGTTAAAAAACAAAGAGGGGGGAAACAGTCAGGTAGAGGGAACTGGCCAATAAAATCCAAAATTCATGTATATATTTGATCCTTGAACAATCCTGAATTGAGGAGTGTCAACCTCCCCATGTGGTTGAAATCTCCATGTAACTTTTGACTCCCCAAAATCTTAACTGCTAATTCCTTATACTGACAGGAAGCCTTAGCAATAATATAAGTGGTCAATTAACACATATTTTATGTGTGTATTATAAAATGTATTCTTACAGTAACATAAGCTAGAAAAAATAATGTTATCATGAAAATCATAAGGAATAGAAAATACATTTACAATATTATACTGGATTAACCAAAAATTCACATACAAATGAACCTGTGCAGTTCAAACCTGTGTTGTTCAAGTGTCAACTGTATAAAAAAGATCAAGAAAAAGCTTTTTTTTTTTCCTCACTAAACACCTAGTACCTGTCTAGGATGATACAAAGAATAGTTTGATGCAGCAATATTGGATGACGTACAGTCAGATGAAGCAAACAATTTCTTAAACATGTGACAAGAAATAAGCCAAGCACAATGATATATAAATTATTATATATATATTGCAAAAAAAGTGATTATTCTTCCAGAGTGAGAGGCAGTGGCTGAGAGGGAACATAGGGGCACCTGTATGAGTTCTGAAATTCTCTTTCTGATACACAGATATGTACAGTTCATGAAAATTCATCAAGCTTATGATAAGTACATTTTTCCAAATGTCAATTATACTCCAATAAAAATTACTCTACTTACCGTAAATGTTTGAAAATGTTCATAAATAAAAGGAATATGTTTGTTCCTTTTTAAAAAGCTCTAGATTTGGTACAACCTCCTCTGCATCATACTTAGATATCTATTCCTGTCACTATATATATGAAGACTGCATGATCCATAATTTCTTTCACAAGGAATTGTCACCATGAATCCTTCCTATAAATATGTCATCTTCCTTGCACAAACCACACCCAAGATGTGTGACCACAGAATTATATTTTCGATTTCTTTAAAATGCCACACGTGAAGTCTAAAGATATTTGACTAGAAATATAAATGCAGGATCTTTCCAGTTTTCTGTGATTTTACTCCCACTATGTTACAGCTACCTTGGCACAACTGATTTGACAGCAATACTTTGGAGACAGGAATTACTGTCATTTCCAAAGTATATAACTAGTTTTCCAAGGGGAAAAAAAGTGTTTTTTTTTCAATTTATAGTCCTCGATAATATGTAATTAATTTTTGTAATTATAATAATAGCTACATGTATAAATAGACTTAGGTACAACCCTCTCCCAGTAATTACATTCCTCAACTTGTTGATGAAATGGAGGTACAAATGGCATTTAGCCTACTATCTGCGTATGAGGAACGTGTGACGAACATCAGGCATGTGTTTTACAGAGGAGAATTGAGAGCATGGTTGAATCTGGTAAACTAGTTAAGTAGTGGTAGATTAAGCGGAGATATATGAAGAACATTTTTGTCCTACTGCAGTTTTGGGTTTAAGGGCAGAACAGAAACTAAATTAAACAGAAATTAAAGTGAGGTTCACAGTTCTATCAAGACCAGATCATGGAGGGTTCTTAATTAGAGGCTACGAAATATGTGTATCACTTTCATTGCATCAAGAAACCAGAGAAGATTTTTGAGCAAGTAAGTGGCATAATAAAATTTGCTTCAAATAATGTCATCTGGAAGTATTGTTCAAGTTGAAAAAGTAAGAAGTTTTCAGCTTATTCATGCATGAGGTTGCCCAGATTAAGGAAGGATCAGTAGATGCGTCATACTGAAAATGATAGAACTTGGAAACCAAATCTACACACAGGAACACAAACAAAACATGCAGAAAAAAGTATATTTTCCAAATTCCCAAGGAGTTCTTCTATGAATGAAAGTATTAACAACTAGGCAGCCATCAACTTCCTCAATGATATTGACCAAATGTGGCAGCTCTGTTAACAGGCTATGTGAAAACAAAAATGCAGATCATGTACTCCAAGATTTTTAAACACTGTATTTTTTTCTCCATCTTTATAAAACTGAGGTTCTGTGAAGTAAGTTGTTCATGTTTTATTTTTCCTCCCCAAATGTACTATTGGTATGTTACAATCCCTTTTGTAAGAGATGGCTTTATTCAAGTACAATGTACTATTTTCTAATATCTATTAAGGTAGATGGATTATTATTACTCATGACAGAGAAAGGTGAAAACAATTTTTCTAAAACAATCCTGTGTGCATTTCCAATGGTTTCAAGTATGTTCCAAGAACAATTAGGAAAAAAAAAATTCCAGTAGAATTAAAATGGATCAATGTGTACTATTATCCCATTAGCTAAAATGAAACACCAAGGTGAGGATAAAGTTTAAAAGAAGTCTCTCAATGTCAAACAATAAAAGACGCTGTTTGTTTTACATCTTATAAGGTTGTCTGGAGCAAAAGAATTTGTAGGTAAAATGTCCAACATGAGGCTCAGTTCACAAAGGGGTACTCCCTAAGTTGACTTTAAAGATGTTTATATTTCATTACCAATGTTTGTATTGCCAGTCTATTAAACTTTTCTAGAGTTAAGTCTGCTCACTGGACTTTTTTTCAGCAAAGTAGAAGTGGTATTTCCTAAGGAATTAATCTTAGTTCACCAAGAAGAGATGGAGGTCTGATTTGGTTTAACACTCATCAAGACTAGAGGGGAGAACTGAAGCTACAGAATGGGAAACCACTGTTCTTAAAGTTTTATATCATAGGGCACAGGAGTCTGTGAAAGTGAAAACAGAGTATTACTTTTCTAGCTTTCATTGTTTTAACAAGAAGTGACTGGTCCCTAACAGTGTGACTCTTCTGAGCTGTCAGACTTTTGCCTAGACTGAATCACGCTCCCCCAGAGCCCTGTTTTGTAAGCAGAAGCCC
Source organism: Paguma larvata (assembly GCA_030068075.1). NCBI lineage: Eukaryota > Metazoa > Chordata > Mammalia > Carnivora > Viverridae > Paguma > Paguma larvata. Next base: position 52,883,872 of record CM057826.1, on the reverse strand, counting down.
CTAACAAAAATGACCTTGACAACTGATTTGGGTGCTTATGATTCACTTGCATCCTCGATGGTCCAGCCTTAAACAGCAGCAAGCTGAGGTGGGCGCTGCTGTGAGCCATTCAGGTGTCATTAATGGATCATTGAGTCGACAGATCATGACAGCTCCTTAGGAAAACTCCAGCTCCACGTTAGCATGCGCTGCCCAGGGAGTTAGAGAAAGATTTTAACAGCCCACAGGGAAACTTAAAAAATTTCAAGAGGAAAAAGGATGTGTTTCAGTAAAGTCAAAATGATAGATTATCTAACAGACTATATACCAATCTGAAATAATCAGGGGCCACTGGGGTATGGGAACCTTATTTAAAATTACATTTTTAATATTAGAATATCTTTAAAACATTTAAAACATAAATATCCATCCTTAACAAGTAAACAAATAAATAAATAAAACTTTGAGTCAGTTTTCTTATAGAGGGTTAGTCTACACAAGCACTTACCTACCCTTTGCTGATTTAGTTTGTTTTAGGTTTTGGTCTCCCTCTCTGAGATACCAAACCAGACACATTTTAATTCTTTAGCCCTAAGGTCATTTTGGGGACCATATCTCAATATTTTAATGCTTCGAATGCATTTTAAAAATTTATGTATGAAGAGTATGTGCTCAACACTCTAAGGAAGGACTAACATGGAGAGATTCGCCTACTAAACAAATCAGTCACACAGGGTCCTCTTGCTATGCCTGAATGGAAACCTGACATCTACTTTTGTGTATTAAACGTAATTTCCATGACTGATATTTGAACACGGGTATGAGAATTAGAACTAAAGAACTTGAATCAAGCAGTCAGGATAAATTTACTAACTCTTCTTAACCAATAGACCATTTATTTTCTTATTCAATATTAAAATTGGTTTAGGAGCACCTGAGTAGCTCAATCAATTGAGCGTCGGACTTTAGCTCAGGTCATGATCTCACAGTTAGTGGGTTCAAGCACCATTTTGACCTTAAACTGATGCCGCAGAGCCTATTTTGGATTTTCTGTTGCCCTCTCTCTCTGCTTCTCTCTCTTTCTCTCTCTCTCTCTCTCTCCCACCCTCAAAAATAAATAAACATTAAAATTTTTTTCTGTCTCAAAACTACATAAACATTAAATTTCTTTTAAATAATATTCTTGGTTTAATACTGGCAACCATTAATAATAGTCTGCTTCTGAATAATGCTACCAAATTTTACACATAGTGTTTTTATACCCCAAATAACCATATATATATGTATATCCTATATACATGGCATTTTCTCCATATTATAAATAAGAAAAATCAGAAAAGCATCTTACCTAGCCTCGTACTCCCAAGAAGTTCAAGAGCAGGATTTCCAGCCTAGTTTATAACACTGAAGTTTATGAATCTGAATCAGGGTTTAGAGCAGCTTCACTTTGTTCCACTCTGGATCATGGAGTTAAGGCAATGGTTCAAAAACCTGAAGCAACATCAGAGTCACCTGGAGGGTTTGTTAAACCACAGATTCCAGGGCCCCACCCCTACTTACTGAGTTTCTGACTCAGTATGTCTTGGTGGTACCTAAAAATTTGCATTTTAACTAGCTCCCAGGTGATGTTAATAAAACAGGACCACACCATGGGAATAATTGCTTTAAAGTCAAGCAAAAGGTGGAGTGGATATTAGTGAGTCTCCCTGCCACCTGTTCAGATTAATCAAAATATGCCCTTTTATGAAGCAATGGGTCTCATTATCTTGTCTCTTATTGTAAGAGGATGCTGATATTTTTTTGAATAAAAAAAGGAAGGAGATTATGATTCTAGGTTTAAGCAATTCCTTTAAGTGTCTTATGGAAAGCTTTTCAAAACTTTCTGATGGGCTAAGGTGGAGAATGTGAAGGTTAAGAATAGTGAAATATGTGCTGCCTTTTTACTAGACATTGACTTTTGTTATTGCTATCTTTTCTGTTTTCTTTTTTTAAAAACAAAAGAAATAATATATCCTAACAAATAACAATTCAACTTAAGCTATGTCAAAAGACAAAGTTAGTTTTCTTTTATCTTTTTCTTTACAAATATGATATCAAGTTCTTAAGACATGTCTTTGTTTATATACAGACAGAGCAAAGCTATACAGAGCAAAACTAGTCCTAAAACAAATTATTAGACTTAAATCTACATACCATTCTGAAGAGAGGCTTAATCCTGTGAAAAAATACTGTACCACAGATGTAACCTTACTATATAATAGTAGAAACATTAAAAGTTCTACCTTGCCATGAATTTGGAGGAAATGTTTTTCAAACAGCATCCATTAAATTTGATACAACGCTGCTAACTTTTAATCATTTAGTAATCTTTATTGGTATATGTCTCTGTAAATTTGTCAAGGAAAATTAACGGTCAATTGTTTTCTACAGAATGGTTAGTGATTCTTGTTTAACATGAAAACTAAAAAATTAGTATGCTTTTTGGTACATTTAATATTATATGACACTTAAAAACAAATCTATGTTGTAGGTGATTGTTCCTTGCAACATAAATGCATATAAATGTTGTTTCAACCATCAGGGTCCCACACCTTGGACATTGTATGCTTGTACAATAAATAAACTATAGAGTATGAGTATATTGTATGTTAGGATACTGCTTTATACTTGTAACAGTTACACGTAGAATAATTCTTAAGATTTTGATTTTCTTTTGTTATCACTTAACTTTTAAAAAACGAAAGTTTAGCTTTAAAGCCTACTAGGAAGCTTTTTTTCCACGCTTTATTTCTATTCATTAAGAATTTAGTGGTTTGATCTTTTATCTTCAAATGACTTTCATGAAATAATTCTATGAATTTGCAATAATATCCAGTGGGATAGCAAATTATACTTTCGTTTTATTTTCTTACTTGTTCTTACTTTAAACTGATCATTTAAATGTTACAAAACCAATTCTTTTATCTCTAAAGTGCTGATTTAATATTACAAAAAATGTTTTTTTTTTTAATTTGTCTCCTATTTCTCTCTCAAATCACTGAAAAAATGTATAAAAGGTAGAAATTCACCCTTATATTTTTGTTTTGTTTTGGTTTTGGTTTTGTTTCGGTTTTCCATTGTATACCATTCCTGCCCATACCCTCACTCCACCAACGGAGATAAAAAATAAATTTAATATTTTAACAGGTAATAACCATACCATTTTATGTGTTATCTGGAACCATATGACTTTATTTTGTATAGGAACATTTTATAAGGACTGGAAAAGTACCATATAAATCTTTTTTTTTAGTTTATCATGATGTGTGCAGTAATTATGCTGGCTATAATTCCCTCTCTTCCTTTAGTAGCATCTATTGCTCTACATTTAATGTTGGCAAAAATTTGTTTAATAATGTAGTATAAAAATCTGTTACAAGAGTAACATAATACTCAGAGAACATTATAATTTCTAGAAAGAGATCACAGAATCTAATCTTCAAGAAACTATCACTGCAGAAAGTGATTTTTTCTCACTCTTCCCCTATCCCTGACTGGGTTTAGGTCAGTAGTGAATCTTAAAAAAACAAAAAAACAAAAACAAAAAAAACAAGGGAAAAAATGCAAAAACAATACAAGTAATCAGAAACACGTCCTGGTCTTGATCATGGTATGGGGGCTTATCTAAAGTCACATGTAAGTTATTAACCATATGAGTAACCATGTTTTCACCAAAGTGTAATATATATATTAAGTATATATATTCAAGAAGACAGATGGGATCAGAGGGTTTAAAGGAGGAAGGAAGACAGATGGGAACAGAGAAAAAGCACAGCTTACACAGGGTCATATCTTTATCATCCTTATTAGCTATTTTATCTGCTTCCTCTATTCTCAATTCTTTATCCAGAAGTAGTTTCACTTTTAGAGAACAGAGCATCAGCTAACTCCTCTTAGAAATGAAATGTGTGTTTGTCTTACTAAGCAATTTATGTAGTTAAGTGTAGCCATACGAAGTCAAGTGGAGTACTTTCTGAGTACTGAGGCAAAGTATACGGCCAGGCCAAACGCTGTAAAAAACTATGGAGGAAGTATATGTTATGCGGGATACAGGTAAGTAAATAAATAAGCATTTGAAGGCTTCAAGTTAAGGAAAAGGAAATCAAGTATGAGGAGTCAACAGGTGAACAGTAAACTTCAAGTAAACTGAAAGAAGATGCAGGATACAGTGCATGGTGATTCAGACAAAGATACTGAACACCTGAAAAGAGCCTGACTTGGTTTACTGACTTTGAAGCAAATACTGCACCATTCATACACTGGAAACAGTTCTCTTATGTAGCATTCATTTTGTATATTAAAATGTTTATCATGCTTTCCTATAAATCTATATTTCTACTTCATATCATTTTCCTTTAACAACTCGTGTAGTGTGTATCTGTTAGTGATGAATTCTTTCAGCTTTTTGTATGTCTGAAAAAGTACTGCACTTTTATTATTAAATATATTTTTGCTTAGGGTAGCATTCTAGGTTGACTTTTTTTTTTCCAGTACTATAAAAATGTTGCTGTCATCCGTACCTGTTACTCTTTATATAATATTTCTTCCCCCTACTCCTGGCTTCTTTTAGACCTTCTCTTTATCGATAGTTTCAATCAATTAGATTATATCATAGCTTAGAGTAGTTTTCTTCATGTTACTTCTACTTGGGTAGGTCACTTGGCTTTGTCCCATAGTTCACTGATGCTCTTTTCATTTTTTTCATAAATTCTCCTTCATTTTTATTATGGACTGCTTCTATTGCTGTCTTCAAGATCACTGATCTTTTCTTCTGCAATGTTTAATTGCCATTAATCTCATCCTATAAACTTTTTTCAGCTGAGGTGTTTTGGTTTTCATCTCTAGAAATCTGATTTGAGTCTATATCTTCCCTACTCTGTTTAATGTTTGGGCATAAGGAATGCAATTGTAACTACTATTTTACACGAGCATCAGACAGACTATCAGAAAGTTTGCCTCAATGGAAGGGAATAACTAGCTCTAGACCGAAGACAGCTCTGGTCTTGCCAAATGAATTTTAAAGGCAAGTCTCAAAATGATGAAACCATTTCCAAGTAACTTAATGATGTACTAGACAAAGTTCAAAAATATGTAAAGGAATACAAAAATATATTGAGCAAAAAATTTTACAATGTCTGGCATTTGGCAAAAAGTAATAGGCATACAAAAGGAAGATATGCCCCATAATAAGGAGAAAAATCAATAATTTTGACTGAAATTGACTCAAAACTGACAGATATATTATTCTTACCAGTATTTTAGAGAGAGAGACAGCAATTTATTAATTATTTATTTGTTCATTTATTTAGAGAGAGAGAGCACAAGGGTGGGGGAAAGGGGCAGAGGGAGAGAGATGTTAAGCAGGCTCCATTCTCAGAGCAGAGTCCAACAGAGGGCTTGGCCCCATGACCCTGGGATCATGACCTGAGTCAAAATCAAGTGTCAGACGCTCAATCTATTGAGCCACCCAGGTGTCCTGAGAGAAGGCAATCTAAATTTATCTCTTCTGGCACGGTTCTCCCCATTCATACGATCATAATTTGTGGAAGCAAATTTCATATTGAAAATCAAAGAAATCACATGCCATGATTAATTGTGAAAGCTGACTTCTAACCTATTTTATTGTAACTAAGTAGGAAATCTGCCTCTTAAAATTAAACTTAAATTAGCGAGGCTGGAAACCAATGTTTTGTGAACAAAACATTGACCCACTGTTCTTTCTATTTTTTTATTTTACCTACAAATAATCAGCATTATCATTGAGGAGAATTATTCACACCCTTTATATATGGCATGTAAAATTATATACATTTGACAAAGTTTTTCAAATTACATTTTTTAGTAAAATAAAATAGCACGCAAAAATATTTTCCTGGAAATCACAGTTTAGCGGCAGTTGAAAACTGAAGTCTTTAGTCTGAATTGACCCTAGGTGCTCAAAACTTGCCCATTCTTGGGTGTGTTTATTTTTAAAGTTGCACCTCAGTTAAAAAAATGATCATGATAGTTTTGTGGAAAGGCAGTGGTTTAAAACAACATAAACTTACTATCTTGCCATTCTGGAGGTCCGACATTTAAAATCAAAGTTTTGGCAGGACTGTATGTTCCTTCTGGAGGAAGGCTGTGCTCCTTCTGTTCCTCCTGTCTTTAGGATAATCTGTTTCTTTGCCACTCTCACCTTCAAAAGGCCACCTACATTCCTTGACTCATGACACCTTTCTTCATCTTCAAAGCACATTATTCCACCCTCTGGTGCCTTTGTGAAATCATCTTCTTTGTCTTTGGTTTCCTGCTTTCTTTTAAGAGGACTTTTTTGATTATCTGGGCTCACCTAGGTAATCCAGGAAAATCTCCCTATCTCAAGATCTTCAACAGGATGGATCACATGGTTGGGGCTGTGGGGGAGGGAGGCATTATTCAGTCTGCCACAGCCATTCTCCCTAGTTCCTTTTCTTAAATATTTTCTCACTTATGTTACCCGACTCCATCCTATGATCACTGGAATTTGCAAATCTTAATTTCCAAAGGAAGTGTATTGAGTCTTCATATTACTGAAACAGCACTCACTGCAGTGAGAAGTTGACTATCAGAGTCACAGACACAAACAGTTTTTAATAAAATATGACTTAAAATTAGCTTCATTGATGGATACAAGCCAAGAAACACATTTGATATAACCTCACCTCATCAAAAAGTCAACAGTTACTGAAAACACAGTTTCTTTCACTCCCTCACTCACCTGTGGCATGGAAGGATGGCAAGGACAAGATTTCATACTGATAGGTGTCACCTTGACATAAACTGCAAATTCTCAAAACACAAGTACTATGCCCTTTTCCCTTGTTTTAATAGAGTACCTAGTACTAAGGCTATCATGATGTTGGTAATTCCCATCAAGTCATTTAAAAGTTTTGTAAGGTAACACAATTATCTCTTATTTTATGTTCTCTTTTCCCTCTTCTTATTTCTTCTCATCATCACAGTTACAACACCATCAAAGATAAAATCTACCGTCATTAATTATTGAACTCTGTCTTTTCATTTGGCTAGGTACATATATGCAGTTGCTATGCATACTACATCTACTTATCTGTTTTAATACACATCTCAAATTTAACCTGTCCAAAACTGGGGCACCTGGGTGGCTCAGTCCGTTAGGCGTCCAACTCTTGATTTCGGCTCAGGTCATGCTCTCTCAGTTTATGAGTTCGAGCCCCTCATAGGGCTGTGCACCGACAGTGTAGAGCCTGCTTGGGATTCTCTCTCTCTCTCTCTCTCTCTCTGGCCCTTCCCTGCTCTCTCTCTCTCCCTCTTCCTCTCTCTCAGTCTCTTTCTCTATTTCTTTCTCAAAAATAATAAACTAAAAAAATTTTTTTTAACCTGTCCCAAACTGAAATCCCCCTCTGTAAATCCCAAACCCACTTCTCCGACACTCCTTCTAGGTCACAAATTACATTCTTCTAATGGCTATTCATCCAAAATTCTTCCCTTTTTATTACTTCAAATATAAAGTCTGCCAGTAAATCTAATTAGCTTGGCCTTAAAACAATGTACCAAACTCCAGAACCTTATCACCCTTCATCTCTCCCAATGCTACAATTGTATACTATGTCAACACTATACCCTATTTTAATTATTACAAGAGCTTCTGTACCCCTCCCATTGGCATCAGTCTATGTCAACACAACAGTCAGAGAAGTCCTAGCTGATCACATGTCCAAACATATGTCTCTAGTTCAAAACCTCTAATGGTATTCCATTTCTCTCAAAACAAAAAGAATATACAAGAATATACAAGATCTGGCTCTGTTTTCTCCCTGGCCTCATCTGCTAGAACTCTCTCCTTTTCTCTCTTCCAGTTGCACAGGCCTCTTTGATGCTGCCAGAACACTCTCAGACATGTTCCTACTTCTGGGCCTTTGGAATTGTTCACTTTGCAATGTGCTGCTACTGATAGCTACCTGACTTATTCCTTGTTATGGGATGAATTGGTTCCTCCAAAAATTCATTATGTCGACACCCCAATCAATCCCCAGTACTTCACAATGTAACCATATTTAGAAAACAGATCTTTAGAGAAGTGATTAAGTTTCTTAGAGGCCTCTTTTTGGAGACCATTAGGGTGGGACCCTAATCCTATATGACTGATGCCTTTAAAAGTAGAGGAAGAGACACCGGGAATATGTGTACTATGTTTATACAGAGTAAAGACCATGTGAGGACATAGCAAGAAGCTGGACATCTGCAAACCAAGGAGAGAATCCGCAGGAAAAATCAAATCTGATAACTCCTTCATCTTAGATGTCTAGGCTCCAGAACTGTAGGAAAATAAACTATTGTTTAAGCTACCCAATCTGTAGTATTTTGTTATGGCAGCTCTATCAAAATAATAGTCTCCCTTTCACTAGGCGTTTGATTAAAAGCCCTTATTCTCTGTGTGATCTTATCTAAAATTTCTTACATATCTAAATTCCTTATATCCCCTTCCCTGCTTTATTTTACTTTTATCACATATGCAACAAAATAAGAATTGCATTCCTTTTTATTGTTTATTATTTATCTCCTCTATAACATGAACTCAATAAGGGAAAATATTTTGGCTTTTTATTTAATTATATTCTAGGTTTTATACTACTATCTTGTTGAAATCCAGAAAAGCAGTCTTCACATAATAATACTACAGAGATTTATTAACTTGGCTGCATCTATACAAAAATTTAGCAATGAATAGGAAAGAAGAAACACTAAGTAACTGAAATCTATGCCATGAAAATTGAAATACAGGTATAACTTAGGTCTTTAACCTCTTATTGACTATCCTCCAGGGATTCCCACTCTAAAAGAGAGAGAGAATGAGCAGACGTTTAGAATATGGAGTAATGAAAAGTATGTAAAAAGTAAGGCTAGGACGAAGTGGGTATGTTGAACAAGGACACGTGCACACAGTGAATATTAGGTAGGTAAGCATGGCTCCCTGGACGAGGACATTTTAAGAGTATATAAACCAATTTTGTAAAGAAAATTATTAGTTATTGCCCTGGGGCCTTATTTTCCAACCTTTATGTTTTTGCTTTTCTTTTTTTTTTTTATATCTAAAAGTACAGAAAGGCAGAAGTGTCCCAGAAATTGTTTCTTAGGGGCTAGGTAGAGCAGAAATATGCCCCATTAGGCTTAGAGTGCTCAAGAATAGTCCAAATGTCTCTAGATCTAGAGGTACCCCTTGGCTTAGCTCTGTCACTTACCTATCATTTGATTAAAAATAATAATAATAACGTGGTAAAATACAGATCTTAACCATTTTTAAGTTACATTTCAGTAGCATTAATTATATTCATATATCATACAGCCATTCCCACCATCTGTCTATAGAACCTTTCTCATCTTGCAAAAGTGAAACTTTGGACCCATTAAATGATTCCCCATTTCCTCTCTCCCCTAGTCTCTGGTAACTAAGTACCATTCTACTTTCTGTCTCTATGAATTCTGAGTTTATTCATACACTAGGAAATTCATATAAGTATTTCACTTAGTATAGTGCCCTCAAGGTTCATCTGTATTGTAGTACATGTAAGAATTCTCTTCCTTTTTATGGCTATGTAAGGATGTATATGTGCATTTTGTTTATCCTTTCATCTGTTGTTGGCCACTTGGGTCGCTTCCAACTCTTGGCTATTATTAATAATGCTGTCATGAATATGAGAGTACAGATATCTCTCTCAGGCCTTGCTTTCAGTGCTTTTAGGTATATACCCAGAAGTGGAGTTGCTGGATCATACGGTAATTCATTATTATTATTATTTTTTGACATTTTAGGGAATCATCAACCACAGTGGTTGCAACATCTCACATTCCCACCAACAGTGCATGAATGTTCCAATTTCTCCACATCTTCCCCAACACTTTTTATTTTCTGTTTTTCTTTTCTTTTCTCTTCTTTCTCCTTTCTTTCTTTCTTTTCTTTTCTTTCCTTTCCTTTCCTTTCCTTTCCTTTCCTTTCCTTTCCTTTCCTTTCCTTTCCTTTTCTTTTCTTTTCTTTTCTTTCTTTCTTTCTTTCTTTCTTTCTTTCTTTCTTTCTTTCTTTCTTTCCTTCTTTCTTTCCTTCTTTCTTTCTTTCTTTCTTTTTTCTTTCTTTCTTTCCATTTTAATGTGTGTGAGGTGGTACCGGTCATTTGAATCTAAATTGTCTAAATGATATATATAAAAAAAAATGGGTGCCTGGGTGGCTCAGTTGGTTAAGCGGCCGATTTCAGCTCAGGTCATGATCTCGCGGTCTGTGAGTTCGAACCTCGCGTTTGGGTCTGTGCTGACAGCTCAAAGCCTGGAGCCTGCTTCAGATTCTGTGTCTCCCTCTCTCTCTGCCCTTCCCCTGCTCACGCTCTGTCTCTATGTCTCTCAAAAATAAATAAATGTTAAAAAAATAATAATAAATGATATAATACTCATAAAGACATGTGAAATTCTTTTGTGAAATTTAAATATTCTACATTGTTCATGGGTTTTCACTAAAAAAATATTAATTACCAAAGTAGACTTATAATTACTATATATTAACAACCAAAGAAAAATGGAAAGAGTTAACATTTTTCCCTTCCATTCTCCGGCTTTGATTCACAAACATGACTATGAAATTTTATAAATTTCAAGAAATAGATAATTTATCAGGTATTTAAATAACTGAGAACATAGGAAAGCCCCTAATATCCCAATTCATTCTATAATGCTAGAGGACCCTAAGACCAAACTAAAGAGAGAGATACTATAATCACAAAATCTATATTGAACCAAAGAAACTACTAGCAAACTGAAATAGTAGTATATAAAAACAATACTTAACTATTATTTCAAGATGTCTTATCTGTTAATGAAGTATATCACGCAAATAGAAGGGGGGGAACCTTCCAAAGTTGAAAAGGCATGCAATAAAATTTACCATCACTTCATGATTAAAATTATAAACATTCTTTGGAAACTGGGAAAACGGTACCCATCAAAAACACAAAGTGTTTATGACTAAGTTCAAAACTTTAAACTTCCCCTGAAAAAAATCTATAAAATCATTAGAGACAGCAATAAAAAAAAAAAAGTCCTTGTGAACAACAAGGACTAACATTTATATGTAAGAAACAGGATTATGCCCTTTGCCTGTATTGTCTCTTTTAATCCTCACAACATTCCCCAGAAACTGGGGGCTATTACTGTTTCAATTTTACAAGTAAAGAAAACTACACTCAGAGAAATTAAACATACCCACAATCGCAGAGCTAGTATTAGCTGATAGGCCATCAAATAGGAGCCCTTTCCTCAGAATTAAGCAAGCTAAAGACAGACTTTTAATTTCATGTACATTTCAATACTGTATCGCTAACAGTTACACAGAACACGATTCTTGAATTTTGTAGCCATTTTTGTACTGGCATTGCCAATAAAAACCCTTAGGTGAGTGTCCCTGTAAAATTGAGTTCCTCTTACTCTTTCATACCATCTGTGATCATATCAGCAGGTGTTAATTGTTCTTTTCTTGATATCCAAACTAATCCTATTAAAGCTAAGAGTGGGAGTATGGCCTACTACAATGTAGTGCCCAGGTCCAAAATATAAAAAGATCTGGTATCCATTTATGCCTCCAAAAACTTTTTAACTGCAATGAAGTGATCAATTCCCCAAAGAGATTCTAAGCATCTGCCTGAAGTATTAAATGAGTTAGTTACCCTATCAAAACGATTAGAATAGACAAATTAATTGAAAAGGAAATTCATTGTATAATATTATGTACAATGTACTGGCTTAAATAAAACTCAACTTGGGAGATAAGAAAGTCTTCTCTTCAGGGCGCCCGGGTGGCTCAGCCAGTTGGGAGTCCGACTTCAGCTCAGGTCATAATGTCACAATTTGTGAGTTTAAGCCCTGCTAGGGGCTGTGTACTGACAGCTCAGAGCCTGGAGCCTGCTTCAAATTCTGTGTCTCCTTCTCTCTCTGCCCTTCTCACTTGTGCTCTCTCTCTGTCTCTCAAAAATAAATAAATGTTAAAATCTTATTTAAAAAAAATAATAAATAAAGCCTTCTCTTATGTGTAGAAGAGAATTTGTATACACCAATTAGGAAAAATGAAACAGTTGATTATATTCATTCAATGACCAGTCTAGGCATTTCTGAGCAATGGACATATTATATCCCCTTTATGTTTTCTTGGAGGCCAAAAGAAAATTCAGAGAGTACACTTTAAAAGTAGGACTTTTAAAAGAGGACATATACTTTAGTTCTTTTTGTGAGATTGATAAAAACTTCCCAAAAAGATGGTTTGGAAACCAAAATAAGGAATTTGGCAATTTATCTTGAATTATAAAGTGATCCTTTTTACAGCTTTTATGCAACTGAAAGTAACATATATCTATATATACCTATGGGTATTTGTGTGTATAAAGTATATGGCAGCAAATTATATTATACATTACCTACATGCATACTTTATATTTATGCTAAAATTAGGTTCATTAAATAAATGAGGATTACATTTATTAGAAATGTCCTGCTACCAAATTAAACGACCATTGGAGCCTAGCAAATTGACCAGAGAGCTAATCATTTGTTTTGCTGATCTCTTTTGATGTGCTAAGAGCCCCTAATAAGGATAGTTAAAGCATTAAGCTGAGAACTCAAGTGTGAAAACTAACATTATCTCCTAATTTGATGACAGACATTAATTGTGGCTTATATTTCACAGTTAATGATTGAGAGAAATTTCCACATCTGTGTAGCTTCTTAGTTGCCCACATAGTAGTCCCCCAAATTATGCCCCAGTGAAAGTAGAGTAGAAAGGTAACTGTCCAATTTACCAACACCGGTAGGACAGACTTTTAAAAAATTATTCTATTTATATTAAAAAGCCTGCAAAAGATTGCATACAGATCTATTTGTTTGGGTTGTATTCTAGGAAAGAAGGCCACATGCTCACAAAAAAGCAAACACACCATATTATCTAGGGAACAGGGAAGGTCTGAATTGTCTAAGCACAAGTTCAAGCAAACATTTTTTCCACTCTCCCAAATGGATTTACATGACAAAAGTAAGTAAAGTAATTATATTCATTGCATATTTATTTTTATCTTAGAATGAAGTTCAGAATTAGTCCTGATGCATTTCCAACACTAGGAATACATATATGCGCACACACACACACATACACACTTTTCTCCATGTGTATATACCCATATGAGCCCTATCCCTACATTCATGCCCATATATTTTCTCCTGTTATTCTATCCATTCTGTTCTTGAGCTATGGTAGCAATTGATACATACTAATTAACTTCCTTCTGCAACTGATACATTTTTAGATATATAAAATGAGTATTTTTTGTCAATTTACAGTCTTTTTGCAGGATTTAAAATTAATCAGAAATCACTTAATCAGTTTATTTTATTCTATCATCTTTAGTGAATATATAAATGTCTCCTATAATTTCTAGAAGTATTTTAAATCTTTATAACATTCTTCATAATATTAGACTATATCTTATATTCTCATTTTTAAAATAATTTTCACGAAGACCTTATATTAAACTTGAATTACTCTCAAAAGTAAATGCCAGTGTTGTTTGGAACATCATTTTGAAACTCCATAATTTTGATTTTCTGTAACATTTTCAAAATATCAGTATCATTGTATTCGTTCCTTTTAATATTCATTTTGAGTACCTACAATGTATTATGTGTCAGACTTTGCTAGATTCTAGACATAAAAGATGAAGAAAATTTTCCCTATTTTAACAGAGGTGTAAGCACCGCTGAATAAAGGTACTAACTTGTAAATGCTATTTATCAGAATGGAAGTAACATGGATAAGAAGGGACATGAGAATGTAAAAGGTCTATAAGACAGACTATAAACGATTACCTTCTGAGCACAAAGAAACGATGGAATGATAGAATGTTAGAAAAGTTGCAGCAGGCCCTCAAAGGCACAGTCTAACTCAGATTCCATAGTTCTTTGCAATTGTTTATGATAGATCTAAGAAGTACATTAATCTATATTCAGGCAAGCTGAAAACATACATATGATTATGTGTATGTGTGTACATTAATTAGATTGCATTTTTGGCTTTTAGTTGTTGTTATGATGAAACAAATGCTTTATGTTAAATAAATACACAATTAGGATAGTTAATACCTATACACATTGTATAACACCCTATATGAAAGCATTTGCTTAAGAAAATTTTGAGGCAGTAGCAACTCTTTCCCATTTCTATTGGATCTGATGTGAGTTCTTTTCATAGAAAAGAACTGAAGAAATACAGGTAGCTAGAAAACATATGACTTAGGTTTTATTAGTTGATGGTCCTACATCACTGATGGTAACAATAATTCTGGTCTGAGAAAGAGAAACAATGAAGAAAGGAATAGAATATGATTAAGCGCATAGAAAGAAGACAGTTTTTTGGATTACTTATATGATGTGACAAATGTACAAGGTCCTTCCTAAGGTGAAGATACTGCAGTTATAGAAACTATGATAAGGAAGTACCCAGAATCTGAGTCTACCATACTTTTTCTCTGATTCCTTTAACAATAATGGGGTACTTATAAAAATTAGTTTATTTTAATGAATCTTTTAGTATATATTAAATTATTAAAATCTAATACTCATAAGAATTTTATGATACATAATAGGCATTCATAAGCACAATAGTAATATTTCCCTAAACACATTAATTGGGTTGGTCTTCTCCAGATGTGCCCCCCACATAATGAATACTAATGTCAAACTTACTATGACACTATCAGTACTCTTGAAATTAAGTATTTATCTTTAGCCTTGACTTCTTCCATATACTTCAAAGCATCCCTTGACAAAAGGCTCCATTTACAATTTTTTAAAGTCTAATTTAAATGTGTTTTATTGTATTGTTGTGCTCTGTTGACATAGGTAATAGATGACTACATAGCACATAATTTTATGGAATTATAAGGATATTGATTCTGCATCATGAATTAGATAAGGGATCTTTTTATGTGTGTGTGTCTCACAAAACACACATAAAAAGGCACATACACTTATTTAAACATAAACTTATTTAAATATACCCTGAATATTTGCTCATGTCATAGAATGTTTTTCTAAACTGTGATTTTAAAAAGCCACACAGTATTTCAGCATATTAACGTAACATAATTTATTCATTCAATTCTCTAAGCTTTTAGATTAGCTTTCATATTTTTTGAATTTTCATTCTTGTAAACAATGAGAAAACACACATCCTTACTTGTAAATTTCTTGCACATATCTGATTATTAAGTTAAAGGAAGAGCTATTTTCAAAGGTATGAACATTTGGATAGCAATGATGATCTTATCAAATAACTCCCAGTATGATTGTGCAAGTACAAGTACAATGTACAAGTACTATGTATCTGAGTTGTGTTTTCCATACTTTTGTAAACAATAGGTATTAACAGTAAACTGGCATGGCCATCGTAGAAAACAGTATGGAAGCTCCTCCAAAAGTTAAAAATAAAACTATCCTATGATCCAGTAATCACACTACTAGGTATTTACCCCAAAATACAAAAACACTAATTCAAAGGGACACAAGTACCTGTATGTTTATAGCTACATTATTTACAATAGCCAAATTATAGAAGCAATCCAAGTATCCATCAATAGATGAATGGATAAAGATATGGGGTATATATGTATATGTGAGTGTGCTGTGTGTGTGTGTGTGTGTGTGTGTGTGTATGTGGGTAAGGGAATATTACTCAGCCATAAAAAAGAATGGAATCTTGCCATTTGCAATGACATGGGTGTATTAGAGATTATAATGCTAAGCGAAATTATTCAATCAGAGAAAGATAAATATCATGTGATTTTACTTATATGTGGAATTTAAGGAACAAAACAAATGAGCAGAGTAGGGTGGAGGTGGGGGGAGAGAGAGAGAGAGAGAGAGAGAACAAGAAACAGACTCTTAACTATAGAGGACAAACTGATGGTTACCAGTGGGGGAGGTGGATGGAGGGAATGGGCTAAATAGGCAATGGGGATTAAGGAGTACATTTGTGATGAGCACTGGGTGATATATGGAACTGTTGTGTCACTATATTTTACACCGAAACTATAATAACACTATGTTCACTAAACTGGAAAAACTAAATAAAATAAAAATAAAAATAATAGATATTAACACTTACAATTACCAATATGACAAGCAAAAGTTATAGATTTTTTTAAATTTTGCATTTTTTTAGCTATGACTAAAGATGTTGATAACTTTCTGGATTTTTGTGTGTTTTTTTTGCACTGACATCTTTACTTTAGGTTAGTATATATTTTTTTCACAATTTTCCTTTAATTTTGAGTCATTAAATGACCAAATGGAAAAAGGAGACACTTTTACAAATCAGAGAGAAATATTTTCTTCTAAACTACTATGTGTATATATTTGGACACATTGCAAGCATTCTATAAATCGCTGTTCATTTTTGGCCTTATAACAGCAACTGCAACACATTTATCCAGCAATAATTAGTAAGGTAGTTCGTTGTAGGTTCAGACCTAATACTAGTAAAATACCCACTACAGACTAAGCAATAAACAGAAAGTTCATCTAGATGTAATTGAAACCACATATTTCTAAATATCTTCAAAAGTATCTGAAGGTATTATTCATAAAGCAAGGATAAATATAGAATTAAATGACATTATTTAAAATACAATAAGTTTCCATTTTAACAGATATTTTCTTTCCTTTGAGATTAGAAATGACTTAGCTTAATGACTTGATGTTAAGAAAGTAGCCTATATTTGAAGCAGAAGAAATGAATCTATGAGACTGTCGATTATATGAGGCATTTAAAATAAAGGTTTGATATCTGAATTTTACCCCAAGCATGTATGGCACACCAGGGAATGGTATTAACCAGGGGAGTGACATTAACTGACGGGATTTTAAAAGATCATATTCTGACTGCTGTGGAGAGAAAAGATTCACAAGGCTTGAACGAAAGCTGGGAGATGGTTTAAGAAGTTATGGCTAATCTCCAGAGAGAAATAGCAATAGCAATAAATAGCAATACTTGGACCAGGGTGGTAGCCCTAGAAAAGGAAAAGAGGAGAAGTATCTCAGTCCTAGTCACTCAGTTTTGTTGATGGATTAAATATAATAGGTAAAGGGGAGAACTTGATGATAACTCCCACATGGCTGAAGCACCTGATACGTCATTTAGAAGATAGGAAAGGCTCAGGTAAGAGTGAGGATGGAAGAGTAACTAGGTGCAGATTAAGTGTTTGTTTAAGTGTTTGTTAAGTTAAGTTCTTGAGAAGAAACAAAAGCAACTATTGAGTTACTTTGAGTGCAAAGTCAGACACTATGATTTCAATAATATGGCAAGATCTAAAACATAATTTATAAATATTACCTTATATAGAAACAGGATCTTTGCAAACTTGGTTTAATTAAGAAATTTGTGTTGGGGAGATTATTCTGGATTATCGATGTGTTCTGAAATGTGATCATATTTATCCTTACAAGGGGCTAAGGGTAGAGGGAGATTATACATACACAGAAAGGAGAAGATGATGTGAACATGAGGCAAACAGAGATTTAAAAACATTGGCTTTGGAGCAGCTGGGTGGAACATTTGGTTGAGGGTCCAACTTCGGCTCAGGTCATAATCTCACAGTTCCTGAGTTTGAACCCTGTGTCGGGCTCTGTGCTGACAGCTCAGAGCCTGGAGCCTGCTTCAGATTCTCTGTCTCCCTCTCTCTCTCTGCCCTTCTTCTGCTCACTCTATGTCTCAAAAATAAATAAACGTTTAAAAAAAAAAAAGACAGTGTAGCAGATATATGTCCTATTGTTGTGTAGAAAGAAGAACTTATAAGCAATGCACCTGGATAGTTAGCTGAGGGGATTTCTTAGGTAAGTGTTTAAGTGCATCCTCATTTCTTCTTATTGCTTATAATAAATACTAGAAGAAAAAGGAAACTGAGGGAAGAAAGTGGTAAGCAAAAATAAACCAGGACTTGATGATTTGAGAAATTCTCAGCCTCTTCAGATTGCAAAAGATTCTAAAATTGAGATTTACTGTGAGGAAAATGAACGCTCAATATAGGAGTGCTGTTAGACAACCACTGGCTACTGCCTTAAAGCCATCAAAAGTTCAGAGTACTCTCTCACAGAGGGCTCCTTAAAGAGCATAAACATGATTCAGGGATCCACTCAACCATCTCAGCAGAAGTCACAAATAAAGGTGGGATTACTAAGAAAAGATGTATGGAAGACTCTCTTATCTATTACTATACATCTCTGTGACATAGGGGATCCTGCAGAACACAGGATTTGAGAAATATTTACCAGCAGACACACTGCCATCTTGGCCTGAAAGAGACAAAGAGAGGATAAAATGAAGGAAATATAACTCCAAGTGGAGACATGCCAGAGCCATGTAGACATGCGTAAAGGCCAGATCTGTGTACACAGAGGCCAGAGTCATGGGCTGAAAGACAGAGGCTCAAACCACATTCCCAGTCCTTGAAATCTAATGAACACTGCCTGTTTGGATCTTGAAATTGCTTTGGGGCTAGTGACCTCTTTTTTCCTTAAAATTTCCTCCTTTTGGATTGGGAATGCAGGTAACTGTTATTCTAGGTCTGTCTCAGCACCGTATTTTAGAAACAGGTAACTTGTTTCCTACTTCACAGATCTAGAAATTGAGAAGAATTTTGCCACAGATTTGCTCATATCCAGACTCTAACTCATTTCTGAGTTATTTAGATGATGCAATTTGAGACTTTTGAGCTCATAATACTTAAATGAGATTTTATACTTGAGGTACTACTATAATGAGTTGAGACTTCTGTGGATGTTGGGATGGAATGGACTTATTTTGCATGTGGGATGGATGTGACTCTTCGTTGGCCGACAATGGACCACGGCAGGCTGAATAATGTCCTTACCCAAAAGATACCCAAATCCTAATCCCTGGTGTCTGTGACTTTTACCTTTTATAACAAAAAGGGACTTCAGAGATGTTATTAAATTCAGGATCTTTAAATGGAGAGATTATTCTGGATTTTCCAGAATGGTCCTTAATTGCAATCACAAGTGTTCTTACAAGAGAGAGGCAAAGATAAACTGGAGACATAAGAGAGGGGAATCCTGACCACAGAGGCAGAAATTGGAGTGATACAGTCACAAGGAAAGGAATGTTGACTATCAGGTGGAAAACAGAAGAGGAGAAAACAGATTCTCTCCAATAGCTTCCAGGGGAAAGGTGGCCCTGCCGAGATCTTGATTTCATCCCAGCAACAGCAACTTAGGATTTGTGACTTCCAAAACTGTAGAAGAATAAACTGTTGAATTAGCCACCCAGTTTGTAGTTGAGAAAGTAGGAGAGAAAGGTTTGTTTGTTTGTTTGTTTTAACTTTAAATAGAAATTAGGGAATGAAGGCCTCATTTATAATCTGACAGGAACACAAATTATTTACTCATGTTACTCTTCCTTCTTGCCCTCTGTGCATTGTAATTCCAATAAATGTTGTGGTAGATTCCATGCAGGGACATCTGACAAAGGGTATTATTTGCTCCACTAAAGTTAACTGCAGCATTGAAAACAAATATAGCTCTACACGCAAATTTTCTAAGACAGTATCCAATATGAACTGGGTCACATTGTGACTCCTCCTCTCCAGGCAAACAAGTCTCAGTTTTCTATATAACAGTATAAATTTAGTCAAGGGAATTTGTTTGAATGAGATACAACCAGTTCATCACAATAGCAAAAGCAATGTGCTTTAAAAAAAAAAAAAAAAGAAAAAAAGCATTGCACTTATGACAGGCATATCCACCCATTGGCATAGGAAAAAGTCTCGAACTTGGTCAAATCATCATTTAAGTCATTTGGCTGACTGGCTAGACCCAAATTCCAGTAAACACGTCCTTGGACTCTATGCATAAGGCTTTGAGGACTTGCACTCCTGCTGGGAAAGCTGCAGGTCATTACCACATAACACTGCCTCTGCTGTGACATATTTCAAATTAGTATTTTTTCTTCTCCCCCTTCCATCCGTTTCCAGACTACTGGTGCCCTTCCCACTGTGCATAAAATTAAGCATTAGATGGCTGCTTAGTAATCACGATGTGGTTTGTTTGTTTATTTTTGGAAGTGCATATAGGGGGTGCTTTTACAATTATCTTTATTCTCTGTAATTAATTTCCAGAGCATTAAATGTAAATTAGCCCTCTGTGTGAAGTGTCAGTGCTATCACCTAAGCAAAGAAAGAGGTTCAACTTTCCAAACTGTGGGAGAATTTTCTCTACCTCAGGCTATTAACTCATTGTGGTGGGAAACGCTAATGTTAAAAAAGAGAAAAGGAAGATTTTAGGAAGCTAATCTTGCCCTCTCTGGCTTCATCTCTTTCCAAACTCATAACTGCTTTCTACAGCTTGTGGTAAATCCGCAGAGGACCAGCACAGGATGCCACAGTACGAAGTAAGCTAAGATCTAAATTTCCAATAGGCCAGAAAGCCCTAACTTGCTGACTATTAACCTCAGTGGTCAGTTTATTCAGGGCAGAGCATGGAGCAATACCAAATGCACAATGAGCTCAGGGGCCTGAATGTGCTTAGAATTTCTTTGGCATTTTAAGCTGGACTTCAACAATTTCCACATGAAAACCACAGAGTAAAACATTATTGGAAAACCAATGTGAAAATGTTAGTCCCGACATTGCCCTTTCTTTCACAGTGAACTGATATGAGCCACACACACGGAGTATGATTAATGCACAACAGATCTCGTTGAATATGCCAAGTTACATGCATGTTTCTATAGTAATATTTTCATTTTAGTCACTGGATTTGTGAATCCAAGATGTGACCGTCCACAGGAAGAATCCAAATTAGTTACTTCCGCCTTTTTCCCATGCCAATGTACCACATGTAGTGCTAAAATGTATATTTAGAAGAGGAGATACCTTTGAATAATGTTAACATTTAAAGTCCACATTTCTTGCACTTGATCATGTGATTAAGGGAACTCTTTGGTCTCCCTGGTAAACAAATATCAGACTTACAAACACACGACCAGTTTCATAAATATATGTCACCCAAAATGTCCTATTTGTTTTGGAGACATTTTAATTCTATTCTAAATGTTCGTAACATTTTGTTACACAAATCAATACCAAAGTTCGGACAGAATCTTTTGGAAAAAAAAACTTACGTCAATTCTCTGCCTTTATCTTTGCTCTTATCTTTATCTAAATATGTTCAATTATGTAAATCACAGTAGGCACAACGATATAACAAACATTATACAGTGAAAGATGACCTCTTTGTTACCATGCAAGCATCTTCAAAATGAAGGCATTTAAAGAGGCTGGGTAGAGGGGCGCCTTGGTGGCTCTGTCAGTTAAGCATCCAACTCTTGATTTTGCTTCAGGTCATGACCTCACAGTTTCTGGGACCAAGCCACGCACTGGGGTCTGTGCTGACAGCAATGGTGTCTGCTTATGATTCTCTCCCTCTCTCTGCTCCTCTCCTGCTCGCACACGTGCGTACATGTGCGCACACACACGTGCTTACTCTCTCACACAATAAACTGTAAAAAAAAAAAAAAAGAGTCCAGGTAGAAAGTGACTAATCGACTATAGAAAACAGATGCCATATCTCTAGTTTGAAATGTATTAAGACCTTGAGGTCTGGATACCTTGTCCTGCCACTTGCTGGCTAAGTGACTTTAGGCCAATTGTTTAACTTCCATAAACCTTGGTTTCTTCATTCATTAGGAAGAGATAAATGATAGTTATCCACTTCTTAGAATGGCTCTCAGGATTTAGATTATGTGCAGTCTGGTACATAAGAACTCAGTAAATATTAGTCATTACACGGTTTTCCCATGGTACCTAGATAACTCTGGAATATGTTAAATCTAGATGTCACCTCAGCAATCATCCAGAACAGGAGACACAGCCCAAATGTCTCCAAAGTGCAGGTGGGTAACACAAAAAGGACAACAGCTAGTGTGTAAAGGGACTCAACAGTGACTGGGGCATGGTATAGAGTGCTGTTCTATCAAAAAGTTAAAATATTCCAACTGCCTGCTTCATCTTTCCCCTCCCCCTCCAGCACGTACACATTAAACAGAATACATACAAAGCCAAATCGTCCTATGGTTACTGGTGGATAGTCCTGATTTAATATCAAACCCTTCATTTTACACAGCATAAAATAGAGACCTAGAAAGGTACTATAACTCAAATTTGTATGATTAATTAATGGCAAGAGTTCATACCACTTCACTCATTTTCAGGGCAATATGCTTCACGATTAATAATCTGACCACATATACAACATTTTATTTGTAATCTTTAAGAAAGTTACTCCTTTATATGCTGCATCTTTCTATGAAGCCTGAAACAACCCCTTCTTGTAGTTTTCCCGGAGTTATGGCATCCCTAACAGCAATTTAGCCAGCAATCTAGTAAACCTAAAAGAAGAAAAGTAGCCTTATTCTAAGACATTATTTAATTGATCAGTTGGTATTAACATCTTGAATGTATATAATGCATGGTTCTCAACTTAAATAAAGACTAAGGATGAAATATTTGCCTCATGTTACTGTTTCAGTCTGCTTTAATCACTGAGGTCCTACATTTTGCTCATAATAACTTTGCCACTAGGTGGAAACCTTTAAAAGATGATGGCTGTTTCATTTTCTACAGTATCAGATTTAACTCTAACATACAGACATTATAAAAAGTTTAAATTTTTTGTTTCTCTGAATTAAAAAAAATACAAAAAAACAGGGGCTCTATGAGGCTCTGAAACAATTGGAAATTTAGTTCAATTTAAGTCTAATTTATCTTTAAAAGTATTTTTGAATGAGGCCATTTAAAACATACATAGCTAAATATTTAAAATGAAGTTCAGTTCAAAAGCATTTGGAAAAATCTTTTTGGTTTTGTCCATTTTGCATATCTTGTGCTGTGCCTTAATATGATTTTATTTTGCACTCTCCAACAATTTTGTATAATAGCATACTGAAACCATCCACAGCTGCCTCAGAGGTTCATTAGGCATGTACCTATATATTTATTTGATCTAGGCGCTAGAGAACTTGGCACTCCATCTCTCATGAAATTGCCTGTTCATGCTCTGAGCTGGATTCAACCTTAGAGAACCCAATACAAGCACCCTTGGCAGCGGGTATGGCTTCTACTGCCATAATTTGAGCTAAAAGTCTGCCCCATTATTAACATGCAAATAAAATTTTAAAAAGTTAAGCATATGCATGTCCTTTTACATTCATATTCATCCCCTCTGTTCTTAAAGCTTCTTGGATTTATTATCTAACCAAAGCACCAACTCTACATTGTTAAGTTGAAATTCATTAAAGCATTATAGTTCCAGAAGCAGGAAATAGCTGACACAGATTTTAGACTAATTTCTTGGGACTCTAGAACACATCGACACATCTATCTGTTACTGAAGCACATAAGCTAACTGTGGGACTGGACTTGTTTCAATATATTTGCAGAAGATTTGAGGGTAGCTTATTCTTATTCTCAGAGCCACACTACTAAAAGTGTAATTCAAGCTAAGAGTTCATAATGTCTGAGTAGAATATGGAGGAACAAGGGAGAAGTTTTTCCCACAGTGAAGTTTTGCACAGCTAACTGGTAGCATTCAGGAATGTTCTGACCATTCCTATCTAGCATCTAGCAATAACTTGTGCTGACAGCAAGTGAACAGATTTGATGGTTCATATTGAATATGAAAGGGAAATATTATGTTCCCTAATGTGCCCAGGTCCCTTTCACGATGTCTGATAAAGCTTACTTTGGGGATGGGATTTTCAAACTATCTCTAACCATCCTTTAATCTCATGCTTATTTAAGTGGAAATCTGCCACAGTAAGTCTATGTGCAGGTATTGATTCAAATAGCCAAACAAAGGAAAAATTTGAAATGTCTTTGATTTCAGAATCATGGCGTTTTAGAATAACAAGAATTTTTGAATTAGATGCAATAAATTATTTTACTTTTCCAAATGAGGAGAAAATCTGAAAAACTCAAATTGTTTTCACAAAATTCAGAATTAGAACCTCATTCTTCTGAATCTTAATCCAGAGATCATTCCAGAATACCTAAACACTTTACTTCATTTGGTTTCTGTAATTTATATGCCAGAGCATTTCAAACCTCGTTGCATGTAGAGTCATAGGGCAGGGTGAAAAATCAAAAAACACTGATAAAAAATACTGATGTACAGGCCTCAATGCAGACCAAGTAAACAAAATAGAATCTCCACAGTAAGGCCCTTATATAGGGGTGTATGTGTGTGTGTGTGTGTGAGTGTGTGTGTTTGTATTTAATTCCCAAAATGATTCTAAAATGAAGGATGATCAAGAAGCCAGTGGCTCATACTTTGGTCATGTTTACCAGAAAATAAGCAAACAGATGCAATGTCCTGTCCTGTTCTCCGCAGTGTCTGGACAGTTGCTTATTGCCAAAACCTACTTTCTTGAGAAACGCTTCAAGATCAAGAAGATGTGGCATATATATAACAGAGTATTACTTGGCGACCAAAAAGAATGAAATCTTGCCACTTGCAACAATGTGGATGGAACTAGAGTGTATTAAGCTAGGCGCAATTAGAGAAAGACAAATATCATATGACTTCACTCATTGTGGAATTTAAGATACAAAACATGAACATAAAGGAAGGGAAGCAAAAATAATATAAAAACACGGAGGGGGACAAAACATAAGAGACTTTTAAGTATAGAGAACAAAGTGAGGGTTCTGGAGGGGTTGTGGTTGGGGGAACGGGCTAAATGGGCAAGGGGTATTAAGGAGTCAGACACATGTTGGAATGACCACTGGGTATTATATGTAGGGGATGAATCACTGGATTCTACTCTTGAAATCATTATTAAAGTATAAGCTAACTAACCTGGATGTAAATTAAAAAAAAGTAATAAAGCAAATAAATAAAAAAACAAAAATACAAATCTTTTCTCATATGATAAAATGATGCATATAAAAACTATTTTGCTAGAGCAATTTATAAATGTTATGCGTATCTACTAAAGTTTTAATATATACACATATATATACTTAATTTTAGACTGACAGAGCACAAGCAAGGGAGGAGCAGAAAGAGGGAGAGAGAGAATCCCAAGGAGGCTCCACACTGTCAGTGTGGACTCCAATTCAGGGCTCGATCCCACAAACCATAACATCATGGCCTGAGCAGAAATCAAGAGTCGAGCGCTTAACCCACTGAGTCACCCAGGCACCCTTCTACTAAAGTTTTAAAGTCTTATTTTGTCCAGGAGTGTTTGCATTTTAGAAGAAAAAATAATAGAAACAGAGCTTAAACTAAAGGGAGGATTTTGGATTGTGAAAGGTATTTAGGGGGAGAGACCTTCCTAGAACCTCTAAAATGATACCATATTTACTCTACAATCCTGACTGTTGCATCATATTTTATATCACTGTTTAACTTGGTACCATCGTATCAACAGCCTTTCACTTCATACAAGTTTTTAAGAGTGATAAGGTACCAATGATAAAATGCTATATTCTAAGTACTACATTTAATCATCACAATTAAGACCCTCCTTCCTAGGAAGCAGACATCATTATTCCCATGTAGGATATGGGAAAATTGATCAAAGGGTAAACTGGCTAAAGTTACTCATCTACTCTGCAGTAGGACAAGGGCTCAAAATCATTTCTAGCTCACTTTTCAGCAAATGCACTTTAAGTTATCATGCTTTACAAAGTCCAGAATGACCAGGATCAAACAAAACAAAACAAAACAAAACAAAACAAAACAAAACAAAACAAAAATACCTGTATGGAGCCAGATACAAATCAGCTTGACATTCCCACTATTTATATAATCTGATATATGCCTTCAGTAGATTTCTATCAAAATTTAAATATTTAACTGGCCCTAGACACACTATAGTTAACACGTTGGATAAACAGTGCTATAGTTTCCCTAATACCTTATAAAAATGAAACTTCTACATACTGTTTCCAGAAGAGCAATTTGCTTTTCACATGCAGCTCTGTTAAGTCCCTTGTTTGTCCTAAGAGAAATTTCCAAAAGAACGGTGTATTTACAAAAAAACAAAACTTCAGTAGTACAGTCAGGTACACACTTCAAAAGGTCTTTGGCACTTTCTGCACCTCTAGTGTAATTGATGACCTCCTGACACAATGCTTCCCCCCGGGGGATGAGGGGGGGCCGCAGGTGCAATGGAGATGACCTGGATGGATCTCACTGGTGTCAAACTCAGAGCCTGCAGTTTGCATATCAGACTTGTTTCGGTCTTTGGCTACCACCCTGCCCACTGTGAATGCAGATAACCTCCTGAAAGTGAAGACATTCTTACAGAACTTTGGATAGCAAGTTAAAAGTTTCTTCTCTTGTGTGATGGTGAAGGTGGGAGTTTGACTGGTGTAAATTCATAGCACTAGTCATGTCTGTAGCCCGACAGGGTTCTAAGACTTGTCCTAAAATCACTGCAGCCTCCCCTTAGTGGTCTGGCCACCAGCCGGGTACAAAAACGAAGGGCATCCTCAGCCGCAGAAACGCAGCCGCACTTTCGGCATACAGTGTACTAATACTGGCTCTTCCTGGCACTTCTGGCACACGGTGCAATACTGGCCCTTCCTACTTACTCCTCCTCTTCTGCATGCTTGGCAACTCTTTACCTGCCTCTCCATGTTATTTCTTTAACCTTCTTCCCTCCCTCTAAATTAATTCTGCTTGGATTTTTGTCTTGTTTATAAAATTAAAATCACCCAAGGGGAAAAAAGACTACTTTACATTTCAAAATTGTATTTGCTCTGCAGGATTTATATGCTGAAATTTACAAAAAGCTGATACAAAAATAAAAGAAAAACTTTTCAGAGAAAAAAAAAGAAAAATACCATCTTTTAAAATTTTTTTTTTAACATTTATTTATTTTGAGTGAGAGAGATAGAGCATGAGCAGGAGAGGGTCAGAGAGAGAGGGAGACACAAGAATCTGAAGCAGGCTCCAGGCTCTGAGCTGTCAGCACAGAGCCTGATATGGGGCTTGAACCCACCAACCGTGAGATCATGACCTGAGCTGAAGTCGGACGTTTACCCCACTGAGCCACCCAGGTGCCCCGAAAAATACCATCTTTACATATTGAAAGACAACATAGCAAAGATGCCAATTCGATCGAAGTTGATCTCTATAGGTTTAATGCAATTTCTATCAAAATCTCAGGAAGATGTTTGTAGATACAGACACACTTATTCTAAAATTTATCTGCAAAGGCACAAACCCTAGAATACATTAAACAATATTGAAAAGAGAAGAAGAGTGTGGGAGGAAAAATCTATTAAAGTCTACTATGTGGCTACATGAATCAAGATAACATGGAATTAATGGAAGAATAGATACATGGGTCAAAGGAAAAAATAGAGAACAGAAATAGACCCAAACAGATAGGCCCAAATAATTATGGACAAAAGAGCAAAAGCATTTCAATAGGACAAGCAATTCAACTTGCCTTTTTGATAAGTAGTGCTGGAAAAATTAGACATCTATAGGAAACTCAACCTACCAACCAACTGATTTAATACAAAAAATTAACTCAAAATGGATCACAGACTTAAAATGTGAAAACATAAGATGATAAAACTTTTAGAAAAAATAGGATAAAATCTTTAGGATCTAGAATAAGAAGAGAGTTCTCAGATATGACACTAAAAACATGATTCAAAAAATGAAAAATAAATAAATTAGACCTCTTCAAAATTAAATGCTTTTGCTTTGCAACAGACCCTATAAAAAGCATGAAAAAACCAAGTCACTTTCTCTCTCTCTCTCTCTCTCTCTCTCTCTCTCTCTCTCATACACACACACACACACACACACACACACATCACACACACAAAGACCAGAAAAGGAATAGGAGAAAATATTTTCAAATCATTTATCCAACAAAGAACTACTGTTTATAGTATATTAAGATTTCTCAAAACTCTGTAATAAAAAAAAGGAAAAGAAAGAAAATGAGTAAAACACATGAACAATGAAGAGACATTTCACCAAAGATGATAGCAAACAAAAAATATTCAACTTTATTTGCATGAAGGAAACAAATTAAAATTACAGTGAGATAATACATATCAGAATACCTAAAATAAAGAATAATGACATCAAATAGTGGTGAGAATGAAGAGAAACTGGAAAATTCATATGTTGCTGATGAGGACACAAAATGCCACAGCCATTCTGGCAAATAATTTAGAAGTATCTGAAACATAATTAGCAGTCTCTTATAAGACTAAATATGTACCTACCATATGATCCAGCATTTGCACACTTAAGGATTTATACCAGAAATATGAAATTTGTTTCGATGCTAAAACCTATGCATGAATGTTCCATCAGATTCATTCATAATACCCCCAAACTAAGATAACCCAGATGGTCTCCAAATGATAAATGGTTAAACAAACTGTCTTACAACCATACCATGGGACTCTACTCAGAAATGAAAGAGAGTAAGCTATCAATACACAGAACAACTTGGATTTCCCAAGGAATTATGCTGAGTGAAAAAAAAAAAAAAAGGCCAATCCGAAAAACTACACGATGCATGATTCCATTCATATAACGTTATTGAAATGACAAAATTATAGAAATGTAGAACAGATCAGTGGCTGTCAGGAATTAGGGATGAGGTGAAGAGGGATGAGTAAGGAAAGGCACCAGATGGGATTGTGGTGATTAAATCATTTATACCTTGACTTTATCAATGCCAATATTCCAGTTGTGACATGGTACTATTAGTTTAGAAATACTGGGGAAACTGGGTAAAGAATATAAGGGAATCTTTCTGTATTACTTCATACAACTGCATGTGAATCTACAAATGTCTCAAAAATGTCACTTAAGAAATTATTTTTATGCTGCTCAAAAGTAAGGCTATTAAATGCTATATCTGATTAAAAATATAAACCTAAACAGTGTGTTTAATTAAGAACTGAAATACTCTTTTTTTTGGTCTATAGATGGCTTAAAACCATTTACTAAAATCATGTTTAGTGCATTTGGAATTATAGAGGCATGTATTATTATTTTTTTTAAGTTTATTTACTTATATTGAGAGAGATAATGAAATGGTGGGAGGGACAGAGAGAAAGGGAAAGAGAGAATCCCAAGCAGTCTCCGTGCAGTCAATGCAGAGCCTTAGGTGAGGCTCAAACTAATGAAACTGTGAGATCATGACCTGAGCCGAAACCAAGAGTCAGAAGCTTAACTTAGTGAGCCACCCAGATGCCCTGAGGCATAATTTTTAATAAAGTAAGTAGTTGAGAGCTCAGGAGAAACAGACTTGAAATTGTAGCCAAAATTCACTTTTTATTAGTTCTATGCCCTAGGTAATTGCTTGGCATATAACAGATTTTCAAATATTTGAGGACGTTGAGAATGAGATGGAAATAGCAAGGCTGGCAGTGAAAATGGTGATGGTGGTGGTGATGGCAATGACCAGGGACTAAATTTGGAGAGAAGAGATACAGGCTTTATTTTGCAAATCAAAACGTTTTTTGTGTATGGCAATTAGGTGACTAGAGTCTAGAATTAAGTTATGTCTAATTGTGTTTTTATTGTTATTTTATTTACGAGTATTCTTCCTTTGATGGGGTGCACCTGGGTGGCTCAGTTGGTTCAGCACCCGACTTCGGCTCAGGTCATGATCTCAGAGTTGTTGAGTTCAAGCCCATGTTGGGGTCTTTGCTGACAGTCAGAGCCTGCAGCTTGCTCTGGATTCTGAATCTGCCTCTCTCTCTGTCCCTCCTCTGCTCATACTGTCTCTCTTTCAAAATAAATAAAATATTAGGAAAAAAATTGAAATCCACCTCATGATCTTTCCATAAATTAGAAGCATTTTGTGATTGTTATATCTTTTTCTGTTGTTTTTTTTTCCTTTTTTTTTAAATGTAACTTAATTTTATATTTTAGAAAGAGAGTGAGTGGGGAGTGGGCAGAGAAAGAGAGAGAGAATCTCAAACAGGCTCCACATTCAGTGCAGAGCCCAACATGGGGCTCGATCCCATGAACCTGGGATCATAATTTGAGCAGAAATCAAGAGCTGAGTGCTCAACGGACTGAGCCACCCAGGTGCCCATTCGTTTTTTGTTTTATTCTTAAGGTATCTTATAAAAACTAATTTCACTTCTGCTACTAACTCAATATGAGTCTTAGTGGTATATTTGCTATTTTCTTTTTTCCCAAGTCTCTTTAAAATACCACACTGCTATGCTGAGGTCTCACAAAACGCTTCTAATTTATGGAAAGATCATGAGGTGGATTTCATATTTAGGAATTAAAATTTTAAGGAAGCAATAGGTCATTTAACCCATACATTTAGAGCATGTGTGTGTGTGTGTGTGTGTGTGTGTGTGTGTGTGTAGAATGAATTCTCATGAAACTATGTCTATTAACATATATGCCAATCTCTACTCAAGGGTCCAATTTCTCTTAGAAAAAGAAACAATCAAAATTATAATCTTGGACAAGCTAGGCATGTTTGGTTTAACATGTTTAAAAATGTAAAACAAATTTATATTTGTAAATAACATTTTTAAGTGGGGTGACAGTATAATATTTTCGCTTTCACAAAATCATTGCCAACAAGCCTCCAGTAGCAAAGCATTTTTTATGTTGTATGCTAATTGAGAATTCTCAGTCTATCAAAAAGTGACAAAAATGTTCTGAGTTCATACTAATTATGGCCAAATTATACCTAGAGGTAAACTTATCCTTTTTATTAATGACTGATTTTCACCTGCTGTATTGTCCTGGTATCTGAGACATGAACGAACACATCATGTGTTGTAAATTTGGTTTGCAAATATGCACCTAAGGTGGTAAACTCAGCAAGGTTTGATAAACAGACTGTTTTCTGTCTAAACGTAAATTTTATGTTGGTATTTAGTACAACGTGAAATGTCTATAAGGTGCCCTTGGGCAGGAGTTCTTTGTTAACAAGCTATCAAGCTTAACTGGGATAACTTGTAGGAAATCTTTACTAAACAAACACAAGTCAGTCAGTTCTTGGGAGATGCTTGCGTGTATCAGCATGACACAGTCATTGTCATCTTTAAAGACTAATCCCTAAGCTACTCCTGGTTGTATTCTGATTGTTGTGAGTCAGTTCAAATTTTATAAAACATCCAACTGTGATCCTAGTCTAAATCCCATTTTCTTACACCTGTTAGGATTTTTTTTTCTTTTATGCAAAAACTAGTCTCCCTTGAATTTAACTTAAAAGCTGTGTGCTCTCCAAGTTCAGTAGTTTGAAATGGTAGAAAAACGTGGTAATTTTCAGCTAACTTTCAATAAACTCTGAATGATAGAAGCATGCTGAGTTGAAGGCTATATGAACATGAGAAGAATATTGATCATTTATCTGTTATCTGACTTTTCCAGCAATTCTTGGGAGACTTATTGCTGGGATAGAAGTGGGGGTGGCAGTAGGAGCCCTTCTTTTGAGTGAAGGTTGGGTAAAATGTTGACCTCTCTTTTCTGAACATCATTAAAATGTCCATAAAAGTAGAATCTCCTCACTATTACAGCTGCCCTGGGATAGTATCCTTCAAGGGATAACCGTTTGACAAAATCATCAATCAAGGCTAAAATATCAGTTTCTGTTAGTCCTGACCCTGGTGAATACTCTATGGAATCGCCCACTTGTGAGGCGTCTAGGTTTCTAATTAACACATGACATGTTCTGCAGAGTAGATGCCTTTTTGATGCTCTCCCTTGCACTCCCACAAAGGGATTGCCATATGCGTCACACTGACCATAATCTAATTCCAAGGATCCTCAAGTACTTTCTGATTTACTACTTTTGATGTTATAGATAGAAAAACTGATTTTATTCATATCGATGATATAACCTGTATCCCTCAGAGCAGATTATGCAGGAAAATCAAATATCCTTAAATTTTTTTGATTCAGTAGTCTATTTTCTTGTAAAAAAAAAAATATATATATATAGCTTTGTACCTTAAGGAAACTAAATACAAGGATATATTTAATTTTTTTTACTTCTTTTAGGAAACTGAAATGTGACTAAGTCAGAGAACCCTTTACTGTGATAAATAGCCATCATTCTTCACATTGAGAAGAATATTTTTATGAACACTAATCTAAATAAATATTTGCATTACCTTCATATTATTGTAAGTTATCACAGATTCATTTCATAATAAAATTGTGGCATGATATCATATTCTAGCATGTACTTAGAAGCTAATGAAATATAAAAATATGACATATTTAATTCAGAATTTACATAATATATATAATTTATATATTTGAGGTCATTTAGAATCCTGTTTATATTTATTGTATTAAGTAATTATAACCACATTTTAAATATGGTCTTAAGTTACAAGATTGTGAAACCTAGAATTTCTGAGTCAATGAAAGCTTAGTACTTATCCAGGTGGCTGAGTTTTCTGATAGTGATCCAAGAGAAAGTAACGTTTTAAAATGATGTTTAAAATGTCCACATATTTTTAGGCTTAAGATATTAAATAAAATTTTAAGATCCATATTAATCCTGTAATTCAGGAAATATGAATAATACCAAACAAAAACTATATTAATATTACACATTTAAGAAAACTAGCCAGGGGCACCTGGGTGGCTCAGTCGGTTAAGCAGCTGACTTCAGCTCAGGTCATGATCTCACCGTCTGTGAGTTCGAGCCCCGCATCGGGCTCTGTGCTGATGGCTCAGAGCCTGGAGCCTGCTTCAGATTCTGCGTCTGCCTCTCTCTCTCTTTGCCCTTCCCCTGCTCACGCTCTGTCTCTCAAAAATAAATAAACGTTAAAAAAAAGGAAAACTAGTCAAATGTATTAACAAAAAGTGTCATTATGACCAAGTCATATTGATCCTTTAAAATTTGTAGATAATTAAATGTTTCGTCACTCGAATAAAATGATAAATTCCTTTATTACCCTTAATTATTCAAGTACAATTTGCTCTATCTTTTTTTTCCTCTTTTTTCTTTTTTTCTTTTTAGAGAGAGTGCACACCAGCGGGGGTGAGGGGAGGAGCAGAGAGAGAATCTTAAACAGGCTCCACTCTCAGCATAGAGCCCAAAGCAGGGCTCAATCCCACAACCCTGGGATAAGGACATGAGCCAAGGTCAAGAGTCAGATACTCAACTGACTAAGCCACCCAGGTATCCCTGGACATAATGTTTCCATAGCAATACCTTACAAAATCTAATCCGATTTTAATATTTCCCTAAGAAAAAAACTTCATTGTTTAAAGAATGCAAAAACATTACTTTTCCAATGTCTCAATCACAACTATAATGCCCTAGATATGGGAAGGCGGGAGTGAAATATACAATGTAAGGCACAAGTGTAATAATTTTTTTAATCCCAGTTGGGTTTACATCATTTTTTTAGAACGAATGATAATAAAGCTTGGCTGGTCAACAAATTTACTTGGTAAGAGGGGATCTCTCTGTTGAGAATTTTATATAAAACCTCAATCATATAATTATACTAATATTTATAACGCTGTTCATGAATTAGATTAAGAAACATGTATTTTTAGACTATAAAGAGCTATCCATACAATTTTGTTCAAAGTTAACAAGTACCTCGTTTGGAAACTTGATCCTTGACTTGCTCTGACCCTGGATTCCATTTTAAACCAAAGATTTCTTAACACCAACCTTTTCAGAAATTTATTGTAAGTTAGAGCAGGTATTTATGGGTAGGTGATACACAAAGAAATATTTTTTAAACTCTTTCTATACGACTGGAATCAGGCATGGCACTACATATACAGAAGGAAGATGTGCCCTTCCCTGGTGGAGTTTCCACTTTAGTGTAGAAGTCTGCCTCGAAACAAACAATCATTCAAATAATATTTATTGCATTTTGTAGTTATATATATAAACTAAAACTGGAGAATATATGAGAGAGTATAACAGAAACATTGATGTCAGTTTGGAAGTCTGAGGAAGTAGATGAGGAATGCATTGATACGGCCAGCTGGAGTTTGGACAAGGTATTTCGAGAACAGGGAATGACGTTGTGGGTGTCCTGAGGCACTTGGAAGCCCAAGAGCAGAATGAATCAGTGGAGCAGAACCCTCAGAAGAGGAACAAGGCTAGAGCCACACAGAAGTCAGGACATGCCAGGTGTTAACAGAGCCTATTTCACAAGTGTAGTGGAGGCTATCAAAGGACTATGAGTAAAGACTTAGTGTGGCTGGATTAATATGTTACATTTCTGCCTTATCCAATTAAATCAGCTGCAGCAAGTTTCACCATTTTTTCTGGGTCCTATAAAGGGCAAATCTAAGATACATGTGCAACAGGAAGGGAAATTCAGTTTACATGTATCGTTTGGGTTATTAGTAGTTAGAACAGGGTTGGTGAATAATCATTTCCAATCCTAGAGGTGGGGAGATAGGCAGAGATTTTGCATCTGAGATGTTGTTTCTAAATAATACTACTTTCCCACAAGAATTATTGTATTTGTGCGGTGACACTTTACCTTACTGCTCCAGGCTAGGTAACCTACATACGCATTTCAATTAAAAATTAAGCCTACAAACTGGTGTTTTAAACTGGCATTTTAAAACTGTAATTCTTAAGGTTAGAAGAAAGCATATTTCCAATAAGTCTTTCCTGTTTCCATGGAAAAAAAGCTGCAATATTATAAATAAACAACAACCTGGGAGTTCATTTCCTAAACAGATTGAAGACAGATGCTAACATGTCAGCCAAAGCTGAGTACAAATCCAACATCATTCTGTACATCAAATGTTTACATAGATGTCATTTAAATGAGATTCTCATTATATTAAATGAATATACAGCATCATTTCTAAGTATATGACAGGCAATAGAAAACTCAATTATTTTCTATTAAAAATGTTTTATCTTGAATGAGATTATGGTCTTTTGGTTAACCAGTACTCATAAGAGTACTTATTCAGAAAATGTAGTTTCTCCAAGGTACAAGTTTGCTACAAGGCATAATTTTCCAGATTTAATGTACATAAAATCAGGTCTCAGTTATATTTAAAAGTATATTTTTATTGGTATTATTTCAGTAAATTTATGATATCAGAAATAACACAACTTATGTATATTTGAGACATATATTTCATTAAAATGGTCCTTATTCTCTACAAAATGACATAAGTCTTTATAACTTTGGGCCCTGATTTGTATAATTCACAGATATTTGCAGGGGGCGAAACTTTCGTCACCTTACAAATTCGACACCAGCATTTTAAAAACTATGTTTAGTAGAGAATAATTCATCCCAACCAATTACTACTGTCATTTTTTTCTTGCCCAACCTCTGTTCATGAACTCATGTTATTAATGAAATAAGTTTAATTTGGAATTCAAACTGAAATTAGAACCCTGACCCTCTCTTTAACTATATGTGTGATTGTCAATAAGTTATTAAATCACTCTGAGTCTTAATTTTTTTATGGTTGAGATGATAATAATAACGTACTTGAAAGAGTTATTATGGAAACTCACTAGCCTAGGGCCAACATGGCCCACCAGAAACACAATAAACTGTAGCTATTCTCATTAATAATAATGAGGACATCTGCATTTTTACTCCTTGAGTGACTTTATGTACAAACAACTCAGTTGTTTAAAAATCACTGTTTTAGAGTCATCATGTCATTTATACTATATTCGAAAAAGCATATAACTGACGTTGAGAATGAAAATAAACTGCATCTCACACGCATAGTTGGTAAGAATGCAAATGGTACAGCAACTCTGGAAAGTGGTTTGGCATTTCTTTAAAAAGTAACATATACCTACACGCACCCTACAAATACACTCTTAAGTATTACCCTACAGGAATGAAAACTTAGGTTCACAAAAATGTCTGTACATAAATGTTCATACTAAAAGTCTTTCAACATGTGAATAGATAGTACATACATATAATGAGATGCTACTTAGCAATAAACACAACAAACTATTGATACTTGCAATGACTTTGGACCCCTCAAAAGGATATTATGCTGAGTAATTAAAAAAAAACCTCAAAGAATTTACATATTGTATTAGTCCATTTACACAATGTTCTCAAAGCGACAAAGTTACAATGATAGAGACAAGGTCAGGATTGCCAAGAGTTAGGGTTGAGACAGTATGTAATTATTAAAGGGGTAACATTATTAGGTAGTGTCTAAGTGGTGGGGGAACAGTTCTGTTTCCAGACTGCAAGGAGATGGTGACTCAAAGCTACTCCTGTGATAAGATTTTCTAGAAATATACACAGACACACGGAAACACACACAAAAAGTGCGTGTAAAAACTGGTGAAATCTGTAAAAGGGCATTAACAGCATTATGTGAATGGCAGTTTCCTGGTTCTGACCATGTATTACAGGATATATAGGAGACCCTGTTAATGCCAGCTGCATGAAGTAAACATGAATATACTCACGGACTCCCTGCACTGGTTTGGCAAAAGTTTTTGAGTCTTAAACTACTTTTATTTTTTATAAAGCATTTAACTATTGAACACAGCGTCCAGAACTTTAGTTTTTTTGCTTCAGTGACATCTTTTGTAGCCTCGGGAAACAGTCTGATAGTTTTTTTTTAATCCTATAAACATTAATTTGATTTTTAAGAATAATTAAGAGTTAAAATTGAATTAGAGTAATTTAGAAGCATTTATAATAAAATATATATTTATTTATTTTTCAATGTTTATTTATTTAAGAGAGTGAGAGAGCAGTGGATGAGTGACAGAGAGAGAATCCCCGATGCAAGGCTCAATCTCGTGAACCATAGATCATGACCTGACCCAAAATCCAGAGTCAGACACTTAAATGA
Organism: Paguma larvata; assembly: GCA_030068075.1. Classification (NCBI taxonomy): domain Eukaryota; kingdom Metazoa; phylum Chordata; class Mammalia; order Carnivora; family Viverridae; genus Paguma; species Paguma larvata. Next base: position 52,846,939 of record CM057826.1, on the reverse strand, counting down.
CTGAGCCCCCAAAGGCCCCAGAAGAAAATGAGATAAACTCTTTATTACTCATATTCTGCAGAGTAAAAAATACAAGAAACAACTGAAAAATTATTTATCAATGCAAAATTCATGGCTTTATGTTCCTGTTTTAGTTCCTAGATATAATGAAGTTTTCCCTGAATTATCATCATTCTGTGTTGAAACTTACTAGGGGACTTTAAACAGGAAGAGATACTGGACCTAAAATGTAGCCTCAATATATAATAAATTATTTTTCAAATACAATCCAAAATTGATGACTCATCCTGATGATGATGGTGAATTATGTGAATCTATACCTGTATCCATATTTAAATCTGTATTTATATGTATATCATTATCTATACCTATCTGTCTTAGCTTGGTTTCCTGAGAAACAAACTCTAAGACAAGGATTCCAGGGCAACTAGTTATTTTGGAATGTTATCATCAGCCATAACATTAGGGGAATGGGAAACAAACTAGGGAAGACAGTCCCACTTTATTTTTTAAGCAAGTTACTGTTATGGTTAAATGAAACTGAATCCTTCTAGAGAAATCTGGGACTCAGTATAAAACAGGTGCTCAGGAGCGTCTGGGTGGCTCAGTCGGTTAAGCGTCCAACTTCAGCTCAGGTCATGATCTTGCGGTCCATGGGTTCAAGTCCCGCATCAGGTTCTGTGTTGACAGCTCAGAGCCTGGAGCCTGCTTCAGATTCTGCGTCTCCCTCTTTCTCTGCCCTTCCTCTGCTCATGCTCTGTCTGTCTCTCTCTCTCTCAAAAATAAAGATTAAAAAAATTAAAAAAACAAAACAAACAAAACAAACAAACAAACAAACAAACAAAAAACAGTGCTCAGAGTTATTCCACCTGAGAGGTAATAAGATGGATACTTATATATCAACTTCTGCTAGTCTTTGGTTAAAGCTGCATTTTGGGAGATGGTGATCCAGCTTGACCATAGGTAATAAAGAAGAAAGTGTCCAGAGAAATCCCTCACACAGAGAATGCAAGTACTGATGATAGCTAGTTGGTACAGTGCAGTGAGATGATCAAAGTGAGGGGATTTCACTAGGTCCCTGACAGCAGCAGCTACATATACCCTATATTACTCTGTATATATTGAGCATTTAATAAGTACTCATTGAATTAATACATATATTAGTGAAGCCTGCAGAATGAGTGATACACTTTTTTGTATCATAGAACTTAAGTACATTAGATTTAATCTAATTTGATATATCCTTTTTTTTTAGATAATGTGATTTTTTAAATACACTATAAATCACATGATATCTGTTGCTTTAGTCAATCCACAAATAATTTCTCATTACCTGATATTATAAGGAATAAAGCTGAGAAATGTGCTATCCATTAATAAGAAATATTTAAAACATTCAGGAGGAAATAGGTAAATCAATAAGAGTTGCCAGGTCTCACATATACATATCTGGTTAGAGCTCAAAATATACAATACTCCATAGTGAAAATTAATGAATTTTCCACCCGTCTGTTAGATTTAGTGCTTTAAGGACACAGTAAGGTTATAGTACTCCCAGAGACAGGGCTACTACTTCTTACTGAAAGTCAGTCTGCAGAAGTCGACTTAATCCTTTTGAAAGACTAAATTATCAATGATCTGAAATTTAATATCAGTGGCTCTTATTTGAAATATAAATACTTCAGAGTTAACATACTTATCTGAAACACTAAAGATGTTATTTTATTTTTTAAAAATACTCCCCCAAACAAATGAAACTTAAGGTTAGATTATTCAAGTTAGTATGTAAAGAAGACTTTGTGTTAAAGATAAAGATAAAGTTAAAGATAAGAAAGCTTTGTGTTAGAGATAAAGATAAAGAAAGATTACTTTCTTTTATGTAAGAAAATGAGGTGCAGAAATTGGCCATTTTTTTTCTTATTTATCTCTCAGTAATAAAAGGGAGGCAGGGGGCACCTGGGTAGATCAGTTGATTAATTGTCCAACTTTGGTTCAGGTCATGATCTCACAGTTCATGAGTTCGAGCTCCGCTTGGGGCTCACAGCTCTCAGTGCAGAGCCTGCTTTGGATACTGTATCCCTCTCTCTGCCCCTCCCCAACTGTACACACACCTGCTCTCTCTCTCTCTTTTTCTCTCTCTCTCTCTGTCTTTCTCTCTCTCAAATAAAAAAGAGAGATAGGCATAACAAATTTTCTGACACTACAGAAAACCTCATGTAAGAATAGTCTAATGCAGTTCAATCATGATTCTAAGAAGGAAGAGGGAGGTCAGGAGAGCAATTAATGCAAAAAAAAGTGTCCCTCTTTCCCTTTCTATTTCCCATTGTTTATTATGACCACCTAAAGTGAGACAAACAGGCAAAAATTAGGCTTAATTTTCACAGAACAGAATGATCTCAAGTAAATCCCCACTGTTTCTCCTAAGAAAACTATATTTGGAAACAAAACTTCATTATCTAGCTAAAACTACTGCAAATCAGGTACAGTCAAGAAACTTTAAAAATCAATTAATGTGAAAAGGTTAGAAAAAAGAACTGCCTAAATTTCTAAGTGGAAAATGGTTGATTACCTTGTCTTTGTCATATTTGTTAAACATTCAGTTTTACACAGCACACAAAAAAGTGAAAAGGGCCTTTTGATAAATTACTACAGAAAAGGTAATGGATCATATTTTGATTTAACTGGAATTTATAGTACCTTCAGTGATAATCCAATATTCATATTTTAATTTGTAGGTATGATCAGGACATACCTTTCATAAGCCTTTCATTTTCTGTGAAAGAAAAAGGCAAGACGTTGAATTTAAAGACGACTTATTATTCCTGGAATGGTTGGCCTGAGAAGATGAATAGAATGTGTCTTTTGATTTTTCAGCAGTGTTAGTTTAAAATTCTCATGTAGGTCATTACTTATTCTAGAGTTGGATCAATCAAAGGGAGGTGAATCAGCAAGGCGCAAAAGAGGAAGCCACCTTGAAATGGATTAAGTGAAATAATTGTGTGAACATATGGTCTGGAAATTAAATTGATTCAGCTAAACAAGTTATATTAAATAGATCAGGTAATTTTCAGGCATCTGGTCAGGTGATCACAACTTAAAGCAATTATACAATTCGAGACTTTGAGAAAAAGAGAGTCTAGAGAGATAGAGACCACAAAATGAAACTCAAGTTGTAGTGATCTTTTAAGGGTTTGTCCTTTTAAAAAAAGGTGCATGTAAAGATAAGGACCTGGATGAAAGAATTCGGAGAGGTTTTCTAAATGAAAGTCATCAGACATTTAAGTGGTCAATTATTTATTCATTTATTTACTAACAGAAAAACAAATATTTATTGAGCACTAACTCTCTTTAGGCTCATTATAAAATGTCCTAGTTTTCAGAGTTTCTACATTTCATTGATTTATATGTATTAAGAGCAGAAAAAAATAGGTGTTTTTTAATTGATAAACTTTTGTCACTGACTCTTCTTTGCCATAAAGATATTTTTTCCTTTGTTATTGTCCTGATGTTTGAGATTGGTGTAAAATATATGTTTACATATTGTCTCTCTTCACTTTGCCTACTGTCTCCAAATATACAGATATATAAAAAGAATGCAACTGTTAGGTAACTTGCAAAGCACAGGCAATGTGTATTATATTCACAGGCCAAGAATGGCTATAGGTTTAATTTTCCAAAACTCAAGACACAAAATGTAGTCAGACTTTTTCATTTTTATTGTGACAAAGAACTACTAAAAACGTTTTTTGTGGGGTGCCAGGGTGGCTCAGTTGGTTAAGTGTCCAACTCTTTATTTTGGCTCAGGTCGTGATCTCACGGTTTGTGGGATCAAGCTCCGCATCTTGGGATTCTCTCTCTCCCTCTCTCTCTGCCCCTCCCCTGCTTGCTCTCTCTTCCTCTCTCTCTCTCAAAATAAATAAACATTAAAAAATAATAAAATAAAACAAGTTTTTTGGTTAAATAACGTAATAAGCTCAAGGATAATTTTTATGCACTGTATTATATGAATCATGATTATCATGCATTCTTATTTACTGTTGTTAAAAATTGAAATTGTTAACTGTGCAAGTTAGATGAAGTACTTTAATCTCTTAATCATAAAGATGTTTCAGTAGATGAGATGTCCTTTAATTTATATTAGATTTAATATCAATAGTCTTGGCATGCTGTCTTTAGCACGTAAGAAATTTATTCATGTGAATTTTTTTCGAAGTTGATTCAGTAGAAAATATTTGTGTAATTCTTGGGGATAACATATCCCCTTGGTTACAGTGGAAAAGAGGCAAAGAGTATGAAATTTTTGTAACTGAAATAAGCAGTTTTGCTGCTTTGGTTTAGAGAAAATTAATTCATAGAGAAGAAATGAAAGGACTTTAACCATAGTAAGCAATGACAGGAGTAAGCATTTTGTAAAAAGTTTCATATTTCATAAAATGTCTTCTCATTTATTTTTATTGAGCTTTACAACAACCAAGCGATAAAACTACACTATTCTATATATAAATTAAAAAAAAATAAGTTCAGAAATCCTTGATTTTCCCAAGGATGTACATGACAGATATATAGCATAAAAATAAAGATGCTCTACAGTTTGAAGAATATATCAGAGTCGGTATGAGGGAAACTAGAAAGAGGCCAGTTGAGAGACCAGTTGAGGGGTGATTACTACATATTCCAGATGGAGATGATGAAGTCCATAAAAGAGATAGTGGCCGTTGGTAGAAGAGGCATGGATTAATTTCAGAGATATTCATAAATGAGTGGTTGATGACAAGATTGGGTGGAACTACATGAATTACCAATATTAAACTGTTTTGACAAATTAGGAAGAAAACAACTTTATATCATTTAATCTCATAGAAGTTAAGCATAAAAAAGTCACTATACAAGATTCTCAGTTTTGTGATTTGAGTAGCTGAGTGGTCGGTGGAATCATTCACCATGATAGCAAGCATAATAGAGGAAAGAAGAAAATATGTTTCCCAGGCCTACAGAATTGTAAATGTCTTTGAAAAAACAAGTTGTAATATTCAGTCAGAGGAATTAGGTAAGTAAATAGAGGATTCAGAGTGACTATATCAGCAGAAAAGCATTTAGATTTACATCAAAATCATGAGATTTGAGTGACAATTTGAAGGGAACATGTATAAATTGAGGAGAAAAAAAGCAATGACAAAAAAAGATCATTTTGAAAACCAGAAGAAAGAGAACTAAAAGAGACTAAGAAGGAATAGCCAGGGAGATGGGGGGAGGGGAGGGTTGGGAAATCAATAGAAATTAGTGTCAGAAAAGTCAGGGAAAGAAGCTCACAAAAAGGAATGGTCTTTTATTCAATGTTAGACTAGAAATAGTATCCGGTGAAATAAGAATAGACATATAAACTGGAAAGAAAGAAATAAAAATTTTTGCTGACAATATGGTTATCTACATATAAAATCTCTAAGAGTCTTTGGAAAAGGTAATAGAACGTATAAGTGAGTTTATCATGGTAGCAACGTATAAGATCAACATATTTAAAAAAATCATATTATTTATATATGAGCAGTGAACAATCAGAAACTAAAATTATAAAAATGTATCATTTACAATAACCCTGAGAACACCAACTACTTATGTATGCAGCTAAAAAAAACCATGTGCAAGGCCTACTAAAAACTATAAAATACTATAAACTAAAGAAATGGAAATATATACTGTGTTCATTAGTGCAACATTCAATATCGTTAACATCCCAATTCTTCCCTAATTGATTAATCAAATGCAACTTTGATAAAAATACTACAAGTGTTATTTTTGGAGAAAAAATATCTATCTAAAAAATATCTATAAAAAATACAAAGAAACTAAAAATAGTCAAAATAATTTTGAAAAAGAACACCACAGGGGGTGTCTGGGTGGCTCAGTAGGTTAACTGTCTAACTTCAGCTCAGGTCAAGATCTCACAGTTTGTGGGTTCACATCCCGCGTCGGGCTCTGGACTGACAGCTCAGAGCCTGGAGACTGCTTTGGATTCTGTGTCTCCTACTCTCTCTGCCCATCCCTGCTCATGCTCTCTCTCTCTCCTTCTCTCTCTCACAAATAAATAAACATTTAAAAAAGAAAAGAAAAGAAAAAGAACACCACAGTCAGAGAACTCATAATTATTGATTTTAGGACAAACAATAAAACCGCAACAATTAGGGCAAGGTAGTATTGCCAAAAGGCATATGGATCAGTAGAATAGGACAGTCCAGAAATAAACCCACACAAATATGGTTGGTTGTTTTTTTCTAAAGGTACAAAATTAGAAAGAGTAGGATAGTCTTTTCAACCAACGGTACTAGAAATAGTGAATATTCAATATATGGAAAATAAACCTTGATCTATACAACACACAAGGAGGAGGAGAAGGAGGAGAAGGAGGAGGAGGAGGAGGTGGCGGAGGAGGGGGAAGAGGAAGAGCAGAAGGAGGAGGCCTTCAGAATTGATCATAGATCTAAAAGTAAAATTTAAAACTACAAAATGTCTAGGGGCACCTGACTAGCTCAGTTGGTAGAGCATGTGTCTCTTGATCTTGGGGTTGAAAGTTAAAGCCCAAGTTCAAGTTGGTGTAAAGATCGCCTAAAAGTAAAATCTTAATAAACAAACAAATAAATAAATAAATAAATGGATAAACAAACACATAAATAAAACAAACTACAAAATATCTAGAGGAAAGCATAGGGGAAATTTTTAGGGAAAGACTTCTTTGCTACGACACCTAAAGAATAATCCATAAAAGAAAAATTTGATATTCAGGCTTCATCAAAATTAGAAACTTCTGTTGAAAAACTCTTAAGATAATGAAAAAAAATGAGCCACAGATTTGGAGAAAACATTTGCAAACATTATATGTGACAAGGGATCCTGAGTATATTAAGAACTCTCAAAACTCTAATAATAAAACAACCCGATTTTAAAAACAGGCAAAGTGTTTGAACAGATGCTTCATTAAGAAGATATTCATATGGCAAGTAAGCACATGAAAATATGTTCCGCTGCATTATTTTTAGGAAAATGCAAATTAAAACCACAATGTAATATGACTATATACTAATTAGACTGATTGAGAAAAAAAGAGAAAAGTAATTGATAATACCAAATAATAGGTAGGATATGGAACAACCGGAATCTTCTAATATGCTAGTGGTAGTACAGAAAGTATGAACACGTTGGAAACAGTTTGACAGTGTCTTATAAAGTTAAACATACAGTTAGCATATGTCCCAGCTATCCCATTCCTAGACATTTACCCAAAATATATGAAAATTTCTATTCACATAAATATCTTAAAGTTTATATAGGATTTACTATTAATTGTTCCAATCTAGAAATAACCCAAATATCCTTAAACTGGTGAATGATTAAAATGTGGTATATCCATACAATAGAATATTGCTCAGCCATAAAAGATATAAGCTACTGACATATACTATAACAAAATGGTGAAATGCATATCAGATATATTATATTGAGTAGAAGCAGCTGGAATTAAGAGGCAACATATTGTATGACTCCATTTATATGACATGCTGGAAAAGGCAAAATTAGAGGGGCAGAAAACAGATCACTGGTCAGTAGAGTCTTAAATAAGGGGAGAGATTGGTCAAGGGACATAGGGAAAATTCTGGAGACAATGGAACTATTCTGTATACTGAACTTAATGGTGGTTATACAATTGTATGCATTTGTCAAACTCTCTGAAATGAACACTAAAAGTGTCAATTTTATTGTATATAAATTATACCTTAATAAAAAAATGGAAAAAATGGTCAAGGCATTTATAACACTTCTGGGATATCATGTAAGAAAGGAATAACATCCCTTTATTGTATTTAAGAACATTTCTTCCTTGTTGAGAAAATTTCTGAAATTCCATAGAAAGCATAAAGTAGGTTTGTAGTTGTTAAGGAAGTCAAACAACTGGATCTGGCAAAGGAGAAACAGTGGGTATAACTGACAATTCCTTCAGGAAGTATTTCTCTCAGGAAAAGAGAGAGAGAGAGAGAGGGAGGGAGGAAAGGAGGGAGGGGGTGTTGTTTGTAGTGTGAATATAAAACTGAGTGAGAACAGTTTTTAAAAGATAAAAGAAACTTGAAAATTTTACCACATATGGGGAAAAGACAAAAAAGAAGGAGATTGAGAATATCTGAAAAAGAGGAGAAGTTAACAGTGTGAAGTCAGTGAGGAGGTAGAACTGGATGAGTTAAGGCACAGAAGTGGTTCAGTGATCCTGAGGAGGACACAAAGATGGAGAAAATAAATGATACCACAAAACAGTATTCTGTTTTTTTTTGCTCTAAGAGTTTTAAGCAACCCAGACACAGTTGAAGATGAACAGCTGAACTCATTCAACTAAGGTCTCTCTCTCTCTCTCTCTCTGTCTGTCTTTGTTGGCAAAACAAATTAAGCACAGGAATTGAGATGTTTCCAAAATGTATGTATTTTAGGCTGAACTATTTAAGAAAGCAAGCAAAAGTACGGAGAAGCAAAGGAGTCAGGGAATATATGACCTTAATGGAGTTGAACCATTGCGATGCCAACAACAATGCCACAAATGGGGAACAGCCAACAACAACCTGATGTCACCGAAAGCTTTCATCTGAGAGTGGGATTTCAGAGCCTGCAGGTTTTGGAAGAAAAATGAGTAAGAATAAAATTCATTGTTTGAGATGAAACATTGATAGGGAAAGCTGATAGTGAAGAGAGGTCATATCACATAATATGAAATGTTAGGATACTGCGTAGATTTTTCCATAATCATATTTAAAACACTGAGAACATTAGAGTGATTTAAAAAGAACAAGAACTAAGGAAGAGGTACCAGAATACTCAGTGAAGGAGGAAGAATGACTATAAAACTGATAGATAAAAATTGTGTAGAGAAGTACATTGCGTGAGTGTTACGGCACTGAAAGCAGGAAGTGTTCACCTGAGGATAACCAGGGAAAGTCTTGAGTGGCTCTGGTGAGGGAGGAGAATGCTGAAGCTATCGCCCTTTCCTCAGCTCTGTGGGCCACTGGAAATGCAAGTTGCTCTTAAGAACTAGATGGGAAAAAATGTCCTAAGGGAATCAGGATTCAGTTAAGGTAAAGTGCATATACTCTCTACATGAATAGAATTCATTTCTCATGAAAAAGCTATTCCAAAGCACATAGTAGAAAGTATGCTTCTAAGTGCGCTCTGTGAATGTGTGTAGTAGGGGGGACACTTCTGAGGAGAGGAGGGGCAATGGAACACTGAGATGGGAGAAGTATAAAGATTAAAAAAAAAACTGAAAACCAGTAGAGCTTAGTATTGGGTAGTATCAAGAATGATAGATGAACATGGGCATGGTCTTTATGTTGTGCCTTATTGACTCTGCAAATATTATAAAAGTAAAAGTGGTAAGTGTCCTGGGGATTTCACAGAAAAGTAACAGGGGTTAGACTAGATTGTACAATATTGATCAGTAGCAAATATAGGGCATGTATGCTGCTGCTTCTCACTACTGAGCCCATGGTAGTAGGCATGACTTATTGATTATGGCACTCTTTCCTGCTAATACCACATTCAGTTCCAAAGGCCTTCTCAATACACCTATCGAGGTAGTCATTTCCAGTTGGCCAAAAATAGCACAGTAACTAAATCAATTTTTTAAAACCTTATTTTTCCCACCATTTTTCCTATTTGAATTTTCTTATGAGAGATCTATCCCCACATGCCAAAAGGAAGAGAAATTAGCATTTCCTCTTTCCTTTAAGTATCCGTCCTTTCAAAAAAGAGTTCTATTCATTATTGTCATCTACTTCTCTCAGAAATACAGCTCCTGTCAAAGATTTGGAGGAGGCGTTTAAAGTCCCTCTGGACTTTACAAGGTAGTGTATTACGCTTTAGGAGAAACTCTGGATGATTGTATCCCAGATTAATATTCTTGCTCGGTTTCACAAGAAAAAAAAATAAATTTATGTTATTTCTTGTTCTCTTTTAGGGTGTTCAGGACAAAACAAGCAAAGTCCTTTGCTTTGGTGAAATCATATTTGGAATATAGTTTTTATTTCATTACATTCTACAAAGAATATTTACAAAATTGAGCCCATCCGTGTTATTATAATGCTCAAAAAGTTCAGGCAACAGACCATATTGCCAAGTTTTAGCTCATACTGGCTGTGTAATTTGGGCCAACTAATGATTTTGTTCGTTTGTTTGTTTCTGCATCTGTTATCTAAAATAATGTGTGTGGGGAGGGTGATGATAGCATTCACCTCATTAGGATTAGTGTGATCATTAAATGAGAGAATAAATACTTAGTACAGTTTCTGGCTCAGTAAGAGTGATAGGAACTCCAGTGAGGACAAAGATGGAAACTGTCTTCATTCAAGGGACAACGAGGCTTATGTTCAGCCCAGAAAAGAGATGACTTAGGGGACAAGTGATGTAGCATTTATATGGAATGACAGGCTGAATAAAGTCACACAGAGCAGCTGCATGTTGGCTCTCCCTAAGTAAAACTATCAAATAATTAGCGCTGTCTAAAATTGGATGCTATGCCTCAGATTTGGAGACTTGTTTGTTGATGGACCATCAAAACCAGAGGATCAATGAATAATCATCATAAATGTTTTGATCTGAGTTTACATAACAAATTTGACTGGAGGATACCCACAATCTTTATATTCTAATGTTATGTTTTTACACCATAAGTGAGAATTAGTTTGAGACTGTTTAGCTCTAATGAATAAGCTTAAAAAGAAAAAAAGGAAAAAAAAAGGAACAAAATGATTTGAGGAATATTCGGTTATTTGTTTAAGACAGAATTTAGAAGTCAAAATTTAAAGGTTATAATGAATAGTAATTACAGATCTTTTTCAAAAAAATTAGTTCAGTGATTGAAATCTATAACTTTAATTTGGGGAAAATTAAAAACGAGTGGATGGGCACTAAATTTTAAGCCTTAAATATACAATTTATATTTGACATAGCTTTGAATCATCAAGAAAATATTATATGATTGGTATTTTTCAAATGGTAAAATAGAATCTCAGAAAATATATTTGTCTAAGGATGATAAAAAGCGAAGACACAGACCCAGATCGCTGCCAGAGTTTATGTTTAGTAGCACTATTGTATATGCACACATGTGAAAACTCACAAACACATTCATTTCGTTATATATAATAACTGAATAGCAGTTTCTAAAGAATATATAAATTATCATCTTCATATGTGATCATTAATAATATCATTTACATTGCATATACAGTGTAATGAAGCATGAAATAGCATCTACTCAACCTCTTAAAATTACCCTTCCGTTAAAAGTTAACATGATAAACTATAACTAGTGTTTGCAAACATGAAAGACTACTTTTATTGAAACATCTAATCAGTGACTTTCTAGATGACATTGAATTCTTTCACCAGTGCTGATTATTAAAAAAAAATGACTTAATTTTTTAAGGAAAGAGTTTGGCTTTTTTTTTTTATCTCCAAGAATGGTGGAAATATTGATAACTGCATGCAATTTATTGAGAAAATATAACTGAAGGCATCAAATCTAGGAAAGTGAATTGAAAAAAATATTTCGAAATAAAACAATTTTCTTTAACTCTAAGCATATTGATACTTTTCATATAAAAAATACATAAATGCATAAATTCAATTTTATTTTCTATCACCTCCCTTACTTCCCCCTTGCCAAAACAAACATATTTTTTAAATCTCTCTCACATGGATTTACAGAAAAAAGTGAGATACAGATTTAATAAAGAAATCTATTAAAATAGGCTTGTGACTGACAACTAGGGTTAGGAGAACAACTTCTATAGAGTATTTCATTGTCAACTAGAAGCTGAAAACTAGCAGCAAATTCATCCTTAAAAATCTATATCTTAAGCCAAATTAAAACAGAATACACTTAGAAAACATAGTAAGTTCAGTATTTCTACAGTATCTAATTAATTCTAGGTGATTAATGAGATTTGGATGCAAAGTATGAAAAGAGTAAAAACACTTCCGTATCTATAGGGTGATATTTCCTAAAAAACCTAAATGACACTGCCTTACTAGAAACAAGACTTGATTACTAGGCATTTAGAAACTACAATAATTTTGATCAACATGGCCCAACTGTTGGGTTTGTTTGTTTTTATCTTCCACAATATAAATGGATGGCCTATACCGATCTACAAATAGAAAGATGAGGTATGCATCTTAATATAAGTATACATGCTAATATAAGGTATATATATACAGATACACATATACACACATATCTTTGCTATATCCATTATCTACCCTCATATGTATATAAGTGTATGTGTGTATGTATGCACACATATATGTATGATTGAACAGCCAATTTGAGATATATTAAAAATCATGAGGGGCAACTGGGTGACTCAGTCGGTTAAGCATCCTACTTCAGCTCAGGTCATGACCTCACAGTTCCTGGGTTTGAGCCCCACATCGGCTCTGTGTAGACAGCATAGAACCTGGAGACTGCTTTGAATTCTGTCTCCCTCTCTCTCTACCCCTTCCCAACTCATACCTGTGCGCTCTCTCTCTCTCTCCCTCTCTGTCTCTCTCAAAAATAAATAAACATTTAAAAAAACATGAGAGTGAAACCAAGAAGTTTATAAACTTGATACTTTTTGGTTTGAGGATTTAATTTGAAGATGATCTTAGTTTGGCAAGATTTTTATAATTGTTAATGGAATGTCTGTCAAATCACTAAAAAATGAAAAGTGATTTTATCATGTATAATCCTAACCTACACATACATTATCATTTCATGCATTTGTGATTCTCTAAAGCAAAAATTAGGTTTTCATCAAATGTATTCATAAAGCTTAAGTTTTTGGAGCAACCTTCATATAAATTGCTTTACTGTGAATTCCCTACTCATTCTCACATTGAATAGAACATAATATTAAATCCTGTTTATTAATTTATCAGTTCAGTATGATCATACGCAGATAAAAATTTCCCTTAACATATATATTAAAACAACTAAATTGTATGTAAGCACAAAAAAAAAGAAAACACCTCTTACTTAATTTTTGGTTTATTTGTTTAATACTATTTAAGTCTTGTTTCTGAGGTACAGTGAAATTAATTTTTTATATTAAACAGTGTCTTCTGTATTTCTTTTATCCCTAAACGTCCCTCACCATTCAAAAACCAGCAAGGATTTTCTTCATCACTGCTCTCAGGGTATGAATAACAAAGAGAATGAGGACAAATTTTTGGCATTTAAGAGAGCACTTAAGTAAATGTTGTTAATGTATTATGGAGATAATATTCAATGAAAGTCAAGGTTCTCAATTTTATTTTATTTATTTTTTACTTTTTATTTATTCTCAAGTTAGTTAACATACGGTGTAGTCTTGGCTTCAGGAGTAGAATCTAGTGATTCATCACTTACATGTAACACCCAGTGCTCATCCCAACAACTGCCTTCCTTAATGCTTTCCTCACCCCCATTAATTTTAAGAGCCAGCCACTTAAAAAAAGTTTTGTTTTCTTTTACCTACTCCGAAAGTTTACCTTTATGTATAAAGAGTAGTTTGAAGTCTCAAACAAAACCATTTATATCAGAAGTCAGTGAACTTTTTTTCTGTAAAGGACTGAATAGTAAATATTTTAGGCTTTGTAGGTTATATGATCTTTGTCTCAACTACTCAACTCTGTTCTAAAGAAGCCATAGACAATAAATAAATGAATGAGTCTGCCTGTTCCAGGAAAACTTATTTATGGACACTGAATTTTGGAATCTATAGACTTGTCTGGTGTCATGAAATATTCTTTTTATTTTCTGACCATTTAAAAATGTAAAAATCATTCTTAACTTAAGGCCCATACAAAACCTGTCAGGGGCTCCATGTGTTTGCTGACCCTTGGTTTATACCATAAATCATGAAGAAAAAAGAATGTCATAATAACTGTATTGTCTCCAGATTAATGAGAATTCTGGAGTCTAGTAATCTATACTCTATCTCTCTAGGAAAGTTATATTATAATGACATGGAAATAGATTTCGCTCTCTAAAAATGCTGACTCAATCAGTTAAAACAGTTCAAATAACTATTTGAAGTAAATAAACTATATTGAAATAAACTATTTGAAGTAATCAAATAACTTCATAAACTATGTTCAAATAAACTATTTGAAGTAAATAAACTATCTTGAAATAAACTATATTGAAGGTACTGATGCCAGACTGAATTATCGCCTCCCAAATATGCACTGTACAATCCATGAAATCAGTGAATGTTACCATTTACGGAAAAAAAAAAAAAGACTTTACAGATGAAGATTAATCAAGGATTTTGAAATGGGAGATTATCCTTAAATACCATCATACTGTGTTTATGTGAGAGATGCAGAGGAAGATTTGACAACAGAAAAGGAGAAGACAACTTGACCAAGGAGACAGAGATTGGACCCATGCGGTCAAGGCAAAGAATGTCAGCAGCCTTCAGAAGATAGAAGAGAAAGACAACAGATTTCTCCTCTAGAGCTTCTGATGGGAGCCCTGTCCAAACCTTGATTTCAGAGTAGTGAAACTGATTTCTGGTATTTGGTCTCAAGCGTTTTAAGAGAATAAATATTTCCCATTTTGAGCCATGAAGTATGTGGCATTTTATAGGAAACTAATACAGCTCTGAAGCACTAAGAATCTACAAACTTACCAGAGGAATGGCCATCTGTTAATTTTTTACCTCTTTACTTTGTTTTCTATCATTAAACATTACAGATGGAAAGGGATGTAAAGATGACTTATTACCCAAGGTTGGGATCTATATTAAAAAGTCATGCCTCTTTTGTTACAAATAACTTTTAGTTATAAAATACACTCTTAGGGAATGATTTATTGCAAATTTGGACAGCTAGTTAATTAGAAAAAAATTTTCATTCTAACCTTAATTTTGCTTTCCTATAATTTCCATTGACTGGTCCTAGTTGTGCTCTCTCAAGATCTAACTTTTTTTATTAAATAACAATACTTTAACATATTTGACCAAAAAAAAATTGCATCAATCCCTAGACCTCTCCCTACCCTACCCGAGTATCTTACCCTAGCCTAGAAATATTCTCAAAGCAAATTTATATTGTATGTAACAGTGATTTCTGTAAACCTCATCATCTGAACTCCAGAAAAATGGTAGGAAACTATCAAATTGATAATAATAGTTCATTTCTTGTGAGATTATCACAGGCTAGGCAGTGTTAATGGCATTATCTCCAATATTTCTATCCCCATTTTATTGAGGAGTAAACCGAATTTAGGAGAATTGAAGTCATTTTACCTAACAATAAGTGGTTGAAATGAAGATCTAAATTCATATTTTAAAACACCAAAATGTATGTCCTTAACTGCCAGAGTTCAGTTCCGGAGAGTCCAGGAGTCCCTGAAGGAGGAATGGTATCAGCGAAAGGAATGAGAGAGCCAGGAAATGTAGTCTGATCAACAAGCAGACATGTCTGGTAACTCCGGCATCTCTGCTCTGCTGGTCTCAGTGTCTTTATTTAAAGGCAGTAAATGACATTACATCAAAGAGTATTCTTGTGATATTACATCAGTAAGCATAGATTGATAACTTTAACAACAATGTGTTAAAAAGGTAATTTCCTCAATCTTGCATGTTGTTTTTTCATCATTCTTTTAGATCATAAAAGAGACAACCTTATCTTTTTTTATGATTCTTTACCTACATTAATGAACATATACTGTTTTTGAAGTAGGGTTAGGTAAATTTATGGCAGGGGGAGAAAACAGGATGTTTAAGAAGAAAGGAGGGTTGTAATTGTAATTCTTAGCAAGCAAATGGCTATACATTGTTGCTTTAAGGCCTATGTTAATCATCTACAGATAGATTAGAAGTCATTCTATCCAGCATTCTTGACCATAATGGGGGAAGTGTAACTCACTTGGTAGAGACATAATTCCTAATGTTGGTCCAAGTTCCTTTGCTTATGAATGAGTGAATTTACACGATAGGGTCCTAATGTCTACATAAGTTACACTAATTTTTAGCCAACTCATAACTGCTATTCTGTATGACCAATTCGTGTAACCTATCCCCAAGAGGCAACTTAGAGGTTACTTCTGACCAGGTTACTCTCGTTCAGATGTTATCCATCAAGGCATTACACTCCAGGTCCCTCTTTTTTTTTTTTTAAAATGCCACAAAACCAAAGGGCAATACATCCTTTGAGGCCAACCACAGCAGTTCAAGAAATCCAAGCCTGAAAGGTTATTAGAAGGTGATAGTATTGGGCGCCAGTTGGTCTGCAGGAGACCTTGCAATATGTGCCTTTTCCCACACAGGGAGAAGTTTCAACCTGTGAGCCCAAGATGGCTCCTGACACTTAATGACTATGCTGTATGGCAACCGGTGGTCTCTTATGCCCTCACAACTGTTCCTAGTATTTAACTTGGAGTTACACTGGAGTGATTTAACAGAAAGGACCTTATGAAGAGGAATGCTACAAATCTTCACTGCACAGAATTCACTTTAACTTTTTAAAACACAGCTATGGTATTCAACTAGCTCATGTGGAGCTCATAGTTAATTAAAAATTCCATTTCTAAACAGAAATACTTGTTAAATTAGGGTCCCCATTTTGTGTTTATGAAAATTCTTTCCTAAAACTACGGATAATATAACCCTGGGTTCTATTAATTACTTAAGCGCCTAGGTTCACAGCTTGGATTAGCTATAATCCTTGACCCACAACATCTTCTCATTATTAATTAGTTCTCTACTTTTAATAACATAGTACATACCTGTGAACACACTCTATAACACAAAATCATGTTTGCCATTTTCTTCTTTTCCTTTTATTATAGTTTGTCACATTTATACAGATTGTCTTCTTTGTATTTCAGTTATATTTATATTTCAATTTTTGTTGTACTTCTGTTTTTGAACTTACGTAAAGGACATCATGCTACATATACTTGTTTGGGAGTCTTTGATTTAATATGATATTGCTAAGATTCATCTATTGCTGATATGGCTTATTTAATTTCTCTGCTGGAAATAATCTATTGTATACATATTATAGTTTATTCATCTATAATGGAAGACATTGGTGGTTGTGAACATCGAAAAAATATTCACATTTTTTGTTGTTATTTTTCAGGGTACCTGATGAACAAAAGCTATTGACTTTAATACAGCTACATTTTTGTTTTGTTTAAGAACTTTCTTCCTATCCAAATTCTAAACAATACTTATCCACATTGTTTACTGAGTTTGAATTTTTCTTTTAGATTTAACACCCTTGATAAATACAGAGCTAAATTTTTATATGAAATAAGGATTGGATTTTATCTTTTTCCTTACAGATAATCATTTTCCTACCTCTATGAATGGTGTCTCCTTTCTTACCAATGGAAGTGTCACCTTTGTGAGATGTCAAAGTTCTAATTTTGCAGAAATCTTTTTGGGATCTTTATTCTATTTCTTTGGTCTCTCGGTTCAACTCTATGTCAATAATATACTTTCTTAATTATTATAGCTTCATAATAAGGCATAATATCATTTAGGAAAACTGTCTTTTTATAAAAAGTAATTTTGTAGAAATTATTACTTTTCACCAATATCCTCTTGTCCACTTCTGTGCAAATGCATTTTATTTCATAACCTTTCACCATTTAGGAAGACTCATGTGACAAATTCTAGCTAATGAATTTTTTTAATTATGTATATCACTTCCAGAGGCAACAAAATGCCCATTCTCCAATCTCTCTTTTCCCTTCTCATAATGTCTAATAACTCTGTGTTTCAATCAGACAATGTGATGGAGGCCCAGACAGCCTGGATCACATCTCTCTATAGGACAAAAAAGATGAATGAAAATACATTTTGTGTAAATAAGATATTTATGTTTTGGAGTTGCTTGTCACTATACTGATGTATTCAAATCCATCGACAGTGATTTAACTATGTATAAAGACTAATTTTTCGTGGCACCTTGGAGGCCATAGGCTGCCTCAGGATGAAGCTGAAAATCTCTTTCCCAGCTACTAGCTGCCAGAAACTCATTGCAGTGGATGATGAATGCATACTTCATTTATGGGAAGTGAGGGTCACAGAAATTGCTGTTGATGCTGTAGGTGAAGAATGGAAGGGTTGGTTACATGACCCAAATCAGTGGTGGCAAGGACAAACAGGACTTCCCCCATGAAGCTGTATCTACCTGCTGTTGAGTAAGGGGCATTCCTGCTACAAACTATGGAGGGCTGGGGAAAGGAAGTGCAAATCTGTTGGGAGTTGCCTTGTGGAGGCCAATCTCAGCTTTCTCAATTTGGTCATTGTGAAAAAAGGGGAGAAGGATATTCCTGAACTTGCTGATACTACTGTGCCTTATGACCTGGGCCCCAAAAAGCTAGCAGAATCCGCAAACTTTTCTGTCTCTCTAAGGAAGATGATGTCCACCTGTATGCCGTGAGAAAGCCCCTAAACAAAGGTAAGAAACCTAGAACCAAAGCGCCCAAGATTCAGCATCTTGTACTCCCCATGTCCTACAGATGTTGGCGTATTGCTTTGAAGAAAGAGTGTACTAAGAAAAATAAAGAAGAGGCTGCAGAATATGCTAAACTTTTGGCCAAGAGAATGATGGAAGCCAAAGAAAAATTCCAGGAACAGATTGCCAAGAGATGGAGGCTGTCTTCTCTGAGAGTTTCTACCTCTAAGTCTGAGTCCAGCCAAAAGTGGGATTTTCTAAGAGTAACAAATAAATAAGATCAGACATCAAACAAAACAAAACAAAACTACCTATAAAGAAAAAGAACTTTTTTGTTGTTAATATCCTCACACATTGACACTAACTTGAGTTAGTGTACAAGGTTTATTTCTATCTGTGTTATTTATTCATAAACTGAAAGTTTAAAATTATCCTCTCTACCTAGTAGCTCCAAGTTCAAAGAAATTTTTATTTGAGAAACAAGATCGTAACAGAGCATCAGACGGCAGATGGGGAAATCGAGAATCTGATACTTTCCACAAAAAATATCAATACTCTTGCCTGGCGAGAGTTTTATCTTCTAAAAATATGAAGTTGAATGTTTTAAGAAATATGGGCTTTATTCCTAAGTTAGAATCCCAAAATTTAAGAAAAAGAGGATAAGAAGAACATTTTCAGTAATGGAAGATTAAAATGTATCACAAAGAAAGACTATAGATTAGTATTACATAAGGTTTTGCCCTGCATAGAAGTTAAGCTGTCTCTTTTGCCTTTCTCTGCCTCTACTAAGTGATTGTTAAACCATGGATGAGATTTAACTAGGAGTGAGGGTTTATGAGTTAAAGTTCTGGAAAAGGTAGAAGTCAAACTTTGAGCTGCATCATGGAATAAAAAAATACATGATTGACATGGTTTAAATGGATATCTTGGCAACTAAATTGGTATACTATAGGTATTTATCAAGTATTTTGGTTCTTTAGATTTAGTACTTATAGACTTATGAATAGCTATGATACTGTCATTATTAACAGAAGTTACTTCTGGGATAAAGCTACAGTAATTTCACAATAAAAAAACCTTCTATTGTTTTCAAATGTTTTCACTGAGCTGAAACTTTTCTGCACTTCAGAATTTGTACTATAAAAATCCTAATGCCATAATACTTGCCTGCAGCTAGATACTTAAGTTACCACACTAAAGATTGATTTAAATTGAGTGTAATTATCTGCCTAGAATCTTTAAAAAATTTTTCCTCTTCTTTAACCATTAATTTTCAAAACCATGGTTATCCACAATAAGTTTAGTTGGTGGTCTTTAATTAGTGTCTATTAAATTAAAATCTATATGCTGGTTAATTTAATCTGATTAAAAGAGAATCACATGCATAATCCCTAACATAGTGAGTAATTTAGTGAATTTGAAATGGGGTCTGTTAACTTTTACAGCCGGAAGATTTGCTTGATTCACCCACATTAAAATGTTGCTAAGGTTCTGATATTCGCCCATTAGCTTGGCACTTTAAGAAATGTAGATGAGATTCCACTTTTCACCTATCGAGTTGAAAAAGATAAAGTTGGAAAAGTTTGAAAATACACAGCATTAGCAAGAGTACGAAAAACCCAGGCACCTTCCCCGTATGTATTATGGCAAGTGTTAATAGGGACAATTTTTTGAGAGTGATTTAATAATATATTTCAAAAATTTAAATAATCAAATCATTGACCAGTAATTTCATTTCCAGGAATTAATTCAATCAATGATCTTCTTTAAATGCACAGAAGTACGTATAAGATGATTCATCTTTGTAAGTGGGAATAATAAGTGTCTTTAAAGTTATTATGAAATTGGGACAAACCCATATAATGGGGTATTATGTTACTCTTCAGTTATTCAAAAGAAAGCCAGAAATTTATATGTGCCGCCATATACAATCCCTACAAAAATAAAACGAACAGTGTGCATACTCTGCTTTGGTGCTTATATTTTAGAGAGGTGATTTTGTGCATACACCCACATATTCATATTTGCATGTGAAGATAGTTTTTGAAATACACAAAAATAATATTTAACAATGGTTGCCCTTAGTGATGTGGATTTGGAATCTGGGTAAGGAGAACTTATTCATTACACCATTAGACCTACTTTCTTTCTTTCTTTCTTTCCCCTTCCTTCCTTCCTTCCTTCCTTCCTTCCTTCCTTTCTTTTCTTCCTTTCTTCTCCCCATATACATGTATTAATTTTCATTAAAAAAATCATGCAAATAAAGCAAAGGTAGAGCGTGTTAGCATGTTTAGTCTTTTCAGCATGCAGCACTAAAACATAATAACGAATATAAAGACTGTCCCGTATATCCTGCTGGGTGCTTACAAAGATCCTCTCTCCCCTGTCATACCCATTCCATTTAGTTTTCAATGACTTAGCAGTGACCTCAATTCCAGAATGAATATCTGAGCGAACTCTGGTTAAAAAAAAAAAAAGACTTCTGACTCTCTATAGATAGCTATTTTTATGTATACAATTTCTGAAGTTATTCTAGGCAAGGCATCAACTTTTATTCTTCAGCAATTAGATAATTATGTTTACCCTAGAGCTATTCAAATCTTCTCAACTCTTTTCAGGTTATCTGATCATCTACCATTGATCTATATCCACACAGTTTATTTCTTTTTATTTTGCAAAAGAATATGAAAGGCTTTTATCAAACAATATTATGACCAGGAACGGATGCTGTGAGACTGGAAGCCTACCCCTTGTTGTAAAATAAGATTGCATCATTAAATAGGGCTCTCAGGTATTCGCCAACCTGGGTAATGATGTCTCTCTGGGATACCTGCCCTTTTTGCAGCCTCCCATCCAGGCACGAGTCAGCAATCACAATTAGTGTGAAGTGGAATAAGAGTGCCAAGTCTGCAGAATGCAGAGGAAATACAGCAAAGTCTGAACTGCAACTCAGTGAGCAGTCACAATCCTCAAGGTAAAAATTGCTCCATTCTTAAATGGGAATAAAGCAATGACGGATTGACTGCCAAACTATATCCTCTGTGTAGGTATGCCTGATCGTCCTGTCAGTCTTTCAACCATTTCAGAGTGTTTCCAATATGATTCTTTCCTCCCAAATAGTCTCAGACGCCTTTCCCCAGGTACTCGTGGCAGAGAGAAGTGACACGGAGTTAAGGACTCCTGTTGAGGACAGCCAGAATGAGGTTTATCCTTTACTGAAGAGCTTGGGAAAAGATTGAATAAACAGAGAGCAGAGAATAAAATGGTTACAGCCATTTGAGTAAATTCATACAATGGATTTATCAGGTGAGAGATAGCTTTAAGATCCTCAAGTACACTTGGTTGGTAGGGTGGAGAAGTTTCAAATCAATATGTGTCTTCCTTTAATTATGCTTTCATGCTGGCCAGTCACCTTGAGGTTATAGCTCTGAGGATACAGCACTCTCAAACTCCTGAGTATTTGTTTGTGCTGCGTATTCTTGACTGTGTCTCTTATAGTTGCATGCCCATAGCAGCCAGCAAATTGCCTTGATATGATAGGTATGCAGTAAGGGTTGGGTGGGCAAGTTTAATCTTATTTGTTAATATATCATCAATAATCTCACTTACCTTAAATTATAGCTTGAACATACCTAGAGCTATGAAAAGGTAGTATTTTCTGATTTATGTCTAGGAATTAGTTGACCCACATAATTATTTGGAAACACCTTTTAAAGAGCTGCTACACTGCAAAAACAGACACAGAATTGTACTGTGTCTGCCTTGCCTTTTTCTGTTTTCTGTTAGTGACAACATAGATTGTATAGAATCGCCTAGCAGCCACAGTTGCATTGACAATTAATAATAACTTTACAGTTAGATTTTCTCTTCACGCCTTCTAAATAAAAAACATAGAATGCCTGCTACTCCAAGTCACACATGCTTTTAAGTTCTGTTAAACTAATCCCCAGATGAATGTAAATTTCTTTTGTTTCTTAAAACATAAGTGCCATTACTGACTCTAAATTTACAGACACCAAAACCATCAATGAAAAAAATCTTGTCAAAATGGGCTTACAGGTGGACATTCTGCTTACTCTCTCATGCATTTAATTGAATTTTGTGCAATTTCATGTGCATTATAATAGACTTCTTTTACACCATCAGGAAACAAGTTTTAAAACATGTGCTGTGCATTAAACATCACATAAATATTCAGCAAGGGAAAGAAAAACAGTTCTGAAGAAGTATAGTGATTTTACAGTCTCTGGTTTCTAATAAATTTTTACAGCAATCCTAAACTACATTAGCAAGTCCTGGTTTATTGTCAGGCTTCTGCACAACATCCCTCAATGACATGTCAAATCTTTACCACAGCAGTGGAACTCCTAAAGCTGTCCACATTGGCAAGAATCTTGTCATATTAAATTGCCAGCTCTTGTCAAGTAAAGATATATGATCTGATCGTATTCTCCTGATGATGACATGAGTTGTCCTTTCACTGTGGCTGGAATGTAAATTCCCGGGACATCCCAATGACCACAGATTTTGAGAATAAAAAGAATTTATTGACCTTTCAAAGTGACAGTTCTCCCCTGAACAGAATGCCCAATCTCTTAACACAGGGCTCTTATTTTTGTGTTGTTATTGTATATCATTTATCAACACATTTATTAGAGAACTAAGGTATTACATACGCTTTACTTCCTGTCTCTCTTTACTTTTTTTGTCATGTCCCAAATTAAATGTCATGAATGTGTACCTGTCAAGAATTTATTTTCTATTTCAGGTATTTGGGATTTTATATATGTAGAGCAGAACTTCTAGATTCTTTTTGATCTTTTGGCTTTTTGTTTAGAACATAAAACAAAACAAAACAATGTCAGAAGGCTGCAGTGACAATCCATGGACAAGAATGGCATGCCTGGTGCCAAATTTTAAACACCCCCAAATAAAATCAATTGTTTTTTTGTGTGTGAATTATGTCACTGCCGACTTCAGAAATCACACATGTCATGAGGCAGGATGAGATATCCTATGCCTTTCTACTTAAATTCAGGGTATCATATATCTTTTGAAACAAATAAATTGAGTATTTATCACAATTTCAAAGAATGGCTTGGTTCTTTGAAGAATACAGGATTCCAGCTGGAGTACTTTATACACCTCAGCATATGTCCCAAAGTAGTTATATTTCAGAAGTTGAAACTCTTTCTGTGAGACAGCAGTAACCATTAACTTCGATATTTATAAGATATCTACAATTACACTTCAAATGGTAATTTAAACAGGCAGGAAAACATTGCTCTATGAAGATAGTATGAGGTGATGAAAAGGTACATATTATCTCTGTTATCCATCTCAAATATTTCATTTAACAATGCATGCTGCTCAAATCATGGTAAACATAATCTGAACCTTTAATTAAATTTCATTAGGCTGACTGCTAGTGATATTTTCTTCTGAATCAATCTAGGAGTATTTTGCAATCAGTAATGTCTCATACTATCAAATAACAAAAGTTTGCAGTTTAAGCAAACATTTTAAATACATTTCTATATAAACTTCCGCAAAAAAGAAAAAAAATATATATTTCACATGTGTAACAAATGAGACCAAAAGAAGATTCAGAACCACTTGTTGAAATTTAGATTTATCCATAAATTGGGGCTTAGTGTCATTCTGTCCTATAACAGTGTTTGGTGCTTATTCAAATATCCATCATCTGTCCAGAAAAATGTCATTCATGTATTTAAATCACTATAGCCTTCCTTTACTTATAAAAACTGACTTTATCCTGAATTAAATTACATTACTTTCCTCATTTTGGACTAGAATTACATATTTTTTAATTTCTACCTTGATCTTGAGTTAATCAAACCACAAACACAAAATAGCATGTATATCTGTTTCATAGCCACATGAATATAAATCTGACCTACTGAAAACAATGCTGTTAACTACCTTAAAAATAATTATTTTTAAATGGACAAGGAACAGAAGCAATTTTTTTCCCAGACCCCTGCAAATCCAGATCACAAAATGAATATAATTTTATTCTGAGCATGAGATTTAGGTGACTCGTTATCTGTTTTAAATATGCTTTAATGTTGGATTATAAGATATGTTAAATATTTTATAATAATTTTATAGTTCACAATATACCCTGAAATAGTTAAAACTCAAAGTTAATTAAGTATAAATCAGCATGATTTTATAATAAATAACAAAATATTATCAATAGTCCATTTTATATCCTTCGGTATAATGTTAATACAATTCAGAGTAAACAACAGAGGTAAATTTCATCTATTATATTTCATCTAGGAGTAATTTGAATTATTATATTTCTATTTTGAAAACTTTAATACTAAAAAGTATTGAAGGCGATAAGCTAAGTGAAATGTCAGAGAAAGACAAATACTCTAAGGTATCACTTATATTTGAGATATAATAAAAATAAAAACTGAACTCATAGATACAGACAATAGAATGTTGGTTACCAGAGGAGGGTGTTGGGCGACGGACACCATGGTCAAAGGGGTCAAAAGATACAAACTTCCAGTTATAAGATGAATAAGTCATAGAGATCTAATGTACAGCACAGTGACTACAGGGCAACACTCTATTGCGTATTTGAATGTTGCTGAAAGAGTAGATCTTAAAATTCTCATCCCAAGGAAGAACGCTGTAACTCTGGGTGGTGATGGATGTTAGTTAGACTTCCTGTGGTGATCATTTCACAATACATACAAATATCAAATCAATTAAACTAAAATTAATACAATGGACATCTAAAACTAATACCATGTTATATGTGAATTATATATCAATTTAAAAAGTGTATTTTAAAGAGGTATTACTACTGAATACATACATGCATGCATGCATACATAAATATATACATAAACTGGGTACGTTTTTGTGCTTATAACATAAAAGCAGATGAATAGACCTTAAAAACAATTAACCAGAATATCCTTAAAAAAATAGTGTCCAGTTAACTTCTAAAATAGAAGAAATATATATTTACTTCTCATAGCATTCCCAAGTTAAGAACATAATTGGGGGATTTTCCTCCAATATATTTTACTTATCCAAATGATAGCTATTTAGCTGAAATAAAACTTATGTTTATTTTCTCTGCCGATACCATGTTGTTTCATTTGTATTTTTAAAAAATCTGCTTCAATTGAGCAAGAGAACAAGATTTAGATAAATTCTTAGTTTCTTTATGGATCTGACATTCTATTTAAACATTTGTGGTTGAAGACTTAAGGAAGTTGTTACTCTTTACACTGCTAAAAAAGGGACTTTTTGAGAAAGTATAAACTACCTACATTAATCTCATCCAAAAGAGTGTAAAGTGATATATCAGAAAACCAAAGCAACAACAGATTAATGTTGCTGTATTAAAATCCTATTTACATAAAATTAACATAAATATGAGTTAGTATGCCATATGCTACAGCATCTGCTCTTCACTGTATTAACAACAAGACTGTCCCCTATAGGGATCTTAAAATTAATACATATTTAAGTTGTATTTATATACATATTTGAAATTTTGACAATATGATCTATATGAAAAGTTGCCAACTGCAAACAGCATAATTTATACTGAAATTATATAGCCATCAGCTGTATTATGACCACAGCTTATGAAAGGTGGCTTTTGAGATAGTCCACTTTTTTCCTTGAAAGATGGTTGAATTAATTTTAAGTTAAGTAAAATCTTTATTCCACAAAATTACTCCTATTACCCCTAATTTCAATTCCATCTTCTTTGAAAGTCCAAAACACCTAGCCAATGAGATATAACTCATCATATTGGAAGATTCTCTAAGATAATATTATACTTCATTTGCTGATGCTAACTTTTTTTTTGTTTTGTTTTGTTCTCCCAAAGCCAAAATTCATTTGAGATTTATTTCTTTCAGCTCCTAGAATAACTAAATAAAACAACTTTCTTATACAAATTTTGCAGAAGTACTACAGATACAAGTATAAATGCTGTGTTTTGTAAATTTTAGAAATTTGACATAGCATGATTGCATTTTACTTTTCTTTTTTTATTAAAGTTTATTTATTTATTTTGAGAGAGAGAGAATGAGCAAGGAAAGGGCAAAGAGAGAGGGAGAGAGGATCCCAAGCAGACTCTGCACTGTCAGCACAGATGCCAACTCAGGGCTCCATTCCACCAACCTGATCATGACCTAAGTTGAAATCAAGAGTTGGTTGCTTAACCCACTGCGTGACCCAGGTGCCCCTGCTTTTTTATTTTCAAATTTAACAACTATACAATTTAAAGTTCTGAATTGTATTTTTGCATGTTTTGCTCACATATTTTTTTGCAAGGAAAGTCATATAATTACTTTCAAAATGATAAATATCATTATACTTGCTAAGTTATAATTCAATATCAATGTGGGTAAGATAAATAAATAATAAGTACATCTATTTTCTGTCTGGATGCATTGAAATAAAGCTACAGATCATTTATTTTCAATGTTTATATTACCTATTTTTCATGTATAATTACACAATAGATAATAAGTAAATAGACTAAAATAAAATGAAGAATTTTGATTCTTAACAAAAGAATAAATTATTTTCTTCAGGTATGTTTGCAAATTATAAGTACAGTGTGTTTATGTGTGTATATGCATACATGTATACATATATGTGTGTTTACAGGTATATATGCATGCACACTAGGGATGTGTATAGATAAATATAGATATGCTACAGCCACATATTTTCTTCCTAAAGTTGATACTGAGGAATCAGAATTCAGAATCTCTGAATCTCTTCAGACTTTTTTTTTTTTTTTTTTTTTTTTTTTTTTTTTTTTTTTTTTTTTTTTTTTGGAGAAAGAGTACAAGAAAGCACGAGTCAGGGGAAAGGGCAGAGGAAGAGGAAGAGAAAGAATTTTAAGCAGACTCCACACCCAGATCAGATCCTGACACACTGGGATGGATCTCAGGACAGTGAGATCTTGACCTGCATCAACATTAAGAGTAGAAAGCTTAACCAACTGAGCCACCCAGGCACCTCTTCAGATTCTTTTTATTATAACCGTTTAACATCTGGGATCTGTGGTCTCCTTCCCCTGAAGAATTGCACACATGGTCAAATGCAATCCTTCAAATATTTTTAGGAAACTGCAAATACTTTGAAGTTAATTTTTGGAAGTCAGATGAACAATGACACAAATAAAAATCATAAGCTCAATGTCTCACCCTTCAAGGAGTCAACAAGTAATCGTCCTCAATTTTTTTATTCTCTGTAAATACTGAGTAGCTATTCAATAGCATAATGTATAAAACATGCAGATTAGTATTTCAAAGTCTACTGTGTTTTAGATATCTTGATGATGACCATGAAATTTTGTTTCAATTTTACTAATTATAATCTTTGCACTTAATTTAGTGTTAGGTATGCAGATTTTTGAGTTGAGTTTTCGGTTGTTTTCCAAACCCTTGCTTCTCAAAGTGTTGGGCACAGATCAACACTATCAACAGTATTTGGTTGGAATCTCAGGCTCCATCCCCAACGTGCTGAATCTGTATCGCATTTTAACCAGATGCCCAGAGGATAGGAGGGCATATTAAACATTAAGAAGCACTGGATTAAGAGATGCTTCAGAAGGAAAAATATTAGAATTTTTAAATAAGTATTCTTTGGAGTATTTAGCTGTATACATTGATTTGTATTCACTTTATTACTATAATATTTCTCTTTATCTTCCTTAATTCCAATTACTTCTATTTAGTTATATTTTAATGTTACCTTTTTCCAAGCCCTTTGTATATATGCTCTCTTGTTTCAAATAATATCAATAAATTTTTACTAAAATAAATATCAATATTAGTGATGATCATAATTGTGCTTATTTTCCTTTGTAGAAAGATTGTCATTTTGACAGGAAAAGATAATCAACTGTAACTGAAGTCTTCAAAAGAAAAAAAAAAACTAAGTTTGGAAAAATAGCACTTAGTGACTACGTGACTAAGTGACTCAATGACTAAGTTCCTGTCTGACAACTGCTGAATAATATAAGCTAAAACATATTGTGAAATATTGGTCTACTAAAAATTATAAATTCTGGGCTACAATTTTATATGGTAGTTAATCCAGGCAATACTAGAAAAGCATTTCTAGGTTTCTAACAATACTAGGAAATAGAATTTGGATTTATTGTTCTCTGTGTTCATAACTTTGGTAATCAATGCTTTAGGTTCTTGTCACAAAATTAACACCTGTCTAGAAGAATTTTATACATGTTTAGTGTATAGTATGTCTATAAAATTTATTTCTAAAATTAGCATCATTGTATATAGAAGGGAATCTTAATCTACAAATACAGATATTAAGGAATACATTGACCTCTACCGTATTCTTCAAAATAAAAAAGTAGAAGTGATTATGTGGGCTCAATACTAATATACCGAACAACTACACATAATGTTTTTTTACTTATAGTAAATGTGAAGTGTATGTGGAAATCCACATCTTTTCAAATTGTATGTTCTATGCTCATGTTTTATGAAGACCAAGTCAAAACTTGTTTCTCATACCATAAATTTGTTTGGTTATATTTTATAACTGAAGGAGTATATTAAAAAAGATTAAAAAATATTTTTTAATATTTATTGAGAGATAGAGAGAAACAGAGCACGAGCAGGGGAAGTAAGAGAGAGAGGGAAGCACAGAATCCAAAGCAGTCTCCAGGCTTCAAGCTGTCAGCACAGAGCCCGATATGGGGCTCAAACCCAGGAACTGTGAGATCATGACCTGAACCAAAGTCGGACACTTAACCAACTGAGCCATCCAGATGCTCCACAAAAGATTTTTTTTTTAATTTTTTAATGTTTATTTATTTTTGAGACAGAGAGAGACAGAGCATGAGTGGGGGAGGGGCAGAGAGAGAGGGAGACACAGAATGTGAAGCAGGCTCCAGGCTCTGAGCTGTCAGCACAGAGCCCGACGCGGGGCTCGAACTCACAGACCGTGAGATCATGACCTGAGCTGAAGTCGGATGCTCAACCGACTGAGCCACCCAGGCACCCCATATACTCTTCTATTTTAACAACATTATAATTTCTATTGGAATCAAAAATTAGCAGCAATTTAACCTCTAAACTGCAGCACTGATATCACAGTTTCACTCAACAAGTCTCCGTGAGCTCAAGGGGACAAAAGAATTTATCTTGAGAATTCTACCCCATGTCCTAGCAGTCAGAGAAACTAGAGTCTTGTGTATGAGTTTTCCAGTTTCCTTGGCAATCACCCCCTCCAAATCCCTTTTCCCACCCATTAACTATGGGGTTCTTGACTCTCCAGTGGGGATCTCTTCTCCCTTTCCATGCTCTTTCTTACCAAGTTAACTGACATTGGTATTACATTCATTCTCCATGGGACCTCTATTAACTTAGATTTATTTTTCATTCATTCTTGTTACCTAGGCCTATCACTTTTTATTTTTATTGTGCCCTTGGATTACTGGTAACTCTTTCAATGATCACAATCCTCCCAATTGAGTTGTATCCTCAACCTGTGAAGTTGTAACTTCAATCCTGTGAAGTGTGAAGAAAGCACATAAAATTGTCCTTACAGGCCTCAATGATCTATGTTGGTATTTTTGAAATTAGATTCACCTAATGAAATGGATATTAACTGGTCCTACTTCCATGTTCGGGAGTCAATAGAATGGGAGTAGACCATAGAAATCTCAATTTGACAATTCTGAGAAGAGTTGAAAACTCCCTATCCAGGAAATTGCTGTGTATATAATAAATGAATAACAATTCTAAGTGTAGACACAGGTGAGAATTTTATAAGCCGAAGGAAATTTTCCCCAACTGGGGTACATAAAGCACTAGAATTTGAAAATATGTTAATAGTGTGATACAGAAAAAGAGTTGTATAAAAAAATTCATTTGGACTTAGACCACACTAAATAGAAGAATTTTACTAGAGTATTATGTGAAGAATTTAATATAGTAGTTTGAACTGTGATTTTTCAAGAGGCACATCAAGTATATGTTGATTTGCCAGATATATTTTATGCAAATATATACTTTTTTCAGTTTATTATGATTACTCATGTATTTTAAGCACTGAGTGAATGGAAAAAATAAAGAAAAACTGATAGCTTATGATAAGCTGAACTTTTGAGAAGGCTGTTTGACAAGCTAATGTTAAAACTTAGAATATATGCCAAGAATTCTACATAGTATGATTATTATCAATATAATTATTATTATTACAATGCATTGTGCAGATGCTGTGGCAGACACCTTAAGTAGAAATAAAGGTTATAGGAAATATGCCATAGATGATTTTTATATTATATACTTTCTATCTTGGCTTAATAGATGGTTATATGTGTGACTTATTGTAGCTTATAGACTTCATCTCTGATTATTCTACTTATCAAAAAGAATAGAAAACACTCAATGAAAGTCACGTCATTTATTATTGACAAATTTATGTTAAAATCACAAAGCTTTTCATGTTCAGAGAAATATACTTGGGAGATTTAGTATATTTACAAAGGCAACATATTGGGGCAATTGGGGTATTTTAAAAACTTACATCCATTTTCATTGATACACATGACCTTTCCAAACTAGATTAAAAATATCAAGGTTTTCAAAAAAGATATAAAAATAGCTATTTTGCTAGGATATAAACATTTTTATAATCTCTGTATTAACTGGTGTCCACACAAGTATTACGCTATCCATGTATTCTAGATTGAGAAATACTCTTATATCTGTCATGGATTTGTAGCAATTGTGGCCATCTGGTAAATATTTAATAGAAGCATTAAGCATATTTTTGAACTGTGCTACATTCTTATGCAGTGTTGTATTTTAACATTTTAATAATTAGATGTGTTTGTTTCATAGCATGTGGCTTTCCTGTTCACATTGGTAATAACGTCCCTAACCTTTCACCACTAAAAAGTGTTAGATTAGAGTTTCCAATTTACGTGCCACTGACCCTTTATTTAAATGTGATCTGGATCTAATTATTGTAAACATGATTTAACAAACCATATGCTCACTCATCTGTTCTTTATTGTATTAATGTGTCCCCTATAAAGGATTCTAAAGTGAATGTATAGTAACCATGTGTAGCATGGCTGGTAGCTAACACGTATTCCGACTTATTTTTGAGATAAAAATAATAGAGTACAAATTAATAATAAAGTAATAGGGTAAAAATAATAAATCATAATGCAATAAAGTATCATTTATGACAAAAAACAAAAAAAATTCAGATATATTAGGAATAGTCTAGTGATTTCATATATTTAGAAAAACTGTGAATCTACTCAAAATCAGTGTGTGGATATACCCGTAATTCTGTATTACTATTCAATAGGTTTTCGACTTGACTCTAATCTACTAATTTGTGAAACAGCAAAGTAAAACCCAAAAATTTTACCTTGATTCTTTCTGGAGCCAGCTTCAACTTACACTTCCAAAAATTTGACTTTCAGACTTCAGAATGACTCTAAAATCAA
This sequence comes from Paguma larvata, assembly GCA_030068075.1. Classification (NCBI taxonomy): domain Eukaryota; kingdom Metazoa; phylum Chordata; class Mammalia; order Carnivora; family Viverridae; genus Paguma; species Paguma larvata. The sequence goes on along the minus strand of CM057826.1, from coordinate 52,814,949 downwards.
GGCACTACTGTTCTAGGGATTAACTGATTCTTGACTTACTATAATCATATTACTTATGTACAAGGTGCCCCTGATATATTTTCATATTTAGGTTGTTTTTAATTTTTTTAATGTTTATTTAATTTTTGAAAGACAGAGCATGAGTGGGGGAGGAGCAGGGAGAGAGGGAGATAAAATCTGAAGCAGGCTCCAGGCTCTGACCTGTCAGCACAGAGTCCAGCGTAGGGCTCGAACCCATGAACTGTGAGATCATGACCTGAGCCGAAGTCAGATGCCTAACCAACTGAGCCACCCAGGTGCCCCCATATTTAGGTTTTACATATTCTACTTTTATTTTGTATTCTGAATTTTTTATTTCTATTAAAACCACAAGCACTTTATTTCTATGGCTCTTCCTTGAACTGAAAGCCTTAGTTCTTAAATAATATTTGAGGTAGATGTGGGTATCAGACATTAATGGGTCTCATTAATAGATAATAGTAAAAACAAAACAAAACAAATAAAAATTTATCTCGACATCAGAAAGTTTCCTCACTAATAATAGCTGCAAATATTACCTCAGAACGTCATATGGATTGAAATAATTGTCTTTAATGGGAACTTGAATTCAGAAGGTAATATAAACTACAACATTTCTTCCATTTCCTTTCACTCTTTATTCTTGGGTTATGAACCTTTTCATGATAGCAGGTGGCCAACATAAGAGAATGCACAAACTTTTCATTGTCCAACATTCTAATATACTGCCTACTACAGTGGATTATACTACCTATGATGTACTGTATCAGCTTATGGCTTGTGATAACCTAATGATATGAAACAGCAAGGACAAAAATACAAAGCTTCATATGCTTAACCGATGTCTGAACACCTTTGTTTGTTTTCAAAAAAAGCTCAATGAAAAATTTAAATAGATCCCAGTATAGACAGGTCATTAATTTCATTGTACTCAGAATATTATTTAATAGTACCATCATATTTTTGATGTGCATATTCACATGTTACAGGACATGTATGGGGAACAATTTCAAGCTACTTAAAATAAGCATACTAGAAAGCCAGTTGTTAAAGATATACCAATGGACTTTATAATACCCGACATCAACTCACTCTAACTTGATCTGAAGCACATAACAATGTTCTAGAGAGTGCATAAACACATAAATATCAGGATTCCCATTAGACAGAGTGATATCTGAAATTATGATGCATGTTGGACAATGTTGTCCGTGTTGAATTGTTTGCACCATTCATTTTATATCAGGATAATATAGAGAATAATATGTAGTGACAATATATATAATCAGTTTTCCCATTAGATTTTTACTTGGTGATAGATAACATAGTTGTCATCCTCAAAATCCATTCCCAGATTTATTCTCACTTGAATTTTTCCACCACTAAGACTAGAAAGAAAAGTATTCCATTTTCCCACTCTCTTAGGAGGTAAGGAAAACCAGAGACACACTTTATGACCCATGACACTCAAATGAAAGTTGCCGGGAAAAGAGATTCCTTTTTTAATAAGAAGGTGGATTTGATGGGATAAATCCTTTCACTGTCTCTTTTTCATCTTTACTTATGAACATGATGTCCGGAGGAAAAGCAGCTATTTTATGGTCATGAGGCAACAAACAAATGTCCCAAAGTGTTTACTAAGGATTGTAGGGCACAAAAATACAGTGAGTCAGGATGTCTGCCTACATCTTTGAGCAGCTCTACAAGCTCTGGAATGCCTGCATATTTACTTGCTGATCTATGAGAAAAATAAACTCCTATTTGTCTAAGATAATAGAGGTTTTTCTGGTTTTTGCAAAAGAATGTATCTCCAGTGGACACCCACATACATTCAGAAATGTATGAATGAAGCTGAAGGAGCTTCTGTTCATATTTTCTCTGACACAAAGTTCGAAATACCAGATGGCAAGTTCGTTGGATATTTGCTGGGTCTTGAGATATCTGAAGTGAGTCAAGCTTATTTAGGTTTCCTCCTATTCCTCAACTTTTCTATGTAGGTCAAGGGCTATCCTCGAAGTGCAAAGAAATGGAAAAGAATTCATAGAAAGGCAATACATATTCTGAGGAATTTATAACAACTAAGAAAGAGGTTTCAGAATTAGTCTCAGCAAGCCCTTTGAACACATGAAACTACACAGGCCATTTCATTTTATCTTGTTTCATTTAGGTTCCGATGTATGGAAGATATGTCTTTATTATTTACGTTGTCTCTAAGGCATTCCTACTCCTTAGTCATTACAGCAATGTGGGTTCCATGATGTAAAAGCTTCAAATGCCCTCCCTGTTCACTCTAGCCCCTCCCTATTTATTCTGAGTCAAGTATCATGACTATGGTCAATTTACTAACCCTTGTTAAGAACTCAAGTTCTAGATCATACTATAATATTCTCTACAGTGAATGCAGATGGTATGTTCCATCCATTTTTGGTTAAAAGTAAAGTTTAAATGTAGAGAATAGTTAAGAGGTTCCTATCTTCTGCACGAAAGATCAAATTCTATTATTAAAAAATTTAAAGATCTGGTTATATAGTGTTTTCTAAAAATAAGTATTTGGCTGAAAGTCACAAAAGGAGATACTATCTTTTTTAGTGTTTTACAGAAAAAAAAATTAACAACAGTATTTTTAACAGTCTCCTAAGTGTGTGTTATGGACTATTAATTGTATGGAAAGGTAATGTACCATTACCATTTTAAGAGATGGATAAATTTAGACAGAATTGTTTAAAGTCACAGAACTACTAAGTGGCAGTACTGAGGCTCAAACGCAAGTCTGGTACCATCGCTTCTGAAATTTCTGTTGTTCCAGGTGACCGCATTTCAAAAAGTATATGGGAAAGTAGATAGTGTTAAAAAATTAATTCTAATTAAACTCAGGGGGATTTGCCTATCTATGGGTATAGGGCCTATTAAGATATTTCAAATAAGAGAGGTGTGGAATATCTTTAAAATATATTTGAAGAATTTTGTTTTTAAGTGAAAAAATTTGAATAAGTTATTCAGAATCAGCTACTTAACCATAATTGCTTAAAAAAATCAAACTGTGTGGTAGCTTGCAAAGTGCTATAATGGACAAGGTTTGATTGCATTTATAAAGTACAAATAAGAAAGAATGCTAATATGGACAATTAATACATTAGCTTCCAGATTAAACTTTTATTGTATTTAGGGTATTTTGGGAGATATGCATCATAGTCAAAAATATTTTAAAGGTACATACTATCATGAACAAGCCTTATTTGTATTTACATAGTTTACTGCATCTTCGAATTTTATTTTGTGCCTAATTGACTTCAATCTAAGAGAATGAGGGCAAACTTTAAAAGTATAGTATTTGATGAATCTGTAGTAATTTACAACAATCCACGCAACATGACAACGAGAAGGGTTATAATATATATTATATAGAACACATATATATTCTCCCTCAGGATGACATGGTCAAGACATGGGGGAGTATGAATTGCTAAAAAAAATGGGCCCTGTATTTGAGAGTTGCTCTTCCTATGTGGACATTTACTACATGTAAATGGTAGGTATGTAGGTATTGCTAAGAGTTTAAGCATCACTTTTGAGGGTATCTGGATTTAAGCATAGAGTATTTGTCCGTTGTGGAGCCCAGGGGATCTTTCTTTACCTTGGGTTTATATATCAAATGACTATAACTTAGTAGTAAGAGGAAGAGAAGGAAACAGGAGCCCATGAGGATTCAAGCTCAGCCTTGAATCAATCACCTTAATGATTAAGACTTAATTTCTAAAGTGTGATTGAAGTGATCTGGTTCCAGACACCAGCAAGAGCAAATGAAAATAATTAATGAATAAGGTAAGATAATTATCTCAAGAAAAATATAACATCTTAGGTTTAAATATTTTTAAAAACAGTTTGCAAATACAAAATAAATAATAACCATGCACACAAGGGAACAAGAGACATGAACAATAAGTAAAAACCTAAAAATCCCCAAAACCTAGCAGAAACAATAGACAATTAAGCAGACACACAGAAACTCCAGATATTGAGAGTTCTCAGATATCAACTTTAAATTTAAATATGTACTATTTTTAAGGAAATAAAAGACAAGGTTGAGAATTCTAGCACACAATCTTCAAGACACAGAAATTTTTAGAAGTCAAGAGTATAATAAGTGAACTCAAAATGTAGGATATGGGATCATGAACAAAGTAGACAAAACTGAAGAAAAAATTAACGAACTGAAAGAAAAGACATATTAAAAAACTCTCAAAAGAAGAATGGAAAACATGATGGAAAGATGGAAAATGTAGATGAGAAGAATAAGAATACAGAGGGTACAACAGGAAGGTTTCGATCTACAGATGGGGGGGAAAGAATGAGATAAAAATAATATTTGAGGGGTGTCTGAGTGGCTCAGTCAGTTTTGCCTGATTCCTGATTTCCACACAGCTCATGATCATGTTGTTGCGAGATCAAGTCCTGCATTGGGGTCCATGCCCAGCATGCTTAAGATTCTCTCCTTTCCTTTCCTCTTCCTCTGCCCCTCCCTCCAAAACAAAACATAACAATATTTGAATAGGTAATGACTAAAACTTATCTAAAACTAATTAAACACATCAAGTCAAATATTCACAAAGCCTCCTAAAAGCAAGAAAAAACAAATAAATAGAATTCCACATGCAGTCACCTCATAGTACAACATCTAAAGAAAAAAAGAAGATAAAAATTTAAAAACAGCCAGAAGGGAGAAAAACAAATACGATGATCAAAGGAGCAACAGAGAAACAGTGGTCTTTTCAACAACAAAAACAAAATCCAGAGAACTTGGATTCATATCTTTAATGTACTAAAGGAAAATAAATTGCCAAACTAAAAAATATACTTAGTGAAATATGTATTGATTAGGGGGTAACACAAGGGATGCTTTTGGGGGTTGATATTCTTTTCTGACACGGATAGTAGTCACAGGGGTGTTTGCTTTGTGATAATATATTAACGTGTGCCTGTAGGTGACCACATGTAGTCTGATGCTTTTAGATATAATTGATATGCCAATGAATTCCAAATTACGTCTGGCGTGGGTATTTCCATGAACTTCACACTACATATCAAGCTCCCTATTTTACATCTCCACTTGGGTTTTCAATAGGAATCTCAAACTTAACGCATCCAAAACTGAGTTTCTGATATCCATCTCCCCTTCCCTAAATTATTTCCGTGAATGGTAAATCTATCCTTCCAGGCTTAAAAATGTGTTGTCATCCTTGACTCTTTCTCACACTCTGAATACTATCTATTTAAAAATCCATTTGATTTCGCCTTCCAAATAATCAGGTCAGCCTCCTGCCCAAGCCACCATGGTCTCTCTTACCTCAGTGACTGCTATAGCTTTCTAACTGGTCTCCCTACTTTTGCCCTTAAACAACTCAATAGAATAGCCAAAGAGGTTCTGTTAAAATATCAGCCAGTGGCTCCAATCTCCAGGTGCCCGATTAGTCTTCCTTTCCCTTTCCATTTCCTCTCTGACTTCATGCCCTCCTACTTTCCCTTTAGTTCTTTATACCTCACTGACAGCAGCCTCTACTCTGATCTGTAGCCTTGCTTTTCAACTTAGGATCTCTGCACTTGTTATTCTTCTGGATGTAATACCTTTCCTCCAGGTGTCCTCACAGCTAGCTCCTTGACTTCCTTCAGACTTCTACTCAAAAACCACATTCTCAGAGTGCCTGGCCACTCTGTCTAATTCTCCCTATATCCCACATAGACACACAAACATCAACACATATCACCCTTCACTGCAGTGTTTTTTCCTCTTAGCACTTACCTGTATCTCATTTATCAGTAACTTATTTATCTTTTCATTGTCTCCACACTAGATGTTAGTCCTATGATAATAGAGATGTTTGTCAGTTTTGATCATTATTATATCTATGTCTAGTGCCATAGTAGTTGCATAATAAATATTTGGTAATAAATATTTGATAAGTAAATACTGAATATGTGAAAATAAAGTCAAATAGTAACTTCCACCTATCAATACCTGTAGACACTTTAAGTGAGTGGCTCAAATAATATGGATATGGCAAACTGAAACAAGACAATCTAAGTTATAAATTGCTTTAAGGCATGTTTATCAGAATACTCTTTTGAGTTCCTTCATTATCATACCTGGCCATGATAAAGACTGCTTATCTAAATAATTATTTTTTTTATGTCTGTCAATATATCAAAGTATTTAGGAATGTCTAGTTATAAAAGTAACCTAGTGATTTAAAACACAGTGTATCGGGGCACCTGGGTGGCTCAGTCGGTTGAGCATACGACTTTGGCTCAGGGCATGATCTCGCAGTTCGTTAGTTTGAGCCCTGCATCAGGCTCTGTGCTGACAGCTTGGAGCCTGGAGCCTGCTTCAGATTCTGTGTCTCCCTCTCTCTCCGCTCCTCCCCTGCTCACATTCTGTCTCTCTCTCAAAAATAAATAAACATTAAAAAAAATTTAAAAGCAGTGTATTGATAGAAAATTCTAGGTGTAGTAAGTCCAACAGATCAGGAAACAATTGTCATTGAGAGAGAGTTTATTACTTACAGTTCTCAAGAGGAGAGGGCATGCCACATACCTGGGGAGCCACATAGGGAAGCACTAGGGTCAGCCATGAGGCATAGGGAGGAGGAGGAACTGTGCATATGGACCTTTACTGTGGTTTCTATAGGAAGGGATGGGTGAGGTAGGATCAGTAAGATTGGAATTGGCCGGCTGGAATGATTCCATCTAGCTCTGGGGCATAGGGGCTATCTCTAGCTGTCTGGTACTAGACCCAACACTGATTACAGCAGATGAATAGTGGCCTGATTGTGAGAGCACAATAAGGTAGGTTGTTGGGGGCATGGACTCTGGATCAGTTTAGTTTGTATTTGAAAAGTATACTGCTTAGAGGGGGACATCTGGAGGCAAGATGACAAGGGAGGCAGGAGGCCAAAGGAAGATGACTCAAACATAATACTGGGTTGTCCAAAGCAAGCATGCCCAGCATATGCATAGAGGGCAGGTATTTAAAGCAGCAAGTTTACAGAAGTCAGAAACATGGTTAATGTATCCAGCTAATTAGCCATTTAGCACCATCATATATATGAGTTGTAAATTCTCCATAGTTGGACCAGAATTGTCAGTTTGATCCATTTGATGTGAGCATCAATGTAATAGACAAAATTTATAAACACTGATTATAATATGTTGACAAATGATGGTAGACCCTAAATTTAAAGTGGTGTTCATGTTGCATGCCATTTAATCAACTCTCTGGAACCTGAGGTACCTTTTCTATCCCAATTTTTATGAAAGATGGAACTGAGGCTCAGAAAGTATTCTGTTACCCAGGTTTATATGCTGGTTTATATGTTGGAGTCAAATCTCTTACTCCAGCAACCTAAAGTCAAATCTTTTTGAGCTGTGTCATGGAAATCCTGGGCTGAAACCTTTTTATAATTTAGTCCTTCAGAAAAAAAATAAGTAAAAACAGGGAGTCATTTCATATTTACAAACTTGTATAACTTCAGCAGTTAATCATTGATGCCATTAATCATCAAAAAAACATAGGTTTTATACTTTTTCTTTGCTACTACTTTACATTGACAAGTCCCTGGATAGTATTCAGAAGGCTGGAGAAAGTTTAATAGTTAAATGACAGGATTTAACCCATAGAGAGTAACGATAATATCCTACAGCACTTCAACACAGACTCAGAGCTAATATTTAAGCTCCCTAAAAATCTGCCTTCCAAAAGACTCACTTACATAAGTTATGGCTATCATTTTACATAGCAACTTCTGGTGTTCTTACTTTCACATCAAAACATTAGTATTCTCCAATGTCTTTTTGTTGTTCTTCTCATTAAAATAAATTGAATTTTAAAAGTAAGATGTCATGCTCATTTGAAAAGCTGTTACATGGATCTCCTATCCTTCCTTTCTTCCTCCTTTCTGTGCCCACTGGTTGAATCTACATGAGAATTTGGGTCAGAGAGGCTGCATCAATATAATTTGGGGATCGAAAGTACTCATTTACTTATCTGCACATAATATGATAAAAAAGAGTTGTTGTCCTAATCAAATAGCACTGACTACTAGATAAGAATTATACTGAATATAGATTAATGTGACTTTTTCTTCATCGATAATAACAAACGTTCTACATTCCAGGACACAAGAGAGTTTAAATATTCTGATCCAAACAACTCCAGCAGGTTAAACATCCTCACTGGATTGACTTTACTGATTGAAATGTCTAGTCTCAATGGCCAGGCCCTCTGTCGTGCCTTCTCTAGATGACATGAGGAAACTTTTCTTCCTGACAAGAGACGAAACATTTCTGCCAGTCGAGGTGACACTGTGTTCACTCAATAATGATACAAGGCCCTGAGGTCCTTCAGCAAGAAAGATAACTAAGAAATCCTCATTAGCTAACTGAGAGAGAAGAAAGGTCATCCCATAGAGAGAATGGCATGCGTAGACGTCACCAAGAACATTTGTTCTTCATTAATTCTGTAAGCCCAAGCTGAGCTATCATCTAGTAGCATTTTAATACTCTGTCCTCTGTCAGAAATAATGCTGAGGGTGTTTGTTTCCTCTGTAATGTACTGAAGAGAACATTTTATGATCATTTGCCTTCACATCAATGAATTAATATTGGTGTTAACAGTTTGGATTTCTCAGGTGAAATAAATGAGAACTGTAGGCATCTATTCTAAAGAGCTCATTATACAAATTCCTAAAACTTACTATCATTTTTAGTGATGTGAGTGTGTGCAAAGTACTGGTTTAGTTACAGACTTATATTTAAAAATTGCTTATTTATAGGAAAAGACCTTTAAGTCATTTTATTTCTTATAAAGAAACTTTAGTCTATTAGTTATCTGGTAAAACATATACTTTCTACTTGCTACTACTTAAGTCTAACATTTTCTCATTATTAGATAAAAAACAACAAACACAACTTCTATTCTAAAGAGTATTGAAAAAGTAACGTTTAAAAAAGACACATATTGTTCCTTTTGTCAAGATTATTTGATAATTTATCTTAAGATATCTTATGCTATATATTCATAATTTCCATAAACTGAAATGACATGTCTTGGAGAATGGTACAAAGTCCTGAGTGTTTAGTAAGAAATATATAAGGAAAAAAGAAAGAAAGATACAGGTTTTTCAATAAAAATGAAAAGATTATTAAATAGATTTTTCTCTTCATGGGAACATAAGCTTTTAGCAATTTTCAAGTAATCTCAATAATTGAGTGTGCTAAATAGACCAATAGTATCAGGTTTTATAGAAAAATATCACCTTGATAAGTACTACAAAAGTCACATTCTTAAAAGGAAAATAACTAAGGTAACACTATGTATAGTAAGAACCATGCATGACTATTCATCTAATAAAATAAAAATTAAAAGTCATCAATCTACCTAATTGTTTTAAAGATGCAAGAGTGAAAACAAGCAACAATTCTAATATTTGATATTCCGGGTTATACTATTAAGGTCAGCATTTTATTATCTCATAGAAGCATTAATTCTTTCGGCTGAAATTTATTTAGAAATGCAAATGGGTCAACAAATAGATAAGGACAAAACTGTATCAGTTTGACAGGTTAAATTAGGTCACATTTTGGGAATAAAATACTCAACAGTAAATCTCCAAATGTGTCTTTAAAATGTACATTATATTAATTTGAATTACATCAATTTTAAATAATGCAATGAAATTTATATGAAACTAATTTCATGTGCAAAATCCAAAATAATGTGAAGTATGCCATTTATCACATAATTTCGAATTGCAAAAGGTATTGCTACTAACAACAGTAGTCAGTACCATTGGCAGGTGAATAGAAATCTCTCAGTTGTCAACATTTACCTGATTTTATGCAAAATGTGAATTATAAAAGTATTACAGAAGTGTATTCTCATATATATCTTCCTAAATATACATCTTTTCACTAAAGATGAGTTTTTATTTTACTGAAACACTGTCATTCATTTTCAGGAATATAGCTTTGAGAATGGCGAAGTTGGTACTGTTCCCTTATTTATTGTACGTGCTCTGTAAACAATGATTTAGGGGAAAATTAACACTGTTTTTTAGCGTGTCCCTGATGTCAAGCTACTGAGCTCGCTTTTTGCTATTTCTCCAGAAAGACACTGCCAAACCCCAAGGCATAGTCTTCTCACTCATGTATCAGGCTGCATGTCTAATGAAAGTCAATGAGAACTGTCTGTCTGCTGTAGCTTTCTATTTAATTCCGCTTGCCTGTGATACTATTTGCAAGTCAACTGCAAAACCAGACTAATTTCCCTTTTCTATATTATATGTTGGAATACAGTGGCTGGTAGGTGATAGAAACAAGCTAAAACCATGTGTATTAAAGCTGTTGCTTTAATTTATACGTCTCTTTTGTTACGTTATTGTTGTTATTTGGGACTTCGCTTAAAAATGATTAGTCTCCTCAAACACTGAGAACAAACTGAGGTTGAGGGAGGTATGGGAGGGGGGGAGAGTGGGTGACGGGCACTGAGGAGGGTACTGGTTGGGATGAGCACTGAATGTTGTATGGAAACCAATCTGACAATAAAAAGTTAAAAAAAAAAATGATTAGTCTCCTCCGGGCGCCTGGGTGGCTCAGTCGGTTGACTGACCAGCTCAGGTCATGATCTCACAGTCCATGGGTTTGAGACCCACGTCAGCTTTGGGCTGACAGTTTAGAGCCTGAAGCCTGCTTCAGATTCTGTGTCTCCCTCTCTCTGCCCCTACTCGCTCTATCTCTCAGAAATAAATAAAACATTAAAAAACAATGATTGGTCTCCTTAACTTACTGTACAATTGCTTATCCTATCATTTTATGAAAAAAAAAATGTAAGGAAGTAAAAGGAGAATCCAGAATCAAACCATTACTCTACCATTATTACCATCCAAACTGATCATAAGAAGTTTTAGGAGTTGTTTAAGGAAAAGTATACATGTTTATATGTTCATAATTATTATTTTCATAACTAATATCACTTAATTCAAAGGAAAAACATAAACATTGAACACAATTTCACTTTGTGAAGTGACTTGTGACCTGTATCTCAGAAAAGGAGATATTTTAGGCCAAAATCTCTGTAGTAGTAAATTATTACTATTCCTCAACTTTGCTTGTTTCCTTCCTCTGAAAGCTCAAAATGTTCAGATCTGAAAATATTATATCAAACTATGTTTTTCTTATCACTTCGTTCTCTGTCGTCTATTTTCACCACTAGTATTCCTCTTTTCCAAACAAGCTTGAAGATGTTGCCCCAAAAGCTGCATATAATTTAAGGGCAGAAATAGCCTCCTCCTAACCAATAAAAAATAACGGTGTCTTTTCTTTTCCTAAAATGGGTTTAACATATGCTCTCTCTCTTCCTCTCTGTTCTCAGACTCATTCTCTTTCTTCCTCGTTACCTCCCCTCCCTCTCTCTCTCTCTCTTCTCTCTCTCTCTCTCTCTCTCTCTCTCTCACACACACACACACACACACACACACACACACACACACACACACCCCTGTAATCACACACTGTTATCTGTCTTCCTTATTAATACTAATTACTCCCAGACTGGGTTAGTTATGGGGCTCAGTTTGCGTATCTTTTCCAGTGACTTCCATTGCCTGGAATGTTCTTTCTTCTCTTGCTGGGGGCTGAGAAGAAGCATAGAATGGGGCACTTTTTCATCTTTTAACACTTAGCTCAAATGTCTTTTCCTTGTTATCTTTCCCATGTATATCCCCAGCCAGGCAGTCAGATACTCCCATTTTAATTATGAAATGCTTGTTTCCTATGTCTTTATAATACAATTTATTATAATTTTTCACTATGTCTATATCTACCAAAAAATGGAACCTTTTTAATGCCTTATTTAATTTTTAACATCATAAACCTAATAAAGTCCCTGGACTATGATAATTCCTTAATAAATATTAAAAAGATAAATTTAGATGCCTGAGCCTTCTTCTCTGATTTTCTTCCCCTCTATTGTTCTACTGCAAAATATTTTTTTTTCTCATTCTTCATTCTAGTCCATCAAATTCTTATTTTCTTCCAACTTCGGTGAATTGATTTTGAATTCTTTTCTGAAAATCTGCTTTCTCTGCTGGCTTCTTCCTCTTTCCTATTAATAATAAATGTTCAAGCCTGCTATTGTAAAGTCTATCATTTAACACAGGAGCTTTCAATTATATTCCATGCTCTAAAACAAATGTTTTGTTGACCATCTTGTCACTAAATTCGCAGTGTTTATCATAACTATATTTTTGTCAAGCCTTAGCTCATAATTTAGTAGTTTTGCTCTAATGTCTTTCTTCTTCCTAAATGCAAAGCTTCTACATATATATATACCATAAGGGAAAGGCAGCTGCCATCTTCCTTGGTTAGCAGAATGGCTCTTCTTCCTCTCCTTCCCCTTTTCCGTTCTCCTCTTCCTCCTCCTTTTCCCCTCTTTGCCTCCTCTTCCTCTTTCTCCTCCTGTTCTTTGGTCATTTCTTTATCTTTGTCTTAAGGATAAAACTATAGATAATGAAATGACAAAAAAAAAAAGTATGTTCTGTACAATGATACTACTCAAACTGTGGTCCTTAAAACAGAAGCATCAATACTACCTAGGAACTCCTTAGAAAACTAGAAATACAGTTGAGTTCATGCCCAACTCCAGACCCACAGAATCGGAATGTTAATTTTCCCATGATATTTTTATGCACTTTTAATTTTGGCAAGCACTGGTCGAAACTAAATCCATTAGTCCATAAGAGCTACACTTAGAACAGTGAAACAATATGACACTATTTTTAAATGTGTCTATTTCTGCTTCTAGACTCAGTGGCAATGCTGCAAAAGCTAAAATCACAAGTGTAATTTTCTAAATGCCAAAGCTAGGCACTTCTGTGCACCAATACAGAATGAACACTTTTGTTCAGAGAAGATTAATGACTTTGCACAATACATAGGTGTCAACTACGGGACAAGCACTGTGTTAGGTTTTTTATTACAATGTAACTTAAAACCAGGAAAATCCCTGCCATTACTCAAGAAGTAGTCAGATGTGGAGAAGCGTAAGAGATTAACCGACAATCACAAAACAGTATGATGTTATACTGGTACTTGCTACAGGGAGGGATTGGGGAGAGCACTAGGAACAAGGAAAGGATAATATAGAATAGAAACATATTCTGCACGTCCAGAATCAGGGAAGGTTTCCTGGAAGAAATGATGACAGAAAAAAGACCTGAAAGTGGAAGAAGAGGTAAACCTGGAAAAGAGAACACAAAAGAATGTTCTGGGCATATGTATATGCTCATAAGTGAAAGAACATATGCACCAGCTTTATGTGACCACAGTAAAAGTAGTGAACGCTGAAAGGCGGAAGACAAACTTAGTTTTACTGTGGCATAGGGTCAATCTCAACAGTTATACTATGGATTACAAATATTTATCTTGGTTAAAGTTGCAGAGATATAAAAGGGAGATTTGTAATTAAACTAGATTCTTCAAATAGATTTATAACTGGTGAAATATCTTTGCAGTGCCTGAGACGTTCTTCAGAGGGAGGCAGTGAGGAAAACGGGGGAACAAGGGCAAAAGTCAGAGTTTTCATGCCTATATTAGAATCTTATACGTGTTTGGGCAGGTCGCTCCTCCTTTCTTTGATAGGTGTATTACCAAATAAGATTATGTAAATCATTATGCAAATTGAATTGTTCACTTCCTCCTTTAAAATCTCCCTTTCCAGATGACCTCAACTTTATCCCTTATGTATAAATTAAGTACAGTAGTTGAAATTGTGTCAGTGCTAGAAAAACAAGTAACATCTCGTAAGAAATTTAAATTGTAAATTGAATTATCTCTAAATTAAAATTATATAATTCTTGGATGAATAGTGGGTATTGGTTTTTGTTTAATCACTATTCTTTAGTTCACCATGAATCTTCCATATTACATATGCTCTCTGCCAAATATTTTAAATAAAACAATTTAAAAGAAGCAAGTTACACATTCCAATCATTGGTATTTTTAAGTGTGAAAGAGTTAACTCTGCAGCAGAAGGTTTTAAATAGTATGCTAAATATATATTTTTTTCTGAAATTAGGGGCATATTTTAGAATTGAGGAGAGAAAAGATAAGGCCCCCTGTTCTCCTGGTGCTTTTTTCCCCACATTCCCTCTTTCAAGGTCCTTGACCTAGTTTGTCATTTTAATACTTTATTTCTTTCCTTGCCAGTTTCTTATTCCCTTGATTGTAACTTTCTTTGTCAACACCTAACAGCCAAACAAAATTGATCAAATGGAAAGAGAAGGATTTTCCTTGGGGATGTGGTTTTAAATTTATTTCATTCCAAAATTCAAAATTTCTTAAATTCTTGAAGTGGAAATTAACAGCTGGTATAAACTTTTAGCATGCAATCACCTCCTGAAACTTTCATGAAATTGGAAGACAATTTACATTGGCAGAGCCGTTCAAGTTATCTGTTATTATATGTATCTTCCTACATAAATATCTAGTTATTTTTAGTTCACGAATTAATGAGCTGCTCCTTGAAATATGATAATTAACCACCATTTGACTGATAGAAGAAACAAATTCTCTGATGGGAAAATGAGAGGCTTTCAGGAATTTTAATCCCTTATGCAAAGCGTATTTGAGGCAAATATTACTACCCTGCACACTTTCCCTTGTTAGAGAAAACTGTTTTCATTTCCATCAATCTCAGTCTATTTATTTAGAAATTACTGAGTTATTAGAGCTGCTGTCTGGTCTCTTGTGTTTAATTTTCACTCGGCATCACATTTAGAAATCCTAGCTGCTGACGAAGTGCTGTGTGGTTCCATTTCTGCATCTTCCAGTCCTAGAAAATGAATCTTGCTGTGAAAAATGAAGATTAATGGGCTTCATAATGACTCTCCCCTGCTAAAACCAATCTGAATAAAGGAGAGCGAGAGTGTGGTGCGTGCGTGTGTGTCTGTGGGTATGTGTGTGTGTGTGTGTGTGTGTGTGTGTGTGTGTGTGTGTGTGTGTGTGTGTGTGCGTGCGCGCGCGCCCGCGCGCGCGGTGCCATTGGTGTGAAGAGAGTGATATGAGGACAGAAACAGACCAAAAATATCACTATGAATTCCTTTGGATAAAAATAAGCCATGATGGTATGGCAGTTCCCCAAAAAGTTAAACATAGAATTACCATATGTTCCAACAGTTCTACATCTCTGTATATGCACACACAAAAAATTGAAAACAGGGACTCAGATATTTGTGCATGTATGTTCATGGCAGCATGATTCATTATTCAGCAGCATTATTCATTGTTCAAAACGTGGAAGCTATCAAGTACCTACTGACAGATAAATGGATAAAAGGAATGTGATATACCTATACAATGAAATATTGGGAACTTGTAAAGGAAGGAGATCTGAAACATGCTACGACATGGATTAACCTTGAAGATATTATGCTAAGTGAAGCAAGCCAGTCACAAAAGGATATATATAATTCCACATCTATGAGGTATCTACAGTAGTCAAATTCACAGAGAAAGAAAGTAAAATGGTGGTTGCCAGGAGCTGGGGTTGGCAGAGGAGGGGGAGTTGGGGGAGTTAGTACGGAGTTGTTTAATGGAAACAGAGTTAGCTTGGGTAGATGAAAGAGTTCTGATAATGGATGGCACAATGTGTACTTAATGCCACCGAACTGTACACTTAAAATTGTACATAAAAATGTGTTATACATATTTTACCATAAAAAAAACTAAAAAACCCAAAAGAAAAAAACCAAAACAAACAAAAAAACAAGAGATGGACAATCATTTTTAAGTCTAATTACCAGGTCAGGAAACAAGTAACACTTTGTTGCAAGTATGGTATTTCAAAATATAAGGAATAAATGTTTCAAATACTTGTCTTCTTACAAAACTTTTAGCAGTTTCCCAAGGCTTCCAAAACAGGTATTAGTCACCAAAGGAATGCACCCACTCTCAGTGAGCACTAACCCTGGATACTCCCATTCACATCAGCTTTCTTGAGCCTGGACAGGCTTGTCCGTTTATGTTAAATGCCACAGACTGCTGGTTTCTCTGAAAACAAGCTTACAACGATTTTAGGCTTCGAAGAGGCAAGCGCTGACGCAGGTGCTGTTTATGTGTTAAATGAGAGACGAGTTGATAAATAGGGTGTGCTTTGTCAACCTACGAATTTTCAATCAATTCGAACTCCTTCCCTGTTAATTACAGGGACCTTAATTACTCAGTTTCTTTGGTGAATGTCAACTTCTACTGGACAGTTTAGAGTATTCTGGCAGTATGTGTTCTAAGGATGTTAGCAACTCACCAGACCCAGGTTACATACTTATCTTCTTAATCATGTACTAGGATATTTGTTATGAATCCACAAATATCTTTGCTTACTTTTGTCCCTAATTAATCTCATTAATTAATTAATATAATTAATCTGGACGTGGGAGCCACATGGATTAGTATATTTGAGGGGAATCCTAATGTTCTGGCCTTTTGTTTTTTTAAAGCAGGAAATTTAATAAAACACGGAAGGTATAACAACTTCATTACTATAAAATGTGTGACACTATTTTTTGTCTATATTTGCAAGAGAGTCACGACACATTTTTAATAATTACATTCTCAGTGAATATTAAATATGATTGGAATTAAACACAATTTCTCAGCAGTATCTATTAAGTCCAGCAATAAACTTGTATTTACTATTCTCCTTTCAGTGTCAAGAATATCCATTTCTTGAATAATTGTGAGGAAGCTGCCAGAAGTACAATTTCCTTTCTCCTCTTTCAGTTTCCAGAAATTGTTACACACCATTGCTCTTTGCTTAATAGTGTGACATCTCGAGGCAAGCTTAACTCTGACTCTGTTGAAGGTGCACATTGATCCAGCAGCTTTGGCTTCCTTAGTGAATCAAACTCAATATAGCCTCCTTTCCTGCTCTTTTCTCTTTTTTTTTTTTTCAATTTTGTTTAATTCTCTCCAGAAATTTCCAATGCCTTTCTTTGCCAGAAACTTTATAAATATTAACATGCATGGCAGTAGGTAGAAATTACTTAAAAAGGATTGTCAGTCTCAATGAACTACAAATGTAGGTACAGGGCTCACATCTGATCCTATTCCACAGGAATAAGACAGCGTTATCTACAATTGTGTTACAAAGGAGGGGAGATTTATAACAATACACGGTATTTACTGAATACATGAGATGTGCCAGGAACTGGAGTACATTTGACAAGTTCCATCTAGTATAGTACCCAAGATGAATTTAGAGGTTGCACAGTACGCTGTTAAGCTAAACTGAATAACATGAAGAAGTGAGCCCCTTTCCGATGATCGTTCAATCCTGATTAGATCAATGCGGAAGCAAAATGTTGGGTCAATCCGTCTTTAACGCCTCTCTAATTGTTGGTATTCTTCTTTAACAGACAAAGAAGGCGTAGCTCATGACAATGTTTAGCTAGATTTGGATAATTCTGTTTTATATTGCTTTTACCCTATTTACAACTACCAATACAGGTATTCAGCTAGTCATGGTGTTAAATAAATAAATGCAGTAGAAAAAAATAGTCAATGTAAAGAGTAATGTTAGTTAAAGAACAGTACAAGAGTATTCAAATATAACAAAATCAAGAAAGGGACACAAGAATGATGAGAATAGGGTGCTTGGGTGGCTCAGTCAGTTAAGTGTCTGACTTTGGCTCAGGTCATCCCCTCACGTTACATGAGTTTGAGCCCTGCACTGGGCGCTCTGCTGTTAGTGCAGACCCCACTACTGATCCTCTGTCTCCCTTTCTCTCTGTCCTTCACCTCACTTGTACTCTCTCTCAAAAATAAATGAGCATTTAGCAAAAAAGAATGACAAGAATAAGTGACTGAAATACTTCACAAAAATTACACATCCAAAGAAATCCACTGTCGTAGAAGCAGATAAAATAGGACAAAATCAACAGCAGCCAAATATTTATTTGGTCGTTCATTTAATAAACAAGATTCATTTCTTACTTGACGTCAGGTAAGTTTTCAGTCTACCTTTCCAACTCTTGGCTACATCAAGTTAGAACTGTTGTGAGGATAAAAAAAAAAAAAAACAAAAAAACAGGGTTTGTAAAATGCTTAGCCCACTGCCTGACACATCTTACAAATTCAATAAATGAAAACTATTTTTATTAATGTGAATCTACAATGTGACAGTGACTGTCAGGTGACTGACATCAAAGTTACATACAGTTTCTGTCTAGTAAAACGGAGGTGAAAGATAGTTCGAAACAGAAGAAGCAAAATCCAGGAGACCACTAAAACCACAACAACTTGTTAGGCACAACTGGAGCCTGAGATGTAAAACCATGAGACGTGAGATTAGAACAGTAAAATGATAACTATGTGTAGCTACATATGTAATTCTGACTTGATTCTATATATTGCTATTTTTGTGGGGGTTTTTTTTGCTTCACGAAACCCTAAAAATTAGGCTAATATCAAATTTTCATTGTAAGTTTAACAGCAAAAGATGTAATGACTAAGGATCCTCTAAATAATACTGAATTTAAAACAAACCGTAAATATACTGAAAAAAATCTAATTTATGTAGTTAATATGAAAATCCTGATCTATTTTGAAAATATATGAATACATTCTTCTTTAATAGTTGAAAATTTTGTTTACATCAATAAATTTTCCTTTTGTATTCATATATCTATTCCATTTTACCTAAGAAGTTATTTTCTTGTTATTATTTTCATACCTGGAAATATTTTATAGTCTATTCTATCATACTTCTCTATTAAAAACAACAAAAATTTATTTAAAAAATTCCTGTGCCCATAAGACTCTAGATATTCTTTAACTTTAGGTTGAATTTTCAGCATGATTATTACTACTATCCAACATAAAATATTACATTTCTCAATCAAGAATGATTTAAAAAAATAACATACTATTCAAGCTGTATTCTTTAATAACTGTGATAAGACATGCTTATAATTAATTCATATACCCATGAATATAGATGTCATATTATTAGAATAAGCACAGAGTCTTTGCTTACTTTTATTTTATGGATAAAAGTTTTGAAAAATTGGTCACTAATATATAGATGGGTACAGGAAGAATTATGTTTTGTCCTGGCATTCAATTCTTACAAATCATTTTGAGTCTTATGTCAAAATCACATAAAATTATTTTTAGCAGTCTACCAAGTGCTATTACTGAAAACAAAACAAAACAAAAAAACTGGATGCCATCTGACTCAAAGGGTATTTGTCAGATAGTCATTAGATTCACTCACTTTCTAAAACTAATGCCAACATTTTGAATGGTATTTTTGTTCAGGACTGGTTTCTACTTGTTCATCCAATGTTCAATAAGAGGTACAAGATATGGTGTTCTTTCTAAATTGGGAAAGGGTGACAAGATATGATGCCTAAGCCACAACTATCTAGATCAGTTTAGGAAAGGGTATATATGGTATTTGAAGTCCGATTCTATTCTATGTTCCTATTCTCCATGCCTTTTGGAAAGGCCCTCATCCAGCATGACAGTTACTCCTGTAAATAATACAGCCATCAAAATATTTTTTGATAAACAAAAAGATCTTTTTGTTGGTGTTGTTTTAGCTGTCATAATATGGTAATACTATGTCATAATAATACTCTCATAATATTGCTTACTGGCAATAAAAAAGACGAATTAGGTGGGAAGTTGGTATATTAGGGACGTTTGACTGAGAAAATGTGAATTCTTTAAGGATGAATGATTTATTTATTTTTTATTTTTTTAAATGTTCTTTTTTTAAGATTTATTTATTTTTGAGAGACATAGAGACAGAGTATGAGCAGGGGAAGGGCACAGAGAAAGGATGATACAGAATTCGAAGCAGGCTCCAGGCTCTGAGCCGTCAGCACAGAGCCTGAGCGGGGCTCGAACTCACAGACCGTGAGATCATGACCTGAGCCAAAGTCGGCCGCTTAACCAACTGAGCCACCCAGGCGCCCCGAGGATGAATGATTTAAAAATATATTTTAAAAGCAAGGTCAATAGAGTTTCGTCACTGAAGATATGTAAGGAATAACTCTAAGTAACTTCAAAAGTTGCTAATCAATTTACCAATTAGGGTATCAATGCCATTCACTAGTAGCAAAAATATGCAGAGAAAATACATTGAAGAAAATAAGTTTGATATAAATACTTAAGATTTATGTGATATAGTCACACAGGGTGTTCAAAAGATATTTATATGTACAATGCTAGAAAGAAATGGAGTTGAAGCAATATGGTGGAATAAGATGTCCCTTGTAATATCTCACCCTCAACATCAACAATTTGGCATCAATCCATAGGCAAAAGGACATTTGTGGGAGCTGTGGGAGACAGCACCATATACCAAGGGATCCATGTGTTGGGTAACAGGCATACAGAACATGGGGGTGAGGTGTAAAAAATATAACTTTTGGATGTGATTGAAGTTAAAGATGTTATTAGCATGAAATAAGGCCATTAAATCTATAAGGTGATTTATATAAGCCTAACAGTAATCAAGAAGCAAACCAATAATAGATACACTAAGGCAAGAGAGAAGGGAATCAAAGCATACCGTTATAGAGAATCATCTCTTCACAAATGAAGACAGCAAAGAGGGAGAAAGGAACCAAGAAACAACAAAGGGCCAGGAAACTATTTATAAGATGGCATCCTTACCCATCAATAATTACTACTAATGTAAGTGGCCTAAATTCTCCAATCAAAAGACACAGTGTGATGGATAAAAAAATTCAGACCCAGCTATATGATGTCAAACACTTCAACTTTGAGAACACCCACAGACTCAAAGTGAATGGTTAGAAAAAGATATTCCATGCAACTGGAAAACAGAAGCAAGCTAGGATAGCTATACTGTTTTTGGCAAAATAGATTTTAAGCCAAAAACTGTAATAAGAAACAAAGAAGGTCATTTTATAAGATAATGGTATCATTCATCAGAAAAACATAACAATAAGAAATGTGTATGTATCCAACATCAGAGTGCCTAAATATATTAAGCAAATATTAAAAGACCTAAAAGGGAAAAATGGACAACAAAACAATAATAGTAAAGGTTTTCAACACTACACTTGCAACAATGGATAAATCATCCAGACAGAAAAATCAGTAAGGAAAAGTTAGACTTGAACTATACTTTTGACCAAATGGACTTAACAAACATATGCAGAACATTCCATCCAAGAGCAACAGAATACATATTTTTTCAAGAGCACAGGGAACATTCTCCAGGATATATCATATGATAGGTCACAAAACAAGTCTTAGCAAATTCAAGAAAATTGAAATCTATGTAAGTATCTTTCCAAACCACAAACGTATAAAACTAGAAACAAATAACAGGAGGGAAATGGGGAAATTCAGACACGTGGGAATTAAAAAATACACTCCTGAATGAGCAGTAGGTCAACTAAGACATCAAATGAGAAATGAAAAAAAAAAAAATTGAGATAAATGAAAATGGAAGTACAACACACTAAGACTTATGAGATACAGCAAAAGCAGTTCTAAGAGACAAGTTTATAGTGATAAATACCTACATTAAGAAAATAGAGAAAAAAGCTAAAACAACCTAATTACACTTCAAAAAATCAGGAGTAAAAACAAAAGAAAACAAAAACTAAGCCCAAAGTTAGCAAAAGGAGGGAAATAACAAAGATCGGAATAAAAGTAAGCGGAAAAAAAAAAAAAGAAAGAAAGAAAAGAAGAGAAACTAAAAGCCAGTTTTTAAAAGACGAAATTGGCAAAACTTAATCTAGACTAAGGAAAAAAAGAAAGAAAACAAAAAGAAAGAAGACTAAAATAAAATCAGAAATAGAAAAGGAGACATTATGAATGATATCACAGAAATACAAAGAGCATAAGATAATTATATGCCAACAAATTAAATACTAAAGAAGAAGTGGACAAATTCCTAGAAAAAAACCTACAAAGACTGAATCATAAAGAAATACACAATCTCAAGAGAGCAATAACAAGTAAGGAGATTGAATCAGTTATAAAAAACTTCCTAAAACAAAGAAAGCCAACGACAAAATGGTTTCCCTGGTGAATTCTACCAATAAATATTTAAAGAATTAATACCAATCCTCAAACTCTTTCCAAAAGTTGAAAATGAAAGAACACTACCAAAGTGATTTTACAACGATAGAATTAATCTCATACCAAACTTCAATTAAGTATACTACAAGATAACTACAGGCCAATAATGCTGATAAATATAGATGTAAAAATTCTCAACAAAATATAGTAAACTGAATGCAGCAGCACATTAAAAGGATCATATCTCATGATCATGTGGGATTTATTTTCAGAAATGCAAAGATGCTTCAACATATGTAAATAAATAAATATGATACACCATATTAACAAGTGAAAAATAAAAATCATATGATCATCTCATTAGATGCAGTAACAAACCTTTGACAAAATGCCACATCCTTTCATGATAAAAACCTCAACAAAGTGAATAGAGAAGGCATATACCTTAACATAATATAGGTGAATGACAAACTCACAGTGACAGCATACTCAACAGTGACAGGCTGACAACCTTTCCTCCAAGATCAGGAACAAGACAACGGTGTCTACATTACCATTCAACAACTGAAAGACCCAAACAGAGCCATCAGGTAAGAAAAATAAAAATAAAAATAAGACATCCAATTTGGAAAGGAAGAATTAAAATTGTCTCTGTTTGCAGATGATATTATCATATATAGAGAAAATATGAAAGACTCCACCAAAAAAACTGTTAGAATTAACAAATTAAGTAAAGCTGCAGGATACAAAATCAATAAATCAGTTGTGTTTCTTCACACTAACAACACAGTAACCAAGAAAGAAATAAAGAAAACAATCTCTTCTGCAATAGCAAAAATAAATAAATAAGTAAATAAATAAAATACTTAAGGATAAATTTAAATAAAGGAGGGAAAGATTTATGTAAAACCGCAAGATTTTGATGAAAGAAATTTGAAGATAATACAAAAAATGGAAAAAAATGTCATGTTCATGGATCAGAAAAATTAATAAAATTAATATTGTGAAAATGTCCATACTACCCAAAGCTATCTACAGATTCAGCACAATCCCTATCACAATTCTAATTGCATTTTTCACAATTAAAAAAAAAAACAAACTAAAATTTCTATGGAACCAAAAATGACCTTGAATTGTTAGAGCAATCCTAAAAAAAAAAAAAAAAAAGCTGGAGTCACCACATTTCCCAATTTAAAATTATATTATAAAGCTGTAGTGTTTAAAACAGTATGTATTATATGGTATGGCATACTGCCATAAAAACAGACAAGGTAACAGAATCCAGAGCCCAGGATTTAACCCTCGCATATATGGTCAATTACTACTTGGCAAGGGAGTCAAAAATATACAACGAGTAAAGGGTAGTCTCTTCAATAAATGATACTGGAAACACTAAATATTCAAATGCAAAAGAATGTAATTGGGCTGCAAGCTTACATCAATCACAAAAATGAACTCAACCTGGAATGAGGATTTAAACATAAGACCTTGAAATGTACAACACAGGGAGAAATCTCCTTGACATTGATCTTGGCAACAATTATTTGGATAAGACACCAAAGGCATCAGTAACAGTAACAACAAAAACAAATAATTGAGACTACATCAAACTAAAAAACTTCTGCACAGCAAAAGAAATAATCAACAACAAAAAAAGGCAACCTATGACAGAATGGGAAAAAATATTTGCAAATCATGTATCTGATAAGGAGTTACCATTCAAAATATATAAAGAACTCAGACAACTCATTAGCAAAAAACAATCTGAAATTTAAAACTGGGCAGGGTGAGGCCCCTG
The DNA here is from genome assembly GCA_030068075.1 of Paguma larvata. Lineage (NCBI taxonomy): Eukaryota > Metazoa > Chordata > Mammalia > Carnivora > Viverridae > Paguma > Paguma larvata. The sequence continues at coordinate 52,791,020 of CM057826.1, read as the reverse complement.
GGTGGGTCAGTCAGTTAAGCATCCTACTCTTTTTTTTTTTTCTTTTTCGGTTTATTTATTTGTTTTGAGAGAGAAAGAGAGTGCACTGGGGAGGGGCAGAGAGACAAAGAGAGATAGATACACAGAATCCCAAGCAGGCAGTGAAGACTAAGACACTAGGCTCACAAACCATGAGATCATGACCTGAGCCAAAATCAAGACTTGGATGCTTAACCAACTGAACCACCCAGGCATTCCAAATGATCAACTTTTGATTTCAGCTCAGGTCATGATCTCATAGTCCCTGAGTTCAAGCCCCTCATCAGGCTTCATGCTGAGCATGGAGCCTCCTTGGAATTCTCTCTCTCCTTCTCTCTCTCCCCTTTCCCTGCTCACATGAATTCTCTCTCTTTCAAAATAAAGAAACATTTAGGGGTGCCTGGGTGGATCAGGTGGTTAAGCATTCAACTTCGGCTCATGTCATGATCTCACAGTTTATGGGTTGGAGCCCTTCATCGGGCTCTGTCCTGACAGCTCAGAGACTGGAGCCTGCTTCAGATTCTGTGTCTCCTTCTTTCTGCCCCTCCCCTGCTCTCTCTCTCTTTCAAAAATAAATAAATATTTTAAAAAATTTAAAAAAAATAAAGAAACATTAATTAAATAAATAAATGAAAATAGGCAGGGAAACTGTAATAGACATTTTTCCAGAGAAGACTACTAATGTGAAACAAGTACATCAAAAGATGCTCATGTTAATTATCAGGGAAATGCAAAGAAAAAGCACAATGAGATATCTCCTCACACTGTTAAGATAGCTATTATCAAAAAGACAAAAGATAAATGTTGGTTAGGATGTGAAGAAAAAGGAACCCATATACACTGTTGGTGGGAATGTAATTGGTGCAGCCATTAAGTAAATATATGGAGGTTCTTCAATGTTGGGAGCCATCTTGGGCTCACAGGTTGAGACATTTCCTTGTGTGGAAAAGGCAGATGTTGCAAAGCCTCCTGCTGATCAACAGGCACCCAATACTAACTACCTCCTTCAAATAACCTTTCAGGCCTGGATTTCTTGAACTGCTCTCATTGGCCTCAGGGGATGTAATGCTCCTTTTGTTTCATGGCATTTAAATTAAAAAAGGGGAACTGGAATGCGATGCATTGATGGATAACATCTGAAGTAGATTATGTAAATGTACTCATTCATAAGCAAGAGACAAGCATTGGGAATTCTGTTCTTGCCAGGTGGGTTGCACCTCCCCCATTGTAGTTGGAAGAACAGGCAGAGTGACTCCTGGCCTGTTTACAGATAATTAACTTAGGCCTCGAGGTAACACCCTGTTCTCTCCCCCTGCCTTAAATTTGTATGCTAATTAACTTGAAAACTACATGCAAGATTGAGGAAATTGCCACTTTGCTGATAAAAACACACTGTTGCTAAAGATATCAAAACTATGCTCAGTGATGTAATGTCACGAAAGTACTCTTTGATTTACTACCTTTAAATAAAGACACTGAGACCAGCAGAACAGAGATGCCAGAGACACAAATGATGCCAGAATTGCCAGAGATGCCTGTTTGGGGATCAGACTACTTTTCCTGTCTCTCTCATTCCTTTTGCCGACACTGTCCATCCTTTGGGGACTCCTGGACTCTCCAGAGCTGGACTCTAGCACTTCAAAAAATTAAAAATAGAAGTATCAAAAGACCTAGCAACCCCACCACTGGGTATATATCCAAAATAACTGAAATCAGGGGGTGCCTGGGAGGCTCAGTTAGTTAAGCATCCAGCTCTTGAGTTCAGCTCAGATCATGATATCAGGGTTGGTGAGATGGAGCCTTATATGTCAGGCTCTGCTCTGACACTGTTGAACCTGGGTGAGCTTCCCTCTCTCCCTCTCTCTGCCCTTCCCCGACTTCCTCTCTCTCTCTCTCTCTCTCTATGTTTCTCCCTTTCTCTCTCTCAAAATAAGTACACTTAAAAAAATAATAATTGAGGGACACCTGGGTGCTCAATCAATTAAGCATCCAACTTCTGCTTAGGTAATGATCTCTGGCTCTTGGGTTCAGGCCCCATGTAGAGCTCAGTGCTGAGAACTTAGAGCCTGGAGCCTGCTTCAGAATCTGTGTCTCCTACTCTCTCTGCCTCTCCCCTGCTTGTGCTCTGTCTCTTTCTCTCTCTCAAAAATAAATAAATATTAAAAATTTTTAAAAAATAATGGAAATCAGGATCTCAAAAAGATTTCTGTACTTCCATGTTTATTAAAACAGTAATCACAATAGCCAAGATACAGAAACAACCTAGGTGAACATCTGGGAGTAAAGTATATATATATATATATATATATATATATATATATATATATATATGAGAGAGAGATACTATATATATGGTATTAGTAGTATTAATATCATATTTGATATTAATAGTAACATTATTCATCCATGAGAAAGAAGGAAATCTTGCCATTTGCAACAACATGGATAGACCTTGAGGGCATTAACATGAAATGTTAATGTCTGACATGAAATAAGTCAGACAAAGAAAAATACTATATGATATCACTTACATGTGAAATCTAAAGGATCCAAACTCATAGAAATAGAATGTAGAATGATGGTTGCCAGAGGCTGAGAGGTGTTGGAAAAGGGGAGATGTCAGTCAAATTGTACAAACTTCCAGTTATAAAATGGATAAGTTCTGGGAATCTAATGTACAGCATGTGGTTTTGGTTAACAGTACTGCATTATATACTTGATAGTTGCTCAGAGAATAAATGTTCTCACCACAAGAAAAAAATTGGAAATCATGTGAGGTAATAGAGATGTTAGCTAATCCTACTGAGATAATCATTTTGCAGGATATATGTGTATCAAATCATCATGTTGTACACCTTAAAACTACACAGTTATAAGTCAATTATATCTCAATAAACCTAGAAATAAGAATAAAAGCTCTTTTTTTTATAAACAAGTTTTTTACAAACAAGTAGAGTTGAGGATATATATCCATTAGTCTTAGCTGCATGAAAACCACAGAATACATAGTATCCTTGAAGAAGTTTATATAGAACCAAATGAGAAAGGGTGAATGACAGATCTCTGAGGACCACATTTAAATAATTTTTTTAATGTTTATTTATTTTTGAGAGACAGAGACAGAGCATGAGTTGGGGAGGGGCAGAGAGAAGGGGGGCACAGAATCCTAAGCAGACTTCAGGCTCTGAGCTGTCAACACAGAGCCCAACGAGGGGCTCAAACTCACAAATCACAAGTTCATGACTTCAATCAAAGTCAAATGCTTAACAGACTGAGGCATCCAGGGGCCTTAACCCCACGTTTAAATAAAAGGAGCCTGAGAAGGAGCTGTGGGTGGGCTAGGAGGCAAAGCAGGAAAGAAACTCAGAATGAAGAGAGAGTGACTTAGAATCTCAGAGATGAAGACCCATCCTCCTCTCCCTGGACAAAAGGACTACTCCCAAGCTTTGTGGAGAAGGGATGAATTATTTAAGAGAAAAAAAACAGAGTGTCTTCATGATGTACTCTAATTATTACATTTTTATGTTCATGTGTGTCAATATACATTATAGGCCTAGACTTTGACTTCACCAAGTTTAAGATTCTCTTCCTTCTTTGTTAAAACTGAAATTACATGCTATCTACATTATATGGAATAAAGAGTTAATGCATTTAATGCATTTAGAAAAATGTTGCCACCTATTAAATATCCATAAATTATTTTTCAATTATATTGAATTGAAGGTTATATCTCAATTATGTATATAAATATAACATATTTATATCATATATTGCATGATATTTAGTTTTTATGTTACTAATGTTACATAGTTAGTAAATATTTCGTAAATGCAACAGAAGTTCTCTTCTGATTCTCCTAAAATTGAGAGTGTCAGTGTGTGTGTGCGCATGTGTGTATGTATGTTTGTGGGTAAAGTATTAAGTGAAACCAACATTAAGAGACCCCCAACATAATGAATAAGAGAATTAAGATTCGCTGGAGGTCATTACTCATTGGAGATCACTTTATCCTATTAAACATTTTAGGGTTTGCCATGCTGGGTCACTAATCCTTTAATACACCGATTTTATAAAGGTACATGAAGAACCTCTGTTTTGGAGTTTGCATTGTGGCTGACATGAATGCTCTCTCAACACTTACTTTGATTGTTATTACCAGAAAACTTAAACAAAAGTATCCGAAAATGTATTGTGGTTCATTTGTTGCTGTTAATTCATATAAAGATGAAAACATGTTACTTACTATATACAAAATAAATTGAGTCAATGCATCTAGAGCGTTCATTAAAAAGTTGGCACTTATTAATTATCCATAAAAAATTTAAGTACTATATATCAAAGAAAATGTTATTTTCTCAACTTTTTAAATAAGTATTTTCTGTCATATTAAATTTAGTATGCCAAATATAATTGATCCTTTACAACTTTCTTCCATTTTGTTAGAGCATTCTTAATATTAGTCAACATCACAAAGTAATTTAAAAACAAATAAATAGGTCATGACTGAACTGAACATATAGTTAGTATAATATCTACCTGGAAGCAACTGATCTCTTACGTCGCCCAACATATTTTTTTCATATCATATTTCTTACCTCTGGTACCCATAGTTCCTCTTCCCATTCCCACGTAAAAAAAAAAAAAGAAAAGAAAGGAAAGAAAGAAAGAAAAAAAAGAGTAAGAGTAAGAGATTACAGTTGACTCTTGAACAATATAGATATGAACTGTGCAGAACTGTGTACAAATATTTTTCAGTAAATAGTACCTAAGTGTATTTTCTCTTCTTATGATTTTCTTACAACATTTTATTTACTCTAGTTTACTTCATTGTAAGAATATGGTATACAATACATATAACATACAAAATATGTGTTAACTGTTTATGATATCACTAAGACTTCTAGTCAGTAACAGGCTATGAGTAGTTAACTACTGGGAGAGTCAAAAGTTTTGTGTGGATTTTCCAATGTGTGTGCAGGATGGAGGATTCCCCCTGTCCCTCACCCCCACATTGTTCAAGGGTCAACTGTATAAAGACTTTGCCTCATTCTGAACTGAGGCTACCTGGAAGATACACTTTAAATGTCAAAGCAATATGATATTCAGTACATTTCCACTGACTTCAGAAGTTGCATGGGCACGGGGGACTATTTTTAACTTAGACTTATTGATAATGGCTTTGAATATTTTTCATACTATTTATACCATAACTTGCTGCCTTGATTACTGAAAATATTTGAGTGCTGGGCATGTGCTACCTATTTTCCAATACTATTTAACATTTTTATATCTGATTTTTAAATAACCAGTGGAATGTAAGATATTGTCGAATATGGTTAAGATCTTAGTTATTCTACATGTAAAAAAATTAGCAAGCACCTTCACTGAAATGTTAATACTTAACTCTATATTTGTTATTTTTTTATCTGACTTTCAATAGTTACCAATTTACCTTTATATGGCAACAGTTATTTAAAATCTGAGGTATAGGTCATCTGACCAAAATTCTGGACTTAGAACTTTTCTTACTGATAATATTGAAGACATGACTTACAAAGTTTAAAAGAGGCTTATCACCAAAGACTTGAAATATAGTTATATACAAGAAGCAATATATTCCTACCAATTGTTTCTCTCCCTCTTTCACAAGAATAGACACCTGGTTTTACATATTAAAAGACTACACATTTAATTTGTCTTATAACATGAAATATTATTATCACTGAAGAGTTCTTATCAGAACTTTTAAAAAGTACATCATTTCCTTCAGTTAATAAAGAGTAGGGATGGCAACAGGAAGATTTTGTTTTTCACCCAGTGAAACAATCTCGTAAGTATGACAAATAATTTATCTGAAATAAGATAGGAATCGTTTTTACCTTCAAAAAGAAAAGTTATATTTTAAATTGGTTACAGCAGTCAAAATCTAATAGGTAAAAGGGAGCTGGTAATAAAATCATACCATGTTCATATCCAAAGGGACTTTAGTTTTCTACTGAAACAATATTGCCATCATCCTGAAGTTTTTTCAGTAGTTTTTCAACTACCTAATTTTGGAAAACCTGAATATCATCCTGTCCTGTGTTTAAACCATTTGAAATCCACGCAGGTGGAGTCACGCTTCTAATATTTTCCCACCGCTCTGGTTTTTCTTGAAAATACTGAAATCTTTTTACCCAAAAACACTTGGTCCCAGAAGAAAGGTAAGAAAGTGTGGAATATGGGCAATTTAAAGGATGACCATGATCTGTATAGTGAGTGACTGGTTATATAATGATTTTCTGTATCTTGTAATTTCTGTTTTTACAAGATTTACATTTTCCTCTCTCTCAGGTTTGATCTTGTGCAGTGGGAAGTCCAGGTTCAGTTTATCCTTAAATCCCATGTATACTAGAACTTCAGAGAAAAGTGTGAGCTGGGTTAATGCTAAAGCTTTGATGAAATTAAGTCATTCCCTGACAAATGGATCCTTCTTTCCCTATCTCCCCATGTGTCTGTGCACATTCTCAGTCATTAAGTGCACGAGTTCTGCAAACAAATTTATATCCTGGCTTACTAGTTATTTGAACTAGTGATAATCACTTGACATTTTCCCTCAATTTTCTCACCTGAATGTGGGGAACAAGTTCAATGTTGAGTCTACATCACATGATTATTATGGTGATTAGATCATACAATTCAATGTTATTTAAAGGTGAAGTTCTCTTTAAAAGGAAACATATCTGGTATTTATTAGACATTTTTCTTATTATATTGATTAACTGATTAATTTCCAGAGTGACATTAAAGTCTATATGTGTAGCTGAAACATTTATAAACTAAACATAAACAAAACAACGATACTGAATACTGAATTTCTTATTATGTATGATGTTATTTTGCTGAAATTCACTCACCGCTTATATCACCCTACAAATGATTGTCAAACCATTATCCTTTTAAGCTCAGTTCACTGATGTCCCTGGGTATACCATAAGGGACTATTTCCTCCCTATTTTTTCTATTAAATCTTCTGAATAGTATATATGTATTTGACTTCCTATGAGCAATACACTGTTTCTAAGTTTTAACCCCAGGTTTGTTCTTATTATCAATATCCTGAAATAACTACAGTAGTATGCCTCCACGATCATAAATAGAGACAAGCACAGATGACCAACTGATAAATTAGAAGAATTATTGTCAATAAAACAGCAAAACCACACCACAATACAACCACTGCCCCAATAGCATAATAATCATATGTAAAATAGAAAAGGGAAAAACTGTAAAGTTACAATAGGCCTCACAAACTGGACAGACATTTTCATAGGCCATAAATATAAGATAATAAGTAGGACTAGAACCTCTGGTCCTCTGGTATTAAAGCTCAAGATCAGGCAGTGACAAGAGGGCAATTTTTCTGGGGTCTTAGGAACCTAAAGTGGCCCCATAAAATGGATGTATAGAGCCAGACCTAATATTTAAAGCTGAGATTGGATGCCAGGGCTCCTACTGCTTATTAAAGAAGATGAAAGAAGAAGGAAAGAAAGAAAGAAAGAAAGAAAGAAAGAAAGAAAGAAAGAAAGAAAGAAAGAAAGAAAGAAAGGAAGGAAGGAAGGAAGGAAGGAAGGAAGGAAGGAAGGAAGAGAGAGAGAGAGAGAAAGAAAGAAAGGAAGGAAGGTAGGAAGGAAGGAAGGAAGGAATGAAGAAGGAAGGGAGAGAGAGAGAGAGAGAGAGAGAAAGAAAGAAAGAAAGAAAGAAAGAAGGAAGGAAGGAAGGAAGGAAGGAAGAAGGAAGGAAGGAGAGAGAGAGAGAAAGAAAGAAAGAAAGAAAGAAAGAAAGAAAGAAAGAAAGAAAGAAAGAAAGAAAGGAAGAAAGAAAGAAAGAAAAGGACATCTGTTCCCTAGGGCTGCCACTTATATGAAGTTGTGAAACTATGAGAGCAGGAGGATACACCTTCATAAATAATAAATGAACCAAGTTCCCTACTTGTTTGGAAGCAATTTATGCACCTTCCTTCTGAGACAGGGGACCAAACTGTTATGCTAAGGCCTGGGACCTGAACAAGCACTCACGGGCAAGATGGAGGCAACTACCACATTGATTAATATGAAAAGGAAAACACACTCATAAAAAGAAAAAGAAAAAAGAAATGAAGAAACTTCTACTCAAAACCAAATTTTCAAAACAGATGAGGAAACATAATCCTAAGGAAAATAGTTCTCAGAATCACCAATCAGAACCTGAAGTTACCCAAGATGAAATGTTTATATGACTAAAACTATAAAACACTTTCATAACAGTTATTATCCTCAAAGATACAACTGACAATTACATCAAGTATTAAAAAACAAAAGAAACAGAGATAAAAGAAAAGCAAGTGGATAGGAAAGGAACCCATAAGGAATCTTAATAAAGAAGCACTTACCACTAAAAAGAACAAACAGGCAAACACCCCAGTAAACTCTAAACAATTGACACAGTTGAGGAGAGACTGATTTGAAAATGGTATTAAGGAATTTACTTATAACATCACCTCAAAAGACAGAAAGGTAAACACTATTTAAAAAAATTTAAGAAATACAGAGTACACACAGAGGCTCCATGACATATCTGATAGTGTCTCAGAAAAAGAAAATAGATGGACTGGACTAGAAGTCATATTTGAAAAAAGTAAATGGTGATAATTTTTTCAGAATCAAGGAATGGCATGTATATTCTGATTCTGAAGGCACTTCAAGTACCAAACAGTACAAATAAATAAAAACGCACACCTAAACATGATTGAGAAACTGCACACCTCATTGATAAACTGGAAATATTAAAATCCAGAAACAAATGGCTTTAACTGGGAAAAAAAACCCCACTAAACCAAAGGAAAATATCGTATCCCTAATAGGATTTTAATAGATGAAATTAATGTCTTTATAATCTTAAGAGAAAATAACTGTCAACCTAAAATATTATTTCTAGCTAAACCATCCGTACAAAGATTAAACATTCACCACATAAATTCTCACTAAAGGAAAATTAAAGAACAGATTTTAACTAAAAGAAAAGTGAGACCAGAGGAATGGCATTGAGTAAAGGGATAGTGGTGAACAAAGAAATTTTCACAATATGTGAGTGCATTCATTAACTAATAATCTTTATATGGTGTGTGTGTGTGTGTGTGTGTGTGTGTATGGTAAAGGAAAAAGTAATACGTTGTCAGAAATAGTTAATAGTTGGGGCATCTGGGTGGCTCAGATGGTTAAGTGTCTGACTCTTGGTTCCAGCTCAAGTCATGATCTCATGGTTCATGAGTTTAGCCCTACATCAGGTTCTGTGCTTTAGCTCAGAGTCTGCTTGGGGTCCTCTCTCCTTTCTCTCTATCCCTCCCCCACTCATTCTCTCTCTCTCTCTCTCAAAATAAATAAATTAACTTAAAAAAAAGAAATAATAGTTAACACATGGTGAAGTCCTTCTGAAGATGAGATAGAAATATTGCATGATCATGAAGTTTATAAGATGAAAATATATTAATATCTTAAGGATAAACTTAAAAATTTTAAAGTTAGTATTAAAATATATAATCTATATTTTCGAAAGCTGCAGAGAGAAGAAAACAATATGTGTAGGGGAGAATAGAGAAAATTTCAATTCAATGAAAGGCAGAAAAGAAAGAATAAAAAAAAAGGGTCCAAGAAATTAAGAGTGTAAATAGAAAATACAAAGATTAAATAAATGCACTAAAAATACCTATTAAGAAAATAAATGTAAACAGATTAAACTCACTAATTAAAAGACAAAATGAGACTGGATAAGTTTTCAAAATGAAATGATATGCTGCTTATAAAAAGTACCCCTAAAACAGCACAAAAAGTTTGAAAATAACAGTTCTAAAATGATTATTATATTGGCATGTTCATACAAGCCAATGGTATGCAGTAATTAAAATAAATGTTCTAGAGCTTCTCATAGCCATTTGGTTGGGAGTGTTTCTTCAGATGATCCCAAATGCATAGACACCCTGTGTTGGGGTCTTGGCCACCAGTGACATGTGAAGTTGGGGAAACTATTAACTTTTTTGTGCCTCAGTTTTCTTACTTGCAAATTAGGAATAACACTAGGAATAAATCATTTATTACTTATAAAGGACATAGAATTGTTTCTCACATAACACCATGAAAGTATGTATTAAATAAATACATTTTAATTTAATTAAAAGTATCCAAATGAATCACAAAATTATATATAAGTGTAGACAGACATGTAATGATTGGGAAAACAAATATTCTCAAGATTGGCAGTTACGAAGATCTCATAGTTAAAAACAGTGAAACTGACATGGTAATGTCCACGTGTCTGGACCACGTAAGTGTTCTTGAATGTTGCCTTAAAAGATAGCAGCAGACAAAAATGGTTTATCATTCCAATATCTTCTGTTCGTTTCCTTCTTTAGCCTACTTATTCCACATAATCTCGGACATACATCCCATGTAATCTTAAATATGTCTTTAAAGCTCAAAGGGAACAAAATTTGCCACCCTGAAATAGGGCTCTTTGACATTAGGATTATTTTAGGCTGATTAAGTTTAAGAAACAGCAGACACAGGAGAAGCTCTGGAAAAGAGCAGAAGTCACCGTTTTTTAAGAGACGTTTACTTTTTTGGGCAAAGTCTCTGTTTGTAAGCGTATCTCCCTTTTTGTACCAGGAAGACAAAACTCTAGAAACTCTTATCGATGGAGGAAGCAAGAACTTAAATTTGTATAACAACCAAACCCTAGGTTTACTGTCCTACCTCCTGATAAATTCCATAACTACCTCTCTATCCACCAACTTATTTTGTCTTTACCTGATGATGATATTTAAAGTGGCAGCTTAGGCTATTTCCTCCAAGTTACTCAGTTTTCCTGGATATCTCCTATGTAACAGGAGGGATATATGTTACTACACTTCTGGTTGTTTTTCTCTTGTTAATCTGTCTGTTATTACAGGGAGGGATGTAGTGTCTCAGCCAAGAACCTAGAAGGGTAGAGGGGAAATGAATTTTTTCCCCCTACAAAACCATGTAGTCTTACTTCTTTTATAATTCATGAACTTATGAGCTTCTATTCTTCTCACACGAATGGCAATTCCAATGACAAATAACTTGTGCCAGAATAATCCATTTCATTTTCTACCAGAGCTAATCATCAGATAATGTTTCCTTATGTTGATGGAGAACTCCTATTTCTATCACTTCCATTTGTCAAGATTGGTTATGTCTTCTGGCACAGCATGCAACATGTACAATTGTGCATCCATGGTAAGAAAGAGAAGAAAGAAAAGAAAAAAAAAAGAAAAGGAAAGGAAAGAAAAGAAAAAAAAAAGAAAAGAAAAGGGAAAAAGAAAAGAAAAGGGAAAAAGAAAAGAAGAGGAAAGGAAGGAAAGGAAAGGAAAGAAAGGAAAAGGAAAAGGAAAAGGGAAGAAAGAAGAACAGAAAGAAAAGAAACAAAAAGAAAAAAGAAAAGAAAAAAAGAAGAACAAGAAAATCCCAGAAAAGAAAAGAAAATACTGTGACCCATTTAGGGCCTTTCTTATTGAAGATAACTATTCTGTCTTATATAGAATATTTTTCCCTCTCCCTACTGGTAGTTTTTCCTCTGGGTACATTTTTTAGCCAGATACTTTACACTTAATGTTCCAGAATAGAGCACTTTCTTTTTCTTTTTTTTAATTTTTAATTTTTTTTTAGTTTATTCATTTTTGAGAGACAGATTGTGAGTGGGGGGAGGGCACAGAGAGAGGAAGACAGAATCTGATGCAGGCTCCAGGGTCCGAGTTGTCAGCATAGAGCTCACTATGGGGCTCAAACCCATGAACCGTGAGATCATGACCTGAGCCAAAGTCAGTCACTTAACTGACTGAGGCACGCAGGCACCCCGAGCAACTTTCCTTTTCAATTGTCAGCACAGGAAATAAACTGAACAATCTCTCTCCTTATTTGAATACTAGTACTCAACAGATACACTGTTAGGCATAGAAGATGCAATGATGGTCACAAAATAGACATGGCGTTGTCTCCTAATAGAGCTTAAAGTCTGAGGGCAAAAATCAAGTAAGGCAGGCAAAGTTGCAAGGCAGTGTGATCAGGACAGAATTATAAAGTATGGAGCACAGTGGAAATACATAAGGACAGCTAACTTGATCATGGGATCTCCAAGGTAAAATATGAAGAATCAACCCAAGAATGATTTTCCACCACTTAAAGTAAGAAAGCACATTGCCTGTGAGAAACTAAGCAAAATTTACTATGACTAGATTCCAGGGTGCAAGCTAAATGGAGAAGAATAAAGCTTGAGAGACAAGAAAACCCAAATTACACAAAGCCTATTAAAGTCATTTTCTGTATACATTAGCTCTATTAATGTGAACTACAATCAATTTCTTGGTGGCCATGCTACAGTCTTGATATTGTTGGCTTTAGGTTTACTCCATAAGAGGAACCCAATTGTTTTCATTTGATTTTTGTTTATGTTTATTTAAAATGTAATGGAATTTTTTTTCAATTTCAATGGGTTAGATTTGTTCCCATCAACTCTATCATTCAAAATTTCTCTGGAACCTGATTTGTCATTATACTTGCTATACTCAATCTCTGGACTGAGAAACTGAATTTGAGAAATTGAATTTGAGGGACATTATGTCTGTCTAATAATCTAACTTGGTTCAGAGATACTTAAAAAGATATTTTATGTCATCCTAAACATAACACAGCCCTCAGCTCCTTATAAACATTAAACTTTGTGATTCAATGTTTTGGAAATCTAAAGGTACCTATCTGAGGACAAACAACTAACTTCTATGTCTCTCCTCCAATGGTGCTCATCAAAAAGAGAAAAATTATTCAGCGTTTTATGGGAAAGCACACTAAGAAATTCTCTTGGGCAAGTCTGTTGAGTTCTATACCCTCTATACTCAGGTACATATTTTAAATTTCTCTAATTAGTTCTTTACACTGAAAGATGGCGCATTATTCTGTTGTTTGTGATGTAGGGCTATCTAGATGAAGACTATGAGAGTGAACATGATTAAGTTACTAAATTTCAAAGGTAAAATCCTGGAAGGAGAGTCCATTATTCTAGACATTTCTATGTGTACTTTTTGGCATACCACATATTTTTCTTCATTGCCTGATATTTACTGCTTTTTCATTCTTAGTGGAACTTCTTTCATCATGTAATTTTTGAGAATATTATAATCCTATGAAATTTTGTAATTTACAGTACCAGGAAAGAACATTTTCATATATATGCCTTACAATAAACCTGTAATTTACTGATGAAAATAAGTATGTTCACATTTTTACTTAAAATAAACCATATGTACAAAAACTATATATGAGAAGGAAGGTATAATTTTGACTTTGCAAAAGCATCATATGTCGATCCCTTTTTCAAGCTTCTTTAATGCATTTAAGTAGAATTCAGTTTCTAACTGAATAACTTCTAAAAATATACTTATCATATAACACAGAGTGCATTAACATAATTCGAAACATCGTTAGATCAAAGTTAATGAAATAAAAAAATAAGTAGAGTCATGGGAATGAGTTAGTTATGGAAAAAACATCTCCTGAAAGATCCTTTTATATTTTAATGTAAAGACAAAGGAGAGAAGTTAATTGAATGTCAGAAAAGTGACAAGCTTCTGTCTTAACCTTGAAACTTGTGGGAACGTGGAATGCCAGATTTGTGCCATATGTTACAGCTCCTGACAGTGTTATGTGTCTTTACCACAACACCATCTGTGCTGCTATACCTGAATAGGGACAGTGGCTAGAAATGGAGAAAAGTAATGAACTCTTGCGACATATTTTTTTTTCCCTGAGCTCACACAGCTGCTGATAGATGCTTTACTTCAATCTGAAAAGCACTACCTAAGTCTTGAATGATGACAGATCAGAATATATTTGACCTCTTCTTATTGACTACACATTTCCTATAAGTGTGAAAATTATTATTTCCATTTTAAAAATTAAAAAAAATCAGTATCTAAAACATTGATATATCTTTGGAGTTCATTACTTTATTTTTGTAATAACCCTTACAGGTGCAAAAAAACAGAAACTATGTCTATATAATGATAGAAATACTAAAATTAGGTAGTAGGGCCACCTGGGTGGCTCAGCCAGTTAAGCATCCATCTTGATTTCAGTTCAGGTTATGATCTCATGGTTCATGGGATTAAAGCCTGTGTCTGGCTCCATTCTGACAGCACACAGCCTGATTGGGATTCTCTCTCCAATCTCTGTCCACTCCTCCTCCCCACCCACTACTTGTAGGCTCTCTCTCTCTCAAAATAAATAAACAAACATTTTAAAATATTGGCAGAAAAAGATGATTCCATTGGCCCTGGAGTTACCATAGAATCACTTCATGTATAACTTTAATGGTCATTTTACTGTTTAGTACTATCGAATGTGGGTTTAATCCTTCATTTTTGATGATATTTTTTTGTTTTGTTTTGTTTTGTTTTCCATCAATAAAATGGACCACACCATCTACCATTCCAGAGTTGCTGCAAGGTTAGAGTTAAAATTCATCAAGAGTGAATGCATTGTCAAGTTCAAAGTACACAATTACCAGCTATCCCAGTCATCCTAAATGTGCCCCGTTATACTTTTCAGTCATCCAAGAGTAACATTCTATTATTCCTGTTCTAACTTCACCGCATGTGCTAGATAGCATGTATGGCCAATTATCTAACTATGAAATGAGTGAGTATTTCAAACTTTGCTTCTAAAGAACACATATTCACATTTATGGAAGAAAGCTCATTCTATTTTACAAATTGTCCTATATGCCACTTGTTGATTATATACCTATCATTTACCAAGTATCCCCAGAGAAAATAAAGAAACTTAGGGATGTAATCCTTAGTTCCAACACTCTTAGACATTAGACAAAGAGAAATGTAAATATTTCCTACTAGAAAAAATGAACAATTCTCTCTATGTAAACATGTAGGAAGGAAAAAAGGGAAGCTAGGTGAGCAGGCAGGTGAGATGAGTAGGATGGAAGAAAGGGGTAAGGGAAGAAAGAAAAAAGGGAGTATTTTGTTCTGTTTTGTTTTGTTTTTGAGAGAGAGAGAGAGGGAGACAGAGAATCAAAAGCAGGCTCCAAACTCTAAGCTGTAAATGCAGAGCCCCACGTGGGGCCCACTCTGGGCTTGACCTGGGGCTTGACACAGGGCTTGACCTCTCAAACTGTGAGATCATGGCCTGAGCCCAAGTCAGACACTTAACCAACTGAGCCACCCTGGCGCCCCATCACTTTCCTTTCAAAAACCCATCCCTTTCAATTCTTTCAGACTAAAGTCAGGTAACATGCCTACTTTGTAATCTGATATTTCTATACTACAATCATACTTCTGTTTCTTGAATCAAAACTCTATGTCACTTCTAATTTATTTTTTATGTTAGATAATAATTATCTGACGTGTATAATATCAAGGCCCATATTTTAATAAAATCTGGAGATTTGCAATAATCTGATGAACATAAATGATATTATCAATGCCCAAGGAGGTTGATTTTGCCCAAAGTCTACAGAAAAATTTAAAACTGAAACTAGAACTCCTGCCGAGTGTGTACCACATCATGTATATGATGCTAAAAAAAATAACAGCTATTGGTACTTTATCAGCCTACCATATGCTCAACAGTGTAGTAGCAGCTCTACATGTATCATTTCTACCCTGGATAATAATTATAAAAATTATGGGGATTAATGCACCAATTTTGTAGATGAGGAAATAGATTCAATTTTAGAGCATTTCCCTGAGGTCACACGGACAGTAATTGGCAGAGCTATCATTCTAAACAAGGTTTGTATGGCAAGAAATCTTCTCTATAGAAACCTTTAGGCCCAGATATCAAGCAAGGTCACAATTGGTATACTAATAAACTAATAACAAACACCTAATACCAATGTACCAAGGAAGGTGTTATGTTAATTTCCCTTAAATTAATGAAAATAATATTAGAAGGCAAAAAGTCAATAATACTCTTTCCAATTTAAAATAAGAAGTCAATAATAATCTTTTGAAATTTTCAATGAAAGTCTTTTGGCATGATTATATAAAAGCCCCTTTAAAAACATTAAGATTCATTCAATTAAATTCATAATAGGATGCTATCGTCATAAAGTTATTCTAGGTGATGTACACATAGATCAAATGTAGTAAAAAGCATTTCACAGCCCCTTTAAAGGCCAAGAATTCATCCGTTAATAATAGTTTTGATTGAAGCTATTACATTTACATGTGTACACATACATTTAAAGATTAAATGTGAATTTTTATATTAGATACTTATTATGTGTTAGCAAATGAAAACACTTACATTCAGTGGTTTTGTAGGCAAGGCTTTTCTGAACTAAGCAGATTTCTGCTTAGTTAAATCTTTCCCTCCCCTTGACTGTGAATCCCACTGGCTCCTGCTAGAAAACAGTATTAGACTGAATAGGTATATGTGCTTGATGTAATTTCTATCCTTGTAAAAATCAGTTACTGCACATCTGAAATTGCTACTTTTCCTCTCTAATATTACTGTCATTTTATAGTGTGCTGTATAATTAAGTTTACTGCAACACAGAGGTATTTGCTAGACTTTCCATTTCCTCCCTATGGCTTATTTTTACTCCATATGATAAATTAACAGGCTGAAAAATATAATTTTAAATCCCAGCTATTTTTAGTGCATCTTTTCTCCCCTCTGGAGCTTTATTATTTTTTAATAGTCAATGTTAAGGAATATGGTACCTACATGTTATATTAACCCAGATATTGCAACATAGTTATTCTCTGTTTCCAGTTTTAAACTTAAAAAAATTTTTAAATAAATATTTTAGAAAGCTCCACCTGGATAAGAAAATCATCAGAAAAATAATATTGACATCCCAGGTAAAAATTATAATCACCATGGATTGCCACAATACTATGATTAGAGAGAACCTGTGGTAATACTGCAGGGACTATGAGGAATAAAAGAAAGCTATTCAGATGAAAAAAGTTAGTAGAGAGGAGAATGTACCTGTTATAACCTTGTTATTTTTTGGAGGGAATAATGCCATAATGTCATGCTTTATCTCCTAGCTTTACCTACCTACTTCAATCTTACTGGAGTTTTTGTTTGTGTGTTTGTTGTTGTTTTTAGCATTCTTGTCTGACTAGGAATTTGGTTTTGGATGAGGTCCGTGGACATCTTAAACTCCTTTCCATGTATGTATCTTTTTTCTCTCCGCAAATAAAAAAAATGTATGTATACACACACACACACACACACACGCACACACACACACACACTAACGCCTGAAGAACTGGGGTAGAAGCAGCTGGAGGGTGTTCCTTAGTTAGATATTGTGCAGTTTGGGTCATGGTCATTCTATTTAGATGCCCTATGCTTCTTCTACTTTATCGTAGCCTCCTACAGTAGCCCAGTGAGACTACCCACCATGGTAGAATCTTGAAGCTAGCTTTCTTGATTTTCTGTGCAAGAGTGAGATTCCATTTTTCCTGCTAATGGTAATCACTTACAAGTAACATCAGGACTACCTAGTGAATTCATTGATTAATAATATCTCTTAGAGCTGAAGGAAGGAGAAATGATAGCGCAATATGCCTGACATGTTTGTGTCTCCATTCAAATTGTTTTCCCTTGAGCTTCACAAAATGATCTTAATTCAAACTTCTAACTTGAAGGGAGGATATGTGTATCCCTTAAGAACTGGAGCATGGCTCAAAGTTTCAAGCAAAGCTTTTTAATGTCTCTTATTTTGTCTTTAAAAAAAAAAGTAAAATTTGGATTTGACTTCAAAACATAACAATTATATTATTTGAAAAAATAGCATTTGCCTTCTGATTTAAGTTAATAGACTGAACGTTCTGTGAATTATGAATGTGCCATTGGGGCATTAATAAGAGATTTTGAAGAGCTGTGTGATTCCATGAATGTGAATAACTTCTTTTGTTACACTGCCATTACAAAAGCATAAATGTGGCTTTAAAAAAAATAATTGGGAAAAATGTGTAAATCTCCACCAATAAATTTAACAACCTAGATTAAATTAGTGAAATGAAGTTAAATTTTTTAAAGAATGTATCAGGCACCAAAATTAACTTGGAAAGAAAGAAAATATGAGTACATGCCACAAATGGTAAGAAGGCCACATATTATTAAAGGTGAGAATTTATTTTATTTTAAAGTTTATTTTATTTATTTTGAAAGAGAGAGAGACAGAGAAAGAGAGCAAGAGAGTGATAAGGAGAGAGAGAATCCCTAGCAGGCTCTGCGCTCAGTGCAGAATCCAACTCAGGGTTGGATTTCATGAACTTGAGATCACGACCTAAACTGGAATAGAGTCAGATGTTGAACCTAATGAGCCATCCAGGTGCCCCTAGAGGTGAGAACTTTAAAATCCATGTTATTAAACTGGAACATAAAAAGACAAAAAGTCTATATTTGTTTTAGAGAAATAAAGTTCAAAGGAAAAGCATATGAGCATATACTCATGTAAAAATACAAATTACACAGATACAAGTATCAGTAAGGTTTGTATTACAGAAGATTAAATTTAATAAGACACAAATAAAATTACAGCTTATTTCAGGAATTAAGGGATGAGCCAATATCTGGAACTTTATTAACAGAATCAGTCTGTTAACAGAATAAAGGAGAAAAAAAATACCCTATAATCGTTTCACTTGATACAGAAAAAAACACATTAATATTGTAGACCTACTTTTGATTTTTTAAGTTAGTAAGTTTAAGATAGAAGGAATATGTCTTAATTCATGTTAAATATCTTCTATTAGAAATCTACAGCAGATACCAAGAATGGTTCTTAAAGGCATTTCTATTAAGATTATTATCATTACAAAGACATTTGCTCTCAATCAAATTTACTTTATATAGCATTTCTAATGTATTAAATTTAGAATAATTAAAATAATGAGTACCATAAAGGAAACATTTTTGATTAATTGCTAACAACCTTTGTATCTACCCAAATTTGAGAGAATGATAGAATGAGACTTTTAAAATAAATGAGTAAATATCAGAATATTTATAGGTACAAGATCAACGTAGGCAAGGTAATAAGTACAAAGATGTTTATTACATTATTTACTGTAAATCCAAAAATATGAAAAAATATTCTGTAAGGAAATAATTAAATCATTTGTATACCATGCCATAGAATATTGTGGAGACTTTGAGTACAATAAATCTGCATCTACAAACATAAAGCTATGTCCATTTATATGCGTGTGCATGTCTCTATAGATGCGGGTGAATATGTATGCATATAAGTACATGTATATGTGTGTGTATTGCCTTGTATTTATCTTCACTTGCTCTTTGAAAATGGATTCTTTAGGCTGTAACACCATGCTAATTTACTGCTTGCTGCTTTGTGGTACCCTGCAAAGTACCACCCCAAATTTAATTTCAAAGTTGCCCAACCTTTCAGAACATGCCCCTTTTTCTGGAAAATCCCTGCATTGATATCCAGGCTGATTGAAACTACTGCTTAGGCACAAAGAGTTAAGTATTTTTTTCTATTGCCTTCCAGAGGTCCAAGAGTTGCCATTATTATTTATCCCCTTCTACTGAATAATTCACTTTTCCCTACTGAGAAGCACAACATGCAATGCTGTGCAAAGCTCAGCTGGAATCTGTTTTCTCTTCCAACTTTTCTATATCTAATATTTAAGCTCCTTCTTGATACATACCGTTCATAAAAAATGTTAATTACTCTGATAATTTATTCATGATCTTGTTTCTTGTTTCTATACTCTCCCTCCCCCCTCTTACATACCCTTACCTTTTTTCTTTTTCCTATTTAACATTGGACTTTGCCTAAGGCACATTTCCAGTAAAATCTTGTTTCTGAAGACTTTTGAATCCTTGTCAAACCAAGAGAAATGGTATTCTATTCTCTGTCCAGTCCTGGTGATATTTTTATACTGGTGATGCACTCAAAATTTTGGATTACACTTTGGTTTATACCTCAAAGTATAAACTTAAATTTTACTCCTGACTTTGCCCTGCACTTAGTAAGTGCCTGAAACATAGTTGGAGCTATCCTGCAATATTGTAATGTGTCAATACTTAAACATATAGCTCATGATATATTCAAATATTGACATAAGTGAGTAAAATTATCACCTACTTAAGATATATCACTCACTATTAAATGTAGGTCAAATGCCACATTTACCAGTAAATTATCAGATAATTGACAATACTATAATGAACTTTAACAGCATCTCATTCTGCAGGGTGCCAATATGAAAGCTTACTCTGCACTAAAATAAATCTCAATTATCTAGCCTTTTACCTACAGGCTCCTCTGTGCTCCTCTAACCATTTTATATTATAGCAGCAAAATTGTCACTAATGCGCTCAGCTAAAACAGGATGCTAGAAAATAACCCTAATATAGTGTCTTAAATGAATCATTTTCCATTTGCATTCAAACCAGCTTCTCCTTCTGCATCCCTTTTCTTACTCATTTTTCCCCTTAAAATGATAATTATCTTTGCTCTCAATCTCATTCTGTCTCTCTCCTTCCCTCCCTCTATCCAGTCGATCCAGTACTATCTATCTCAGTCTTTCAGTCTTTCTTGTCTGTTCATCCAGTCTGGGGCCATGTCAAGTTGATCTTGCTTCCATTAAGTTTTTGTCTGCACAACTTTTTATCACCACTGACATACCCATTTACTTCATCTTCCAGAACTATTCTTGATTTGGAGAAATCAAAGAATAGAGTAGAGACATCATTCACTACTGATTTTTATGCCCTCAGTACTTATTTTTACTTCTCATAATGTATGTAAAATTTAATATTGTTTGTTAGTTCACCTACTGTATTGCAAACTGGACACAAAGTATAAATTCCAATTCATAGTTTATATCCCCAATTGTAACTAGCACATCCTTCTGTACATATTCCATAAAGGTTTTCTCAAGGGAATTTTTGTATGTCTTCAAAAACTGCAAACTCAGTGTCACAGAAGCAGCTGCTTACTCTTGTTTTATGTTTCAAGACTGATTTGTCTATTAACAGATATTTAATGAGCACCAACTGCATCCCAGAGCATTATTCTTAGAGCTGAAATACAGCAGTGAATAAGATAAATGCAGTTTTCAAACATAGGCAACTTACAGTGTTGAAAAAAAACACACAAATAATAGAAAATAATTAAATGTTTGTAAAGTGTTGGAAATATTCTTTCAAAGTGTTTAAAAAATTAAGTCTGGATCAGGTAATTACTGTGTTATCCATCAAAATATATCAATTAGCAACAAAATTGAATCTAAAAAGCAGACTTTAAATTTCACTCATGAGTCAAAGTGACCTTGGACAATATCCTTGTAATATCTTCATTTCACTTTGCTAAAGGAGGATGATCATTTTCATAATTGGCTTATTCTATGATATTGATAGTAGTTATATGCTGTTTTAACTAATTTATGAGAATTTAAGCTTCAAGGGGTAGTGCTTTGCTTCACAGATGTTCTTTTGTTAGTCCTTGAATTATTTAGAGAATTACAATAGTACATAGCTAATGAGACTAGTGTATTCATAGAAATGAGAAGGTAATAGTTACTTTTTCTTCCTTTCTTTTAAAAGTGTACCTCTGTCAATGCGATAGTTTTCTTCTTAGGAAAGCAAACAGCATCCTAATTTTTTTTCCACTGCAAAAAATGATGATCACAATGGGTAGTTTAGAAAATTGTGTTATATTGCTACTTTAGGTGAAAAAGGAGAATTGTATATCCCACAACCTGAAGAGACATTTATACATGTAACTAAAACTTAAAATACTTTTACCTCCCATATGTATTACATGGACACAAGATCTTAATATAATATAAAACATTCACTGAAGATTTATTATTTCTCAAATAATATGCTAAATACTTTAAATGAATCATATCACACAATCTTTATAAGAGCCCTTGGTGTTTAGATATTATAGGCTGTATTTTATGATGCAGTTAAAACAACTAATATCTAGTTGGAAGCAAAGTTTACCTAAAGGGTATTATGGCTAAGCCCCCCATTAAGAGGGAATATATATATATATACGTCTTTAACTGATTCTTTTAGAGATTACTGCCAAAAGTTTTTGGGAAAATGTAGTAGATGGACTTTTTTGTTTGTTTTGTAAACTCTGAAATATATGTGTGTGTGTGTGTATATATATATATATATATATATATAATCTTTTTTAATTTTTCTTTTTTTTGTTTGTTTTGTAAACTCTGATTTATATATATATATATATATATATATATATATATATATATATATATATATATATATATAATCTTTCTGTTTGGTATCTTCCAGTTTGTTTCCCATAAGGTATAAATAGATGCAGACAAAAAGCACCTGTTGGAAACTGTGAATTGAAACTCGTGTAAAGAGCAATTCAGAGAAGAAAAACATGTATGTTAAAGAAGTGTGAAAATTTGTTTCCTTGGGATCCTAAATACCAAACACTATGTGGCCCCAATGGATTTCACTAAAAGGTAAAATAAGTAATTAGGCTTTAACCAAATTCTATATGACTTTCTGGGTCAATATTGATAATGTATTGTTTAAATAGTTTCCAAATTATTTAAATTATTTAAATAAATCTTCTAAATTTAGAAATACCATTTTTTAGAGGTATACCCATAAATATTCTTTTTGTAGTGGTAATTTCCTTTCTGTAAGGGATTTCAGAACTGATAAGAAGCCATCATTCCAGGACCTAGGACTTTTAGTTAATAATTCCTTTCTTTAAAGCTTGAATGTTGGTTATTGAGCTGTATACAGAAAAAAATGAAAATATGGCATCCAGGATTGTTATCAGGTAGCATGATTTCTCTGTCAGTAGAAAGCAGAATCCCAAATGAATATCTACCTAGAGATACATAAAGTCTCTATTGTAATGTTGTTGTCTTCAGCTGCTTTTGTGGCATATTTTGATATTTTCTAAAGATTTTTTTTTCTTTAATACTTATGTCTCTTGTATGTTTTCGAAACTTTAGTTTGTATTTTTTGATTTCAGTAGAAAGTACTCAATATAAGACATATAATCATTTTGGTGTGCTATAGGACCTAAAACAAAGATTTCTAGAAAGTTCCTTAAATATTGTCATTTGAATTTTTTTTTTAATTTGCTAAGAATACAATGAAGATTTGGACCAAGACTTTCATTTAATCACTCTGAAATAGTGTTTCTAATATTTTGCAAAATAAAATACCAACATCAAGGCTGTTTTGTTCTGTCTCATTCGAACTGAAGGATATATATGTTCCTTCTTGTGAGGTGCTAGATTAGGAATTGTGCTTCATTTAAGAGAATTTTACATCTTCTCCAAAGTTCCTATTCCTATAGATAAATTTTAAAATTATCCCTGAAAGCTTTCTTACACATTTTTAGGCAAATACTAAAAAGAAAGCAATAAATTCATAAAGCACTGTTTCAATTCACAGTAAATTTATGTATTTCAAATAATCAAATAATTTAGATGTGTGACTACCTAAACTAGTTTCTAATCTTGTGGTTTTTACCTTATGTGCGCAGCTATTGGTGGGAAGAACTTCTACTACTAATTATGCTCCTTCCTGATAAGTAAAGGTTGTTGAATGGACACTGGCATTATAATTAGACCTGGAAGAAAAATGCTGTTTTACTTCTTTGTTAGTGACTTGCTCAATGAACTACAGATGCTTGTTGAACTTTTATCATATTTGTTAAGGGCTACAAAAGAGATAACGATATTATGCATGCATATCGTTAACATTTGCTTTCAATATACCCTATGACTTTTAAGGAAAAAAAATAGAGTATATTAAAAAAACTAGAAACATAAAAATTTTGATTATTTGAAATATATAATCATTTTTGGAATATGTTTTTATGCCATAAAAAAGGAAATTATGAAATGTTTGTGTCTTGGTTTTGCTTCACTGAAACAACTAAAAATAAGGTAGAATAGGTTAACAGGCCTAGCTTCTTTTATTTCTAGTGGATTTTATTTAATTGAAGTATAATTAATATACAGTGTTAAATTAGATTCAGATGTACAAGACAATTATTGAATGATTCTATACATTACTCAGTGCTCATCACAATACTATTAATACTATTTTTAACTCCCTTTATCTATTTCACCCATCCCCCAGTTACCTCCTTTCTGGAAAACATGAGTTTGTTCTCTGTATTTAAAATTTGTTTTTTTTTTTCACCATATGCAAAAATAAATTCAAAATGGATTAAAGACCTAAATGTGGGAACCAAAAACATAAAACTCCTAGAAAAACACACAGAGAATAATATATTTGATATTATCCATAAAAATATTTTTCTAGATATTTCTCCTTAGGCAAGAGGAACAAAAACAAAATTAAACTATTGAGACCATACCAAAATAAAAAGGCTTTTGCACAGTGAAGAAAACCATCCACAAAACGATAAGGCAACCTACTGCATGGGAGAAGCTATTTGCAAATGATATATCTGATAAGGATTTAATATCCAAACTATATAAAGAATTTATACAACTCAACACCAAAAAAAAACCCAAAAACAGCAAATAACCCTATTTTAAATTGGGTAGAGAACCTAAATAGACATTTTTCCAAAGAAGATATATAAATGGCCACAGACA
Organism: Paguma larvata; assembly: GCA_030068075.1. Lineage (NCBI taxonomy): Eukaryota > Metazoa > Chordata > Mammalia > Carnivora > Viverridae > Paguma > Paguma larvata. The sequence continues at coordinate 52,766,323 of CM057826.1, read as the reverse complement.
CACGAAAAGATGTTCATCATCACTAATCATCAGGAAAATGCAAATCAAAACCACAGTGAGATGTCACCTTACATGTGTCTAAGTTGCTATTATCAAAAAGACAAGAAATAACAAGGATCGGTGAGGATGTGGAGAAAAAGAATCTCTCATGCACTACTGACAAGAATGAAAATTGGTGTAGCCACTGTGGAAAACACAAGGAGGTTCCTCACAAAATTACAGAATTATCATATGACTCAGTAATTCCACTATTGAGTATTCATCCAGTAAAAATGAAAACACTAATGTGAAAAGATATATGCACACATATGTTTACTGCAGCATTATTTACAACAGCCAAGATAGGAAAGCAACCCCAAGTATCCATCCGTTACACAAATGGATAAAGATGTGTTGTATAAACATAATGGGATATTACTTGGGCATAGCAAAGAATGAGATCTTGCCATTTGCAACAACATGGACAGCCCTAAAGGGTATAATGTTAAGTGAAATAAGTCAAACAATGAAAAACAAATATTCGATTTCACTCATGGAATTTGAGAAAGAAAACAAATGAGTAACAAAGAAAAGAGAAAAAAAATAGAGTAGTAAACTTTTTAAATGTATATAGTCTTGCTACATTTCTCTATTGCATAGTAACTAAGGTAAAAACATTCCACACAAACTAAAAGCAAATAACTTAGTGAGAATTTAATTTAACTAATATATTATGATTTGGATTATCCTATAAATTAGACTCAACGTCTTCTGTAGTATAATCTCAAGGGGTGAACTTGAAAAGATGACTTCAGAAAAATCTCTTTGCAATGGTTAGCCATCCATGCATTTCACTTTTGAGCACTGTGACCTTGTTAGTGACTCGAAGTGTGGATACAAATAATGGGAATTTAAAGACGGGAATACTGAATTGGAATGTGAATGACCAGTAAGATTTTATCAAGTAGGCAATACACTGCAAACAGAAGGTATCTCTTGTAAAAAGTTAGAGAAAGAGAAAAAAGAATGACAGCATTTTGAAAAACAACATTTGTGTTGTACTGGCTCAGTTTGTGAAATGTAATTTAGCAAATGAATTACAAAAGGTAAAGTTGCCCACATCTTACCAGAGCTTCAAAAACATGTATTGGGGCGTCTGAGTGACTCAGTTGATTAAGCGGCCAACTTTGGTTCAGGTCATGATCTCACGGTCTGTGAGTTCGAGCCCAGTGTCGGGCTCTGTGCTGATGGCTCAGAGCCTGGAGCTTGCTTCAGACTCTGTATCTCCCTCTCTGTCTGCCCTTCCCCTGCTCATACTCTGTCTCTATATCTCTCAAAAATAAACGTTAAAAAAAATGTATGGATGCTTCTTTGTGACTATTCTCTTTCACATAAGAAATACATTTAAAAACTATTTACTCGTTTTATGTTATATAAATGTTTAAAAACGTCTTAGCTTTTAAAAATAAATTTTTATTTTCTAATACCTCTTGGTGTTTTTTGTAAATAGCATTGGAACATTCGGAGAGGAACTGGAAACTTTAAAATGCTAAAATGATGATCATTACAAATTAACTCAGTAAGTGAACTCATAAATCTGTTTTTGGGTTGTTGCCACTGCGTGAATGGTCTATTTTTGTGTTTTTATTAATACTGTTGACTAGCTACAACAGGTGACATTTTTATCCCCTTAGGCTCTCCATTAGCCAAATGAAGGGCCATCTGGAAAGGGATTATGTTCTTTGAAAAATGTGACAGGGCTGATGGCTTTTTAACTGCTAGTCATCTATGATTGCTGGTAAACACTGGAAATTAGTGTTGATCCCTCAGAATTAAGAAGTTAGTCAAGTACTTAGAGAAAAAGCAGGGGAAACATCTTTTAACCAGATGTGCACATCAATCCATATTTTTAAAAAAATCATATATCAACAGTAGTTTGAAAAAATAATATGATTATTCTTGGTGATATTTGATGGAAGACAGATTTTTGTGGCAATAAAATACATGAGAAATACCTTGAAACAATCAAACTTGATAACTATACTAAGGGAATAAAAAGGCATATTCGTTCTGAGACAGTCTGTTGGCAATTTCCCCAAAGTGCTATTTTATAATACTCCTGCTCAGATGAACAAAAGAAGATGACTTTGATGGCTGGCTCCCAACAGCAGCTCATTGAGTGTCTTTTCATAATCACGACTTAAACGGTATCTAATAGCACTGTGTTAGAGGACCTTAGTGGCCATTCCAGTCAGCACCTTCATTTTCCAGATGAACTGCACCCCAGAGGGGCTAAGTAACTTACCCAAGTTTAGTTACTTGGTGACCAGAATGCATTTTCTCCTAAGAGTCCAAAGGAGTAGGTATTTCTATCACAATGGTTCTCTCCTTTTGGTTCCTGAATTGGAGGTTCTAGGAATTAGAGGTTTTTTTGTTTGGTTTGGTTTGTTTGTTTGTTTGTTTTGGGGTTACTCAATACCAATACCAGTCTATGTAACTTGATTAAATAGTAAAATCTGGGCATAAATGTACCATTTTTCTATAACTTCAAATTATAAAAACATTCATTTAAACATTATTTTATTTCTTTTACTATAATGTATTTTATATAATTAATAAGTACAGAATTACTAGCATGTTATAGTACAAGAATTGTTTTTCCTTGGAAAGAACATTCATACTTAAAAATCTAAGAACTCTTAATAGACCTTTTGTTGAAAAATTTATCCTACGATTTCATTGTGCACCTATTTACTGCTGTGTATTACAATCACATACACACTAACCCTATCCCTAGTTCTTAAAAAATAATAAATAAATGAAATGAAATGAAATGAAAAGAAATGAAATGAAGTGAAATGAAAAGCAAAAAGAGGTACCATTTTCTTCAGAATGTGGTCACGATAACGATGAGGATAAGGAGCACAGCCAGCGCTGGGAGCATTTGAACATTTACACACATTTTCAATCCCAGAACCTCCCTCAGGGCTCAGAATGGTATGTTTTTTAAGAGCAGATTGAAAATCATCTTTCTTCCTAAATCCTTTCAAAGGATTCCCTTAATAAGGACAAAAATCCTTACCAATGTCCTCCCGAGGACTGGATAGTCTCCCTTTTTTTAAACCTCACTTCCCACCATGTTCTTCCTTCTCTGTTACACTGTTAATTCTTCTTTCAGGTCCCCTGACACTGTATCTTTACATACCAAGTCTCTCTGTCGAAAATGTTTTTCCTTCCTTTATTTAACTATCCAGTTAATTCAATGGAACTGCAGCACATCTTTACCCTTATACAATTCTTTCCTAACTTCTCTAAGTACTTCAACCTGTCCCTAATGTAAACATTATGGAGCCATGCAACTCTTTTTCTTTATTTTAATTCCAGATAATTCAATTACTCACAATAGTGAGTCATCAATCCCATACATGACCCAATGCTCATCACAATCAGTGCACTCCCTAATCCCCATCTCTAGTTCATCCATCCCCCACCACCACCTCTCCTCTGGCAACAATCAGTTTGCTCTCTATGGTTAAAAGTCTGTTTCTTGGTTTGCCTCTGTCTCCCCCCCACCCCACTTTGTTCATTTGTTTTGTTTTTTTAAATTCCACACACAACTGAAATCATATGATATTTGTCTTTCTAAGATGTATCTCATTTAGGATTATACCTTCTAAGTTCATGTATGTTATTGCAAATCATAAGACTTCATTTTTTATAGCTGGATAATATTATGTGTGGGTATATATATATATATATATATATATGCCACTTCTTCCTTATCTGTTCACCTATTGATGGATACTTGGGTTGCTTCCATAATTTCACTATTATAAATAATGTTGCAGAAAACACAGGAGTGCATGTATCCCTTTGACTTAGTGTTTTGTAACTTTTTGTAAATGCCCAGTAGTATGCAATTACTGGATCTTGGGTACTTCTATTTTTAACTTTTTGAGGAACCTCTATAATGTTTTCCATAGTGGTTGCAACAGTTTGAATTCCCACCAAGAGTGCAAGAAAGTTCCTTTTACTCTGCACCTTCACCAACACTTGTTCTTTCTTTGTTTTTGATTTTAGCCATTCTGACAGGTTGAGATGATATCTCATTAAAGTTTTGATTTGTATTTTCCCTGATGATGAGTGATGTTGAGCATCTTTCATGTGTCTGTTGGACATCTGGATATTTTCTTTAGAGAAACATCTGTTCATATTTTTTGCCCACCAAGTAATTGGATTATTTGGGGTTCTTCTGGTATTGAGTTTCATAATTTCTTTATATATTTTGGATACTAACCCTTTATCAAATATGTCATTTGCAAATAACTTCTCCCATTCCATAGGTTCCCTTTTAATTTTATTGATTGTTTCCTTCATTGTGCAGAGGCTTTTTATTTCAACGCAGCCCCAATAGTTTATTTTTGCTTTTGTTTCACTTGCTTCAAAGGACACATGTAGAAAAATGTGATAGCCAAAGTCAGAGATATGCTTTCCTCTAGGATTTTTATGGTTCCAGGTCTCACATTTAGGTATTTAATCCATTTTGTGTTTATTTTTGTGTATGGTGTAAGAAAGTATTCCACTTTTAATCCTTTGAATGTAGTTGTCCAATTCTCCCAACACCTTTGGTTGAAGAGACTGTCTTTTTTCTTTTGGATATTGTCTTGCTTTGTTGAAGATTAATTGACCATATAACTGTGGGTTTATTTCTGGGTTTTCTATTCTTTTCTATTGATCTATGTGTCTGTTTTTGTGTCGGTACCATACTGGTTTGATCACTACAGCTTTGTAACATAAAGGAGACTGCAATCTTTTTAATTCAATATAGTACTGAAAGTCCTAGCCACTGCAATCAGACAACAAAAAGAAATAAAAGGCATACAAATCAGTAAGGAAGGAATAAAACGTTCACTATTTTCAGATGACATGCTACTGTTAGAGAAAAGCTGAAAGACTCCACCAAAAATTATTGGAACTGGAAAATAAATTCATTGAAGTTGCAGGATGCAAAATCCGTGTGCAGAAATCTATTCCATACACTAATAAGGAACCGGTAGAAAGAGAATTAATAAAAAAGAAAGAAACAAAGAGAAATTAAGAAAACAATCCTATTTACAACCGCACTGAAAACAATAAGATACCTAGGAATAAACCTAACCAAGAAGGTGAAAGAACTACACTCTGAAACCTGTAAAACACTGATGAAAGAAAGTGAAGATGACACAAAGAAATGGAAAGACGTTCCATGCTCATGGGTTGGAAGAGCGAATATCGTTAAAATGTCTATACTATGCAAAAGTAATACATATAGACTTAGTAGAATCCCTATCAAAATACCAACAGCATTTTTCAGAGAACCAGAATAAACAACCCTAAAATTTGTATGCAACCAAAAGAGACCAAATAGCCAAAGCAATCTTGAAAAAGAAAATCAAAGCTGGAGGCATCACCCTTCCAAGCCACTACTCTTCCTAGTGCTTACTATGATCACAATTTTATATTTATGTGTACAATGAATTGATTATTATGTTTTTTGTTTGTTTTTTTTTTTGCTCTCTGGACTAGAACATAAGCTACCTTAGGACAGGGACCATGCCGATTTCTGTCCATCGGTGTCAGTCCAGAGCTAGTCGACCAGATGTCCTGACTTCATGGAGCTATTACTCTCTTCTTATTTTATAAATAAGAAAACTGGACTTAAAAAGTGTGTATTGTTTAAGGTCACAAAGTGGGTGCCCATTGACCTTAAGCTTTTATTATAATCTGTTTTTGCAAGAATCTATTTTTCTTCAAGCTACCCTTGTCCACTCTCCTATTTCGAGTAATATTCTCATTATGTTAAATTGATTTTTACATTTCCTGTGCTTCTATTTCGAGTGTAAAATAATTAGAATACTTACCATTTAACATTTTTATATAAAATATTTTACTCCTATCCCCAGGAAATGGTAAACATTATTCTGATCATTTTTTCATGGTCTTTGTGTGATCATTTCAAAATATTATTCAAACATTACAGAAGTTACTACCTAGCATTTGGATATAGGTTTATAGGTTTCTGAATAATTTATTTAAAATGTATCTTTAAACACTCACTTCAGTGACTGTCAGTTTAAAAAGTAATTACCTATAATTTTGCCATGTTTTGCAGCATGAAAAACGTTTTTCCTACTATCCTAACTTTTGTTTTATGTCTACCTCTGGATGTAAGGACTAGACAAGACTAAACACATTATACCAGTGTGTTCTGAAAGCAGTCTTATTGATGTTGAAGCTTTTTAAGGAGTTCAAAAAAATAAAAGTAATGGGCTTTGTCATGCCACCAGAAACAAAGTGGTTTTAGTTCTTAAAGAACTGCTTAGAACACATGGCAAGCAGTACAATCAAATTATTTTGTCTGCTTGTCTAACATGAAGGCAACATTATCAACTGACATCCTGCAGCTCTGAGATAAGACTCTGGAGAAAGGCCTGGGAAAACTGTGTTTATCTTACAGGAGACAATGATTAGGTAATTTGGACATTTCATATTTAATAAAAACTATTTAAATCAGAAACCATCAGACCTGCACTGATGGGACTTACATTTATATTGTACCCTCTGTCTGTCTCCAAAAAGTGATTGAATCCTTTTCATTTTTAAGAAGTACTCTTTAAAATGAAGGAAGCGTGTTAAATGTTTGGAATTACTTTTAAATTAAACCATACAGCTGACATGAATAAAAGGGGACCTCCTAAAGTGCTCTGTAATGATAGGGAGAGCAAGCAGCTAGCACACCACTTAACTTGTTTTTCCATAGTAGGTTTGATCTGGGCTGCAGTGAAAATATTGAAAATGATTTCTGGTCCTCACTGATATCACAAATCATAACTTGCATAAGGCTATAGGAGTAATCAAAGATCCATTTCCGCGGTAATTCATATGTGCATGTGCCCATACAGGAAATGCTCACTGTTTTATAATCAGGCCCAAAAACATTTTTCATTCATCTCCCATTTTATTAAAGCTGTGGAAAGGAGAAAAAGATGGGATCAAATGTTAAAAAAAAATGAGTTTAGAAAGCAAGGCAGTCTCACTTTTTAAAGTCAAAATTTACGTGCTATATACACTCAATTTTCAAGTGTACTGTATTTCATAAAGTAATCATAAAAATGGCTTTTTTTTTCACAGCAAAGGGCTTTTTGAATCTTCAAATCAAAATGTAAAATGCACAACTTTGAACTCCTATGCTGAATAAATCATAATAATTAAGATCTCATTCTTTAAGAAATAACACTATATAGGTGAACAGGAACCAAAGAAAACTGTCTACGCCCTTTCTAATAAGATAGATTCACCTCGTCTCTGATCTAGTTATACACTGACATGGTGTGTCTGGACTGCGGTGGGGGTGGGGGTGTACACAGCTGCACACCAAGACATACGGAAGGACAAAAGATTTTATCTAGGTAGGGGAGACATTTGCTCAACACTATCTATGCTTTATGCAAAAGAGTCCTGCAAGTTATTAGGGATTTTAGCTTCATTTTAGTAGTGTTCCATAAGAATTTTTTGACATAATATTCTAACCGAATATATTAAAAGAAAATACATTGGCCCTTAGACGGGAAAAACATAACATACACATACAATTCAGCTTCAGCCTTTGACATATTTATGTGCTGGATTCCAAGTGCAACTTGTGGATTTCCCTGAAAGTAGGATTATTTATGGTGTAATACCGCAAAACACTACTTAACAATAAAATAAGCATCCAAATGATGAATTCAAGCAAGAGCCTAAAAACTGAAGAAGCATAATAAAAGGACTGGCATTATGTATGGAATGATTTAATCAGATAATTAAGTCCCCACAAAATGTTTATTATAATTACAAAATAGAACATGAGGTGGCTGGGTGGTTCAGTCGGTTAGCGTCCGACTTTGGCTCAGGTCATGATCTCATGGTTCATGAGTTCGAGCCCTGCATGAGGCCGTCTTGCTGTCAGCACAGAGCCCACTTCGGATCCTCTGTCTTCCTCTCTCTCTGCCCCTCCTCCATTTGCAAGTGTGCACCTGCACCCTATCTCTCTCTCTCAAAAGTAAACATTTTAAAAGAGTAGAACAAAAATGGGTGAAACTTTGTCAGTAGCTTATATAATAATAGAAGAGTAGGTTATGGATGTAGGAGAGCTAGGAATGTATGAGTGTCATTATACTTATCTGTCACTTAGGGAATTATAAACCTTGTCCATATTGAAAACTATAGGTAAACATTACTTCCCCTAATATTTTCATAATATTTTTAATCTGAGAATGACCCTTTAAGAACTAATATATCCCTATATGAGACAAAAAACACATTTATCTGCCCCTGAACAATTTCTACAATTTATCTTCAAATTCCTTATCTTGTTTTTGGTTTAAGTACAATAAATTTAAATGTTAAAAATTAGCATCAACCCATTTTACTACAATTATGCTTCCTATCTCTTCTTTAGCTATGTATATTCTAAGAAAGAGATGCTATAATCCGTGTTCCCTTAACCTTGATAACGGTTGTCTGTGATGGGATACCCTGGGACATTTTTTCTCTTCAGATATTTTTTTTTCAAATTTGCTGTTTGTAATGCTTTAAAATTTAATGCAAATATATTAATCAAAGGGAGTAATTTTTATTTTAAAACGATTTATCACTGATTTTGAGAACCTATCACTGATTTTTTTTTCAAATTTGCTGTTTGTATTGCTTTAAAATTTAATGCAAATATATTAATCAAAGGGAGTAATTTTTATTTTAAAACAGATTTATCACTGATTTTGAGAACCCATTTGAAAGAAATGCTCAGGAGTGCCTAAGAGGCTGTCAGTTAAGTATTCAACTCTTGATTTTGGCTCAGGTCATGGTCTCATATTCATGAGACTGAGCCCTACTTCAGGCTGGGCACTGGGCAAGGATACTGCTTAAGATTCTCTCTCTCCCACTCCCTCTACTCCTCCCCGGCTTATATGCATGCATACACACTCTCTCTCAGAAAAAAGAAAAACAAATAAATGCTCATACATATAGTAGTGATTAAATAAACTGTGTCATTTCTACAAGGAAAATGATATAATTTTGTTTCCAAAAAGTAGACAGATGCCTGTAGACACACAGGCACAGGCATTGTGCGCCAAGAGATATATAAGAGGGAGAAAATCAAAGGATAAGACAGTGTGTAGAGTTTGATTCATTTTTTGGAAAAAAAAAAAAGAAACTCTTAAATTACAAATTATGAGAAAGCTATACTTGATTTTGATGATAAAATACACCTTATTTCTAAAATTAACTCTATGACCTAACAAACCAAAAACCCATTCCCCAAACTATAAACTGAATGTGCATTTTGCTTATCTATTTTTTTCTTTTCTTGCTTCAAAGATGCAAATTATTTCTTGGGACGCATAACCCCCAAGTACTATGCTGGCTTAGATTCTTCAGTATTTCTTTTGGCCCAGAATCTCTTCTCCAGACAATCACTGAGTTCTTTACTTTTTCCTTTAACAAGGTCTCAAAGACATCAAGGTTTTATTTATATTTGCTCATTCTATTTTCCTTAACCTTTGAAAGAATTTCAAAATCATTTTGTACTGTAGTAATATACCTAAAATATTTCCTTTTACTTAGGATGTCAAGTGTGGACTCCCCAAGGAAATAATGTTTGCAAATAATAATTTCAGTTTATATCTCGAAAACAAAGGATTTACAGAAGTTCTTTCATATAGCTAATTTCTTATGATTAACCTACCTCTCTGATTCTCATCTTTCTTGAGTATATGTTAATTGGAAATTGGTATGCATTTAAAAAAGGCAAGTAAGACATTTTTATGCTAAAATGCTTGCAAGGTTAAATATGTCATCTAGTAAACTTGTTTCATATATTTAACTGAATGTTCCTTGTCTCTGCCCATAGTTAAAATCCACAAAGGACATAGTTACTTGAACTTTCTAAATATGTTCAAAATATAATTGTTTCCAACATTAGTCAAGCTTCTACTGCTGTTAAAAAAGAGAGACAGAGTCTACTGCAGCCTAGATAGAACTCTGACAGTCTTCGCTAGTTAAAATTGAAACTCACAGAGCATGACCTGTCATCTCTCTCTCTCTGTCATGAATCTTTGCTATTACTAATTTTCTGCAAGCGATATAGTGACCTTAGGGCTGATTAATTAGCTGTTGGTTTATGTATTTTACAACATTAATTGTGAAAGCCCTCACTATTACTTCATGGTTTGATTAACCTTGTTACTGTGTAGAATTAGAAATGGAGAAGCCTCGTTAGATTGCCTTTCTGACATTTCGAAAGGATTTTAACTCGTTAACTGGAACACAGTACTTCTATACTGTTGTTAGAAGCTCAGTATACCCTTTATATCAGCAAATACCAGTCTATCTTTTGATGATCACTTTTTGTGATGATTGTGGCTCCCCTCCCCAGTCTTAGACAATTTCCCTTTGCTTTTACCATAAATTTTCTTCCATACTGGCTGTGAATTTTTTAAATCTACTCCAGTCCGTTTTAAAGTCTGAACTGAATTGCCACACCAATTCAGGCTTTAAAAGAGACTAAAGCATGGTCTCTATTAGCCTATTCTTGGAGAAGGTCCTACTTATTCTGAGAATAAAACAGTCCAAAGAGAATAAGCCAGATCATTTCAATGGCTACATAATTTCCTACCTGTTAAGCATTTTTGGAAACTTCATTAACTGTCTCACAGAAATGTCTATTTATTTAAAAATGTCTCTCTCATTAGGGTGCTAGTGCTTAAAAGAGAAAATTTAACTTCCAAAGTAGCTTAAAATAATTAACACGTAACTGGATTACAAAAAGAAAATGACTCAAGAGTAGGTTGCTTAATTTCTTTCTCCACTTCTTCTGGGGGGTTGTAAAGCTCATTTATTACTCTTAACTATGACACAGAAAAGACTTTTTTTAAGAAAAGTCAAATGCTTAATTAAACATAAAAGACAGTGGTCCCCTCTATTCCAAATTAAAAAAAAAAAGAAAAAAAATGTATTCCATAAGATCATAAACCAAGACACTTGGTGATCAATGGTATATGAGCTCATAAGAGCTCACAAATAGAATACATTTGCTTAAAGGTCTAATTAAAAGAATGTAAAACTGTTCTCAGGTCAAAATTAACATTTAAGATTTTAATGAGATTTTTCACTCAATAAATATGTGTTGATTGATCAAGGTCTTTTTTTTTTTTTTCCTTTCTAGACTTGAAACGAAAGTCAAGATTGATCTTGTCGTTTGTTTTGCAGCCCTCACATTGCTTCTCTTTACTTTGATTTCTATCCCTAACCTGACTCGCAATACATGAAAGTAACATGAGACCTCTGTGTAGTTGAATAGAGATGCTGTGCCCATATTTTATGAGAGAAGCAAGATGCCAGAAGAGTGAATTGATTAAGGTATGCCTAGTGCCAATTCTATCTCTGTACCTAAAATCTTGCATCGTATAATGTAATATTAGCTTGTGCTTGTGAATTTTTCACATTTATGTATGGAATATATGTATACGTATGCATGTGGGATGCATGAATGTGTACATATGTGTGCATGTTCTCAGTAACCAGGGCCAATTCTTGATGATGCTAGGTAAGGGCTACTTTGTACCCTAAAGCTCTTTCTTATGCTCTTTCCCTTAACATAAGCCTAACATTTTGCGATACTCTTTCTCCATTGCTTTTTCGATTTTCTTTCTGATCTTGATTGTGTAGAGAAGCTTCTTTCATCTCGTCACCCTTTCACAATAGGATCGCTCTCTTCCCCACTAGTAACCATCTTCAAAAAAACCCCCAAGCACCTTAACTTCTAACCTCTCCCTGCTCACGTCCCAGTCAGGGATTGGTTTTGTCTAATTCGTGTAAAGGTAAATAAATGACAGTGCAGTTTCTGTGCATTAGGTTAATCATTTTAGCTGGAATTACTGCTTTAGTTTAAATGGAATATTCAATTTTTCTAAAACTTACATAGTTTCTAACTAGAAACTATTAATGCACTGTGCTTTTATTTTTACCTATTCACCAAACACTTATTAACTCTATCAACATGCCAGTGACAATGTCGAGTGCCAGAAATATAAAAACATATAGTGAAGAGATATCACTTATATCTTACATGCGTATAGCCCACATGCTTTGAGTTTGTAAAAGATGTTCCCCACTAGGGAAGAGCTACCTTTTCCTCTTAAACCACCGTTTTCTGAAGAGCTACCTTCTCTCCTTAAACCAATGTTTCATATTTGCTCAATGTCTGAAGAGGATATTTAGGGAAATAATTTACAATTAATTGACCTATAGATTACAGAAAAAATCAACTTACTTTTCAACATAATTGACACCTTATTTTTGAGGACTGATCATTTCATTTGTATAAATGTTTTAGAAATAGTAACCTTTGTGGTTATAGATTATGTTCACAGCCTAATGAAAAATCATTTTATTTTAGAAAGCTTTCCAATACTAAATTTTGTAATTCAGTATTAGTGTAGAGTGGGATTATTTTTACACTTATTCTTACTTTGCTTAGGGAAAAGATTTTGTACCTGTTGTATGAATTGGAAAAACTGAAGATTTTGATATTATACTTAAAAGTTTGTAACTTGATAATATAGCCTTTCTGCTTAAATTCAAATCAATAGGGGAAAAAAGTTGCCATTTTGATTAACTCCAAAACCTCCTAACTTTGTGAGTGTGTTTCTGCAGAGGTCAGTTCCTACGAGGAAATAATCTGACATAGGTGAAACTCATTAGCATCAGCATCATGAACTAAATTTTCTCAAGCCAGAATTAATTAAAACTAGAACCAAGCAAGCAAAATTATATGACCATTTTTAATAATAGCAAATGTTACCTGACCTTAGTCTCTGATGTTCCTTAAATAAAAAAGTAAAAATTAATACATGTTCATCTAACGTAAATTTTGGGTATCCAAGCAAATGTTATCATGTATGAGGAATTAATAAAAATATATTAACTTTTACAACATTTTAATATTTTGCCAATTTTGAGGGTCTCTACTGAATTGTGCTTGTCACCATTTCATTGTAAGGGACTCATCACATCAAAAAAGATTTCTGTAATTTACAGACTTGTGTACCAGATTTGGTCCATCTCAAAGACTCAATCATGAGAACTTGCCTCCTACTTTCCTAAGGAATTATCATTCTATTTTTTTTTTCGAATCATCTTGGCAGACTAGATGCTCAAAAGAAAGCCTGACAGTATACAAGTTTTATATGCTTTCAATTATGCAGCTGTCTGTCATCTTATGTGGAGTCTGGACAACCCAGATCAGATGAAATGCAATAAGTACCAGCAAGTAAGCCTACCCCCAGGATAGACAGACTAGAAAAGGGTGTTGGGAGCATACTACTTGATAACAGGAGAGCCATACTAACTTATTATCTCAGGATATGGTGTTTTCAAATGGAGTAGTTGTATTGAGACCACAGTCACAGCTTCTGCTAATTACATCTGCACACATGCTGTATCTTCTGCAACAGTGTGTTTTGAGGACTGAGAATATTTCTAGCAATCTTCCAAATAATTAAATGACACTCAAAAATTACCTGATTCTACAATAAAACTTATTATAATAACATATAAACTAGGGCCCTTGTGATACAATCATTAATGGAGTAAGAAGAGTTATTTTTCCTTTCTCAAAGCACTAACTTCATGGTCCTCATGCCTTTCTAGTTCTTCTCTTTTATAAGTTCAAATGGCATCTGCCAAGGTACAGCTGTCATAATTTCTCAAGGCTTTATCCTAATGCTTTCTTGTTTTCACTCTGTACTTACTCCCTAAGGTTGTAATACATACCCATGTATTTACTTATTCCCAATACACATCTCCCCAGAGCTTTATATCTATACACCCTAATTACTTCGAGTCCTTTTTAAATATCATAATTGCATCCCAAGTCCAATATTCCCAAAACTGGACACATCCAAGCCCATATACTTCAAAAGAATTTTAATACATACTGGATTTTTTTTCCCTGAAATTCTCTTTCCTCCCATGTTTTCTAGTTAACACCTACATATTCTTTAATCTCATTAGTTTCTATATCTTCTAAGCAAGATCAAATTCTCTTAAGCTCTCAGTCAATTCTGAACCTCCCCTTCAGATGCTCTATAAATGTTATAATTTAGGGGCATCTGGGGGCTCAGGTGATTGACTGTTCGACTCTTGTTTTCAGCCCGCATCATGATACCAGGGTTGTGGGATCGAGCTTCTGCAGCACAGAGTCTCTTGAGATTCTGTCTCTCCTTCTCTTTCTCTCTCCCGTCCAAGCTCTCTCTCTCTCCCTCTCTCTCAATAAAATTTTAAAAGCAATAATAATTTAAATAAAATATCTACACGATAAAAATGCAACATTGGTTTCTACCACTGAGGGTCACTGCCAAGAGAACTGAAACTATGTCTGTAAGTGTCCATCACTGTATTGTCAGTGGCCAGCATAGTGCAGGACCAGAGGGAGATACCAAAAATTATTTGTTGAATAAATGAGAGTGGATGAATAAATGGACAAAACTACTGCTAAAGCTCAACTAAAGGAAGAGCTAAACCTTAATGTGAATATCATTTTAACTAAAAGGTATAATCGGTGTGAAAATCTACCCAAAACACGCTGATTTGGCTCATCATACCACCAGACAGCTCACATAATTTAAGGGAGAATTTAAAGTAGCCAGGTCCAACTTGGGATGTGGCATGACTTGGAAACTTAATAATTTTATCTGAGTAGTGGCTTCATTGTCATAGAAAGTAAACTTAATAATGTTATTTTGTTTTCAAATTTCCAGTAATGATTTCTGTTCTACAAGTGTAAAGATGCTATTACAAAATGCAACTTATCTGATGAATACTAATCAACATGGAGACACAAATATAATAGTTTTAGCTGCAAAATAGCACTAATCCAATAGCAACCAATTTATATTTCAATCAGGTAACATACACTTTTGGGGTTTCTATCTCAGAAAAAAAATATATATTGTAGGTATAATCATTTACATTATATCCTCAGCATAGTTCCCACACACACTGGACATATGGATCTGAGACTTGTCAGGAACATCTTGAACATGTAACATTCTTAGTCTGAAAATAACTGAAATCATAGTCCCTGGCTCAGTGATTCTGTAGTCCTCATTAATCCTTCCCATAAAAAAATTGCACCAGGAAGACTTGCATGAATATTTACCTAAAGAGGCCACATATCCCAGCATTTCTGGAACACTTATATTTTCAGATATTCAACTTATTATTTCACATGACCTGACTTTTCACTAAGAGAATTTGGTCATCACTTTCTTACACCATACTCAAAAATAAACACAAAATGGATTAAAGACCTACATGTGAGACCCGGAACCATAAAAATCCTAGAAAAGGGCATAGGTAGTAATGACTCTGATCAGCTATAGCAACATTTTTCTACATTATAGTCCTTGAGACAAGGGAAATAAAAGCAAAAATAATCCAGTGGGACTACATCAAAATAAAAGGTTTCTGCACGGTGAAGGAAACAATCAACAAAACTGAAAGGCAACCTATGGAATGGGAAAAGGTATTTGCAAATAATATATTCAATAAAGGGTTAGTATCCAAGATATATAAAGAACTTAAACAGCTCACTACCAAAAAAACAAATAATCCAGTTAAAAATGGGCAGAAGACATGAACAGACATTTCTCCAAAGAAGACGTCCAGATGGCCAACAGACACATGAACAGATGCTCAACATCACTCGTCATCAGGGAAATGCAAATCAGAACTACAATGAAATATCGCCTCCCACTTGTCAGAAGGCTAAAATCAAAAACACAAGAAACAACAAGTGTTGATGAGGATGCAGAGAAAAGGACTTGCACTATTGGTGGCAATTCAAACTGGTGCAGCCACTGTAAAAACAATATGGAGGTTCCGCAAAAGGTAAAAACAGAAATATAATAAGATCTAGTAATTCCACTACTGGGTATTTACCTAAAGAATATGACAACACTAATTTGAAAAGGCATATGCACCCTTCTGTTTACAACATTATTTAGAATAGCCAAATTATGGAAGCAGTTCAAGTGTCTGTCAATAAATGAATGGATAAAGAAGAAGCGGCAGATAGATAGATAGACAGACAGACAGATAATGTATTTGGCCACAAAAAATGATATCTTGCCATTTGCAACGATATGCCTGGACCTGGAGAGTATAATGCTAAGTGAAATAAGCCGGTCAGAGAAAGACAAACACCACAGGATTGTGCTCATATGTGAAATTTAAGAAGCCAAAGAAACAGGCAAAGGAAAAAAAAAGAGTGACAAATCCAAAACAGATTCTTAACTATCCAAAACAAACTGATGGTTACCAGAGGGGAGTTGGGCGGGGGGGTGGGTGAAATAGGTGAAAGGGATTCTGAATATACTTCTCTTTATGAGCACTGAGTAGTGTGGAGAATTGCTGAATCACTATATTGTACACTTGAAACTAATAAAGCACTGTAAGCTAACTGTATTGGAATTAAAACTTAAAGAGAGGATATGATCATCTTACATGAAATATAAAGAAATAATATAAAAAAACTAGTACATGGAAAGTAGGCTTCTTCATAAGTGTGGTATTTAGCAGAAGTAATAATGATTAATTCATCTATTAATTAGAAGATGATTCAGTGTGAAGCAACGGGTGGCTCAGTCAGTTGAGCATCTGACTTTTGATTTCAGCCCAGGTCATCCCAGGGGTGTGGGATAGAGCCCCACATCAGGCTCAATGCTGAGTGTGGAGCCTGCTCAAGATTCTCTCTCTCTTCCTCTATCCCTCTCCCCTGCTCAGTGCTCCCTTTCTCCCTCTTCTCCTTCTTTCTCCCAAATAAATTTTTTTAAAAAAGATGATTCCATTTTCAGAAACTTTTAAATGCCAATATTTGACCTGATATATTAAAATGTTAGGCATTCTGTGGAAAAATATGAAATTTCTAGTGCCAGAAGTTTGTTGTTATAGAATGCCAATCAATGAGGAGGCAATACCCCAATAAAATGAGAATAGAATAAAAATAGAAAATATTTGAAAGTGCCTTTATCCCAATTTATCGATTATAGAAATAATGTTTTGTCTCCAAACTAAATGTTTCAGTATTATCATAAGAACTTCCCTGTTATTTCTTTTGATTCCTGCTAACACTTTGATTGTAAAATTGTTAAGAACCTTTGGCTTTGATCCACTTATAGCCACTCTAGTCAAGGCCAAAGGTGAGAAAATGTGGGCAAGATAGGTTTCCCTTATCTATGAAATAAAGTGAATATCTAAGAGAATATTTTATGGACCATTAGATACCTTGTGATGGCAATCATGGTGGTGACAAAATAGGTAAAATGCCAAAGAATAAGGATCCCAGACAAGGTTTATAAGAGGGGATTTCTTCTTGTTCTTTTTATCATGGTTTGTTGCTGAAACCAAAAGTTACAAGGGAGGAATATTTGAATATTTTGTTTGGTAACTTCTATGTGCCTCCGTCTATATTTCAATCCTATGGAGCTATAGCAATTGGAATTGCATTTTCACTAACCCTATATGACAAGCCACTTCTCACCTTTTCCATCTTACTTTTAAAATTATCATATGAAAATGATCAAAGCCCTCATATAGCAACACATTGTATTTCTGAATTATTCACAAAAACAACAGAATAGGGAACTTAGGGAAGTTAAAAGCTCTCTCGAACTTCATTCTAACAATTGCACAGACAAAAAAGAAGTATTGCAGAGAAAAATGAATACCCAGATGTAAGAGCAGATTTGACTATTAGTACCTTTGATTTTAGTGAGAAAATGAATTACCATTTGCTTAAACCAAAAATATGAAAAAAAATGCTACTCTGTCTTAAAATAAATATTGTTACAGATTATGAAACAAGGGGCTCTAAAACACATTATTGATGCCAGAGTTAGAAAGAATTTACAAATTAATTAGATGGGTGTTTTGAATCTTGCTTCCACTCTCACTGTATGTGAGATATTAGGTAAAATTATTATCTTTTTCTTAAAATCATCTGTAAAATAAAGGCAATAATAGTGTCTAATCATGTTACTATGAAAATTAAATGAGATAATCTTACGTAAACTGCCTATCACAATGGCTAGGATATAGAAATACTCAAGAGTTATTTTTACTATTAACATTAATATTACTGAGATGATAGTGGATTCTAAATCTCCATGAATCTCCATTTAAAGGCACACACAACTACTAACAGTAAATCCAAAACCCATCGACATTTACAATATATTAGGATACATGCAGAGGAAAAAACACAAGAAAACCTACATGTCAAGGACTGCTAAAGAAAGCAGACGAAAACAGTGGGGCTTTTGGGAGACCTGGGAATGGGAGAAACCAGGATAGTCAGTAGGTTTTCAGTGGAACTCACCAAGGGCTAATTTTAGAACATAGAAGTGCAAGGACATTTTTATAAATTCTGCAACTTCATTAACCAAGGGCTCCCCTCCTTCCAGAACAAGGAGGACTATCAAAATTCAGGAGGAGAGGGATAGAAAAGAGAAGACTAAGAAAAAGATAATTTATCTTAGACTTATCTAAATGAAGTGTTTAGACAGAAAAAAAGGGGAAAAAGCCAAAAGAATCTCAGAAAGTAAGTTACCATATTTTTTAACCCTTCACACAAACAACAGAAAATTGAGCTCCGTGAACTATGACAGCTAAATTGATTCACATATTCTAAACTTTCAGGAAAACTGATTTTAATTTAAAAGGAAATTTATAGCAAAGTAGCAAGATCACACTCAATATGGAGTTACTAAAGGAAAAAAGACAATGTTGAATAGAATAACGCCCATACCAAAAATGAAATAACCAGAAAAAAATGTCCATAAAACAAATTACAATTCAAACCTATTTCAAAATACACTAATGGCTTTAAGAAAACATTATAAAACATGAAATAATTACATAAATCATCTTTAGAAAAACTCCGATGTTGTGACAGAATTCAGGAAAGAATTCATGATAAAATTAAAAGTTTATTTTAAAAATAAAGACAAAACCAGAGGGCAGGAACAAACAAATCACAAGTAAATGAAGTAAAAGTTGAAAATGAGGAAAAGATAAAACTGAAATGAAATTAATAAAGAAATAGACAATTTTTTAGACAAATGATGCACTTTTTTAGAAAAATGATGAATACTGAAAACAGACTGAAATTAAGTTCCAGTGCATAGGATAAAAGGAATTCTTCAGGAATAAAAATTAAGCTACCAAGTAGAATGGATCCTAAACACTGTAATTTGAGAGAAAAAAATTACTGAAATTAAAAAAAACAACAATGAAACTACATATTGAAAAACATACCATCTTCCTACTAAATTGATTGAATGGCAATAAACACTAAGATATATTCAAATAAAATTAGTAATCTTTAAAGAAAGGGTTATTAAAATGCTTTAGAGTAACAGGCAAAAAAGAGCAAATGAAAATAGATTATCACAAGATTCTTGACAGTGGCCATGTTTTAGGACACAAGAAAATGGTGTAGCATTTTTAAGATACTCAAAGAAAACATGAATAAAGGATTTTATATCCAGTGAAAACTCAACCTCTTAGGAATTTACTAGAGAATAAGCTCACTTAGACAACCACCATAACTACAAATACATCCTCGTAAAGACTGGTTATGAGCATTAAACATATAATTACTTTGGAGCCAAAACTAAATCAGAGTTTAACTTCAGCTAATATAATACACAATGGCTATAAGCCCTAACAATACAGATATGAGAAAAAAACATGCATAAAAATACAAACCACTTTGTTCATCTTATTGGTGGTTGTATTAGTATTGTAATATCAACATTATAATTCCAATGTTGGTTGCTTCAACAGATAAATTAAATGGAGAAAAAAAGAGGAAGAAAGTGGAAACTATAATTTTTTGAATTTTTGAAACTTTTCAATTTTCAAAACAAAAAGCAAGACTAAATATGAGTGCCTAGATGTGTATACTTGGGTGCTGAGATGATAAATGCAAGAAAGTAATTACCTTAAAACTGGAGATAGTAGCTGCTTTAGTTGCAAGGAGTGGCTTCTGAGATGGTTGGCAAAGTTCTACTTTTTTAACCAGGTATTTGCCTTATCGTAATTGCATTTTATATAACCATATAAAAATTAGTATTCCTACTATTGCTCTTTTGTAAAAATTTAAGTACAAATAAAGATGAGCAAAAACATGGCACTTGAAGTTTTATAATATAAACTGTAACATTTCTTTTTTAATTTCTAACTATGTCCAAACAAATATACTACAAGTGAAAAGAAAGCATCTTAAACATATAAGAAGATACCATCTAGACATAAGCTTTTTTTTTTCTTTCCTCTTTAAGACTTCAAGTAACTTTGGAAATTACTGTGTTTTCTTGAACCCACTTGCTCTATACCTTTCCCCTTATTGTAGGATGCAGTTGGCATAAACCACAGTTTGGTATTATGATAATCTTCAAGTGGAACCTAAGAATTAAAAATTAAATGAACGCCAGTATAAAAGATCAGTGAGATGCTGGGTTATTCCTTGAATCCCCAAGATTACAGCATTTTGTTTATATTAAATTATTTGGATTGATACCACACAATTCATTGGATGAATGCCAACCATCAATTTCATCTTCTGTTATGTGGGGCTGACCTTGCAACTTCATTCTCAGAGTTGGGAGCTTTTTCCATTTTATGATATAGTGTTCCTTCTCTCTTTTTAATAAAAGGAGAAAGGCATGTAATTGCCAAAAGGTGTAATTGCCAATGTTTACATTTTTAATTAGCTGAAGGCAAACACATTCCTGAATTTTCTGTAGGGCAAGCAATGTCTTGGTCACTAATTCCATTTCTCAGTTTGTGATTTGCTTTAACTCTGACTTAACATACTTGTAAATTTTCTTCTTCTCCTCACAGAAAATAGCTGCATATATTCTCATAATTCAGATGTTTTCAAATACTAAGCTTCTTTTTAATATTCATTATATTTCCCAATTTTTGCCTCTAAAATGTTATTCATTGAAAATGGTTTTTAGAACACATTTCTAAAATTAGGCTGAAGCCCCGGTGAATGTATTTATATAGTCTATGTTCATGAGTATATTTAGCACAGGAATGCCAGAGGGCTTTAATTCATTGGTCTAGTCGGTCATCAAAGATAGAAATGAACGTTGTGCTGCTCCACGCTGCCTCTCCCGCAAATAGATGCCTTTACCTTGCCGAAAAGGTTACTGTCAAGCCCTGGAAGAAACCACGGAAATTTCTGTTGTCGTATTTCCAGTTTGTGTTTACAAAGTGGCATTCTAAAAAAAAGTTCAAAACTTAAAGCTTTAAGCAGTGTGCCCTTTCTCCACACCCTAAGCCTTGCCCATTCCTTTAAACTACTCTGACCTCCTATATGATAGATGAAGGTTTCTGCTCTGAAAGGGCATCCGTACTCTATCATGTAAGATTAATCCTCCAGAAATTTACATTGAAAAATCATGCATCACAATTATTGTATAACTTACGTGAATTTATTATTCTTCCAAACAAATCACACACACACCTCTCAGCTGACCCTCATTATATGGGGCATCCCTCGTTTTAGAAAGCCATCTATCTTACCCTTACCCGAGTTGCCATCTGGTTAGTTTATTGTTATTTTTATATGAAATCCAATTGACGCCTAACAGAAGCCAGTTGTTTTACATGTTTTCAATTAAAATTAAAATTAGCTATCACTCAGAAATGAGATTTAAAAAACTGCTTTAACTCTGTTTAGATGGTTAGACGATGAAAAGCAAACTCTCCCTTGTAGGGAATATTTAGATTGCCCCCATATGCATAACCAGAATATAGTAAAATAGAAGGATGAGGTTGGCTATGGTTAACTTAAATTGTACCTTTTCTCTGTTACAATTCAAGATTATGTGTCATGTCACTTTGGAGAATGGAGGGAATTAACGTAATATTAACACAACACAGTATCATGTTACTACCCACGTAGGAGCCAATGCCAGACTCTACCAAGGAGCTTTGGTGACTAAGCATAATAACAATATAATACATGTTAGTTAAATGAATAAGAGAGTCGATGGAACATAGCAATATTTTTAAAGACAATATAGGCTTTTAGCGAGTAAAATTAACATGTTTGTGAACGATTGATTAAAAAAATGTCTTATTTTTAGATTATTGTCTCTTAGAGAGAAAAAAAGGCAAAAAAAAAAAAAAGGCACAGTAGGTGATAAGTGGACACTACTGCATAGCAGTTAGTTCCTTGACTTTAGAATTCAACAGAATCTGAGCAGAACATTAGCTATTATTATATAAATATAAACATCAATCTGTTAGTTATTAACCTTAATCTAAGGCTCAAGCTCTTCATGTATTTTATGTTTATCTGGTAAAATCCTGAGTAAAGACTGAAATGATATTATATGTAAATCTACTCAGTTCATTGCCTGGCACAAAGTAAATACAAGAATTTTTAGCTGAAAAACATCCTCACTAAACATTTGCTCCTTGTTAAATAAAAGTTTTTGGTGATGGGTCCAAGTGGGAACTTCCAGTTAAAAAATAAAGGATTTATGTTTCCTAAAGTTTTAGCAAATGTAGTAACTGCTTCATAATGGAAATAACCGCAAATTCTTGGTGGAATATGCCATTTTCTCATGAAATAGGTTCCCAGCGATCACATTTTCCTTTATTGTTGAAGCCGCGATGATTATTTGAAGTGTAAGTTTCCAGTATGCAAACACTGTGAAATACCTGCATACGTGTCACTATGTGCATGAAGATTAAATGTGTTGTATGACAAAAAGATCAAGTGTAATATATTTTACTTCAGTGTATTTACACTGCAGAAAGGATATGGTATTTCTGTTCTCACGTTTCCCCCTCTAAAACCTGCAATTCTCTCATTGGGTATTTTCTTTCTTTCTTTTAAACCGACTTCACATGCTTTCAGTGCATTGTTTTCCTTCCTTGCTCTTGTTCTACTTGCATTCAAATATTTTAGTTTCATCTCACGAATTCACTCTGAGATATTTTCCTTAAAAGCATTGATAAAAGTGTCTATTCTTGACTTTTCCATTTGATTAATAGAAAATAATCATCTTTCTCTCTTGTGTGGTTTGGTTAATTAACTGATATAGGCAGCGCAAATAATTTCTACAGTAGTGTACTTATTGTTTTAAGAATTATGTGAAAATTAGTCTCTTACTACATGATTAGATTTTCAGACCTGGTAATGAACAAAAATAGTCTTTCTGTGCCATCTTTTAATGTGTTTTTAATCACCAGCTAAATAACAAAGAATTGTCTTTTAAAATAATTAAGACTACATATCGAGTCTCCATAGGATGTCAACAATAAAGGGGTTAATGAAGCATCCAATCATCATGGAAACAATCAAAAAATGTCTTGCTTTAAACAACCCAAAGCAATTTCTGCAATCTAAATGCATCTGTGCTGGAATAATTTCCATAGCATCAGAACATTTTTCATCCTGCAGAGATTACAAGACGAAAAAGAGGAAAGCTTACAAATGATGGCAACCTCCTATGTAAGTGGAGCCAAATATTTAAATGAAAAATCTGTCAAAAAAGCCAAGCTATTACAGTTTCACAAACCACGTTAACATCATGGCATGACCTCAGTCATGGCACCGTTTAGAACCATGAAAGAATACTAGAATGAGAGATTTCCATTTACACATTATACATAGCTTCCCAGCATATTAATAAATTCTCTGTTGTGTGTTAAAGCAACATATGCTTTTTTTTCACTCTTTAAAATCCAAGATCAGTTCAAGGCTCAAATCAAGTACGAATTTTTTTTAATGTTTATTTATTTTTGAGAGCCATAGAGACAGAGTGTGAGCAGGGGAAGGGCAGAGAGAGAGGGAGACACAGAAACTGAAGCAGGCTCCAGGCTCTGAGCTGTCAGCACAAAGCCCGATGCGGGGCTCGAACCCACAGACCGTGAGATCATGACCTGAACTGAAGTCGGCCGCTTAACCGACTGAGCCACCCAGGCACCCCTCAAGTACGAATTTATCGCATCTTTGTGACTATCTCCCTCACAGCCATGATTGGAAATGACATATACTCTAAATCAAATGATATTAATGTGTACTTAATTGGTTTAATGATAGAAATGGCAAAAATAAAAATCCTGAAAGTATACAGACTTTTTTGCAGATTTACTTTAATATGTTCCATGCATCCACAAGATAACAGTTCAAAAGTACAGTATTTGGAAGCTGAGTTCAAGTACTCACCAGCTTATTATTGAACCTATTATTTAACCTTAACTGTCAAGGCAACAGTCCCAGAGAGATTAGGGATTACAACAAACTTACTTGCTTTTATATCCCTGATTTATTTATTAGCAAGTTACACTAACATTGTAGTGTTCAATGTGCATTTTCTAACAAATTATATAATCTCTGTGATCTTCAGTTTTCCTATCTGTTAAAAATACATGCTATTGTGTGAATTAATGTAAGTGTATATGCTGCAGATGAAAATATAGCACCCACATAATAGATGTTCATTCAATGGTAACTGTTATTGTACACCAAAATAATAAAGGAATATATTACATAGTTTCTTTTCTTTTTAAGTGTGTATTTCTTTTTGAGAGAGAGAGAGAGAAAGAAAGAATGCACACAGGAGATGGACAGGGAGAGAGGGAGACAGAGGATCCGGAGAAGGCTCTGAAGCACAGAGCCTGATGTGTGGCTCAAACACATGAAACTGAGTACGAGTTCATGACCTGAGTCGAAGTCGGAGGCTAAACCAACTGAGCCATTCAGGTGCCCCGACATTATACAGTTTCTTAAGAGGATTGATTTTGTATCATGGACAAGAAATGATATACTTGCCATATATATTATCTTGAAGTATAAATTTACATTTGTATATTGATCATTATTTGGATAAAGAAATAAGGTCAAACAGTAGTATCTAAATATAAACTTATTTTTGAGTTTTTTTGGTGGTATATACTGGAGGCACTTCAGACTCTTTATTTAATAATTTCTGACAAGGCTTTTTTATGCTCTCCATGTTATAGAAAAATGTACTTTAGCTCCAGTCTCATTTATTTTCTTGCTATTTGAATAAGGATTGGTATAATTTCCACTATTATCAAGAGAGAAGTATGGAACAATTAAACAGGGAGATCGAAGCTGTTTCTATTTAATGTGACTATAATCAACATGGGAAACCAATTCACAGACCCAAATGATTGTTTTACCCTTATAAGTGAACTGTTTTGGCTGAGTATGCTGTATAAACGCTCTATTTCATAGACTTGGTGCCAGTCAGTTTGCATTTATACTGGGAATGGAACCCAGACTTCTCACAAAAGCTTTTTCCATAGAGCCAAGAATGAAATGAAGAAAGACTGCTTCCTTGTAAATAGTTAGAGACACAGAGTAATTGTTATTAAACTGTTGTTAACAATGTAGGAAACGTGCAGTACACACAGCTCAGATACATGATATCATTTCAAAATCCGTCTAAATCAGAGGGCCTGGGTGGCTCAGTTGGTTACCCATCTGACTTTGGCTCAGGTCATGATCTCACAGTTTGTGGGTTCAAGCTCCTTATCAGGCTCTGTACTGACAGCTCAGAGCCTGAGCCTGCTTCGGATTCTGTGTCTCCCCCTCTTTATCTGCCCCTTCCCTAATCACACTGTCTCTCTCTGTCTCTCAAAAATAAATAAATGTTTAAAAATTGTTTTTAATAAAAAAACAAACAAGCAAACAAATTTAGTCCAAATCATGTACCTTTCAACTGACAGTATTCTTAAGATTTGAAAATGCTCTGAACTCACAGGGAGTATTGGGCTTTCATAGAATGTATCAAATTGATTAATTTCACAGAATCCATGAAAAACAAGAAATTATTACATGTATATGGTTTCCACAAACTCATGGCAAAACATCTGTGCTCAGATTTGAATTTGAGGGAATATATTTTATGTTCCTGGCTTTTATATGAACATTTGCCCATATTTTAATGTGTCTAAAGTCCAGATAGGCAATCTAGTACATCACTTCCCCTACCTCAAATCAGTTATCAGTTAATATCACAAAATAGAAGAAATAAGGTATACTGTGATTTTAGAGATATAAATATCTGTAGATAAGATAAGATATCAAACTTAAGTGTAATATAAATATTTATATTTATTGTATATTTTATATTAATGTATATTATGATATATAATATACACATATAGTTGCCTATACATAGAATATAATAATATACATTAAGATACAGGATGTATATTATACGTACTTCGTTAATTGGGTGTAAAATCATTTTTGAGGAGTAATGAAAGTCTACATAACATTCTTTGATATGATAAAAGTTTGATTAAGGAAACAGGTGAAAATTATCTCTGGAGTTTAAACTTTCCATCACTACTCACATTCATATTCTCAGAGTTGGAAAACAACTTGTTAACAACAGTAATTTCTCATCAATAATGTCTGAAGAGTTAAATGATTTACCTTTCAGGTCATTCTCATTATTTACTTTATTTTAATAGGTTATTTATGACTTTATTAAATTATTTTTAAAACTCACTACAAATACAATATGGAATCATTCATAATAAAACAAGTCATGAAATAAAAGCTAAAACTACAGCTTCAATGATTCACATTTCATAAGGCTTAAGAAGAATTAGAGTAATCGTTATGAATAGAATTTAGGATTAAAATATTACTTCTTTACATTCAATTATCTTCATTTAAATGACTCTAATCATTTCCCAATACATTCTGAAGAACACATTGAATCATATATTCATATTTCCAACATATTTAAATGCTTAACTATACCTGATATTTTTTAGTCTTTTCAGGGCTATACTTAAGCTAACCAACATAAAATATTCACTTGCTATATACATTCACTTGCTATATACATATAGTTTGATAAGTTATAAGGTCTGATGATAATTCATTGCATAGTTGTCAGGTCTTCAGTATTAACTGACATAATGTTACAGTTATTTTACCAAAGACTCTTTTATCAATTTTTCTTTTAGTGATTACAGAAGAATCTCAACAAATAATTATAACATCTATGGACTTTGATCAGTAATTAGAGAATATATAAGACTTAATGGTGGTTATTATATTGAATTATGAATATGCCTGTAATTATCAGAGATTTGTGAACATGGGATTTTTAAATTCTCTTAGTTTCTGTATGTTTTATAATATACATGTATACATATATGTTTCTGATTGCAAACAATAAAAAGGTCTAAAAAAGAACATTCCCTAAATGATTTAATTAAATAATAAGCAAATAGAAAGCAGATATTTATATACTTTAAAGTAATGAAATCACTATTTCACAATGGCCATTTTAAATCTTTACAATACAAGCGTATCATAAACTCAAAGATGAAAATTTTGCATTATTGACTAGAATGTTGCCAACTACAAGATGAATACACCTTTAGGTGTAAAAAGTAGAGTATCATCAAGTAAACTTAAAATCTAAAATTATCAGAAAATATCTTTAGGCCCCTGGATGGCTCAGTCAGTTAAGCATCCAACTTTGGCTCAGGTCATGATCTCGTGGTTCAGGAGTTCAAGCCCTGCACTGGGCTCTGTGCTGACATCTTAGAGTCTGGAGCCTGCTTTGGTTTCTGTGTCTCAGTCTCTTTCTATGCCCTCCCCACTCACACTCTGTCTCTCTTTCTCTCTCTCTCTCTCTCTCAAAAATAAATATTTCAAAAAGTACTAATGAAGGTATAATATTCTATATGAGAAACATTAGAGCACTAAAGCCAGACATATACACTTTGATATTTGAATATCACACCTGCCATTGGACTCTGGACAGTTTATCTACTTTCCATTTTCCTTTATCTGTAAAATCACATTAATAATTGAATTACTTCAGAAGACTGTTCTGAAAACTGTATGTTAAGTACTAAGTACATTTTAAGTGCCTAATAAAAGCTCACCATGGTTATTATTTATATAATCTATCCACCACAGCTAAATCCTAACACTCCATTCATTAACATTACTCGTCTCTGCTCACTGAAGATGATAATGATGATGATGATGATGATAATGCATGAAATATTACATTTTCTAGCATTCTGGTTTGTTTTTATGAGAATCCATAGCTTAATTTTTTATTTTAATAACAGAAATATTAATTTGACAATTTAGACATAATTTACATTTCTATTTTTTCTATTCATTATCTGCTTGCCTAACACACACACACATACATGTACATACACATACACATACACACATGTAAATAACTAAAAGACAAAAGGATAAATTCCTAGAAATTAAATCTCATCAATAGATGGAAAAAAAGCATTTGACAAAACAAGATATTCACTAATGATAATGAAGTCCAACAAGGTGGCTATACGGGAACATACCTCAATATAATAAAGGCCATATATGATAAGCTCATAATCAACATCATACTCAATGGTGAAAATCTGAAAACTTTTCTTCGATGATAAGAAACAAGAGAAGGATGCCCACTCTCACCCCCTTTATTCAACAGAATACTGAAAGTCCTAGTTGCAGCAATCAGACAAGACAAGAAAATAAAAGGCATCCAAATTGGAAAATACGAAATAAAACTGTCCCTGACTGCAGATGACATGATTTTATGTATAGAACACCCTAAAGACTCCACATGAAGCTGTTAGAACTAATAAATGAATTCGTAAAGTTGCAGGATACAAAATCAACACATGAAAATTTGTTGAGTTTCTATATACTAAAATTGAACTATCAGAAAGAAAATCAAGAAACAATCCAAGTTATAAGTGTATCAAAAAGAATAAAAGAATAAAATATATTTGGAAAATATTTATATTTATGTATATTTATATTTTTATATTTCACCAAAAATTAAAAACTATAAAAAAACATTGAAAATTGAGGAATACACACAAATAAATGTAAAGATATTCTGTGCTCATGGATTGGAAGAATTAAAATTGTTAAAATGTCCATACTCTCCAGAGCAATCTATGAATTGAATGCAATCTCTAACAAAATCACAACGGTATTTTCCAAGAAACAGAATAAACAACCCTAAAATTTGTTTGGAACTTCAAAAGACCCTGAATAGACAAAGTAATCCTGAAAATGAAAAACAAAGATAGAGGCATCATGCTCCCTGATGATATTAAGCTATATTATAAAGCTATAGTAATCAAAACAGTATAATATTGACATAAAAAGATACACAGATCAAGGCAACAGAAACAGAGAGCCCAGAAAAAAAAAGCATGCATATATGGTCAACTTATTTATGATAGAGAAAGCAAGTATATACAATGGGAAAAGATAGTCTTTTTAATAAATAGTGCAGAGAAAACTGAGCAGCCACATGCAAAAGAATGAAACTGAACCATTCTCTGACACCATACACAAAAATGAAGTCAAATGAATTAAAGACTTGTAAGACCTAAAGCCATAAAACTCCTAAAAGAAAGCAGACAATAAGTTCCTTGACATTAGCGTTAGTAATTTTTTTAAGTCTAACTCCAAAATCAAAAGCAATAAAAGCAAAAATAAACAAGTGTCATTACTTCAAACTAAAAAGTTCTGCCCACTAAAGAAACATCAACAAAACAAAAAGGTAACCTCTGAATGCTAGAAAATATTTCCAAATTATATATCCAATAAAGAGTTGATATCCAAAATATATAAAGAACTATTACTCAAAAACAAGAAAGCAAATAAACTAATTAAAAATATGGGCAGAGAATATGAATAGACATTTTTCCAAAGAATACACACGGAGCACTAGCAGGCATATGAAAAGATGCTCGACATCGCTATTATCAGGAAAATTACTATGAGGTATCACTTTATACCTATAAGAATGTCTATTATCAAAAAGACAAGAGATAATAAGTGTGAGTGAGGATTTGGAGAAAAGGGAACTCTTGTGCCCTGTTGTTGGGAATGCAAATTGATATAGCCACTCTGGAATACAATGTAGAGGTTACTCAAAAAATTAAAAATAGAACACCATATGATCAAGCAATTCCACCTTTGGATATGTATCCAAAGGAAACAAAAACACTGATTTGAAAAGTCATATGCACCCCTATGTTTATTATATATATATAAATATATAAATTATATATATAATATAAATATATAATGTAAATTATATATTTAACTATATATATTTAAATAAACAATATAAATATATATTATAATGGAATATATTTAACCATCAAAGAGGAATGAAATTTTGTCTTTTGTGAAAACGTGGATGACCTTGGGAGCAGTATGCTTAGTGAAATAATTCAGATAGATAAAGACAATTACTGTGGAATCTAAAAAGCAAATGGGCAAACAAAACAAAATAAGGCCCCTACGTACAGAGAATAGAGTAGTGGTGGTTACCAGGGTTGGAGAAGGTGTTAGGAGTGGGGCAAAGTGGGTGAAAGGGGTCAGGAGATACAGACTTCCAATTGTGAAGTGAAGAGGTCGTGGGATGTAGTGTGAAGCACAGTAACTATAGTCAATGGTAATTCAGTGCATATTTGAAGCTTGCTGGAAAAGTGGATCTTGCAATATCTCATCACCACACACACACACACAAAAAAAGTTTTTGTAACTACTTACGGTTATGGATGGTGACTAGATTTACTGTGATCATTCCCAGTATGTATAAGTGTTACATCATTACATTGTATGTCCGAAACTAATATAATGTTGTTTGTCTATTATATGTCAATGACAAAAAGTTATTTCTCTTTCTCTAGAAGTATTTCTATTATAATATCTGAAATATAAGATCATAAACTGGTGGATTATAAACCATTGTGATTACTGCCCTTTTCAAATATCTCTTGAATTTAGTTCTTGATCTTTATATTTTCATTACTTAAAGATGTCATACATGATAAAATTAAAATTTGATGTGTTATTAGACAATAAATTAAAAATTATCTATTTTTAAGTAAGTCCTTATTTGAACAAAATAAGAAAATAATTAAGGGATATCTACTTCAGAAAGAACCCTTGCTTTTGAGAAAAAGCAAATAAAGGCTGTCTGCTTCAACTAGTTACCTTACTTTCTAAGTGTGTAACAGTAGTCCATTTCTTATAACAATATGGCTCATGAGTATTCAAGAGACTTCAAAATGTGGAGCCAAAAGCATGAGTTGTAGAATGGTCCTTTCATGCCTTTGATGTACAAAATAAATCAGCCTGAAATCAACAGAGAATTGTCATGACAGAGGTTGGACGAATCTCAGCATGATCAAAGCATTCCAAGCCAATGACATTTGAAAGGAAATTAAAGCTTTCCCCACTGAGATTTAGCCATCTTCTAAACAGAATACATGCAAGAATGCTAAGATGGATGGATATGTTAAGTACAGCTAGCACTCCCCCAAACCATCACGATGGTGCTGCATTTATCAAAGCAGTGTGAACCATGTCTACTTGCATACTATGAAACTGTCTGAGGAAAAGCTTTCACAGTGATTTTTTTGGTCCTCATATTAGAGTCCAAAATGAGAAATTACCCACTGAAAATACCATTTAATTTGTTTGTCATATTATAGATAAGGGATCATCATGCAGTTTAAAGTACAGAGTTATTGAGAATTGATCTTTTATTTCTACTGATGCAAAAAGTCTGGTAACGAATTAATGTAACCTTCCAATAAAAACTGCTATCATGAAATTTAATGCCTTAACATGTTTTAATGATTCATATGACAGGTATTACTTATCTGGGAGGATAACCGAAGAGCTAAAATATATTGTTATCCCTGACATGATCAGAGGTTAAAAGGACAGACTGTAAATTCAAACTGGCATTTGATCTTCAAAGCATATCTTTAAGTATTCTCTAATATTCTGAAACACTATTCATCTAAGAGAAACTAACCACCAAAATATTCTTAGCATAAAACTATGTTGATTGTTTCAGAGATATTTAATGGTATGAGGAGTATTATATAAAATGGCTCTGAGAACTGATTTTACATATCCAAAGATAATTATATGATGTAAAAAGCTTGTTCTAATTTAGTTTTGCACATAGTCATTCGCCGAGGGCAAGTATATTTTGTATAAAGTACATATATAAAAACTCTGGTGTGATATACTTAAGTACTTCTGTGCCTCTTGAAGTAAAGTTAAACAGTCACTTGGCTTTATACTTTTCTTGTTATTTTAGTATGTGTTAAATATATTCTTCAGGAGTCACTATGAAAAACATTTGGGGCAACCTAAAATGAATGAGGTATGGTTCACACCTCACAGAGCTTGCATTTGGATGAGAACGATATGGACTATAATCAAACCATGGTATGGTGTGAAAAAAGACTACAGAATTATTTGGCTTGAACGTATTATTTAAAGTCTAAGGCATAAAAAGAGAGAAATAGTGATCAGTGCCAAAAATACGTGAGCCCCTCCCATTACCAAGTACTTCTACTCTAAAACACCATAATTGATAAAATCACACATAATCCCTCCCTCCAATACATACACACAGTTTTGAAGCCTGGAAAAGGTTTGAAAATCATAGTATGGCTGTACAGAAGGTAGACTGGCATCATTAGTAACATCCCAGACTCCAGAATCCGGCTTTCTTGATCCAAATTTTGGATCAAGATTTGGTGGAAGCTTGGAAAATAAAGATAGCAGGCCTTGACTCACAGAGCTGTTGTGTGGATTCAATGAGATTATGGATATAGATCCTCAGAAATATTAACTCTCCCTGAACACTTAGCATTACAACTAACATTATCATTATTCCTACTATTATATTTTCAGATAAATAAATTTTATTGTTATCTTTCTTTACTGATTTTAGACTTGGATATTGATAGACAATAATTTATAAAGAAATATTTTCTAAGGCTGTGTTATACTGATTGGTCAAGTAAAGTGACAATGGGGCTCAAAATGGTAACCAGAAATCTCTATAATCTTGAGCCATGATTCACTTCAAATTGCATAGGTTTTGAACAAACAAGTTCTTAAGGAATTCAGTCTCCAAGTAAAATATAATTATTCTGTATCATTTGTTTACATAGAGAACTATGCTGAGGAAGGTTAATGCCTATAAAAAAAGTTTTAGAGCCAGGAAATGGAAGAGCCAGGCTTAAGAGACACTCTTAGTGATTATTACAGAAATGTCTCACTTCCCTACTCTCCTTTTGTGTCCAGTGTTCAAATAGAGGGCTTCTTTTAAAACTGTCCTTTCCAGCACCAATAAAATGAGTAACCTGCAGACTCCTACGTCTTTCAGCTCTCTTTCCAATTTTTTTTCAAATACTTATCAGATATTGTGCTTACAATAAACATTCTTAGTTTTGTAACAGAAACATATGACATCTATAGTTGGGTATCTGTCATGCTTAATTCTTCTTCCTGGTAAAGATATTTTTAGGGGCTTCATCTAAATATATACTAAAATACATATTAGGATTTAGGTGACTGGTTTTTCTAAAGCCTTGTTAGATAAAAATTTGGGAACCTCACCAACTCTACATATCATATACCATAAATCATTTTTGTTACATTTGCTATTCTTTCATCTTTATTTTGAAAATCTCACCATGGTGCTCTTTTAATTAAACTTAAAAATATAATATCTAGAAGCAGATAATCTTACTTAGATACGAGGCAAATAAATTTAGATAAATCCTTTACTCTAGGTTCAATGTCCTCATGAATGCAGTAGAGATAATCCTGAGTTATTAGATCCTCCATACTGTTTACTCTTAATGATGGCCAGTCATTTCAATGTTATACTTTTGTCCCTCTGTTAAATATACTTGGAAAACTCTGCCTCTTGGACCATGGGGATTTCTTGACTATTTGCCATATTAAACTCTTTATTTCACCTGGAAAATGATGAACGAAATAAATGGTCTCTAGAAGAGTTCGGTACTACAAAATTTTAAACATCTTATTTTAAGAGAGGATTTTAAAATTTATGTCACCAGGGAGGAAAATGAAAGCACAATACTATATATTTCACTCTAGGTCATGGAAAACTTTTCATTACTGTTACTTGTAATGCATTTATTTAAAAACAGAGAAAAAGACCCCTAAGGAGCAAACATTTTATATAGATGGCATTTTGTTAACTATCTTACGCATATAGAAGTTGTCAGGTGACCCTGTCCAAAGGAATCAATATCCAGATCATGACCACAGAGCTTGACAGTAGAAGTACTTCACTGTGGATGTCACATCTCAGAGGAAAGTGGACTTTCATTTGGACTTTCAAAATATTTTTATTAACAAATGTGGGATGGTGGGTGTGAAAAATGATTTCGATGTTTACAAACTAAAATTAATTCTGTTGAAAAATACATTGATGAATATCTATGTTTTGAGAATTTATTTTACTCACACACCTTATAGAAGAGCCCATTAATTATTTATCAAGAAGAAGGGAGTCCTTCTAACCATCAGTTAATTATATTCATAAAAGAAAATAATATAGTCATAATATATTAATATTAGATCTGATGATTCTAAAAATTAGTTTAAATGTTGATATTCACAGAAAAATAAATATTTTATCTATTAATTGGCAGTTGAAATAATAGTTTCCAAAACTGTACATGAATCATAGCTACAGACTTGTAAACTATGTATATATACACGTATACATACATAGATTTTTATTAAATAACTTATCAATTCCCACCACCAATTTAAATTTTTTTATGTTTATTATTTATTTTTGAGAGAGAGAGAGAGAGAGAGAGAGAGAGTGAGTTCAAGTGAGGGAGGGTTAGAGAGACAGGGAGATACAGAACCCGAAGCAGGCTCCAGGCTCTGAGCTGTCAGCACAGAGCCCAATGAAGGGCTTGAACCCACAAACCATGAGATCATGACCTGAGCTGAAGTCAGATGCTTAACCAACTGAGCCACCTGGGCACCCCTCACCATCAATTTAGAAAATCATTATGAAAGAGCCAAAAATTTCAACATAATGTCATATCAGGCTAAACATTCTTTTCCAAAACTCATTCTTTTTATAATATAAATACATTTAGGAAGTGAAAATAAAAGATGTATAGAAAACATTACTGCTTGAAGCAAATTCTCTGGAGTTGGCAATTTTTATTAAAATAAACACTAGTAAAGGAATTCACTGTCCTTTATGATCAGCCAATTCAAATTCTTTCAAACTCATCATTCATAATTTTGTGCCTATGTAATCATCTCGCTGGTTATGATTATGTAATAAACAATATAAAAGGTACCTCTAGCTATTTGGGTAGCCATAATTTAGCAGTCAGATAAGTCACCAAATAATGTGTGATTAAAACTGTTGAAAATGTTAACCAAAATGCCTCTAGACTAAACATACAAATGATGTCACCAATTGATTCAAATATGTTCATATGTGATTCCAAGATATGAGGTTGATGTCCTTTAAATATTCATCTATTGGGTATAAACATTTTTTTTATCCAATTTGAAATAGTAGTACTCCTTTCCGTCAGCTTTAGATTTTTGCCTTTCAGCATCCATTCTTTTTTTTTAATATTTTTTAATGTTAATTTTTTTAAATTTTTTTAATGTTTATTATTTTTGAGACAGAGAGAGACAGAGCATGAGTGGGAGAGGGGGAGAGAGAGAGGGAGACACAGAATCCAAAGCAGGCTCCAGGCTCTGAGCTGTCAGCACAGAGCCCGACGCGGGGCTCAAACTCATGGACTGCGAGATCATGACCTGAGCCGAAGTCGACGCTCAACCGACTGAGCCACCCAGGTGCCCCTAATGTTAATTTTTAAGAGAGCGAGAGAGAGACAGACTGTGAGCAGGGTAGGGGCAGAGAGAGAGGGAGACACAGAATCCAAGCAGGCTCCAGGCTCTGAGCTGTCAGCACAAAGCCTGACACGGGGCTTGAACCCACAAATCATGAGATCATGACCTGAGCTGAAGTCGGAGGCTTCACTGACTGAGCCACCCAGGCGCCCCCATCCATTCTTAATCTTCTTCATCTTCTGCTTTGAAAGAGTTGCCCTTATTGTTGAATGCAGGTGTTTTATATCTTAACTTACTATGTATATTTCCGCATAACATAAATTCATACAAAATGCAAAAATACATATAAAAGGCAAAAATAAATATTTTTACTTTACATTCTTTGTAAATAAAAGAACAATTTATACTGATTTACAAACTTCTGAACTAATTTTATCAACTTTAATTTAAATCATTTTTAAGAGTCTTAGTAATTTAAAAGAAATAAAAAACCATCGCAACTCCTTACTAAGCCATAAAATTCTTAAAGCAGGAGCTATAACTGGTGCCCAGATGGTAGAATGACTATGGACATCATATGTTCCATAAGTGCTGTCTGGTTAGGGTGCATTGCAACGTAACAATGCTACGTTACATTTATGTTCCCTAAGTATGTTATTAGTCTGTTTGCAGTAGGGTTCTAGCATTATTTAGCTTCTCAGATTACCTCACCTTTTTCAAACATTATGTGTCTGATCCGGAATATTACACTATTTATATTCTGGTTTGTCACCTTTCCTATGACGAAATGCATTCCAGCAGTCATCCTGAAATACCTGCAATCTAGTATTTCTCCACTCTGCACAAATGATGTTTTTTCTCATATTGATTATCATTTGGGCAGAGGGGATCTGAAATCAGTGGTCTCTTTAATTCTGGCATGAAGTGTTTTAGAGGACAGCTGTTGAATTAAGTTAGGTGACAATTAGGACATGGAGAGGCACGATGGGGAAAGGAACAACTCTCAAAGACCAGAAACAAAAATCGCTAAGGAGACTGAGTTTTAGGTACTAACCTTATCAATTACAATGTATAATGTGTAGAAATGAAAACTAAATATACACATAGACATTAAAGACATTCTGAAAGAAATATTTTATAACTTGCTTCTCTAACTTTATACCTCTAATTTTTAAAAATATTTTTTAATATTTTTCTTTTACATTTCTGGGTGAGACAACCTTAGGCTCCATAGCTGCAGCTTCATGATTTTAAACTCACTATCAATTTCACAAATCCTGATTTGTATGACCCTAATTTATTATAATACATGGATTTACGGTACAAATATCTGCAAACAATAAGTGAAAAATAATTTATATAATTTTTAAAAATATGGCAAAATGTTAGAAATTAAATGCCACACCAAAAAGTAATGAACAGAAAGAATCTTATATGGAAAAAAGAGAAAAGCTATGATAAACTATGGTATATGTATCTGAGAGACTCTTTTTTAATATGAGTAAAGATTTAAAGCAAAAACAACAAAAACAAAAATAACAACAACCCTAGAGGTTGTATAGCACCAAGCAAGGAATTGGGCTCAGATTTCAGATACAATTGGGTTAGAATTCTGGGTCTTCTATTTCCTGATTTCATGCCTTTTACATGTAACTTTTAAATATCCTGACACTCAAGTATAAATATAAAATATGCCTACCTCATAGTGTTTCATGAAATTCTGCATGCAAAGAGGAAGCATACTGTTTGCATATAGGTGGATTTCAATAAATGTTATCTCTAATTATAATGGATATTAAAATTAGAGATCATAGATCTGACAAATCCTTTGCATTTAACCATTTATGTCAATATTTAAGTATATAACAAAAAGTTTAGTTCTTTCCCCTCCTCTTGGACTCAAGACAATCTTCCATTACAGAATTTCTTTTCTTTGGAGATTTGCTACAATTGAAATGCTATTTTTTTTATTAATTTCCCCAGAAACTACCGTCAGTATATAAAAACCAACTTTAGTTGATTGTTGACTGGCCACATTTCAAATGTGGTCCCAAATGGAAAGAATGTGCCTCTTGTTCTTTGAAGTTTACATTTTCATATGTATAATACACTTATCACAGAGAAGTTAAAACAGACCACGAAATAGCTCTGGCACCGAGCCACCAGCATTTGAATATTTGCAGCCCAGGAAAACAAGCACTGGTGAATTAACAATGGAGTAGAAAATTTCTGGGCATCTGCCCAGCCCAATTATAACTTTCAGGAGATTTTGTTCCTCCTATTCAACTCTGCACATTTGGACTATATAACCTCACCTCCTTGGCCAAAACCAACCGAGTAGACACCTCACCCATGGTGGACAAACCAACTTTTTTAAAAGATATTCTTGAGTTGGGTCGCTGGGATTCAAGACATTTGGTTGATGGTGTTAACAAAATAAAACAAAACAAAACAAAACAAAAAATTATGCTCTGGACAAACTCATGTGAGAAAAACAAAAATCAAAAATTAAATTAAAATAAAACAAAACAGCAAATAAAAAGAAGACAGAACACTCTATAGTGAAGGGGAAAAGAAAACACAATGGGCAGAGAGAGGGAGCAAACCACAGATTTGAAACTATGCTAAGATTACTAAAAACTTTCT
The DNA here is from genome assembly GCA_030068075.1 of Paguma larvata. NCBI lineage: Eukaryota > Metazoa > Chordata > Mammalia > Carnivora > Viverridae > Paguma > Paguma larvata. The sequence continues at coordinate 52,727,853 of CM057826.1, read as the reverse complement.
GATTTCTTGTTTCAATCTTTCTAAGTCTAAACTGTATTTAGGGATTTTGAAATATTCCTGTATCTATAAAACAAATTAGTTTTATTAACATTTACCAACTGGGCCATGTCACATCCTTTATCAAAATTGCCATTAAATTTTAATATAATTCTAGTGCTTTTTCAGTAGGATATTTTGTTATTAAGAGATAAATACACAAAGTAAATGAAAAGACTGTGTGAGTGTTAGGATTGTTCATGGAGCCAACCTCTAAGAAGCATGCCTCATGCAACTAATTTAAACTTAGTTTTAATGATAAAATTCTTGATAGATTTCCTATTTTCAAGTGAGTTTACAGCTATGAGATCTTTCAAAATAATGTGCATAGAGACATATGCTATTACATGACCAGAAATACTTAGGTGGGGTTCTGAATGATATAGCTACATAAGAGTTATAAAATGTGTGAAATATTTTCAGACTTTATTAACTTCTACTCTGTAAGAAATAAGCAATTTTATGGAATTATATATAACTTTGTACAATTAAAACATCTGCGATTGAGTCAAAAACAGTTCACAAATGCTTTTTTGTTTTAGTTTTTAAAAATAGACAGCAGGAGCGCCTGGGTGGCTCAGTTGGTTGAGCGTCCGACTTCGGCTCAGGTCATGATCTCGCGGTCTGTGAGGTCGAGCCCCGCGTCGGGCTCTGTGCTGACAGCTCAGAGCCTGGAGCCTGCTTCACATTCTGTGTCTCCCTCCCTCTCTGCCCCTCCCCCACTCACGCTCTGTCTCTCTCTGCCTCGAAAATAAATAAACATTAAAAAAAATTAAAAAAAATAGACAGCAATTTTTTCATGACATCTGGATCCTTTTTTTAAGAAGAAACTGAAATCAAACACTTCCTGATGTTTGAAATCATTTTTGCTTTTATTTGTTGTTGTTAATTGTACTCCCACATGGACTCCTCTAACACAGCTCATATTGCATATCAGCCCAGTGGTTCACATGTATGTGCTAAGAACATATAGTTTGCTTTTCTTTAAATCAGATAACTCTATAATATAAACATAATTATGTTTTATTATCAGTCATGGGGAAAAATCAATAAGTCCAGTACAATCTGCACAGAATTAGAATTTATCAAAATGTAGACCCTACATCTAACTTCACAAATACTACTCTAGTATTGCTTCCTTTGGAAATGTCCTCATGGATGAAACTACTTCGTAAATTAAGGCACTTTGGAGTCAGACTTGAGTCAGATTACTTTGACCTTTATAAGGGCCTTAGATTTCTCTAATTTGAATGTGATACATTTAAGAAAATAGTCATATTTTTCCAGCTCTTCTGGTTTATTTAGCATCTTTAATGTTGTATTATGTAAATTGCAGTTATTAGAGGAGGCCATTTAAAAGCTGAGTGGCTCACTTACCTGAATCCTTAGACCTAAAAAATCTTTCTGCAAATAATATTGTCTTGCACATCCAAAAATAATTTTCCTTTCCAACCATTTTCACACCTATTACCTGTTTTTTTCTTTGTATATTCTTGGGAGAGAGATGGGTCACAGGAGTGTTACCTCTATTTCATTATAGAGAACACTAATCTCCAGCAAAATTAAATGACATTTGAAGGTCCTATGACTATACCTAGTCATAAAAGAGCTGTATAATATTTCAGTTTTCCAAGTGAAAACTTCACCAGTTCCACAGAATCGATGCATATTTAGTGGAACATATTCAGCCTGGCAAGTAACATGTTCTACACCTTGGGATCTCTTTCCAAAATATTTCATGGATCCATCCACTTGCTCTCCATTGCTATTGTCACCTTGATTTATGCTTTCCGTATTTCTAAGTCCTCAAAGTTGGTCTTCCTTTTTCCATGCTTTTACTCTCCCAATATATTGTCCAAAATGAGTTTCTTTATATGTTATCACATGTCAAAGCCTAGCTGACTTCTTCAAGGTCATACAACGAGTCAAAGACATAGCCAGGAGAAAAACTAACTTTTCTATTAGATTTCTGAAAGAAAATACAACCTCCTTGAAAGCTAATATTACTATGATAACTTGCAGTCCCCAGCAACATGCAGTCCCCTAAGCATAATAGATGCATCATAAATACCTTGATTAAATATTAAATATCATCTTAAGATCTGGATTAAATCAGAGTCAATGCTGACAGTAGCATCTTATCAGATCATCAATACCTTATCCCAGTGAAACTGTGGTTGTTATGGGACTAGTAAATATTAAAATATGTACAGGTTATGTGTTGAGTTACTCTCAGGACTGCAGTTTTAAACCTGTAGTCAGAGGGGCAGCTTCTTGATACACTTTCTATTTATACTGTTTCCCAGTATTTAGGCAAACCTCCTCAAGCAGAGACATTGCAAATATATGGAAGTAAAAGCAGGCTTTTAGTTTCAACCTTAATTGATGCTTTAAGGCCAAAAAAAACCCCTTCAGCAATAAGGGTCCTCAGCTAGATAAACTGCTGTGTCACAGAAGGCCCCCAAACTGTATTCCTTCTGATCTTTCTCCATACCAGCCAGCTGCTGCCTGGCAGTTTAAGAAGACAGTGCTTAAAAGGACTTGCAAGTTTGACAAAAAAAGTTGGAGAAATTGATTGGTATTTAGAGTTTAGTGGTCTCCTATGGGTATTCCTGGGTTTCTGTGACTGATTTTGATGAAGTGCTTTTATTTGTCTCTCTACCCAGAGACTGCAGATGAATTTGCAATAGAGCAGCATGCCTCCTGTTTAGCTTTGTCAGGGCCCACTTAGACATGTTATAATTTATTTTCCAGGAAAAATATTTCTCATGAGGGCTTCTGGCTAACACAGTTATAAAGCAGCTGGCTACTGTTCAGCCTGTTGTCTGCTGGCAGCTGGGCTTCCCTGTATAGTCTGAAAAGAAACACAACTGGAGAGGAAAGTTGTGGAAAATGGGGGGAGGGACCAAACCTTCTACTTACGCAGGCCTCAGTCTCCTCTCCCTGGATGGTTTTGGTGACTTAAAACTTCCCAAACATCCTATTAAGTCCGGTAGGGAATGCTGTTATTTCTTTTGCGTGCGTGTGTGTGCATGCGTGCGTGTATGGTGTGTATGTGTGTGTGTGTGTGTGTGTGTGTTTGTGGTTGTATAGTGGAGTCACATCTTAAACAGGCATTCGCTTGTGTCAGTCATTGTATAGAGTCGAAATAGCTCTTGAAATTTCATTAAATAACCCAGCTAATTTTTTTCTAACACAGAGCATTCTAAGTTGAGTTTCTGATAATTACTTTGCTTATTTTAAAGAAACATATTTTAAAAACCCTTAACTCTGAATTCACACGCTTTGTGAGAAAATGTTTACATTATGACAGGTATAGAGAAATGGAGATTTATTGATATTAATGAGCCTTATTATACTCTCTCTGAGGCATGTGCTACCTGAGTGGAATAGCCAGCAAAATTGCCAAAGGATTTAACTTATTTTTTTCCCTACTGCATATATCGTATACCAAATCTCAGACATTATCAATTACAATACATTTCCAAGAGTGTACATATCATGATGAGCACCAAGTAATGTATAAAATGATTGTATCACTGTCTTGTACATCTGAAACTAATACAACACTAATTAAACTGGAATTTAAAAAATACATTTTCATATATCACTGAGAAAAAAAATCCTGCTAAATGAAAAATACCATCACATGTTTTTTTTGTTTATTTATTCATGTATCAGCAAGTTAGGTAACATACAGTGTAGTCTTGACGTCAGGAGTAGATTCCCGTGATTCATCACTTACATTCAACACTCAGAGTAGAATCATATTTTTACCACTTTGAATTTGTTATTTTTAATACAAGAACACTTTTAAATTTATTTAAACTTAGAGATTTATCACAGTATTCCTGTACATAAGAAAAACAGGAAAATAATTGTTTTAAGAAATTCTTAAAACTTACTTTGTATCCAATTATTCTGAATCATTCTTCAATTCAGAATCATCAGTGCCTGAGTTTTCCCACAGAGTAAGATCCTCTCTTGTCACCAAATTCAGCAATAATAAAGTATTTTTTTAATTTTTTAATGATAATTTATTGTTTGAGAGACAGAAAGAGAGAGCGCACAAGTGAGAGAGGGGCAGAGAGAGAGGGAGACACAGAACGAAGCAGGCTCCAGGCTCTGAGCTGTTAGCACAGAGCCCAATGTGGTACTCAAAACCATAAACTGTGAGATCATGACCTGAGCTGGCATTGGACACTTAAATGACTGAGCCAACCAGCTGCCCCAATAATAAAATATTTCTTAAAAGAGTCTCCTACTGTTGCCTCCAGGAATATTTTTTTCAAATTTCGTGACACTCAGTATGCAAAATCTGATGCTTTTGTTTTCTTGCTTGTATTTGAAAGTGGCAATGGAAAATTCTCAGACAACAACTAGATCTCATGTTCTTTCTTTATTTGAGCCTCAGTTTGTGAATGAAAAAGCAAAAAAATCAACTCTGTTGGCTACAGTTCAGTTATGCCTCCACGAATAAACCAAGTCCGAGAATGCATGGGTATTGAAAATTATATCCTGATATACCATCGATTCTAAGACGTATTTGGATTTTCAAGAGATTCAAAGGTGGAAAATATGCTTCCTAAATTTCAAAACAAATATATGGAGGATGAACAGGTGAAGTGTGTATGCGGCAATTCCAGTGTGAAATACGAATTTAGAGGGTTTCAAGAGGAAGTAGTCTGCACTAGTTTTAGTTGACAACTGTCATCATCAGAATCACCTAGGGACCTAAAAGTATAGACAATGTCACCCATCCTGGATGTGAGGCCAGTGCATCAGCATTTTTAACAAGTAGCCCAGGGAATCTGATGTAGTCAGATTAGGGGAGCACTTTTGTGGAAAGCCTGGGATTAACTCACTGGCTGTGTCTTCCTGGTCATCACACATTTTACATAGGATGATCAGATATCCGGGCTAGCCTGAGACAAACATGCTCTAAGCCCCTTGTCCTACCTTGATGACTAGTCACAACACTTCCACTCTTTCTGGACGTTACCCTATGCTCACCACGAGTGACCGTCTGTCACCATACAACACAATCACAATACTATTGACTATATTCCCATTGTTATATTTTCATCCCCATGACTTATTCATTCCATAACTGGAAGTCCATACCTCCCAATCCCCTCCACCCATTTTGCCCATCCACCCACCCTTCTCCCCTATGGCTACCACCAGTTTGTTCTCTGTTCTTAAGCACACTATTAAAAGCCCACTGGAGAGTTCCCTGTCAGGCCCACCCAATGAAAATCCAACGGAGGATTTGTCTTCAAGAAAAAAACAAAACCCTAAAGAAAAATGTGCTGTGCTTTTAGAAGTCTTTAAGAACCAAACAACCCCATAGTAAGGACAATCGCTAACACTGCTAACTCTAAGATTACAACTTTTGCTGAATGTGTGGTATTTTTGATGGTGTACCTTTCACAGTTCTTATATTTATTGTTCAGAGGCAAAAATCACACCACCAGAAACATCAAGCTCCTTCCAGGTGTGTCCATCATTACATTATGGACAATTTGGGGGCTTTTAGATGATATGTTAACGTGTCACCTTTTGTAGGACATTCATAATGCAACCCTCCAATTGACCTTCTTCCTTGATTTCAGTTTAACATTAAAACGGCAACATTAAACCTTCATCTCAATGATAACATCAGCTCAGCTCATACCATGGAAATGAAGAAACAATTTTTACTAAAAGCATTCTTCATATAGTAAGCAAGTTCTTTCCAAGTGAACCAAAACAGCTAAAAAGATGTTAAGTTTCATAATATCTGTGGGTCAGTTCAGAAGAACCATCCTGGAGAATTTCATACCTTCTCCACCAGTGAATTGGATGATGCAACAGTTTGTGAACAAACTATTATTTAATCCTACCACATATTTAAACTATATGAGGCAAGTATTTGGGAAATACATGAAAGAAAACTTTGTTTAGATGAGTTTAATAACTGTTTTAACTACACAAATTATTTAGAAACCCAAATGTGCATTAAAGTATAAATAATAAAATATTTAAGGGATTCTCATTCTGTGTCTGTCACTTTTGGCTGATCCAGGAATAATGGGTCAAAGTTATAAGTAAATAGATTTTGAACCCATAAGAGAATGGAATTTCTAGCAGTTATAACTGTCATAGAATAATTTTCTTGTTTGAAGGTAAATTCCCCATCTCTCAAGGAGTTTGATCTAGAACAAAATTCTTCAAAATTTGGTGTATGTGTATACCAGGTTCTATGATCTGAATGTTGTGTCCCCCTAAATTCATATGTTGAAATTCTAATCCCAAAGATTATGATATTAGGTGGTAGCACCTTCAGGAGATGTTTAGGTCATGGATGGGATTAGCGTTTTTATAAGAGAGACCCCACAGAACTCCCTAGTTCTTCCATCATGTGAGGATTCAGAGAAAAGGTGCCAGCTATGAACCAGGGAGACAACCCTTACCAGAGTGTGGCAATGCTGGTGCCTTTATTTTGGACTTCCCAGCTTCCAGAACTGTGAAAAATAAATTTCTGTTGTTTATAAGCCATCCAGTCTGTGCTATTTTGTTATAGAAGCCTAAACAGACTCAGACACCAAGACATGTGCAAACACGTGCTGGTGAGCACAAAGGAAATATTAGCGAACACCATCCAAAAATACAAAAAAAGACTTTAATGATAGCAAAGATATGGAATGACGCTGGTCCTTCCCTGGGTCCAGAGGACAGGCCATTATGTGTAATCTACTGTGAAATTATCTGGAGGGAAGTATAAAGGTCTACAGGAGAATGTTTGAAATAACCCCACTGTTTATTCACTTTCAGCTTACTGAAACATGTAAGGTTATATGGATTTATGGATTATGCCCTAAAATTTAAACAAAACCCTGTAAATTGATGATGTGATTTAAAAAAGAGTACTGCTCATAAACCATAAATTTAAGATAGTGCTAATAATGGAAACCCAAGTAGGCAACAAGAACATGATCAAGGTAACAGTTTGTCTGCTCTTCATTAGGTAGAAACTTTTCCTTAACCACAGTACTATGTTAAAAAAAATGAACTGATCTCATGAGAAATAGGTGAAAACTGTGAAATTATCTAGTGATAACTTGAAATATGGATGAAATTTACTTTACAAGTTTCTGTTGCCTTGAGATATGAGTAATGATGTTAAAATAAAGCCATCACATTAGCAAAATACTTTTAAAGTAGCATTCAGAGTCTCCTTTGAAGTTTTTTCCTTATGAAAGACAAAAAAATTTACCCTTTGAGAAAACAGTAATTATTCCTGACACAGTAAAAATGATTGAGACAATATATGGCAAATGGTTCGCTAACAAATTAAAATGCATTATTTTGTTTGCAAATAGTGTTGACAGAGGCACTGAAAATATTGCTGAAATTATGAAGAAACACGTATTAGAACAAATTAAGTCATTTTTCTTATACAGTTGAAAAAGAAAACCATCCAACCTCGCTTAGCTTCCTTTAGCTATTCTTTCTTTTTTTTTCTTTTTTTTTTGGAAATATGCATTTGCTAGATAGCATTTCACGCATAAAAATGACAACTAAAGGAGCTATTAACAAAACAATGTATTCAAAAAAGCATGTCCTTAACAGTAGTTTGTTGAAGGGGAAAAAAAAAGCTTTAAGTGGGAAAAAAATTTTTGTTTGAACTATAAGGACAACCGCTAATGGAGCAGTTTATCAGGCGAGAATTGAGAGAGAAAGAGCGGGCGGGGAAGAGACAGGGTCTAGAGTAAGGCTAAAAAGCTATCCCTACACTTGGAAGTTCATTCAGTGAGTTTAATAACAACTTAATTACTTCTTAAAGCAAATAGTTTAAAATTAGAATTACGACTGTGCTACAGACAGTTCAAAAAGGATGACAATAATAATTATAAAAATCTATTTTCAGTGACGGGGGCCTGTTCTTTGTATCACATGGGGTTCACAGTCATCTCACCATTAAAATAAATGAACAAATAAAATAGAGTATAAAAATTATTTACCTTTCTTTTAGAAAACAGCTCCTAAAAGAAACAAACACTTAATATTTCTTATGACGGCTAGCTGTCAAAACTATGAAACTTAGAAAATAATTTTGAAAAATGAGCACTTAATGTTTCTCTTCAAATCAAATGGTTGCTTTAACAGGAGTGAAAAAACTCAGGATTAAAAAAATAATAAAACTTACCCAAGGAAAAGATATTTAGAAAATAGATGTTTAGAAGTGTTTTGATCATTTTGTGATTTTTTGTTACCAAATAAACTCTTATGTGCGCATTACAAATGGAAACGACTTTCTAATCAATGCTCAATAAAAAGTTTCATTGTGTCTTGAATCCATTCCTTAAAATACACTAAATTTTAAGCCTCTCCAATTTATTTAGGAGAAAACTGATCCATATAAGACTAATTTTACAGATAAAAATTCCAAGAGAAATGTTGCATAATTGGTAAATGTGATTGAAAAAGTATGCATCTCAATTTAGTAAAAACTAACCACGTATTCCTTCTGTTAATATATATGTACTGGGGAATTATTATCTTTCAGTCATTAAAGTCATTTATATCAAGAATAAAAATGAATTGAATTTAGGGGAGTGGGAGGCACAGTCTTCCAGTTATGAAGTGAGTAAGTCACAGGGATGAAAGGTACAGCATGGGCAATATAGTCACTGGTATGGTAATAGCATTGTATGGTGACAGGTGGTAGCTACACTTATGGTGAGCCTAGCTTAACATATAGAGTTGTTGAATCACTGTGTTGTACACCTGAAACTAATCAGCACACCTGAAATAACTATACTACAATAATTTTAATCAAAAATAAAAATAAATAAATTGAACTAAAATCCAGACATTTAATCACTGTATCAAGGAGACTATACCCAAGATTTTTAAAAGATTAAAATAATTCCATTATATATTCAGTATGAAAGTATTAATATTTTACTGAGATAAAATTAATAATTTTTATATATAATAATATTATTTTTAATTCCATTAATAAAAAAATGTTTAAAAATATTTAAAGTGTTTTTTTGAAAAAAGTGTTTTTCATCTTTTTCTAATTCTTAAATATATTTAATTTTTGTTTATTATGTTAGTTCCATAGTCTGTATAAGAGACATATTAATAAATATGACAGTATATATATCAGAATAATAAGTGCAAATTTTCTTATTGGCTTAAAAGCTTTTAGGCTTAGACTCAAAATAGATGCCAGATCAGCTATCTATGTAAAATATGCTAAGGCATAAAGAAAGAAGTCTAGTAGCCACGGCTGATTACCCGGGTGAAGAAGTGTAAGGGGAAGGTAAGAAATGAATCGAAGAGATTATAGAGAGGATTTCATTCAGGAGAGAAATATTGGAGAAGTGAGATATCTTCCCTGCCTTGCTCCACGTCCTTCTCCAGTCAACCTTCTCCACAAGCACAACCTCCTATAGTTTGAAGAACAAGCAGCTCGGGTCAGAAAAATTCTACAAGTGTGGTCTGTGAGGGCAGAGTCAAGAAAGCATCCTACTGTAGGAAAGAGTCACATGCCCATCCTGGCAGGCCAGAAGATGTTCCTTCACACTTCAGTTAGGGAGCACTGAAATGGACTTTACCCAAATGGTAGTTCCTGTAGTTGTGAAGACTTTCCTTGAAAGACAGCCCCGAGGGTAAGTCTAAGCAGACAGTCAGAAGGGCATTGCCAACTGCAAAAGCCCCAGAGGGAGGAAATTCCAATGAACTCAATGTCTTTTGTGCTCCTCTTAAAAGACAAGAGATTCCAGAATGTAGAAATATACTTCACCCAGAAAACTCTGATAATAGTTACAATTCTCTCATTCAAGACCTTGTCTTCCCTGATTTCCCTTTGCTCTTCTGCCCATCCTGGGAAACCAAAAAGGAGGCAAGCTGAGGAAGATGCGAAGAAGAATGAGTCGGAGTAGGGCAGCAAACCATCTCCCAGCCCCCATTCCCAGTCTCACCTCAAGCTTACCCCAGCTCACTGCAGGCTTTCAAGTTTGGGCCCAAGGTGGTATGGAGAAAATTTTAAATGGATGAAATAATAATGCTGTGAAATAATGGTCTGCACTGGACATTTTTAATGAGGACTTCTATTAAAACCTTGGAAACTACTGGGAAAGCTAGAGAACTAGCCTAAAATTTCAGGTCAGAGCAGGCAGTAGGAAAGAATAAAGCTTCTTTCTTTTGTACCCCCCAAGTCCACCTCATTCTAAGGCTTGCTCTATTTTATTTTTAGCATTAATTTCTATTTAAAATCCAAAATGTTTGGTGACTACTAGTCTAGGGTTGGCATTCTTACACAAAGTCTCATTATCTTCATAAAAGGTATACATCCTTTAATATTAACTTTTATCACTTACTTCATCCTCATCAACAATAATAAACCCAAAACATGGCAGGGATGTTCTATACCTGTTTCAGATATAAGAACTAGCTAATCACCTAGGAGAAAGGTCTGCCTTATTCCTCTTTTCCATTCTTCATATCGAGCCAAGCAATAAGTGTGGTTAGATATGTGAGAACCGTACCTTTCACCTCATTGCTATTACCATTTGCTGTCTCAAAATTTCTTCCTTGGACCCTTGCAATCACCACTAAAAAATTCTCAATCAGCACTAGGTGTTATATGGAAGTGTTGAATCATCGTACTGTATATCCAAAACTAATATTACACTGTAAGTTAACTAGAATTTGAATAAAAACTTTAGAAAGAAAAAAACATTCTTAATCAATTTTACTCTTTCCGCGGCCATGGAAATCATCTCTCTAAATTAGAAGTCAAAATGTCTTTCTTCTTTTTAAAAACAAACCATTAGGATAATACCCACTAGTAGAGGGATTGCACCATTTTTTTGGTTCCATACCAAATAAGAATTTGTTTGTCAGTGACCAAAAAGGAACAAATTATAATTATTCTGGAACAGGAACAAAGTAGGATATTGGAGACAAACTGCCATGTTTGGGTACTATACCAATTTGCTAGAAGATAAAAAACCAACACCTATAATGTCACAAATCCCTCCAGTGTTGTGTGTGTGTGTTTTTTTTTTTTTAATGTTTATTTACTTTTGACAGAGAGACAGAGTGTGAGCAGGGGAGAGGCAGAGAAAGAGGGAGCCAAAGAATCTGAAGCAGGCTCCAGGCCCTGAACTGGCAGCACAGAGCCCAACATGGGCTCGAACTCACAAATCATGAGATCATGACCTGAGCTGAAGTCAGTGCTTAACCGACTAAGCCACCCAGGCACTCCCCTCCAGTGTTTTAACTCTGGCCTACCTCTCTTGTAACATCTCTTACCACTTCCTTAATTTACACTCTCAAACTATAATATTCTACCTATACTGCAGGTCAGTTTCATTGAGGGACATTGGGAAAAATTCACGAGAATAACAAAAACTAAAGTTCAAAAAGAAATCTTATTTTCTTTTCAATTATTTGGATAAATATCATTAATATATTTGATTAGCATACATTTTACTAAAAACAAAACAAAACAAACAAACAAACAAAAAACATGTATTATGTTCCCTCATTGAATCTGTATGGACATTCTAAAACATGTTCATTAATTTCTTGATCTTCTTTTCATTAAGAGTAAGAACTATATCTCCTCCCCTTGAATCTGGGTTGGTTTGGGTCCACTTCAGTCAAGATGGTATAAATGGCAAGTCACACTATGTGACTTCTGAGGCTATGTGACAAAAGTCTATGGAGTTCCCGTTTTGCTTGTGAGAACACTTGCAAATATTAAGTTTGATTTACCGCAAAGTAGCCATTTTGAGAGAAGTTCAAGCCACATGCAGAGACCACGTGAAAGATGTCAGTAGGTCCACCTGTGCCCAGCTTTTCAATCTTTTCAGCTCAGGCCTCAAACACATATTCCAGCCCCCCAGCCATTTGAATCTTCCTAACTTAGGTCTCAGACATCGAAGAGCAGAGATAAGCCATTATCACTGTATCCTACCCAAACTCCTAGCTCACAGAATCCATGAGCATAATTAAATGGTGGTTGTTTTAGGACACTGAATATTGGGGTGGTTTGTCACATGGCCACAGATAACTGGGACTGTCTTCAAAATGTCTGATAACTGAATTCTAACTAACAATTTTTCAAGAGGATATTTCCTCTTACAAGGATAGTTTCCATTTATTGTCTGCTTTTTTAGTAAAGCAAAACCAGAAATACCTTTCAAGTTTATTGTTACAATGTAGTGAGAACCAGTCAGCTATATGTTGGTGAGAGTATCTGTACTGCTAAATCCAAACTTAAATTCATGGATTTTTGATTTTCAAAATTCCAATGGCTCATGAAAGTATAAAATATCAGTTCTAATTACATAGTTTATCTTTAGTTAGTGCATTGTAGTTTACAAACATTCTGTGTTTTCATGTTTCCCCCATTTAATCCTTTTATTTCTATTACTTTGAATTATAATCTTTATTTCACTAAAAAAAAAAAAAAAAACAACTGCAGATCTCTGCAAATAAACAATGGACCCAGGATATATGGTAACAGCCACTGATAGGATCTGAACTCAGGTCTCCTGCTTCCAAAGCTCACTTTTCTTTCACACCTAACTTTTACAATTGGTGAAATTATCAAAAATAATTGAAGTTTTCCAGCTTCCTAAGTTATCAATTTTGCATCTTCTGGTTTCACAAAACAGCCAGAGAGATCTTTGGAAAGGAATACTCCATATCCTGCCCCGTTAAAGTCTTCTATTGTCTTCCTTTTGCGCTTAGTAGAAAAAGTGGCACAAAATCTTTCCCCCACCTCCCTTCTAATCCCAACATTAACCCTGTTCATTTATAGCTAATCTTATATTTGATAAGTTCTTACAGTCTTTGATACTAGAAAAATAAACAGTTACGACACTCTTTGGGTCTTCATTTTTATAATACAAAAATAGAAGAGGTGACTGAAATATTAAGAGGATATCCAACATAGCCTGGGTTGATGGGGAGGGAGCAATCTTGAGAAGGTTTCCTGATAGAGATGACACAGGCAGTATGTAGCAATATATCATGTCTCAAGGCAGGGAGGTGGGGAGAAAGAAACTTGTGCATGGTAGGAAAGCTCCATGACTGAGTTAGGGAAAGACAGCTGCAGAGTAGGAGTCTGATGGCGCATTAGACTGAGACAGACAGAAGGCTAGAAAGTAGATAGGAGCTAAATCATTAAGGAAGTAGGAGGCCTGAGTTCAAACTCCACCAGCATTAAAAATGTCATGATGTTTCACAACTTGGTAAGTAAACCTTTCAAGTTGCCTAAATAACTGGGGAAACAAAGTTGATTCAATGGCGGCACCAAACTCCGTGATAGGAGAAAACCAAAAGGACTATTTCAATTGCCCTTTGCTACATGCAACCACTCTAAACTTTAGAGGTTTAATTAGTTTTGTTTTTTTTTTTAATCCTAGTAGTTGACTAGAGAGTTCATCTACCCATTTTATCTGGGCTTATTCAGTCGGCTGGAGTCAGCAATGGGTCATCAAGGCTAGAAAACCCAGGAGGCCTCATTCACATGTCTGAGAGCCATCACCGGAGGCCTCAATTCTATACCTGCCTCTCCTCCTCCAGAGGCCAGTTAGCTTCTTTACATGGCAGCGTCAGGGCCACATTCCAAGGTCTCTTAAAACATAGCCATGGTAGTCAAATAACCTCACTTACACTACAGTAGCCAAACCATAAGTCCAGCCCAGAGTCAAGAAGTGGAGATCAAGACACCACCTCTTAAAGGAAGGAGCAGCAAAGTTGCATTAGTTTATTTAAGTTTACTTATTTATTAGTTTATTTAAGTTTATTTATTTATTTTGAGAGAGAGAGATGGGGGAGGGGCAGAGAGAAAGGGAGAGAGAGAGAATTCCAAGCAGGCTCTGCGCTGTCAGCACAGACCCCAATGCAGGGCTCCAACTCACAAACCATTGAGATCATGACCTGAGCACAGATCAAGAGGAGTCAGGCGTTTAACTGACTGAGCCACCCAGGCACCCCTCAGCATAGGCATCGTCATAGGTCAACAGTTCCCAGAAAGTGATCACCCTCTTTTCCTATCTCGGAATAATACTGGAGCTCTCATATTTTGAAAATTTCACTAGCCCGTTACAATATAGCTGTCCTTTCTGATTTATATATTGGGATATAGTATACAACTGCCTGTATTTGCAGAAATATGCTTATTGAAACAACTCAAGGGAATCTTCTGAATTGAGGGAAAACATTTACATTGGAACAAATTACATTTTACTGAAAACCTAATTGTTACACTGAGAGCTGTACACTGTTGTAATTGCATACTCCTAATTACACACACTGCATTATTTAAAAAAGAATGGCATTGTTTATTTGTGATATTCTCTGCTTATTTACACTTGCGTATTTGAGCAAGGAGCAAGGAGTTATTTCTACCACGCAGCAGAGATTGTTATCTGTTCACAAACACAAAATTAATTCAGTAGAGAGAAGCAGCTCTCGAACAGGAAGAGAGAAATTTCTCCTGAGGCAAGACATTCTACAATTGTTTCTAAATTTCTGTATAATTAACAAAGCACTTACCATCTGCAATGATTGACCTGTCAGAGCTACTCCTCTGAGATAATTTTGGTGACATTAAAAAAATTTGAATATCCAAAAGCCACATTTGACATAAATGAATTAGGCTATTCTTGTAAATAGAAGTAATACTCAAGACAGAATGTTCTATAAGATGCTGCTTAACATGGGTAACCTTACCCATATTAACTCCCCTTGGGCACTTGTCGGCATCTCTCAGTTCCACGGTAATGGTAACCTTGTTCTCTGTGTCTCATGATTTTGATTTTGTAAATGCTACTTGAACCGCAGAGCTAGCAGCCCAGTCAAACCTCTTACTTAAGTATATAGTTAAATGTATAATTCTTTCTGAATTATAATCACATTTCCTGATTGATATGTCAGAAAAGAAAAAAGGGAAGGGGGCTCAGAAATCCTTTAAAAGCTCAAATGGAAAAGTTTCGTTCTTTTTTCTAAGTTTCACATTCTTGCTAACAATTAATATGTATAAGGTAACGATGCGCTTGCTCTCTCACAAAGGAAGGTTTTTACCTTCTCTTACAACAGAATCAGAGCTATGTATAATGGGCACTTTGAGTATGCTGGTTGTTTCCTTAAGAGCATAATTGATAGTTGATGTGGTTTTCAGAAAGCAAACAAACAAAACAGAACATCCCTGCTTAGTTATTACAAATAATGACCTTCTTGCTCTTCTTGCCATTACTACTCCATTTAAAGACATGTTGTTTAGTATCATCTGTCCTTTTTATCTTGGGAGGAATACAAACACATTTTTTTCAGGCATAATGTGTGAATGCATTCCATTTTTTTTTTGAATGCATTCCATTTTTAAGAAACTAAAAGTTCAAAGTGGCCACGACCACTGGTACAGGAATGTTTAAATTTCAGTGACCGGTAGGGAATAGTCACTTACTCCATAGTTCACTAAAATTGTTCCTTTACCTTAATACATGAAAGAAAGAAGAGTCTAACATTTCATCCTATTTCAGAGGAGATTCCCCCTACAGACCAGTAATAAAGTATCCCTACAAGTCCAGTCTGTGCTCCTAGCAGAGAAACTTCTAAGTGTGTAAGCTTGTGACTGATCTTTTCTATTTGATGTATTTGAAGTTCATTACTGTAGTAACGAGAACTTAAAAACATGAGAGTTAGGCTTACATATGTCTAAGGTGTCTTACCGTGACTTTGTGTGTGTATCCCAAGGATTAAAGTAAAGTGTCAATATATCTTACGGTAAATGAAAAGGATCTTTCAGTCAGGCGGCCACACCATTATATATTACTATTATTAATAGATCTTTCTTACTTTCACTGGCTTAGATTCCATTTTTTCGAGCCATGAAGCTGGAAGTCATTTTTTCCTTAGGGCTTAAAGAAAAAAAAATTATCAAAGCCTTTATATATGGCAAAGGTTAAAAAACCTTCAAACAAGATTCATATGTTTGGTTTTTTTTTAATACAAAATATTCACGGATTTATCATGATGTGAAATTTATTTCTGTGGGGTAAACCAACAAAAATTGTTCAAAAAAGAAAAATAATAAAATATTCTGCTGCATCACATCAGCGAAACCAAATGAGCCGTGTTATCCCAGCAAAGCTTCAACCAGTCAAGACTTTGATTGTGTTCTTCAGCAAGGGCAACAAGAAGACAGCAAGGGCACTAGAAGACGCACCTTAGCAAAACAGTTTAAAGACATGATATATTTATATATAAATCAATCTTATATCATGCCTCTGCATGTTAATCAGATTGTATTGAATGACTACATTTTAAAATTCACTGCAGAAAAGTACCTACCCACTTATTTTTAGAAGGATAAATTGAGCAAGGAAATCTGTTCACTTGAATTCTACTTTGCTTTGCCCCCTCTTCTTAATAGCTGAGGACTGTATGTTTGTTATTTTCTCCCTTGTGTGTTTCCATTCTTTTAAAGACTAGGTGGAGTCTCTATTCCACATTTTCATGGAAACCTGACTTTCTCAGTGTCCATCTTCTCGTTCTCTGCCTCCTAGGAAAGTGAGGTCACATTCCTTCACTTTTAGGACATTCCTAGACATTTCAAAATTCTTATTATATATCTATGCCTCACTCTTTCTCTGCCATATCCAAGTCTTCTTTTACAAAAACAAATAGCCCAACACCTTTATTTGATCAGAAAAGAAATATTATTTACTTTAACTAAAGAAAAATTCTGTTGTAGTCTTAGCAGGCAGCAACGGCTATTGTGATTTTAAGCTGAATACTCTCTCCTTATACTACTCTAGGTTTTGTTCTGTTTTGTTTTTTTGGTTTATTTATTTATTTTGAGAGAGAGAGAGCATGGGCACACACACACACATGAGCAGAGAGAGAGGGAGACAGAGAACCCAAAGCAGATCTGTGCTATTGTTGTGGGGCTCAGTTCTCATGAACTGAACCATGAGATCAAGACCTGAGCTAAAATTAAGCGTCGGACACCTAACTGACTAAGCCACCCAGGCACCCTTTCCTTATACTACTCTTAGACTTAATTGAGAGAAACATTCTGTGTATAACTTGACAAATACGTCCATTTAGAAATCTGTGGGCACCTAAGGAAAAAAATATTGGAGAACCAGAGTAAAAATCTAGGTTTTTGAACTTAAAATCTGATTATTTTGAAAAGCTTTATACTTGCCAAATATAGACACTTAGACAAGTAGAAAGTTAATTTAGAAAAATAACTATCACCCAGCTTAGCACCCTGAGAAACCAAATATGTCATTTGGCATATTTTATTCCAGTCTTTTTTCTACTCATATACCTATGTAATTTTTTTAACAAGCATAATTTTGGTTATATAGACTACCGTGGAGAAAAATCTTGATTTTACTAGGTAGTTTATAACAGTGGAACTGGCCTAAGGAAATGGAGTGTGAAAAATTCAGAACCAAAGTATAATTTAAGAATATCCAAAGAATATATGCCATCTCCCTGAACTCTTTGTGACAACCCACTTAAGGAGAAGGCAAGTTCTGTAACTACTTTTATCCCTGATGTGCATTTAAACACACTTTCAAAGACTGAAAGAGAGAGGGGAAAACCAGAGGATTTAGCTGATCCCCACTCTGAGCCCTCTGACTGATCCTGGAAAGGTCTGCATGCCATGCCCAGACCATGCACGTTAGCTTTCGAGCTGTTGGCTTCTTCCCAGCTCACATTTGTGCAAGTGAAGTAGTATCTCAGAGAGGCAAGAAATGTCTCAGAATAAAAATAAAGATAGTTGGTCCAGGTTATATGAAAATGGCTTTATAAATCCAGATGAAATGCCCTGGAAGAGAATCCAGTATGTGATCTGCTTTTGAAAGACATGAGGGAATGAAGAAATGCTGATTCTTTTAAGGTATTTTGGAAGAATTCTTCAGCATTTCTATGGAAAACCAAAGGAGGAAGAGAGAACAAATAAAAATATGGCTGTCATAACCTATTGGTTCATTGCCTATTAGGATGGGACCTACTGACTTACCCTACAAGGGAACTGCCAATTCTGTTCTTAATGTTATTAATTTAAATTGCATGCTAACTGTAATAAGCACAATTAAAAATATATAGAATTAGACATTGTCCCTGCTCATTAATTCTGCTTCCTGGTGGCTAGTACTCTGCCCATCTTTCATGTTCACAGCTTGCCAGGTGAATAAAGACAGAGTTAAAAACGTTTCATGAGGTTGATCATTATCATTATTTCCAATTAATACTTTGAGTGCATATGGGGTGCACGGGACCATGCCAGGTCCCTGAAGAAGCATGACAGAAACTAATTAAAAATCATAAAAGGACATCACATATAAAGGGCAAGTAACACCTCAAGGAAGGAAAGACATCATAAATAAATGATTTTAAGAATTTTTCTTCATGTGGGGGGCTATTTTCACAATTTTACTTAAGTTAAACTGTGGAGTAACAAAGAGGGAGGGAAATGGTACATGAAGGGAAAAAGAAAAAAGGAGAACAGAAAAGGATGAGTTAGAAATCACTATTCACACACACACACACACACACACACACACACACACACCCAACAGAGACAGGGAAGTATCAGTTAAGAATGTTTATATCATAAGTTAGAGAATCCCAGAGAAAATTGGCTTAAAGAAAAAAAAAAGAAATTTATGGGCTTACACAAGTAAGTCAAATGGCAACCTCAGGTACAGCTTGATCCAAAGCTTTAAGCAGTGTCAATGGGGTTGAATTTTACTTTCTTTCATTCTTGTTTTTTCTGTCTTGCTTCCATACCAGGAAAGTCCCCAGCATCCCTCTCATCTCCCACCACCCTTGAGTTCAACAACATGAAAAAAGCATTATGCTAAGGAAAACACACCAAACTCAGTGGGCCACCTTTGCTTCTCCAGAACAATGGCTAAGTTTGCTCCTTTCATGCTACTCCTGATTCAAGTAACTAATTGTCTTCTGTAACTAACTGTCTGAATGGCCAGCTCTAAAGAGAATACCAGTCTTGGAGACACAAGCGGGATTTACACCACCCAGATCGTATGGACTAAGTAAGAGTAGGGGAGACTTGATGAAAATAAGTAAGAATAAATAGTAACAACAGCAACAACAACAAAAACTCAAACTTAACAAAAGTCCAGTAGAGCAAGTATGAGAGTGAAAGAAAAGACAAGGAAGGATGGGACCTTCACTTTAAACTTTACCTTGTATTTTATAACGAATGGAATAAAATTATAACACATCAAAATGACTAATTTTGCTATTGCCACACGTCCAAAACCTCTGCTGAGTTATTAGTGAATTATAGTCACTTAACTCAATGGATGAGGGACGTCAAACACTTTTAACAAATGTCAACTTCATTGTGCTATAGCTCGGAAACACGCGCCTGGCTCCACGGGGTATGAAATACGCTTTTCCCATTTGTGTCGGAGTGCTGCTATAAGCAGTCAGCACTCAGGGAAACTTCACAGAATCTGCACTTGGAATTAAGAAGTTTCCTCACTGAGACCAGAGAGAGTGAGAGAAAAATAAGCATAGCAAACTTCTCAAGAAGGATCAAAAAACAAGCCACCTCAGGATATGGAGAAAGAAGCTGGCACACTACAGTTTAAACAGGAAAAGAAACTAGCTTTTACTGAAAGCCTACTACGTTCTCAATATTTTACCTACTTCATCTCGTTTAACCTCACAGCAGTCTTATGAGGTGAGAGATTAAATTCCACTTTTACAACTTAAAAAAATAAAAAGAGAGAGAGAGACAGACTCACATTTACTAAAAACTTTTCAAATGTACTGCTACTGGTAAGTTCCAAAACTGGTATCTGAGCTCACATAATCGTAAGGCTCAATTTACAGAATTCCCAACCTCTCCCTTCGTGGAGTAAATTCACGGGGTACACGAAGCTGAGAGCTTCTTCTTCCTCCTATTCTCTGTCCCTGCACCCACTCACTACATGGAGCATGGAGATGGAGATGGGAGTTGAAAATAGTGTGGGGCCCCCAAAAGTTCTGCTTGGTGAGTGGAGAGTACACAGGTTCAAAGAGGATTTTATGCAGTTTGCCCTGTGGCTACATCTCACTCTGATATTTCACTAAAATGTTCATTTCTTTTTATTACATCATGAAATTGAATCCGGTCTGTGGTTGTTTTCAAGTTCTGCTTCCAATGAAGCTAAGAAAAGGGGCTACTCATGGGAAGATAATCACAACTGGGCTAGGTTTAAAAGAGGAAGTGGTACTAGTTCTGAGAAGCACCTTATTTTGAGTACATAATAATGAATATTTGTAATAATGCCATTAAAGCTTCACAAAGATATATCAGGGATAAATATAAGAAAAAACAGTTAATATTTATGTAGCAGTAATAACAGTAATAACTGTTAAAGTTTATAATAATGAAAAGCATACACTTTGTCTATTATAAAAGAGAAGTTATTGGCTGTATATCCAGACAGTTTTTTCATATTGAAATATTGTGTTCAAACAAGCAGCAGGAATATAACCAGATATGGTCCGATATCTTATAAGACGGATTTTATCCCATAATCTACAATTACCTCACGGAGGTATTTCTGCTTTGTTTGATTAACCTTATACACATAAGGTGTTCTGAAGATAACCTAAATACAGTGATGAAAAATGCAAGACATTTATCATGGCTCAGGCAGTCTTAGTGCGAACATTTTCCAGCACTTAGTAGGTATTCAAAAGGCGGCAAGTATTCTTTACCAATACTAGAGAATAGTCCAAAGACAACCAGGAAACTTTTCGAATATTGGAGCATCGATTGGAAGGAAAATTAGGAAAGAAATATAGATTTCTTAAAAATTATAACACCCTTACTGTTCTGATGATGTATTTTTTTTTCAATCCACAACAATCTCTTAGTGGCTTAAGTCATTATAATTTGGGGTTTTTACCTCTCTCATTTCTTCATGAACTTTTATAAATAGCATCTATGAAAACCAGTTAAATATTTACTTAAAATTTACCACTGAATGAAAATGAGATAAGGAATATTATAGGTTCGTTAAATACAAGGCTATCTCAAATTATGCACAGAGACAACGTGGTTTTTCTCTTATATGGTGACTGGTGTACCAAAAACAGTTCCAACCAGTACATGAGTAATATATTATGGCTCAAACAGCCAACAAATTTCTTACACGCTTCCTGTTAATGTTTAAGGGCTTTTGGTAAAGGTGGAATTTGATTTGTTATTTCTGCTATTAGAAAAAATGAATTAAATACAGCATACTGCTTTTTTGTTGTTGTTGTTCTTATTCCTTGGTTTCGTTCTAAGCATAAGTAGTGCACTGCTGGCTGGAACTAAAATGAAGTCCTTATCACCTTGTTAGCTTTGTGATATGAGCACACATTATGTAACATCTTTAGGGGATGGGAGTCTAGAATGCCAAATCTTAAAAGAAGGAAATGAAAGCCAGGTGAACTCTGGCTCCATGATCTACTGAAGACATTACTGGCTGAATGTCTGTTTGCAACCTTAACTTTTTTATATTACCTTTGTCATCAGTAATACATTTACTGGAAATATTTCAAAAATTTTATACCTAGGATATCGAAAATCATTACAAGCACCTGAATAAAATAGAAACAATGAGCAGCAACAAATTACTGAACTTAGAAAATGTCACTTCTATCAAAAATACGCTTACTGTAACTTTCTTAGAGAATGCACATTAAGATATAAAACATGTCACCCTAAATATTAAGCAATTAACTCAAGATAGCAAAATTCCATTGCCTGCATATAATAGAGTGACTGCAAAGGTAAATAGCTATTATGTTTTCTGGTGATGACTGGCTATATTAGCCACATGTAAAAAATGCTCATTTTTAGTCTTCTTTATTCTAAGAATGTTGACTCGGTATTTTTTTCTCTTCTTCTACAAATTATTTTATTAAAATGCTTGAAATTTTAGAAAGTATTTACTGGTATTTATGGATTTCAAACTTTAATAGGCAATTAAAATTGTATTGTTGTGGATGTAAAAAGTGCTTAATATTTGAAAATTTGATTTGCTGCTTAAAGAACTTTAATACATAGTACAACTTTATATGAACACATTTCAATTTTCAGTTGTTAAGTAAAACAAATTTCCTCATGTCAAAGTAGCATGAAAGTATTAAGTGGAAATAGATTTCCAAAACAAATCTCCATCTTTTCTTTCTTATTTGTAATTTATTTTCATTGAATTTAGTAATAAATATGTTGTTTG
Organism: Paguma larvata; assembly: GCA_030068075.1. NCBI lineage: Eukaryota > Metazoa > Chordata > Mammalia > Carnivora > Viverridae > Paguma > Paguma larvata. The sequence continues at coordinate 52,705,534 of CM057826.1, read as the reverse complement.
AGAAGTTGCTCATGTCAAGAGAAAATAACCGAAGAGCAACTTAATCTCACTTAGTATAAATTAGATGCTTTTAAAATCTTTAGGTAGGAACCATTTAAGTTTTCCCACTTTGTTTTTGTAAGAGAAAACATCTATTTATAAATGATCATCATTAATCTATATTCTGGGCCAGTGATTAGAATATCTCTTAGGTGTGAAATTGATAGATATATAAATTTAATTAGTAATCACACTTTTCCTGATGGTCTAATATTTCCTTAAACATTTTGGTTTCAATAGATAATACTATTTGCTCATTTTCATAAGATATTGGGGTAGATTCAATCCTGGGCATTCTGCCAGAACAATGGCCAAAACTGACCTTCAAAGATTAGAATGGAACACTTACTGCTTTTATTTTGAAAATTGTTGCTGAACTGAGTCCACTCTCTTTCTGTAATCGACAACAATTCGACTGCTCCAAAATGGTAGTTTAAGAGAAAAAGACAGTGGGCAATGGACAGAGAGCATAGAATGTTGACAAGTATTTACATATAACTGTAGGCATAAGATAAGGAACTATCAAAGGGGTGAGGTTGGGGATTCAGATAACAGCTGAGAATTCAAGATAAGTGACATGATATGGTAATCCCATACCATTAAGGGTAGAAGATAATGAGGAATTAAAATTCTGTTAAATATGTAAATGTTGGTGATTCTTTTAAAAGGCTACAAGTTGTAAAACCTTACTTTCCTGCTAAGTATTAATGTCCCTTCTTTTGGTAATAGACTCTCAATATTACTTTTGAGGAAACCACCTATCCTCCATTTTTAAGCCTCATAGCTCAGGTTTGGCTGACCCCACCCTTTGGCTTGATGTAAAAATACCTCACTGGACAATAGATGTGAATCCTAGAATTTATTTTAGAACAATTGGAAAAACAGATCCTCAACACATAGCAGGTGCTCATGAGATGGAAGCTGGTGCTTTATTAGCAATAACGTTTTTTTCTATTCACTCAAATTATAATTTACTGACATAAAGTACACATTTTTTTGGTTTAATGAATAGACGTTTTGAAAGTGTGCTTTTGTTTATCAAGAAGAAGGCAAAGAAATAGAAGTAATATTACTGCATGAGAAATCTGGTTAAATGCTATATATATATATATATATATATATGTTAAATCATTTAATAGATAAGTATGTCTTGATTAGCTTTACATGATAAAATTAGGAAAACATGATAAAATAGATTGTCTTTCTTATTCATTTATTTACTATCAAGGTGAATGGAATCCATTTTTTCCCTTTTGAGAAGCTACTTTCATTAGTTTAATTGAGCAAAATGGTGAGTTTCATCTGAGAAAGGGTTATATTCAATTTTTATACTGGCAGTCAAATGAATCCATGTTCCTTACCTTTTTATACTTGATAAATAGTTCAATTCCAAAGTAATTCATGAAGTAAAAATAAATACTGTCCATTCAAATATATTTATTTGGTTTTAACGGCAATGTGTTTATATTCTAATTAGATCTGCTGCCAGATGAGTCTTTCTCTTTTCAGAATAATCATCAACAAAGGAGTAAAACCATCTCTACTTAACAAACACTGCTAGAAATTGTGCAACAGATTTAAAGGGGTATCTGATGTTGTATATATTTTGTGGAAAAATGAATGTTTTCCACTGCTGATGAACAGAATGGGTTCAAATTACTAAACTCAAGGTTGACTGAGTTTTTTCTTGAAGCTAATGTGAACTCGAAAGAGAAGAAAAAGCTTCTACTTAAAATGAAGTAAAAAGTGTCAATCATTTTGAAATAAGACAATTCTAAGAAGAAAATTGTGTTCACAAGAACAGATGTAGATTTCATACAACAGAGATCATTAGCATTTCTACCAAGTTACCTTTTGGGGTCTTACTACTTCTAACTCTTTGTCTCCAGACAGATACTTGGGGGGGAGGGAGGAATTACTGGTGGTCTAATATACTAATATTAAAAAAAATGCAAGTTAAAATATCGACTTACCTTTCAAAAACAGAAATTACTGTGCTTTTCTTACCTTCTTTAAAAATATATCTCAGCTAGAGTTTTACCGGAATACACTGTGAATGATCACCCCAAATTTAATAACTTCATGTACTGCACCTATTAGGACTAACCATTTCCCAAACTGGATGCCACTGAATACTAGTTCTAGAAGACATAAATAGGTCCACTGCTCAGAATTAAGATACTTGAAGAAAATCATTTTGGAAACTAAGCATCCTACCTTCCTTCGCTAGGCATCATGAACACTGGTATCTTACCAAGGCTCAGAATACCTGAACTACTGTTGAAATTTGTCTCACCCGCATTTCTCAAACTTACTTTTCCATGAAATGTCTTTCTCCATTGTCCCCTTATTAATATCCTAACGAAGACTATCTCATGGAATATCAGTGGAGGAAATGCTGGCATAATTACGATGTGAACGTATTTAGACAAGAATAAACTCTGTTAGGGCAACATTCTGTGACAGGTAAGATTCTCCTAGATCATATCATACTAAGATCCAGAATGTGGGCAGTAATTATTGGAAGATTTCTGTAAATCTAATAATATGCTAAAGCCTTATTCACCTTGTGAAAGATTTCCAGTAGTAAATATATGTATGTAGTGTATAGTATATAGTATTATAATAAAAAAGACAAAATATATACAAACCCAATAGATTATGATACATTTCAAATTCTTATTTACTAAGGAGTCTGTATAACTCCTAGTCAGGTACACTGAAAAGAAATTATTTCAATTTTTGTCTAGATTCTCCCTCTCTCTTATCTTCTTTATACACATAGGGTCTACTAATTCTTCTTTCTGTCCCGCATAGTATGTTTGCCTTTTATAACCTATAAGAACGGTTACTTAATTCCATCAGGACATTCATATCAATGTTATAAAATCTCATTTACATATTTACGCTTTTAAAACCAAATGTTTAAACAGACACATGGAGGAAACGAGAGAAATAAAGTATTATTTTACATAATAATTTACATGTATTTTGTAGCATACAATGTATGTATAGGCATGTTTCTTTAAGATGTATGTGTGATCTTATGCCCACCTCTACGCACAATGACAAAACACTCTTTCCTGAATATTCATCCTAACCTTAAATAAAAGGAACCCATTCACCCTTGCTGGGGTTTGCAAGGGAGGCTCACAGCTTTAGTAGTTATTCCCTGTGATATCTTTATTTGCTGCAAACAAAGTTTCCTTTGTGTTACAAAATAATAACAATTATTGTTGTTGTTATGGTTTTAAACTCACTTTTTTAAGTTTATTTACTTATTTTAAGAGAGTGAGTGGGAGAGGGTCAGAGAGAGAGGGTGAGAGAGAATCTCAAGCAGTCTCCACACTGTCAGTGCAGAACCTAATGCAGGGCTTAAATTTACTAACCATGGGATCATGACCTGAGCCAAAGTTGGGCACCTAACAAACTGTGCCTGTGTTTCTAAGCTTTTTATATGTATTTTCAAAATACCTGAAATTAAATTCATGGAATTGTTCCCAATAGTTCCATCGAGGGGTGATAACGAATGAACATAGGGATATATTATATTCTTTTTTAACAATCAGCACTTTTTAAAAAATAATTTGACAGTAACACCACGGAATCTGCATTCTCCATCTATAACAACTGAAAGTACACATTAAGGCCTTGCTTTAATAATTGTGCTCCTTTCTGTAATATGCTGTGTAAAAGGCCTGCCCTCAGGTATGTGTCACCCTACAGAGGCTCCTAGTTTTAGTGGTTGGTCAGTGTGATTTGTCCTCTTTCATAGACTTTACAATCCCATGGTATGTGATTCCTCCTTCTCCTTTGATCATCGGATTTGGGTCCCGTGGTTGCAAGTGCCCCGTGCAGCAGCAGTGGGAGGGGTTTAAGATGTTTGCTGTTTGAAAAGATTCATAATGTTCACATTTGTTTCTAACTGAAAGCAGGTCTCACGTATTATGCTATCCTGGGTAATAGGTTACCCAGGAAACACTACTGTACACACGTCGTGTCCACCCCAGGTGTACTATTTTATCAGTGGAGGTCCACAACTCTTGAAAACCATGTCAGCATCATGCTTTGCTCAGAGAAGGGCTGCAAAGACCGCTAACAAATATTTATCAATCTATTTTTAAGTTTATTTACAGAGTGCAATTTGGAAATTAAATATTTCCTATATGATTTCCTCTGTGGTTTGTTATGACTTACTGAATATCTAATACACTTCACCTGTCCCACGAACTTTGTAGGATATTTTACAAAGCTAACACCTGCTGTTTGACAAAATGTGAACAAATATTCAGTGGAAAGCTAATGTCTAAAATCACAATTTTCTTTGACTTCATTTGGAATGAATCTTAGGATTAATCTAGAAAGGAAGGATATTGCCTGAGTGTCAGGGCCTGCAATCCTCACACACACGTTAATTCTTTCAACCACACAAAATTCATCAGATGACTTTTGTGCTGATGCTGAAACAGCAAGAGGACCACTTACAACGTTTGTCTTCAAGTGGCTTCTAACCCAGTAAGTAAGGTGTACATAGAGGTTTATAATTACAAATACCAGGCAACACCTTCAATTTGGTCTTCTTTGAAAGAAGTTATTTAGCCTTCCATCCTTTCTTGTCAAAGTATATACATAATCTTTATGCCCTGTGCAATACATTATTTTAACTTAGGAAAATGTCCTCAGGGTCTAGATCTTACTTCATCAGGATTATGCAATTGCCTGTAACTCATTGCTCCAGGCATCTCCCAGAATGTACTTCAAGTCAAAAATTAAACAATACACACACGCACACACACGCACACACATTAATTTGTCCAAGATGACAGGATTATGGCTCAGAGCAAGAAAATGCCATTTCATACAGAAAATGGAGGCAAAGACTGTATACTAGTGTTCCCTTAACAGTCATAAAAAATATTTTATATTAATGGACAAAAAAGCCAGTAATAATGTAGCCTCCTTTATTTTGACAGAGTGTTAATTTGGAGAGAGGAAGAATTTGCAAATGCTTTGATGCTATTCTCTGGTTGTTTTCTACAGTTCGTAGCAACACTTCGTGCTTTTATGTACTTCTTGTTTGTTTCCAGTTGATTTAACTATTGTATTAGAGTGCAGAGAGGTTAGTGTAAGTGGTCCATGCAAGTAGAAGCTGCCTTTCAGAGGCAGAAGGTAAAGGATCAAAGGAGCTCTGGCAGAGTTGTCGAAATGAGCTTAGAGAAAAGCAGAATCATTCTAGGGACCTCCTGCATGTAAAAGATGATATTAACATGAGAACCATAAAAAATAGATTTTCAAATTGCCTTTGGGTGCTAAATAGCACAGAAAGGTGAGATGAAGGATTAAAAAGCAAACAGAAACCTAGATATGAGAAAGTCAGAGGAGAGAGAATAGAAGGGAAAAAAAATGATTTTGCCAGAGGCACCTGACAATATGAATTGGAACAGCAGGGGGAGCTATGGTACCGCAGTTGTCAAATCCCAGTTTTTATGAGAAGTTTCAGATTTATGGTTCTAGCAAAGAGGACATGTTAGTGATTCTTACTTTTGTAATAAACAACCCAGCTACAGACACTGGGATGGAGCTTTAATAATCTGTATCTTCTGAAGCCAAAAGTGTGATCAGCACATGAACTACTTTGGACAGACTTGGTCTGTACCACATACATGTTTTAATGAATTTACCTCCTGGCTGGTATTTTTCCTCTTAAATTCATGGATTTGTATTTTGGAAGAAGTCATCCTTATCTTTGGTGAATTGAAAGAAAAAAGAAAAAGGAAACTTCAGCTACAGACGAGAAAATGTGTAGTGAGAAATAGGAAGCAGAGGACATTTTTAGGCAAACCAGGACACCTCTGGTATTGCCTAAATACCAGAGATGGGCTATATAATCTTGTAGAAGTTTGTCTTTTGCTTTTGTTGTTGTCGCTGTTGCTGTTGTTGTTGTTTAACTGTCAGAGCTCTCAAAGATGTGAATGACAATTTGCAGAGTGGGTGAATGTAGGCACATCAACTCTTCCATAATAATCTGCCCTACTTTTCCCTCCTACTTCCTGTAAACAACTAGTTCCTCAGTCAGTCTGCCTCTTGAAAAAAAACTCAGGGTTTTATTTCCATCTATATTCTTGCTTAAAATAGATGGCCAGGTTTAGGCATAGTGATTTGCACTTCTGTCTCCTACATCCATCATGGTTTAAAAGTTCATGGACAAAAAAAAAATCTGTCCATCTTCTGTTTAAGCTACTAAAGCATTACTAATGAGTCAGTTACCTACATGCTTTGGAAAAGGTGGTAGAGGTGGGAGCTCATAGGAAGATCACACCTAAGGCATCTCTCAACGGAACTCTTACCTAAAGTAAAATGTATTATTTTAATTCCATACACTGTGTTAGTTTTCTAAGGTTGCTATATAAATTACCACAAGCTGCCACCTTAAAACACAGGAATTTATTCTCTAACCATTCTAGAGGCTAGAAATCTAAACTCAGGTTGTTGGAGGAGAAGGGGCTAAGCTCCCTCTGAATGCTCTAAGGAAGAATCCTTCTTTGCTTGCTTCTAGGTTTGATGGTCCTGGCAATCCTTAGTATGTAGACACATAATTCCAATTTTTGCCTCCACTTTCATATCTCTCTTTGTTATGTCTCTATTTTCTCTCCTCTTTTTATAAAAGACATCAGTCATTGGATTTAGGGTCCATCTAAATCCATTATGATATCATCTCAATCCTTAATTAATCATGCCTGCAAAGACCCTATTTCCAAATAAGATCCCATTTTGAGTTTCTGGATAGACATGAATTTTGGAGAGACACTACTCAACCCACTACAAGCATATAACAAACGTACCTAAAGATTGTTTTTACTGGTTTTGACTGGAAAAAAAATTAACCAAATAGAATTGTCTAGAAGCTACTAAAAGTGAGAAATAAGTACTTGAGAAAACAAGTGTAAATATGCTCCCGGCAAGGACTATTTTTTTAATGAATTTAAAGTAGAAATGAAAATGGTTGTTATACATATAAATTGACAAACTTGGCTGCCAAGGAGAAAATGATTTTGTTTGGGTAAATGCATTATAATTGTACCATTGAAATTGTACATGTATAAGTTATAAAGAAAAGTTGTATGGAAGCCAAAAGCTTCAGATTTGCATTCTAGTATTACCACATATTGATAATACAATATATGCTAATTATTTATTCTTTCTGGTACTTTAATTCCTTATTTTAAAAACTGAATAGACAATATGGTTGGTATTATCAGAAAATGTGTAAACGTAAAGGTCAGAGGAGGGGACCCTTGAATAATGTTAACCTGACTTTTTTCTTTCACTTCGTCAAGTACTCAGGCTCTTTCTCACCTCATAAACTAATTCATATTTGAAGCATACACAAATATCTGCTAATTTGGTATTTTATAAGATGATAATAGTAGGTACTTTTTAGGCATTGTCATAATAATTTATCCTGAAAGCTTACATAGAAATCATGGTATTAAAGAAAAAATAACTTCAATACAAAGTATTTTTTCCATGTTATTAAACACCCAGCCTACTGAATAGTTAATTTATTTGACAGATAGTTATTGAATAACTAAAGCTCCTAGCATAGTACACTTTAAAAGCAGGGCTCTTTAAAATGTGTGGCTGGAGGAGGAAAAGCGACGAAGAGTGTGGCACATAACATGAGCCTGGAGGGGTAGGTAGGCGCTAAACTACACAGAGTGCTATGAATGAAGTGAATTAGTCTTATTTGAAACCAAAGAGTGATGGGACAACATTAAAAGCTGTTAACAAAGGAGATGAAATGCTAAATTTGGCAGTGGAAAGACCAATCCAGTGCAACTGAGCTGGAGCAGGACAATAAAAGATTTAAGTAAACCAATTGCAGTAGGTCACGTAAGTAGTTTAGACCACAAACATATGTATTTACAAGGTGGGATTTATAATATGAAATAGGAGCAACTAAGTAAAGGTATGTAACCAGAATGACTCTAAGATTTCTGATTTGCCCAATTGGGTGAATGATACTGCCATTCACTAAGAAAAACACAGTGGGAAGAGACTAGCTGTTTGGGGAGTGGAGCAAGATTATCTGTTGGGCCCTGTGGAAAATGGGGTACCTTTGAGATATCTCGAAGGAAATGTCACATAGGCAAATGGATAAAAGAACCTGGGGGTCCAAAGAGTGGTCTAGACTATAGTTACAAATTTGGGAGCTATTAATCTCATTAAGATAGTTTTCAGTGCCTATATGGAGGAAGAAGAGAGTTCCAATGATTTAAATAAAGGTATACAAATATGAAACATATTAAATAGTGATAGCTAATACATATTTTCATAAATACCATTTGCCAGTAATATGATTTAAAGTTGTGAGGTGATTTAATGTTATAGATTATCAAAACCTGTTTTAGTTGTTTAAGTAAATCAAAATTTCAGTTTACATTTTTGACCCTTTCCAAGTTGGACTAAATCTTTATTCTACACAAATTTATCAAAACCCCACTCTGCCAAGCATTATGCTAGCCACTGACAACACAAGAACTAAAAAAACAGGTTCCAGCAAATTCCCAGAGGCAGTAGTGTACAAGTAAAAGTGTCACCACAGAGTGGGGGAAGTGCTAGACTGCATGTGTTAAAGAACCTATAGTTATATATAGAATGGGTATTTTGTGTGATATTTTAATGGAAGTTGGCATAGAGGACCACAGAAGACTTGCAGAGGAAGTATTTTTTAGCCTGAGTCCTGAATAATGAATAGAAAGAAGCCAAGCACACCGGGGAAAGGAAGGTTTCCAAGAACAAGAAGAGTATATTCAAAGGCCCAGAGTCAAGAGTATGATGCTTTCTGAGAGGTAAAAGTACTTTGATATGACTAGAATGGGTGGAGGACTTCATTTCGACAAGCGGGTAGAAGTTAAATCATAAATGTTCAAATGCAGTCTTGTTTTGGTTCCATTAAAGGTTGGCAAAGAGAGTCCTGCCAAATTTAAAATTGGAGGGGATGCATTAGATGAAAATATAAACACCTTTACAATGATAGGACATTCTTGGAAGCTTTGCACATTGACATAGGGGAAAACATTTGTCTAAGTGAAGAATTTGCTTTTAATCTTTATGTAGTATCTAAACAGAACATTATATACAAAACTTGGCATATCAAAAATCTCTTCTACCTCTTGAAAATTTGCTTTTCTCTTTTGAGCTGCAACTCTATTATTGTTGATTCATACTTTTAAAATGAGCACTTCCTTCTCCTCTCATATGAGAACCTCTCATATGATATGACATTCTAACGTAATATTAACCATGCTTCTTCTTTAAAGTTTTTCACTTGTTCTATCTCAACAGCATGGTCTCATGAACACCACCAGCCCATTATCTGATAGGGTAAGTGGTGATGAGAACTTAGTCCAGAAGATACGCCACTACCTGAAGAGTACACAGTCCTTGAAGAAGAATGTACTTAAATTAAGTCTTTGTTAACATTGATCACACTTAGCTGCAACGAGGATTTCCAAACATGTTACATTTTATTTCCCTTCCAAGCAGAAATCAGAACATTTTTCCTAATCTAAGGCTATTAACACTGATAATTAAATAACCCTGCTATTTATGAAAGCATTATGATAAATACTCTTAAAGGAAAGAAACAGTTGGGGGAAAAAAGTATATATATAGGCTAGTTCCATTGCTGACCTTCCCCTTCCCTAAAATTAAATGAATTCTTCATTCGCTATTATAAACTAAATATTTCCTTTGAGTCCAATTAGCATTGCTGAAAGAAAAAGCAAATCAAGGCTCTGTTCAGCATGCATCAATGTAATGGAAAATCAGGTCTTTTATTCTAGCTTTAATAACTGCAGCTTGATTAGAGGCAAAGAAAAGGCTATGAAGGGAGAAGGGGGGAAAGGAGAAGGACTGCCAAATTAGTTCTATAAGAATTCTCAACCTGTCTGCTCTCTGGCTCACTATTCAAATGCTAATTGAGCCTTTTGGTAAACAGAATGGGTAATCATGGAAGACAAAAACAGACACAGAAAACAAATGAAATATCATACCTTATCCAAAGCAGCATGGTATTTTTCTGATAAGCTTTGGAAGACTTAAAATTTTAAGTCCTTGGGTCTTATTTTTTCCTGGATAGATTAAAATTAATATAATAAAATAAATATTACATAATCAAATAAAAAATGACAAAGAACTGCTTTGTTTCAACAATGAAACCAGTCATGTTATAATTAGATAAGAGGATTTATATTCACAGCTATAAACATGAAAGTAGACCATGAGGCTGGATAAAGGCAAGTTTTTAATTCTTAAAAATTAATTACATGGCATTATTCTTATCAGTACACAGAATGCATTAATTATACAATTAATAAAAAGATGAAGGGGATTTTTTTTCATGGCAAATTGTAATGCACATGGGGGCATTTGGTTTTATACCCAGATTTGTCCTTCAGGCATTTCTATAATCTTCTTACTAGGCAATGTCAAGACCCTAAACCAGTTAGTAGGAATATTGAATGGAGTGGGTGTTCATGTTAGTGCTTAGACACATTTCAGAAAGGTTATGGATTTCCATGTAATTGGGATCTAAGGTGTAATAGGTTTAATTTGAGGTCCTCTTTAAAAGAACAGCAGGAAGAGGCATTGTCAGCAATATGTAATAGCCAGTAAGAAGTGGCAGCTTGCTCCTTCACAATGGGCTTCCTTAAGGATGAAAAAGTGATTATAATACTACAACAGTTATTTCTCTGAGTGTTTCCATCATCGGCATAGCACTGAAAATGCCTTGTGTGTGCTACCGCCTTATCCCTGAAAACATTTTAAAGCTATAAATAACATTCACAGAAGAAGAAATGTGGTGGTGAAAAGACAGCTGGCTATCAGGAGCAGAGCCACAGGCCACATCCATTTTAGCAAACTCCAAGGGACTGTCCAAATTCTCTTGCTGTCTTGCGACTGTGTTTTATCAACTATTACTTGGAGTAAATGGGCTATCAGCCAGGACCAGGAAATCTGTTTTTGCTATATACAAATCGTTGATGTAATGTGCAGCAGGACAACACAGTCACATTGTAATAGCATTTGACTTGGCTGACCTGCCAGCAATGTTGTTTGTAGGAACAAACATGCTTCAACTTCTTCTCGCCCAAAAAGAGATCACTCAGCTACTTTAAGAGCAGGCTGTGAACACTTGCAAATAATGCAGAAATAGTCTTGAAAAAACCCCAGATATTTACAGTTTTAGAACAAAACTGAAGTGATCTATCTAGAATGTAATAACAGTGATTACTTTGTTGTTTAGGGTAGAGAAGAAGAAAGCGCTTAAAGTAGAAAATACAATATCACCATTGGTGTTGGTGTCACAGGAGTGACCAGTGGTTGCCTATGCGTCCCCCTCATTATTCCCATCTATCCCCATTCTTTGATCTGGATAACTGAAATAAAGTGATAGGATACTGCAGCTTCTAGCCCCTACCTTCGCACATGCTATGATCCCGGTATAATACAGAAATCCCGGATCTACCACTCATCTCCATTGCTAAATATCCGCATTCTGCCTCTCCCTCCACCTCTGTTTCTTTCTCTCTCCTCTCCTCTCTCTCTCTCTCTCTCTCTCTCTCTCTCACACACACACACACACACGCACACATGACACACACCACAAATCACAAATATTCTTTGCCTTTCTCATAGCCTGTCACCTTGTTGTTGTCTGCTTTTCTGTTCCTGGGCACATCAACATTCCAAGGTTAATGATGAGGCACCTTGGGAAAGTGGTGTTTGTTTAGCTTAAGGTGATCTTTTAAATGTCTTTCGCTGTGTGGCAGTCTCATTGCTTCTAAAACAAAACCAATCTGCAACCTGAACTTGCATTCCATATTAACACCTCAGACACATTGCTGCAGGGTTTTGGGATTGTTGTTGTTGGGTTTGTATGTGCCTCTGTGTGTGTGTGTGTGTGTGTGTGTGTGTGTGTTTTGTCATTCTGTCCTAGTTGAAAAATTATATGTGAGAGTGGAGCTGGCAAACACTAGAATCAGTGTGATAGGTTTGAGCTTTGAAGAACACATTTCTACAAGCCTTATTATCAAATTGATGTGTTGTGGCATCCTGTCCTTACCAAGTCTCCTGAATTCCTGGCAAACAGAGGAGTAAAGGACCTGGGTATTTAGCCAGAGTTTGTTTATGATTCCCTTGAAGTTATAAATATGTATTTTAGCCATATTCATTTATGAGGAATCTTTAAAATTCTAATGAAAGTAGGTAGCAAAAAATTTCCCTAAACATTAAACAATTCCTACTTACGAGGGATGCATTTGTTCACAATATCTATCTGACAAGGAAAACTTTTTTTTTTTTTCATTATCTGCCTCACAGTTCATCTAAAAGAAGATGATAGTTGCCATTAGGACACATGGTAGATTTTACTCCTCCAACCTGTTTGAAGGAAGATGAACAGCCAGTGACAAAGGACCAAAAGAGTCGTGCTGCTTTGTTACTGAAGCTTTAAGATCCAATGATTCATTCGCCACATTATCTTCCCTTTGCCAAGAAAATTCTGGGATTTCATCAGGGACAGAGTGCCCTCTCTAGCTTAGATCTTGAGGTAACTATGGTTAGCAGAGCCCTCTTACTGGCCCTCACTGGAAATGAGAAAGAAAGAAATATATTTTGGGGGGTAGAACCACTGAGATTTGAGGACTGTTTGTTTCCATGGCATAATCCAGAATATTCTTATGGATACATCATCAAAGATCAACCTGATACCAGAAAACCCCAGACTCTTAGTGATCTTCTAGAAGAGTTTTATGGACTCGAAAAACAGTACCATTAGTACCAAGCATTGGGCTAAGAATTTTATCTGAATTATTGTATTTAGTCCTCACAGCAAGAGGCAATGTTGATATTAGAACTCCTTGATGTCTAACTTCTGAGTCTCATGTAGTGGCTGCTCAGTATTTAGTTAAGAGTTAAAAAGAAAGTAATATGACTTTTTAAGAACAAAGAAACATACACCATCAGTACATAACCACTTAATATTGTCATTTGTTTCTGACAGTCCTGAAGACTGTTTTTTAAACTACTGCTATTTGGTAAAGTGGATGTCTGAAAGGACTATTAGGAGAAAGAAAAATCAAGACTTCTTAGGTTTTCAGTAACAGTGTTCTGAGAAGACAAAGTGATTGTTCTCACAAATATGCTTATTTAAGATTATTACAGAAATCTGTTTCCTTTCCTTCAAAGAATATATTTTGAGAGCTAAAAATCATCCTATCATATTAGACACCTAGAAGTAGTTACTGCTTAAGAATCAAGTGGTTATTTCTTTTGAAAGTTGTATACACTATATTTGATAATCATAGTTTATAATTCTCAAAATAAGCTCTCTCTATGACATGTCTTTTAGATTTGAATTGGTCTCGTGGATGTATGTATCTATATACTCAAGAGTGTGTGTGTGTGTGTGTGTGTCTGTGTGTAAATAGAGAAGCTTTTTCCCTTGCTTCAAGGAAATTTGCATAGGAAAAAATCCCAACTTTCAAACAATAAAATTAGAAGCCAGTCATCCTAGAAATTAAGAATACCCATCTCATTGCCGTAATATTGGATGTATCCTGTGAGTATAAACAATTGAAAAAAAAAAAACTTTAACCCTCTCACTCTTTTATAAATATACACACATATATGGATAGCTCAAGGGCAAAATGCTTGGAGATTGATTTCCCAGATTCGTTCTGTGTATTGGAGAAGTGCCCTTCCCAGTAACTCAGAACAAATTGAGGAAGCATTTCATCACGAGAAGATAGGCTGGTGTGGGAGAAGTTTAATATAAAGTATTTCATCCAGATTGCTGATCCAATCCAGATAAAGCTGAGTAACTTTGATTTTTGCTATTAAAACTGTGGAAATTTTTAGATTTATATAAGGTCCATTTAGACTCCTTCTGTTCTTCTGAATAAAAGTTTTATGACTGTTGTTTGGTGAATCTACTGTTATCAGCCTATATATTACCTATATAAATATTTCCATCCATAGTTTTTTGCCAGAACGTGATTACAGCTCTGTCCGTGTGCCGAGGAGACTGAAAAAGTCCTATGAAAATATGAAGGACATACAAGGCCCCATATGGTCTGCTGCCTTCTTTTCTCTCTAAACCTACTCAAGACCACTTCGCTACATGCAACTGACCCTCCATGCAATCCAGACATTTTGCAACATTCTTAATGTGTCCTTTTCTTTTGCATATATGGTTCCTTTTACTGGAAATGCCCTTCCCACTCCTTTATGCACAAGAATTTGCTACTGGGAAGCCCATGAGCTTTCATACCACCTTTTTGCAGGAACACTTCTTGTACTTCCCAGCATGTTAGAAATATTATGGCACACTGGGATTTTCTGCTCTTACCATATGATTTTATAATCCTTAGCTTACATGTTTTTAAGCATCTAAGAAGCAAGAATCATGTGTTTTATTTCTTTACTCCTAGTATCTGCATATATAGATGATAATTTGTGGAATGAAAGAATAAGTGAATGAAGACTGCTATATTGGAGAGATATTTTAATTGGCAATTTGTTAGCTACAGTGAGACCATGTGGAAAAGCAATGAGGGAAGAGTGTTCATGCTATATAAGGCTTAAAGTCAATATGATAGATACACATACCTCAAACTCCTAGGTAAATTGCTCAAAATTATTCATTAAATATAATGTTTTTATAATCATTTTTAAGGAGAATCTTGAAGGAAAAAAAGAAGAAAACTGAAAATTATAGACACGAACTTAAAAAACTTCCTGTATCAACAACCATAATTAAGAATTGGTCACATTTTGGCATGTTCATTTTGCCTTCTTTTAAGTAAAAGATTATTAAAACTGTACCCCATTGGCAAAATGAATTGGTCCTGATATGAACATTGTTACTTGCTTCTTTGTCATGTTCCATAATAAGAGGTTTTCCAACTCTCCTGGAAATCTAAAGTTTAATCCCCTTCCCTGGTCTTTAGCACAGGGCCAGCTACATAATTTGCTGAGCTCGGGGCAAAATAAAAATGTGGACTGCTTCAGGGAGAAGATAAGTCATCTGCCCTTGCCATTAAACTGCTCCCCCAATGCGAGGCTGAGAGACACCCTTCAGGGGCCTGCAATGTCCATGATGGAACCTGATTGGTACCTAATTAAGAGATGAGTGGGAGACCCCCACCATGACTACCATTAAATGTAGTGTTATACTACTAGCCCAGAGCAGGAATGGCAGCTACTTTATTGAAAATTCCCATAATGAAAGGGAGGAAGGTAACTAATAAATCCATATGCCAGGGCAAAGCAGGCTTTGTGGCATAATCCAATGTAGCTGCACAGGTCCCTATACTCAGAAAGGCCCGATGCCTGGGTTTTAATGCTCTGTCATTTACTCTTTCTGCTCTACAAAATCAGCCTGACTGATCTTTAGGGCAATAGCCACTCTCTTACCTGAGGTGCCCTAATGGACTTTAGATTCAACATTCAATCCTGTTAAAATTACTGATTTCTGCTCAATGTTTGCTGACTACTTGTGACCAGCTGGTTACATCAGTGTCCTTTCCCTCAACTATCACTTTTCTTCTATCTAGTTGAGTTGTTGGCTTATTACAGGCAGTTGAGTTTATCCCCAACTATGCATGCTTATGTCTATTGGCCTTTAATGATCAATGTCTTTGAACTGCCGATTCAACCAACTTTAAGTGTGCCTCATCCCTGGTCTTCATTCCATGAGAAATTATGAATTTCCTTATTTTATATGTTACTTTTAGCTCTGTGCATGTGTGTGTGTGTGTGATATACTGGTTCAACGTTTCTTATTTATATGTGTCCCCTACTGTTTGATCATTAATTTCTAGAGCAAGAACTAAAATGTTAGATATCTTCATACCTCTAACACCTAGAGCTCAGAGCTTATCACATATTAGATGTTCAATAGCATTTATTAACTCAAGAAAGAAATTAGAACAAGACTTTCTTAAATGTAAGAAATAATATAAACACACAATTTTTTAGAATCAAGTTTATTAGCAGCTAAATTCATCACCCTAATGCTATTAAACTTTAATGATATATCTTAAGAAAAAGAAATAGTAAGAAAGTATAGTTTTTGTTTTTTTGGTTTTATATATTACAACCTATAGCAGTTTTAGCACATGATTTAAGATCAGAGTAGAGCATTGAATTCTTAAGGTAAGCCAGCTATTATTAAAAAATGGATCTTATTTACCAAGGGGAAAAACTAGCAAATCAACAGAAATGGCTCTCATGGTAATGGAAGAATTTCAGTAAGCTCTTACGGTTGTTGTTACTTAGATAACATGTGGCAAGACCTGCCAGTGGATTCATCAGACAACATTGTAGAGTTCATTCTTACTGTCTCTCTTATTTATTTATTTCCAGTATTCTTGTTAACTCTCGATTACCTAGTACCTACTGCTTTCTTAGCTGAACTGTGTCTTACTTGAATCTTTCCATAGCCTGTCTAGACATTGTTCCTTCTTTGCCTCCTCAGAAGACACTGTGCTGACATGAAAGGGATAGTAACTTGGGAGTTTAAAAAGTAAACTGTAGATATTCTCCCCATTACTTTTGCCATCTTTAGTAAGTTACTTTATAAACCTGTTTTCTCATCTGTAAAATATAAATAATAATACTTCTACCTCTCAGGACTATTGGGTGAGTAAACTGAGGAGCTAAAGCAGCAGGGAGCATAGAGTATGCATTCAAATACCAGGTATAATTATGCCTGGGTATGTGACCTTGGGAACACTGGTCATCTGTGAAATGGGATCAAATACTCTACCTATTAAGGTTGCACTGATATTAATAAAATAACCTATGTTACCTGCCTCTACAGAGTCTAACATATGATAATTTGGATAACAAATACTTGTTTGGACATAGCTTCTGCAATTTTCCAAACTGTTACATACTAAATGAATAATATCTTCTAATAAATTAGGCAAGTTCATCCAGTGATTGTTTTGAACATACATTTCTGGAATCATGGTGTAACAAAGGTCAGAAACTAGAATACTTAACATTAATATGATGGATTTGAAAGCTAGGAAGTAAGTGTGGATTATAGGAGAAAAGAAGGGAGGATTGAGTGCTGGGCACTCCAACCTTTAGAAATTGGGGAAATAAGGAATAACCAACATGGGAGATGAAGAAGAAAATGCCAGTGAGATTATGGTGCCTTTAAAGGTAAGTGAAGAAGATGTTTAAGGAAAGAGTGACGAACGGAGTCAAGTCCTACAGCTTGGTCAAAATGTGGATACTGGTTTCCGTTCTAGTATCAGAAAGCTTTCCTTTCATTATTTATGAGTATAACATAGTGGAATGAGTATTCTCCTTTTTGGGGTCTGGCACATTAGCAACTCATACAAGTTATGTAAGACAGGGTTTTGAGTAGCCTGTGTTTGTCCACATGTCCCATTGTCTGTTACTTTTAAGCCTAATTTCTGACATTTCCTTCTAGATAAGATACCATCAAATTGTTCCATTTTAGCCAATTATAATTTGTGGGGAAAGCAGGTTTTAAGCCTGTCCTTAGTCCCATCACTCGTTGTAAGTGAAAGTTTTACACCAAAATTACAGGTTTGGATGAAAACTAAAGAGCAGCCTAGCTTATTGGGCTGCTCATAAGTGGAAACCTTGTCAACCAGTGTGGAAACGTTTCATTTTAAAACTTCAAGGTATTGATAAACATCATCAAAACTATGTAATCTTCAATCTTTATCTGAGTTCCAGGTTGTTAGGCAGAAAACAGTTAATACAATGATGCTTCTAACACATTTCACCACTTAACACTCGGTAATTTTGTGCTTTTAAAGGATAAATTACTGAGCCCTTCTTAGCAAAATGGATGAAGCTTTCTAATATATGGACGGCAGATAATGACAAAAAAATCCAGCTCTTTCTGATTTTCCTATTTATATAAACAATAGAGTTTAGATTTGTCAGAAAAGAGTATTTTATGTATATTCTAAATTTGTGTTGCATTTTTACATTGATTTCATGGTTTCTCCAAAAAGGTAGGAAAACAAAGCTTTGTACATCAAGGGCCAATCAGTTTACGACATTTCATCCAGTTTATTGTATTTAAGAAACTCAGAACTAAAAGCCACTTTAATTTTGTTTTTGATTCCCACTAACTCATCTTTATGTACCTTCCTTCCTCAAATAGAATTATGCGGTGCTTATGGGCTATCAAACCATTCATCTGGTCTTATGTATTCTGTGCTACGTGTGTTTATATAGACTATTACACTTGTTCCTAGACACAATTACTCCAATTTCTATGAGGTTTCCTCCCTTCTTCTCTACTTTCTGTTCTTTTAACCATTTAGGCAATCTGTCTGCTGAGAATTTTTTTAAACCTACTTCTAAAACATCAAGATTAGATGTTTGCACAAATGCTGTATTCTCTTGAACACAATTTCTGAGAGATTAAATAATTATTAATTTGTTCGGTTGAAGTTTTATATTTGAAAATGTGCAGGGAGGCACTTAGTGTCTATGCAAATTCTAAAGTCTGATACTGATTCTGAATCTCTTTGCTCCTTAATAGCTGGGAAACCCTAGGTGAGTAACTCAACATCATTGTTCTGTGTTTTCTCATCAATGAAAATGGGATTAATACTGGCATCTATTTTATAGCACTGTTAGGAGAATTACATTGCTTAATCTCTATCAAGGTTTAGAAAAAGCACAGCACAGGAAACTGTATATGTGCTTGAAATAAAGGTATTTATTCAATTAATGTCATAAATAATAGCACCATATAATAGATGCGTGGCATCAGTTAATTGCATGTCTATCTTGGGGATATAAATTTATGTCTAGCTCAATCTTAAAACCTAGGGAAAAGCGACATTTGCTTATTGGTGCTGTCTATAGTTGTAAAAGTAAAGGACGAATATTCATGATTAGACTCTGATGGTCCTATAACTCTGTGTGTGTCTCTCTTAATTGATACTAAAGATTATGAAATGGAATAAAGTCTCAGAACATGGTTAATATAAAAGAAAGATCAAGGAATATTGATTTTTTTAAAGAATGATAACCCAAAAAGGCACATTAAAAATTAGTAATTCCAAATTAATTGTCTAGATTACCCTACACAAGACTATTAAGAATTCTGCTCTTTTAATTATTATTTTGAATTATAATAGTAAGTTTAAATATCTAAAGAAAAAAATTATGAAAATAAAATCAATTTCTATTTATTAAATATTATAACCAAATTTTAAAAAACACTTAAAACTTGGTTAGTTGATTTATAATGGAACAGTATTAAATGTAAGAAAACCATTTTAAATCAAATTATGAAAATATCTGGTAAAATAGCTAATCTTATTTCTCCCTTATCAAGGACTGCCATATTCTTTTTTATATTTCTTTCTTTTGTTATTTTGACTATCTCATTAGTTGTGCACAAATGAAGCACAGAATAGTTAACTTGAAACTTTACGATATTAATGTATAAATTTTTTAATTATCTCAAAACAAACACAATCACACCACATGTACATTGAAGGTAGGATTTAGATGTTTTTTTTTTTTTTACCGAATTCATGAATGAAGATAATATTTATTTAAAACATGCATATGTAATTTCTGCATTTTCAATTGTGAACTCAGCTTTTTTTTTTTTTTAATGTTTATCTATTTTTGAGAGACATAGAGGCACCATGTGAACAGGGGAAGAGCAGAGAGAGAGGGAGACCCAGAATCGGAAGCCGGCTCCAGGCTCTGAGCCGTCAGCACAGAGCCCAACGAACTCGAACTCACACAGACCGCGAGATCATGACCTGAGCTGAAGTCGGCCGCCCAACCGACTGAGCCACCCAGGTGCCCCGGATTTAGATGTTAAAAAAGGTCATGAGGGTAGATTCTAGGACAGGACTGTCCACAGCATGGATGTGAAGGAGGCAGAAAGAAATCACATCACAGGCAATATTCAGAAGACTTACCTGCCTCTCCTTTACTCATCTGAGTTAACTTCCTAAATATTGTGGTTCTCAGATCATTAATTCTCCTGGCGATTCCCATTAATATACCTTCATTTAAAATCATCATCATTTAAATTCAATTGACTTGATATTTAAATTAAGTTTGCATACCTATTCCCTTCAGAATTCCATTTATAGGACCTCTCCAGCAAAAACTTTGCAAAGATATTTATTATATTGTCATTTCTAGTTCTGAATACTTAGAAATGATGAAATAAAATATAGTTCATTCATGTTATAGAATACTGTGCAATTATTTAAAAGAATGTGTTATCCCTCTATGTATTAGCAAGAAGATTGCCCGATATACTGAATGAATAGTGCCTGGCTCAGTCGGTTAAGCGTCCACCTTTGGCTCAGGTCATGATCTCATGGTTAGTGGGTTCAAGTTCTATGTCGGCCTCTGTGCTGACTGCTAGCAGCCTGGAGTCTGCTTCAGATTCTGTGCAACTCCCTCTGTTTCTGCCCCTCCCCTTCTTGTGCTCTGTCTCTGTCTCAAAAAAATAAACACAGGGCACCTGGGTGGCTCAGTTGGTTAGGCATCCAACTTCAGCTCAGGTCATGATCTCGCAGTTTGTGAATTCAAGCCCCACGTCGGGCTCTGTGCTGACGGCTCAGAGCCTGGAGCCTCCTTCAGATTCTGTGTCTTTTCATCTCTCTGCCCCTCCCCTGCTCATGTTCTGTCTCTCTCTGTCTCTCAATAATAAATTAAAATGTTAAAAAAATAATAAACACTAAAAAAAAATTTAAAAAGGTTAACTGATGAAAAACTGGAAATTGGAAGAAAGTATAAATAGTTCTGTATTTACTATAAAACAAAAATGCATATAGTTTTGTGTTAATACAAATACAAATTAGGGTTCAGAAAAAGATACCAATATTTGTTCTTCCTCAGGAAGAAAGTGAGATGGGCAGAGGAATTTTACTTTCTAAATTTCTATGTCTAATTATTTTCAAACAAGTCAATGCTATTTTTCCAATAAAATATGAGTACACATTTAATTATATGTTCTAGTGCATAAATAGTACATAATCTTTGAAAACAGTATACAGATGTGTATACAGTATATAGATATGTTATAACCATATGTATCCATTTATGTATGTATATGTCCATAGAAATTATCATCTTAAAGCATTTTAAAATTCTTATTCGAGACCTTTTGAATATATCAGAACTACTGGGCCACCCCAAGGTAATTCTGATGACTAGGATAGTTTTGAATAGCCACATTTCAGAATAGCTCTTCTACCTTATATAATACTGGCTCTCGATGCATTTGGTTTTATTTGCTCGTGCCTACACTTATACTTACTATAAAAGCCCTCTATTTATTAAGACTTTTTGCTACATTTAACAGTACCCATTGTATAAGAGCTTTTGGAACCTATCTTGAGGAATAGTTTACTAATTCAACAAGAATTAGGGTGTGTGTGTCTGTGTTATATGCCTGATTCTGTTCTATGTGGTAGGAATGCAAAGGTGAACAAAATCAAAAAGTCCCCATCTCATGAAGATAATCCTCTCATAAGTAGCTGCTCAACTGCTTTTATTTCATGATGAATCCTGTAGCGCAGTAGTTCACAAATTTAAGTAGGCATCAGATTCGCCTGGAGATCTTGTTAAACTAGACTACCCTTAGATATTCTGATTTAGTAAGTCTAGGGTGGGGCCCAACAATTTGCATTTCTAACATGTTCCCAGGTGATGCTCATACTATTAGTTGGAGACCACGATTTTTAAGAATCATTGCTAAAATGCCATCTCTTTTCTTTGTTCCATTGGCTGGTATAAAGGTGAGATCCAATCCTGGAGTCTTTCTCTAGAAAGATTTTGGTATGTTGAGTACTAGCTTCATAACTGGCACTCTTTTACATACTTATCCTGATATCTAAAGCATATATTAACTAGAATTCTATATATTATTTAAGCATCTAAAATACTTTTGAGAAAAATATACATATTTACATATGAGAAAAAGATAGTGAGACAAAGAACATGAAGTTTATAAACACATGCAAGAGGACAGCTAATGTGAGTTTGAGTCATTGACTGTACCTTGCTTCCTCTGGGAACTAAGTGCACCCTACCTAGTTACCAGAGTGGTTGAGATCAAGAGAGTTAATATATGTGGACCTACAACATAGAGTTTACTTAGAGAATTCCTCATCTCATCTCTGACTACTAGAAGAAAACATGGAACATCTTTTCTTTAGTCAACCCAGAGAAAATGGCTCCCCAATGCACTGAGTACATTGACTATGACCTATTTCATCCCAAATTGGTGAATGTGCCAGGCCTAGGACATGCTATATAGGTCACTTATCAAATGCCACTAAGGTGAGTCTCTCTCAAGTTTTAAACTGTGGAGATAAGCCAGATACAGGCCTTACACCTTGAGATTTGTGAAGAACATGTACCATGTGTTTGTCATCTTTTCAGAAAAGCACTTCTGAAGAGCCCTTTAATGAGTTTCCTAGAGAAAATCTAAGGGAATCGTAATGCAACTAATCATTTCCTACCTTCCCACTGAACCTCTTATTAATTAACATGTTAATGCTCTGTTTGATTTCTTAAATTTAGTTTGAGAGACAGTAAAACAGCTATTTTCAAATTAAATTAAATTGAGTTGTGAGAAGATTTTCAACCAATATAGGGCTTTTTGTACTCTACTAATTCTAGTACTCATTAAGTTAAAAAAAAATCAATGAGCTTGAAATGAAAGTGTTGATATTATTGTAGGCTAAATCTACTTCTGAATAACTTACTCCCTCCATGGCAATGTTTTAGCATGTATGTGACATTAGAAAATGCAAATTCCAGTGCTTAAACAGAGAGGAAATTTTCCTCAGTTACCATAAATGTCTCCCAAGTATCTGTTTGGGGAATTAGCATAGTCATAAACTGTAAAAATTAAGATTTTTCTCTAGTACAGTAGACATCTTTACTGTTAATAGGCTGCAATAATCCTTTGATTTTTAATGGTGTATTGCTTTCAGTTCATTGTGCAAATTTCAGGTATAATTAATTATCTTTTATCTTCCTCTAAGGCTTTTCTTTTTAGCAAAAGGGATTTGTTTAGACTTTTGTTCTAATGGATTCTAGTGGGAAAAGTTGTATGAGATAGTCCTTAACACCAGAGATATTGCACCGTTATGGACCAAATGGTTATCACTTACTCTTCTTCAATAAACAGTTTTCAAACACCTTTATTTATACTGACGTGGGTCTTCTAAATCTTTCAGTAATTTTATGTTGAACTTCAGCAATGCTCTACTGCTAGTGTTTGCAATTATTTTTTTTTTTTGTCTTCTTCATTTATCCTTTTTTAGATTAACATGCAATAACAGGTTGGGTTGACACTACAACTCTACCACCTAGAGACATTAAGTAGAGCTATACCAGAAAATTTTCCAAAGTCTTGCTAGGTTGATGCAAATGTTTCGGTGCTTCTCAAACTTTAGTTGCCACGTCAATAACTGGGAATAGTGTTAATGTGTAGATCCTGATTCAGCAGGTCTGAGTTAGCATTTGAGATTCTGCATTTCTAAGAAGCTTTGAATAGTGAGGGTTTAGATAATACAAGCCAAAATTAATCAGACATGGTGTCTTCAATAACTACAAATATCACAGCTTTTCTGGAAAGCAGAGTTTGCTACTCATAAAGCAGTATGTTTGGCAAGACCAAAGTTCTGTACTCAAACAAAACTGAAACCTACCTCCCTTCCTCCCTTCCTCCCTTCCTCCCTTCCTTCCTTTCTTTTCTTTCTTTTGAGAGAGAGAGAGAGAGAGTCCGAGCAAGAGTCAGGGAGGGTCAGGGAGGTAGAGAGAGAGAATCCCAAGCAGGCTCTGCATTGTCAGCACAGAGTCTGACATGGGGCTTGAACTCATGAACCACGAGATCATGACCTGAGTAAAAATCAAGTCAAGACACTTAACTGACTAAGCCACCCAGGTGCCCCAGAACTGAAATATTCTACTTTTCTCTATCTTCTTCTTTTGGTAAAGCACAATACATCCCTGATGTGAAAGTTATCTCTAGAAGTTTTCACTATTTAGAGCTGTAATTGTAAAATATTTGTAATATTTTTCATCTTAGTCTGCCCTTTGAACTAAGCACTTCAGGAAACTAGTTCAGGGCACTGTGGTGATTCCTTACATTCTACTGCGACAATTTCTTAAAATGTGTTTTTCTTCACCTTTTTTGAGAATTTTATGAAAGCAAGCTCACACAAGTAGATTTTAGGTGGGGGAACAGAAACAAAACAGTTTTATCTTACAGATGACAGTCATGATTAGTCATCTCCTAAAGATTAATAATATTCCTTAGGATACTACAAAAGTAAATGGAACATTGATACCAACTTCTTGTTAGAAGTCTTTTTAAATATCTTGCCATCAAACCCTTTCCGCTTTATAAGTGTTCAATAAGAAATTTAATTTATATCTCTAAGTTATTTTTTGTCACTAGGAAAGGAACTCTTTAAGTTTCCCCCTTCATTAAAAAATCCCCTTCTGTTCTAAAATGTGTACTTTACTTCAGGGCAATGCTTCTCAAACCTTAGTGTGCATCAGAATCACCAAGGTCTGCTTGCTGAAACACAGCTTGCTAAGATTTACCTCCACAGTTTTGAATTTAGTAGATGTGATGTAGGAATTTGCAAGAATTCAAGAATTTGAATTTCTTTTAATTTTTATTTATTTATATTTAAGAAGGGGGGTAATGAGGGGTAGAGAGAGAGGGAGACAGATAATCCTAACCAGGCTCTGTACTATCAGCACAGAGCCCGGTGCAGGGCTCGAACTCACCAACTGTGAGATCATGACCTGAGCTCAAAATCAAAAGTCAGATGCTTAACCCACTGAGCCACCTAGGTGCCCCAAGAATTTACATTTCTAACAGTTTTCCAGGTAAGACGGACTGGCTGGTCAGTTTATCACAGATTTCTAACTAACTGTGAGAAAGTTAGGTTAACAAGGAGAAATGTAAGGATCTCGACCAGTCTTTATCTAAGCTGATGACACACAAGCTGTAGGAGCCTCATAAAATCATTCAGTAAAATGTCAAGGAGATTTGGCTTTTCTATGTCCCATACAGGGAGAGAGATTCTTCGGGTAACAGTTTAAGATTACTTGGTTAGGGAAGTCTTATTAAACTCTCATGTTAGGACAGGTTTCCTTGCAATCATACAGCACTCTGTAATTGACCCTGATAGTAGTGGTCATAACTGTGATTATACAATTATTTGTGAAAATATTCATTTGGTGAGTGTATTCTCCATTTGACTACAATATTTTTAGGTGCCAGAATTGTCCTTCTTGGCTATGACATAGATATTGGCGACATGCAATATCTAGTTTGGAGTGTGATACACCGTTGATGCTCTGTATCTCCCAACATAAATGATGGAAAATGTTACTATTCTCCTATTTATATAGAGATGGTAGGCTTTAATTCAGAGATGCTATTCTCTTGAGTCCATGGCAGTTATTTTTTATTCATCATGACATTCTTGCATGCTGAACTAAGACTCAGCTCAGGAATTATTTTCAATATGGGCGGCCTCTATCAGTTGTCATATGTGGCATATGAGATAAAATCTAATTGCCATTCCTACAATGATTCTATTCAGAATGCCCTTTGCTTTGTTCACTCAATATTCCCTGAGTTTTTGCCTCTACCTTTGTTCATGCTGTTTCATTTATCTGAAATAGCTACTCTGCTCCAAACACACTCCATTTGTTGAAAACCTATTAATTCCTTAAGTCCTATCTTGAGCACCATCTTTTCTGTGAAGCCTTTTGAAATCCCCTTAATTAGATGAAATCTCTGATGACTCTAACCTTACTCTCCCTTAAAACATAGTAATTTGTATGCTTGCCTTTACTTTACTGGAATGGTCCTCCTTAAAGACAAAGAACACTTATTCAACTTCTTTCACCATAACTTCAGCCATTAAACAAATATACATTGATCTCCTATCATAGGGCAGGCCCTGAGCTAAGTATGGGGCATAGAGATGAATGCGACCTAGCACCTATTTTTTAGGTGGACATCACTTTCTATGGCATACAACAAACATTCAAAAACATAATTGTAGAATAATACAGCACAGTACAAGGTGCAGTAACTGGATGGAGAAAAGAATGATCATCTTCATGTGGGCTGGGTGTGGAGACTGAAGATACTATAGTGGTTAAAAAAAAACGGTTAAGGGGTGAGAGGGAGATTTGCCAGCTACCGAACTATGTGTGCTAGGTGTTCAGCTTCTTCCACTTACCCAGCTTATTTGAACAGATTTAATGCAGATCATAAAACAGAAGTGGGTTAAACAAAATATGGTTTAGTCTCTTGTGTCTCTTTAGGTTCCTAAATGTCTACTGCATGAAGTTTTCATGGATCCCATACCTCAATCCTCCTACCATTGGTCACTTTTCTTTGACAATCCACTATGCCTTATCTCAGTCCATGCACCTATTGGCCTTACTTAGTAACTGGTCCATGGACCCACCTTGTCCCTGACATGATAGCATCATTTCCAACAGGAGGTATCATTAGCAAGCCATATCAAACATATATTTGGACCCTGCTAAAGTAGTCACCTCCTTTACCAATGTATATAATTGCACAGGTTGAAAAAACTTGCCAGGAACCCAAGTCCAGTTTGCTGTTACAGGAAGCAAGGGCTGCTGAAGGAATTCTCAACCAGGATACAGGCAGAAACACCAGGAGAGATCACAGCAAGTGGCCCAAGGCCAAACCTGCCTCTCTCCTTTTCACAAATACCACCAAGCATCATTGAAACCTATTCCTCTGTATTAAAATAATTACGTCTGGGTTCCACACCTAAAGATTTGTTTCAGAAAGCCTAGTTCTGACTCCAGAATGTCACAGTTTGAACCAGTACCACAGTGGGTGATGTTACAGGTGCCCACAGCCCATAGTTTATTCCAAGTAATACATCCCTGATCTTGTGGGTTGAATTTTGTAACAAAGGCAACTGCATAATATTTTTTCCTACCACAACTTCTACATGCTAATATGGGAAACATGAAAAACGATGAAAAATTTTACCTTGTGCCCAGTGGCCTGCTTCAAACTCCCTTCCCTATTGTCTTGATTAGCTCTTTCTACCAAAAAGGGACGGTAATGATTATTTTCTTCCCCTTCTTCAGATGGTGATACAGGAGCAATTTTAGAATTTTATTTCTCTTGGGGCACCTGGTTGGCTCAGTGGGTTAAGCATCCAACTTCAGCTCAGGTCATGATCTCACGGTTCATGGGTTTGAGCCCTGCACTGGACTCTGTACTGACAGTTTGAAGCCTGGAGCCTGCTTCAGATTCTGTCTCCCCCTCTGTCTAGCCTCCCTACCACCCCACCGGCTCATACTCTGTCTCTCTATCAAGAACAAATAAACATTTAAAAATTAAAAAAAAGAAGAATTTTATTTCTTGTATTGATCCCTCACGTCATTATGATTTATTTAGGCAAAAGAACTGAAACCAGGACTTGCCATTCTCCCAAAAAATTGTTAATTAAAGTTCTAGTGTTAACCAGGCACAAGGTTTCCGGATCTCACTTCTGCCTAAAAGTGGCATTACGAGGGAGATGCAATTGTCCTCACTTAACAGATGAGGAAACAAGATAAATGGTTAAGGAACTTGCAAAGGTCACCTAGCAAGTGAAAGCCAACTTCAGTTCAAACCAGATGTCTGATTCTGCATCAAACAGGTGGTATTTCACTTCATTTTGTTGGGACAATAGGCACTGAGAAAATGATGAGTGTATATATGCTGTAATTTACCAGGCTAATCATATTTGTGAAACTCTGTCCTTCCCATATATCCTTCAGCCTCATGCTCTGCCTCGGGTTGGGATATGTAATAATGTTCTCTGACACTAGGATTCTAGTTTCTGTAGTTTTCTTTCTCTTTGACAACCATTTTTTCCTCTTCGTTTAAGATTCTGTATCATCTATCTTTGATCTAGGCACTTTTTCTTTATTCTCCAGAGTGTTTCTTCTCAGCAGTCCCCTAGTTTTATTATTCGGAATTTTAGACCTACTTTTCTCTTTTAGCTTTAAGCTTTGGGCTTTTCTATTATTCTTCATCTGAGGTGGTCATATGCCCATGCTGTTTCATTCATTATGTTTTTTTTTTTCCATCATATATTCTTTTCTGTTCCCTATTATTCTAGATTTCATCACACTACCTTAATCCTTACTAACGTGCTGGAAAGATTTTCCCCTCTCAAGCATTTCTGTTACTAGTCTTTCAACTATGACACCATCATTATTGACTTTATTGCTCACATTGATATTTCTCCAGGTTTTTGTATGGTTGAATTTACTCCATGCACAAGTAACTTATTAATGGCCCAACCAATATGAATGGGCATATTTTGATATAATATCCATCGGGGCTCAAATGCATACTGAAAGCAGTTTGTAGCATGGGATAGGACAATATACAGACACCTGGAACTACATTTGCCTCATTAGTGACAAAAAAACATTTCCAAAAAATAGCTTCTAGAAAACAGGCTAGTGTCCAGGCATTTCAGATCAGGGCATTTTCTATTTTAAGGCACTATCATAGTAGTTACTGAATCTAATTGTAAACATCGAACTTTTCTAAGACTCACAATCCATTATAAGATAATGTAAATTATATAAAACTCCATCCCCACAATGATTTACGTGTCACTATTGTATAAGTTGTAAATAAGGTAGAGAAGAGTCTAAAGTTTTCTTATATCACAAATGATACCCCTTACATTGCAGTGATTATAATGTGTTTCTTTTCTGTTTAGTAAAGGTACTAAAAGCAAAAGAGTTTCCAGAACAGAGGAATCATGAGAGGGGAAACCAGAAATGCAATGCGTCAAAGCAACACAAGATGTCACTTTTACATAGGCCTGCGCTTCCAGGGTGCAGCTACACCTGCGTTGTGCATAACATAATATGTGGAGACGAAAAGCACCAAAGAGATTTACAGATGTTTCAGAAGCAAGAACAGGAGCCAAAATTCTTAGTTTGTTATCAGCATTTATAACAATAGCTTGAGAAGTATCCCCAAGCCGAATTATTCTCCAGTACCTATATAAACCCACATAATGCAGTGCCTTCAAAATACAATGCATTTCTCCTTCCTTTCTGGATGGCACAAGGCCCAAAACTAAGCTTATTCTCACTGCCTGCCTACCATATTCTTCCCCTTTGCTTTCTTATTCCTGCTCTTCAAACATCTTATTTGAGGCCTGATCTGTTCAAATAGGCCCCTGATTGGGAGCCCGTGGGTGGCTCAGTGAAGAGTCAGACTTCTGCTCAGGTCATGATCTCATAGTTTTTGGATTCGAACCCTGCAGTGGGCTCTGTGCTGACAGCTCAGAGCTGGAGCCTACTTCGGATTCTGTGTCTCCCTCTCTCTCTGCCCCTCCCCTGCTCATGGTCAGTATTTCTCTCTCTTTTTCTCTCCCTCTCTCTCTCAAAAATAAATGCTTTTTTTTTTCATTTAAAAAAAGAGCTATTTTTGGCTACGTAAGTCTAATATTGTCAAGTCTTCCAATTTTCTCCAAGAAAGAATTCTGAGTTTTTAAGAGTAGTGTAAAAAACAATCGATGAAATTTATAGAAGTATACAAACAATTAAAAGGTAGCATAAAATGGTACATGCAAAACTGGCAGTTCATTTTATTTTATTATTTTTTAAATTTTTAATGTTTCTATTAATTTTGAGAGAGAGAGAGAGAGAGAGTGTGAGCCGAGGAGGGGCAGAGAGGGAGACACAGAATCTGAAGCAGGCTCCAGACTCTGAGCTGTCAGCACAGAGCCCAATGTGGGGTTCAAACTCGTGAACCACAAGATCGTGACCTCAGCCAAAGTTGGACACTAAACCAGTGAGCAACCCAGGCACCCCAAACTGGCAGTTTCTAATGAAAGTAAGCAAATATCCACCATGTGACCCCACAATTCTACTCATAGATATTTACCCTAGATAAATGAAAACCTACATTTACAAAAAGATTTATGTAGAAATTATGGCAACTTCTTTTTCACAGTCCCAAACCAGAAACAATCCCCTCACGGCTCTTCAAGTTATTGTTCCGATGACACATTTCATTACTCTCCTGACTACCGTCATGTGAATATGTTTCGATTCTGTCTGCATTCAACTTAGGGTGGACCTTGAATCATCTACACGATTTTAGATATTCTTTGACAACAAATAGCACAGTGGATCTGATCTTTGCTTTATGTGACTTTCTCCATTTCTATAGATGTACTTAAAGAGGATGCAAGGTAGTTTGGTAGTTATATTTTTCCATTGATATGTATTTTTCTATTGATTCATATTGAACACAGTTCTGAAATGGTTCTAAAACTTCTATATTTGTCCATGATAGAAAGGTGGGTTTTTTTAAATTTATTTATTATATCTTTTTACAAAAACATTTTTTTATTTTGCTTGTTTTTTTTGCTTAAAGGACATAATATTCATTTTAACTTTGTTTAATTTGATTCATCCATTTCTGCAAACTCTTTAAGTATATAGAAACTCTCTTGTTGATAAGAAGTATCTTTAGGAACAACAACATTGTAATTATCTCCACCTCATGGATATATATTACATGATAAGTGTATTTATGTTAGTTATCCCATATAATTGATGCAATGTGTAGATGGCTCTTTCCTTCATTACAGTTTTTATAGATTAGGAAACTGAGATTCATAATGGTTAATTTACTTGCCTAGAGGCACACAACTAGTAAGTAGGAGAAGCAGAACCCCACACTAAGTCCACCAGTTTCAAAGTCCACAGTCTTGACCATTATAATTTTGTTTATTTGAAATCTGAAAACAATTCCTACTATTCCACCCATTTGTAAAATGTACCATAAGACTTGTGTCAAAGTCCTAGAGTAGTAAGAAAATTATTCTTAGTGCCACGCATTTATCAGTTTACCATTAAGTAAGGTAATATATTTATGCTTTTGTTTATGTAAGGTAACAAACCAATGACATTTATAAATAGGAATTTCACACACTCCAATTTCAAAAATTTTACCCAGAAGGATATAATCAGTGGCCTGGATAAACCTATCTGGACCTCAGTATAACATTTATCTATTTTTAGTTTCTAACCTTGTTCTAGTCACTTGTGCACTCACACTGCCACATTTCTGGAATCAAACTGCATCTGAAGATCGATGTATACATTTCAAGAGGGTAGAGTTTTTAGTGGCTGGAGTTTATAAAAAGATGCCTCATCAAGGAACTAGGGTAACTTGTCCTAGAATCTTCTGAATGCTAAAGGTCACATTCAGGTCCCTAGTTACCAATATTAATCTCTTTTTCCTTCTGAAAATAAGAGCTCTATTTCCTTCTCAATCTTCCTGCATCTCTTTTCTTGGCCCTTTATTCCATGTGATTAACTCAACACAGGGGTTTCAGTCTCATTTGTAAGTTTCTCATTTCGGGATGTAGTAGCCACAAGCCAGGCCACAAAGTCATTTAGGACAAGATGGTGTCCCTCAATACTTTACCTTTCGATGTTCTTTGACAACAAAAAGCACAGTGGATCTGATCTTTGCTTTATATTACCTTCTATATTTCTAAAGATATACTTAAGAGGATGCTAGGTAGTTTGGTAGTTATATTTTTCCAAGGATATATATTTTTTTCTCTCAACCACCTCTCTCAAGTGTTTGTTTTACTCTTGGAATGCTATGCTTTTGAAAAAAAAAAATGGCCTTGTTAACCTGAAGCACTTCTTTGTTTTTTTAAATGTAAAAACCTTAATAGATCCCCTGTTTGTTCTTTTGTCCTTGTAAACATCAGCTCTTTGGATTTCAGCTTTCCTGACCTCATTTCTAACTCAAAAACTTCCATTGGTTTCTATACTTTGCACATGCATCTCAAAAATATAAGGTTAATACAGATTTCCTTGTTCAACAACAACAAAACCTAGCATTTTGGAGTAGGTGTACATTAGACATTCTAAATATTTTAAACAATTTATCTAATCTATACCTTCCCAAAATTATAATCTATTACTCGTGTTTGACAAATGCAGAAAATACACTTTTAATTTGCTTAGAAAATAAAATTTTAATTACACACCCCTTAAAAAAGCAGAACTAATGCATCTAACTCCAACTTCATGCTCTTAAATAACATTTTTGACAAAATCTCACCTCCTGTCAAGTCCTGTCATACTTTTTTACATGGTTAGACCTGTACCTATCTTTTTTTTTTTAATGTTTATTCACTTTTGAGACAGAGAGACAGAGCATGAGTGGGGGAGGGGCAGAGAGAGAGGGAGACACAGAATGTGAAGCAGCCTCCAGGCTCTGAGCTGTCAGCGCAGAGCCCGATGCCAAGCTTGAACTCACAGACCACGAGATCATGACCTGAGCCGAAGTCGGAGGCTCAACTGACAGAGCCACCCAGGCATCCCTGTACCTATCTTTTTAACACATATTTCTGAAGACTTTAGAATCATATATTCCTTGTTTAACCAGGTCATAATTGTCACCTATGAAGTACTTCAATAGTTTTTTTTTTGCTTGTTTTTTTGTTTTACCACATTGGTATTTAATAAATATTCTTAGTGGAAAATTCCTGTAATAATATGTAAATTTTGCACTCTCTTTTAACACTTCCCCCTAAATTGACCTGATTCTTCTACTTTGGCAGATATCAGACATAAATCACAAAGGAATAGACTGTAAGGGTAAAGAGGTACGTATTCATATGACCTACGAGTTGGTAGGAGGGAGGAATGACTTCCAGCTGGAGAGGTGTAATCATCCCGAAGGAGCTGTGCTTCTCATTAACTCTTCATAACAGACATCACAGTTTTCTACCCAAATCCAATACCTTCTTTCCCTATGTTAATGGGGTTTTGCTGGATATATGGTTAGACTATATTTGTCAGGCTCCCTTGTAGGTTATTTTGACCATATGACTGATTTCTCTCCAAGAGAATATAAATAGAAATGAGGTGGCCTTCAGGCCATGCTTTGTAAAAGCAAGTAATTCTCTTTTTCCTTCTAATGTTTGGA
Organism: Paguma larvata; assembly: GCA_030068075.1. NCBI lineage: Eukaryota > Metazoa > Chordata > Mammalia > Carnivora > Viverridae > Paguma > Paguma larvata. The sequence continues at coordinate 52,672,377 of CM057826.1, read as the reverse complement.
TTCAAACAACAAGGTAGGCATTGGGATGACAGAGCTGGAAATAGAAGGAGTCTGGTTTTGTTTTGTTTTGTTTTATTTATTTATTTGAAAGAGAGAAAGGGAGAGAGAGAGAGAGAGAGAGCACACCTGCACCCACAAGTTGGGGAGGGGTAGAGGGAGAGAGTCCCAAGCAGGCTCCACCCATGCTTAGTGTGAAGCCTTACGTGGAGCTCAATCTCTCAATCCCACGACCATGAGATCATGTCCTGAGCAGAAATCAAAAGTTGGACACTCAACCAACTGAGCTACCCAGGCACCCCAAGAGGAGGCTGATTTTTGAATCAGTATAGATAAGAGTTATCAGCAGGCCAGGAAAGAGTGCCTTGTGTTGTAAAGAAATAACTTTCTACTAAATCTCTATTAAACCACTGATATTTGGAGGTGCAGGGAGGGTCTGTTTGTTATAGAATTTAGTGTGCTTTTTAATAGACTCTTTCAAACATTTAACAAAATATATCTACCACTTTTCTTGATTTTCCAATGGAAAAAAGTTACATCCTAGGGAATTAAAAAAAAAAAGTATTAAAATACACTGATGTTGTGGAAGAGATACTCTCAGTGAGTGCACAAATGTCTGCCTGAGAGAGATTTATAAAGCTTCCCAGAGTAGAGGACCTGAAGGGTAAAGATTCGATTTTCAAAGAAATTGGAGAACAACCATCTACCAGTGAGAACAGCATAAGCAAAGTTAAGACAGTCTTGAATGGACAGTGGCCTGTTTATGGGAAGTTCAGTTTGGATGAAGCGCTTGGCACAAAAGAGATGAGGATGGACCCTGGAAGGGGATTAGGAATGAAGAGTTAGACTGGGCCAGATCTTCAAGTATTTTCAACTCCATGCATAGTGGGCAGAATAATGACCCCTCCCCCACCCCAAACCTGTAAATGTATTAGGTTACGAAAGAGAATTAAGGGTGAAGGTGGAATTAAGATAGCTAATCAGCAGACCTCAAAATAGGGAGATTCTCCTGGATTACCTACATAGGCTCCATGTAATCACAAGGGTCCTTACAAGAGTTAGAGGAAGACATGACTATGAAAAATCAGAGAAATGCTAACAGGAGAGCACTGGGTCCCAAAATGCTGCCTTTGATGTAAGAAGAAGGGGCCATGACCCAAGAAGAGTGGCAGGAAGCCCTCGGAAACTGGAAAAGGAAACGGTGCAGCCCTAGAGCCTACAGAAAGAACTACAGCCCTACTAACAGCTTGACCTTAGCTCAGTGAGATCCATGTCAGACTTTGGATCCACAGAATATAAATTTATGGTTTTTTTTTAAATTGCTACATTTGTGCTAATTTGTCATAGCAGCAATAGAGAATCCATATTTGGGGCTAAGCCTGACCTTAGAGAACAGAAGAGCATTGGATCAGAATTTCCATAGAGAGTCAACTTGCAAGCATTATGTAAAATGGGTTCATGGGGCAAGGTGAGAAAAAGAAAATCAGGGGCTGATTCTATTAATTTTTTTTAACATTTATTTATTTTTGAGAGAATGCAAGTAGGGGAGGGGCAGAGAGAGAGAGGGAGACACAGAATCCGCAGCAGGCTCCAATTCCAGCTGTCAGCACAGAGCTGATGTGGGGCTAGAACTCAAGAACCTCAAGATCGTGACTTGAGCCAAAGCTGCCGAAATCAGACACTTAACTGACGGAGCCTCCCAGGAGCCCCTATTCACTGACTTTTTAGGTTGTGTGTGAACAGTGCAATTCCCCTTTCATCTCACTGACCGCTTCAACTTAATGTACCCATTGGTAGCAACTGATATCTATATACATGAGTTTGTACATCTGGATGTAATGGCAGACTGGCACAATCTCAGACACTTCCAACTGTGCCTAGTAGACCACTGTTGATTTATATTTGCATTTGAGCAAGAACATGAGCTTGCGTGCGTGCGTGTGTGTGTGTGTGTGCTTTGTTGTTATTGTTAAGTATCATCTCAGAGGTATTTCTGTTTTTCCTCTTGGCTGCCTCCTCCTTCAGTTGCACCTAGAAACGGGAAACAGAAGCAGCAGCAAGGCTATTTCTAGGGGAAAAGGTTCCGAAGACAGTACTGGAGATCCCGAGCTATGATTAGTAAAACAGGATACGAAGTCAGTTTAGAATTCTGTTATTTACTTAATTTAATCCTAATGATATGAAACATTATTGCAATGCTGAAGTTCTCTTATCCCTTTCAAGGTGCCTGAGTCCCCTGAGGAAAGAACCAAGCAGATGGAACCTTTCAGGCTGCAAATACAGAAGAGCTAGCTGCAAGTATGCTCGCTGTCCTTGATGTGAGAATTCTGTCACTTTTAATTCTCCAGCTTGTTTACTTTTCTACTACATAAGAACTGGGGCTTGTTGTTAGCAGCATTGATTAAGTTGTCATTGATTTTTAAGATAGGAAATAGAACTCTCATATTTCCCACATGAATTTAAAGCAAGTCAGATATTAACATCAAGATAAAACATTTACTCTAACAATGACACAACAGCCAAGTATCATTCAAAACCTTTCAAAGGCTTGCAAAGAGCATGTGGATTCCAAATGTCAATACATACGTGAGTGGTATCAATTTTACTAATCTACGAGATGCATTAACATGCTTCTAGCCCCCAAAATGGATAGTTCATTTGTTTTTATGCATGTCTGTGTTCAAATCTGTGTAAGTCTTTTTCTACCAGTCAACAGAAGTCAGTATTATTATTAATCAGGTTTGTAATTGGTCTTATTATTAGCCAGGTCTCCTGCTAAACCTTTCAGCATAGTGTGAATTAATCCTCACACAAACCTTTAAGTCACAGTGTCTCAAACTTGGCACTATTAACAATTTGGGCCAGATAATTACCTGGGGGGAAGTTGGGGCTCTCCTGTGAATTGTAGGATGCTGAGCAGTGTCCCTAGCCCTTACCCATTAGATACCAGTAGCAACCCTCTCCCTGCTAAGTTGTGACAGTGAAAAAAGTCACTGAAAATGCTCCCTAGGGTCAAATATGTCCCCTGGCTGACAATCGTTGCTTTAAGGTAAATATCATTACTTCTGTCTTGTAACAGGACTTACCCAGGGACACAAGGTCAGAAAGATGAACATCTGGCAGGGACACAGACATTTTGGATCGAAAGCCCAGGATCTTTGCACTAAATGATACCATCTTCAGTTGATTTTAAAGATACATAAGCAGGATTGTATCTAGGTTGCTATGAGGCTTTTATTACTAGTTTTTACTCTATGTATATACGAATTGAACATCTACTATTCACAAAGTAATATGCCAGGGTGAAAGGTGATAATAAATTTTACTTACCACAGCCACTGAAGAACATAAATCTTGTCTTTTGTAAACAGCCATTCACAATAGAGATTAGAAATTACATGTATTCAAATGTGCATAAAGGTTGAATTATACATTAATAATTCTTAAAGGTTATGTTGTTAGCATTCTAGCTCCATTAAACTTTTGGCATCCTTGCAGAAATTTGTTATAAGAACGTTAAATTATCACCTGTGGTAGAATTATACGATGAAACATAGATACATCCTTCTAGGACAGGGGTTGGCAAATGTGACCCACCATCTGTTTTTATAAATAAAGTTTTATTCAGACACAGCCAGGCTCATTTGTGTTCTTGCTGTCTGTGGCTGTTTTCATGATACAACAATAAAATTGAGAGGCTATCACAGAAACAATACAATTTTCAAAACCAAAAATAGTTACTATTTGCCCTTTTATGGAGAAAATTCACCAGCCCCTCGTATAGTAAGTATCTCAAGCTGGTTTGATTTTTATAGATGTGTAAAGAAGATATTCTACTATATTCTGTGTTTGGACTTTGTATGTTACATTTTTAAATGTATATTACATATTCAACTGGAATATGTGATTGTTTTCACATCTGTGAAGCACAAAAAATAGCATTTAGCATTTTATCCTCTTAAAATATTTTAATAGTAATAATTGATTAAAAATTACTAAAAAGGCTCATTCTGTGCCAGCCAATTTGCCAGGATTTTAACACACATTATATTGCTTAATTCTCACAACACTGTGAGATAGTCATGTTTTCACTTTTTATGAGGTTACTGAGGCTGAGGCAAGGTAACCTTCTCAAGGCCATGCAGAATCAAGAACACTGACAGGTCTGGTTGCAAAGCTCAAGTCTTTGACTCAACCACTATGCTATACTCCGTGAACAGAGTAAAATGTCAGTTAAAAATTTACTTGATTTTATGTATGTTTTAAGGATCTATGCAATTTTTTTCAGAGTTTATACAAATTTTATTAATCTTATTATAAAGTACAAGGATCTTGTGCCTGCCCAAATTAAAAAAGATGGAGATCATTAATTTACTCATTTTGCAAATACATATTGAGCCCCTATCCTCCACTACACACTGTGCTGGATCCTAAGGATATACTGTCATAAAAGACATGATCCCTGACCTTACCAGGTTTTGTCCTATTGGGGAGGTAAAGAGGAGGAAGGAAAATACGGCAACACATACAGATAAATGGGGATCACACAGGCATGTGCTGGGTACTAAGGGAAGATGGAGGATTCCCAAAGGCATCTGAGGCTGAAGCTTGATGAATGAGTAGTGATTGACTTGGATGGCAATTTGGACCCTGGCCATGATGTACTTAGAACTCTCTTAGGATATGTAAGTATTCTTGCCCAATTCCCGATTCTCTAAGCTTGTGTTTTAGTTGAGGAATACTAGATAGAACATGTCAAATACTTACTAACAACAGTAGACATTATGTAAGGAAGTACTAAATTGAGTGGAACAGCATAATAGTACAACAGACACTGGGAGTTGCAGAGACTGGACAGAGTCTGGGGTTGTCATCAAGAAGATGAGATGGAAGGTAAATGTTGAAGGATAAGCAGAGCCTGGCCAAATAGGCAAGAGGGTTAGGGTAGGCTGAGCATCTTCAGTAGCCGACCACAGCAGGTACAGTGTCCACGAGTTCCTGGCTCATAAACCGGCCTCGACAGAAACAGTGTAAAAAACAGTGAGGACCAGGGGTGCTTGGGTGGCTCAGTCAGTTAAGCGACTAACTTCAGCTCAGGTCATGATCTCACACTTTGTGGGTTTGAGCCCCACATCGGGCTCTGGGCTGAGAGGTCAGAGCCTGGAGCCTACTTCAGATTCTGTGTCTCCCTCTCTCTGCTCCTCCCCTGCTTGCTCTCTGTTTCTTTCTCTCAAAAATAAATAAACATTAAAAAAATTAAAAAAAAAAACAGTGAAGAGCAGAAGTCCTACTGCTATCTTGGGACAAAAATTTAGTTTTCAGAACAAGGTGGAAGGAATAAGAATATATTTCTATTTATTTATATTTAACCAATAATATTTATATTTAATGAATAATAAGTGGTTTGTGAAGAGTATAACATAATAATTCATTGCACAAGACAAATTAAAAATATTGATCAATATTGAATCTGCTACCAAAATAACTGGGAACTTTCACAGAACATATTCCACATCAAAATGAAAAAGCTGCAGTGCTTTAAAAAATTAATTTATATCTCAAAATAAATCACTGTGGTTTATTATTCAATATAGATAACTGCCTAACTCTTTATCTGACACAGTGTGAATAAAAGCATCTGATTCATCATCACCTCCCTAGCTTCCAATCTAACGGAGAAGGCAAGGTATAAATAAAATTATCACCCAAGCGACCTCCTAGTCAGCGACAAGATAAGGGTCCCAAAGGAAAGAAGGGTTCATTGATGAGAGTTTATTACAAAGGAAGGTATCTCAGCGTCGAGGAAACTAAAAGAAGTTTTTCAAATAAAGTGACATTTGAAAAGGAGCTGAAAAACAAATAAAAGTTATGTAGGCAAAAGGGAGGTGAGCAGTGGTAAAATGGGCAAGAAGCTATCCAGGCTAAAATAGCAGAATGTACAAATCTCTGCAATAGAAAGAAAAGAGAATATTCTAACTGTGAGTATGAATTTATCTGAAATGTACAGATAGGTCTAGAGCAGTTATTAATCGTCTCAATGTCCTACCATTGAAGCAAAATTTCAAGTTTTCAAAGAACACACAGGTTTATTATTCAGATGTAAAATCTGGACATCTGGCAGAAAACAATGTAATAAGGTATAACTTATTTGGAAGTGCTAGCACATTGTAAATAGTGAGTGTTCCTCTGCCAGAAAACTTCTCCTCTGCTGGAGAATTTTTAGTGAATTTCCATGAAAATGGAAGGAAAAATAACTTACAAATCCTAAGTCAGGGGTTAAAATAGAATGGGTCTAAAATTGAACACATGTATGCAGGATTCTTTGATTTAGATCAAATAATCATTTCTGTATAGATTACTACAGTTCTTAAGTTATAATCTTCTCCTTTTTACTTATTTTTTGCTTTTGGGTAAGGTTATTTATTTTTGGATGTAATTTAGATATCAATTTTATAATTTTAGAAACTAACATTTTTTTCTGTTTCTCTTAAACTCATGAGATCAAGTCAGCGCTTTTGGTCTTCTGTCTTTAGCCTAAATGACTATGTCTATATATTTAGAAATCAGACATTTATTACAAAAGCCTTGCACAAGGCATTATGCCAGCCCCCATGGGGGACACCACCGCATTTGCCATAAAGTGGTGCACCGCCTAGTAGGAAAGCCTCCACTTATTTTTTTTAATATACTTTATTGTCAAATTGGTTTCCATACAACACCCAGTGCTCATCCCAACAAGTACCCTCTTCAGTGCCCATCACTCACTTTCCCCTCTTCCCCATCCCCCCATTGACCCTCAGTTTTTTTCTCAGTATTTAAGAGTCTCTTATGGTTTGCCTCCCTCCATCTCTGTAACTTTTTTTTCTCCTTCCCCTCTCCCATGGTCTTCTGTTAAGTTTCTCAAGATCCACATATGAGTGAGAACATATAGTATCTGTTTTTCTCTGACTGACTTATTTCACTTAACATAACACCCTCCAGTTCCATCCACATTGCTGTAAGTGGCCAGATTTCATTCTTTCTCATTGCCAAGTAGTATTCCATTGTATATATTACCACATCTTCTTTATCCATTCCTCAGTCGATGGACATTTAGGCTCTTTCCATGATATGGCTATTGTTCAAAGTGCTGCTATAGGTACATGTGTCCCTATGCATCAGCACTCCTGTATCCCTTGGGTAAATTCCTAGCCGAGCTATTGCTGGGTCATAGGGTAGTTCTATTTTTAAAAGAACTGTTTAATAGAACTGTTTTCCAGAATGGAAAGCCTCCATTTAAATTGTATATATAAGTTAATTAAATTTAATGTATGTTACCTATAAATATCAGTATCATATATAAAATAAAATAGTTGAGAATAAGTGCTTAAGACTCAGAGAGGTGGTCTGCAGTGTTCTGTGTTGAAGGCTTTGTGGATTGGGAAGTACTTAGAGTACTTGATCTTGAAGTACTTGGATCTTGAATTGGATTAAGACATGGAGACTAGAAACCTATTAAATGAGTCCTCAGGATTTTAATTCTTGTCTTTTAGGTCTCAGAGTCCATTTTTATATTTATGTGCTCTATTTTCTTCCTAATGGCACATGTTAACATAATGATCATTTTTTATCAAATTAATTTTTGTAAAAACAGTATCTTTGTCGTGCTGTTTGTTTTTTGGGAACCTTAATTTATACAGAAAACAATAATGAGGAACCGAACACTGAGGGATTAATGAGAGATCAGGTAAAAGTTAAATGAACATATATTCAGTGCTTTCTTGGCTTGGTTCTTTTCATTCTTCCTTGTCTTATTTTCATGAGACCATCTTTTACAGGCAGCATTAAGAGTTGATTCTCATAGTAGATCATGATGTAGCTTGCTTGTTTTAATGTGAAGTTCTTAGTATAAAATGAATTAAAATAATAGGAAAGCACAATCCTGCTTGAACTTATGAATGGTTTAGCCTTGAAATCAACCAAGATTATTTTACAGGAGACAATGGTAATTTTAGATAATCTTGATTATCTACATATCTGAGTAAAAGTGAATAGATCACAATTCTGTCAAACTTACCCTCTTCTTGTGAAAACAGCTACAAAAATGCAGTCTAGTTTCATGAAGTACTCATTTAAGGAAATGGAGAGATAATGTGGTTTAGAAAAGCAAACTGAGGGGCATCTGGATGCCTCAGGTGGTTGAGTGTACGATTTCAGTTTAGGTCATGATCTCGTGGTCCACGGTCCTTGGGTTTGAGCCCCATGTCGGACTCTGTGCTGACAGCTTAAGTCCCTGGAGCCTGCTTGGGATTCTGTGTCTTCCTCTCTTTCTGCCCCTCCCTGACTCTTGCTCTGTTTCTCTCTGTCAAAATAATAATATTTAAAAAACATTTTTTAAGAAAAAAGAAAAGCAAATTGAGGGGTGCCTGGATGGCTCAGTCAGTTAAGCATCACACTTCAGTTCAAGCCGTGATCTCACGGCGCAGGTGGTGGAGCCCAGTGTCCGTTGGACTCTGTAATGACAGTGCAGAGCCTACTTGGGATTCTGTATCTCTCCCTCTCTCTCTGCCCCTCCCCCATTAGTGCGCATACTCAAAATAAACTTTAAAAATAAACTTTCTCTCACAAAATAAACAAACTTAAAAAAAGAAAAGAAAAGCAAACTGAGGCCTATTTATAAGTGTACTTATTATATGATAGGTTAAGGCTTGGGAGCAGGAGAGGGATATACACAGGGAGAATCTGTGTTTCCAGTTGTGAATGGACTATGGTTTTCGAAAATTGTGAAAGGACATTAGGAAAACAATGTTTTAGCATATGCACATGAGAAAGGATACTAATAAAACAGAAAATACTTTACAAAATGATGTCTCTATACAATGATAATGATAAGCATCAGTAAAACATGATTTACTTTCAATCCAATAAAAAATTAACTAGCATATCTGGAAAAGTATGTTATTTTCTTCTTCATTTAATATTAAATATGGACCATTGGATAACAAGTCTCTTGAACTTTAACAAAGCATCTTTCTCCAGAAATTGTGACGTTTTAACACAAGATCAGGTAAGGAGACTGAAGTAAAAGATAGAAGGATAACAAAGAGATCAAAATACATAAAGATTAAATCATCAGTTGTCACACTCTCATATTGTAGTCATTATCTCTCAATTTATCCACATATTGTGGTCATTATCTCTCAATTATCCACATCAACAAAAGACAGTCTAAACAATCAAAATTCATCTCTGGTTAACATCAGGATGAGGATATTATTAGTCCTTAGATTGCAATATGTCAAATGCATTAAGAATGTACTTAAACCTAATAGTGACAAAACTATTCCTGACAGAATGATATGTGATTAAAGGAAGTTTACTAATTGGTTTCTATCTCCTAACTGTAATTCAATTAATATGTCAACCTGAGAATGACCCATTATCTTCATACTTATCTGATGATGATAATTTTTAAAATATATACTAGAAATTAAACAAATGTTCACTAGGAGCGCCTGGGTGGCTTAGTTGGTTGAGCATCTGACTTTGGGTCAGGTCATGATCTCTGGGTTCATGGGTTTGAGCCCCACATCGGGCTCTGGGCTGACAGCAAAGATCCTGATTCAGATTCTGTATTCCTCTCACTTTACTCCTCCCCATTCGTACTCACTCTTTCTCAAAAGTAAATAAACATTAAAAAAATTTTTAAACAAATGTTCACTAGACACTAGGGACTATTTAAAAGTTGTACATTACTTCTCTAATTCTCATGAATATCTTACAACATCTCTAATGTAGCCAGCGTGACCATAATTTTACCAATGAGAAGTGTGAGGCTTAGAGAAATTATCTTTGTCACAGTAACCAAGCTGGTGAGTCACTAAGCCAGAATATGAACCCAAAGCCCCCAGATTACAAATTAAAAATCAACCACAAATTATACTGCCATGCATAGGATGAATCATGAATACCCAACAGCTATCTAAAGTCCAGTAGCTGTATTTCAGAACCTTAGAGGACCACTGACTAGCCAAGCTATGCTCTCTTTCCTTCATGTTATTTATCTGTAATACAGGGTTAATATTAGTACTAAAGTCTCTTAGGTCTAAGGTAATAATTCAATAATACCATGCATAGAAGTCGTTTAATTTCTATTATGCATGGCCCTGAGTTAGTGTGCATTAAAAAATAGCTTTCATTATTATTCTTAAATTCATGTATCTGCATTTGTAAAATTGAGCATCTTAGATTTGTGTAGCATGGCAGAGCTTTCAAAGTGTTTTCATGCATAATATATCTATACATATGTTATTTAATATTTTACATTTTATTTAATTATGATAGGTCTACCATAGGTAATTTTATGTTTTAGGAATGAATAGAGATTTCAGGCGCTGCAACTCAGCTTTGCTGTTGGGAAAAAAACGCAGAATACTCTCTTTTTTTGCAAGGTTGGCTAGGTCTGAGATTCACTTCTAAGTGTTTTGCTATTTAGCTTTAGTTACTACATTTACTCACTTGAAATGCTTGCTATCTTTCCATATTTCTGTAGAATCAGCAACCTCTCTGTTTTTGTTCTTCCAACAACTGAATACATTTCTGGCCTCATGTCATATGCACTTCCCCCCACCCTTCAAGAATTTCTCCTATCATAATAAATGCATACATCTCCTATTTTGGCTACCTTCTTTCTTATTTCATTTGAGCAAGAAATCTATCAAAAACAGGAAACATCTGAGGTTGTGTTTCTTAGAGTTAGGATAGTGTTCTATGAGTATTCCTTCAATGTTAAGAATATTGCTTTGCCCAGAGTAAGTTCTCAATGATTTTTTGCCAAAACAACAAAATTTTGTTCAACAACAGAATCTCAGGATCTATAAGCATTGAGACACACTGTACAAAATGATATCCATGTTCATCATGTGACTTGCAATTTTGTTGGTTAAAATTCTATTATAAACAGCTTTTTTTTTGGCTTAAGCCTTTGAGTGATTTTAGGAAAGTTTCAGAAAATACAGAGAAATACAGAGTATTATAACAAAAGATGACATACCGTATCTATATTCTTACTTTCCTTCATTCCTGAAAATCTATCTCTCCTCTTTGTGCTTATCTTTCCAATTCAAGTGTTTAAATATTTATTGAAAGTTATATATTTGTACTCAATACACAGTATTGGATTGTGGATTTTATTATTTACGGAGTGTTATGCAATATCTATTAATTTTTTCACTCAACTTTATTTTTAAGATTGGCCATGTTAACACACATAGATCTAGTTCACTTCAATTGTTACATAGTAATACATGACTTAAAGATATCACCTTGTGTTTATCTATTCCCCTGTGATGGGAACAATTGAACACTAATTGACAATGCTGAATTGTATATTCTTGTACATGCCTCCTTGTCCATATAGGTAAGACTATCTCTAAGACAGATACCTTTAAATGGGATTGCCAGATCGTGGGTATGCTTTTAACTCTTTTGATGACACATACATCTTTTGCTCACAGCCCACATTCAAAGAGTCAGAATATTCTAACAGCCGTACCTTTGAAGGAAGAACGTAAGGTAGCCTTTTCTTACCACCATCAATGCTACCATCTTGGTCCAATCTTCCTCTATTGATTATATACTGCCAAGACCTCTAACTGGCCTCAGTATATCTACCCTCCCCCTACAGGCTATCCCCTACACACTACCTCTAAGGTACTTCTGAATTTAATTAAGATCCTATCACTTTTCTGCTGAAAACCTTCAAAGGGTTCCACTCAGAGTAAAAGACAAATACCTCATTAAGACCTACAAGTTGCAGACACAATAAAAAGAGTTTTTGTTTCTTATCTTTTCTGTTTTTTCTTTGCTCTATTTAGGCAGTCAAAGATTTTCCCTGCACTCCCATCCCTATTCCTGGGAATGTTAGTCAGGATTATTTCCCCTCACTCTGAGAGTGTAGTATTTTGTGGCCCTGGTTTAAGTGGTGTTTGGTTTCCTCACGGACCCCTAATTTGGGGCATGCAGGCACTGACTACTCTCCCCCAGCTCAGCAGGGCAATAAATCCCAATTTACTTAGATAAGCAAATGACTCAGAGAGAATGCAGTTAAAGGCTCCTGTGATTTGTTTAAGTGTTCTGAGTTCCATTCTCCCTAAGAGCTCAGTCAGTTTTTCCCACCGATCCTGTCATAGGTCAGACTCCTGAAGTGTTGTTTTCTTTTGTTTTGTTTTAATTCAGGAGTATTTGTGCCTTTGGTGATGAATCATAAATTTCTTCATTGCGAAAGTAATATAACATATTCACAATATTTTTAAACACCCACAAACTCTTTGTTTCTCCAGAAAAGCAAGGGCTCCCTTTAGCTTCCTTTTATAAGAGTGAACCTACTTTGAACATGATTACTGAATGAGATGTCCTCCTTGCTAATTTACTATCATTTTAATTGTGAGTTAGTGGTTTCTAGTCCACTAGAAACCGCGATGGAGATACTACATTATTTTTACATGGTAGAAATAAACGAAAACTGAAAAATCGTTCTACTATTTGGACTCTGTGAATATGCCAGAGCACTCATGGAATCTGCTTGAATTTCTGATAACCTTAGAAATAAAGCTGAATGCCCAATATATGGTAGCAACATAAAGCTAACTTTTTAAAATGAATGGTGAGAAATGAATTATCCACTTTAGATTTCTGGTTTAACAAAAATGTAAAAAATTCCTTAATTCTTCACTCTAAAAAACAATACACAAAATAAAAGTAATAGTTTCTTTTCTCAATCCTATTACCTGGAAGAAACACTTAGAACTTAGTACATATGTCTGCATCCCTCTATGTATGTTTGCATCTACATTTTACAAAACTGAGATCATGTTACCTATCTATCCCACATGTTGCTTTCTTTTTCATCTTAGGTAGTTATCGCTGCAAATGCAAAATTTGAGTCATTTTACAAATTGTGACTAGTAGTACAGCAATACATTTTTCTTGTAAATTAGAGTAAAATATATATTGGCCTCAAGGAATGTTCAGAAGTGAAAAGTTAGAGCTATCCAGGGTGGCAGCCCAGAGCCACTTTTGAATTATGGGCATGAGAAATGGGGCTAGTTGAAATTGAGAAGTCTTGTAAGAATAAAACACACACTGTATTGCAAAGACTTAGCATGAATAAGGGAATATAATATAACCTTATCAATGTTATATTGATTATATGTTGAAATTGAAACATTTTGATACATTAGACAAATGAAATACATTACTAAAATTAATTCCCTCTGTTTTTTACTTTTGCAATACGGCTATTAGAAAATTAGAAAGTATATTTTCAGCCCACAGTATATTTCTATTGAATAGTGATAGTGTTGGTTTTGGTTTGTTTATTTCTTTGTAATAATACATTTCTCTCTGAGAAATAAAAATGCAAAGTGAACAATGAAAGGACTCACTGAACAAAATTACTGACCTAGATGCATCGAATAACTTTTCCAAGTGCCCAGGGAACCCACTGTAGATTCCAGAATCAGAAAAGTAGAAGACTACACAGGTGATGGAATAAATTTTCATATTCCTTCACTTTCTTCCTTATATGATCCCTACATGATTCTGAGGAACCAGTCAGTGGAATAGATTTAAAAAGGCTGTGCAATAGGGAACTTCTGCACTTTACTTTTATGCAAAAAAGATGAATAACAAATAAAAAACAACATTAGTGCAATGGTCTAAATGTTTGCATCCCCATAAAATTCAACTGTTGAAATACTAACCTTCAAAGATGATGGTATTAGGAGGTGAGATCTTATTAATTAATGTTCTTACAGAAGAGTCCCAGAGATCCCTTGCCCCTTTTATCATATGAGGACACAGCAAGATAAAAGGCTATGAACAGGAAGAGGGAACTTACCAGACTATGACCCTGCTGGTGCATTGATCTTAGACTTCCTGGCCTCCCTGGCGTCCGGAACTATAAGAAATAAATTTCTGTTGTTTATAAGCTGCTCAGTCGCTAGTATTTTGTTATAGTAGCCCAAACAGACCAAGCTCATCAGTATTCATTAAAACCAAAATCTGCTTTTGGGTCATGCATAAATTGAATACAGTTTTCTAACTGTGTGAATTCAAAGCATGAGTTCATTCTGAAACACAGAAAGATCCCAAATAAATATGATTCCATTTTCATTACAAATGGCTTACTCTAAATATTAAAATTTAATAACCCAAGAGTTGATATACAAAATTTCTTCAGAAAAGAGAATATTTAGTTAATTAGTTTACCTTGTTTTCAAACATGCTGAATAATAGATATGTTTCTATAAGTTAGAATATTTTAAAATTTAGCTTTGGGTAGAAGCACTGTGGTTTAAGGAGCACTAACAAATATGCCTATCAAGGTCTCTGAAATCTTAGCTCTAACTGGTTAGATGGCCTTTTACAAGTTGATTATTACTATTTGTATCTCTCTACACCTCAGCTGTAAAAGTCAGGTTTGTATCAGGGCAGCTAAAATTATGTAGTTTTTTATTTTTGTTTTTGTTTTAAGTTTGTTAATTTATTTTTGAGAGAGAGAGATAAAGAATACAAGTGGGAAGGCGCCAGAGAGAGAGGAAGAGAGAGAGAATCCCAAGCAGGCTCCTCGCTGACAGCACAGAGCCTAACATGGGGTTTGGACTCACGAACCATGAGATCATGACCTGACCTGAGCTGAAACCAAGATGCTCAACCAACTGAGCAACCCAGGTACTCCTAAAGTGCCATACTTTTATTTTAAAATTGACCTCTGCTACAATATTTCAAGAAATTCTTAAAGAATTCTTTTTTTTTTCAATTTATCGTCAAATTGGCTAACATACAGATATACAGAATGTAAAGTGTGCTCTTGGTTTTTGGGGTAGATTCCCATGGTTCATGACTTACATACAACACCCAGTGCTCATCCCAACAAGTGCCCTCCTCAAAGCCCATCACCCATTTTCCCCTCTTCCCCGTCCCCCATCCACCCCTAGTTTGTTCTCTGTATTGAAGAGTCTCATGGTTTTTCTCCCTCCCTCTCTGTTTTAACTATTTTTCCCCTTCCCCATCCCCCATGGTCTTCTGTTAAGTTTCTCAGGATCCGCATATGAGTGAAAACAATGATATCTGTCCTTCTCTGACTGACTTATTTCACTTAGCATAATACCTTCCAGTTCCATCCACGTTGCTGCAAATGGCATTTCATTCTTTCTCACTGCCAAGTAGTATTCCATTGTATACATAAACCAAGAAATCCTTAAAGAATTCTTAAAGAAATTCAACTAAGATTATAAATTGTAGAGAAGGAAGAAGACATAATTAACAGTCAATTTCCTCACCCAGAGATGCTCCCGGAAATTTTCAGGGATTCCAAAGGATTCTGTTTTGAGAGTTTTTTGTCCTGTGCTTATCTTAGTGGGAGAGTGAGCTCTCTGAATATGAAGTGAAAGTTGAGAATTGAATGAAACACATGTCATTTGCCATTCTTCACAGTAATGCGTCATTGAATTCAGTTTATCATTTTAAATTATGACAAATGTGACTATTTTAAGTTTTGTTATTATAAATATCAAGGAAGGTATGCATGCTCATCTGCCCATTCCACACTTGTTTGCCCAGCTTATTCTAGGTCTCCAAGCCAATCCCAAAGACCTGCTGAAGGAATAACTTTTAGGCAGCAATGTGGGGCACATGACACTTCATATTCAATCTAAGCTGAGTGGACCTTGAAGAGATGTGACTCAAAGGTAACCAAATAACAGGTCAACCACTGCTTTATGCTGTGACGTGATCCAGAAATATGAATTCAGCCTATCAACTTTCTTCTCTTTGGAATGTGATACAAGAATCGATAAAAGAATGAACTGATTTTCAGTGGGAAATGCACCCGGAAAATCAAGAGGTAGAAATGGGCTGTGAAGTAGGAATGAGAAAAGAGATGATTTGTTAAAAAAAAAAAAAGTGAATAGATCAAATGAAAAGACAGGAAGATTCCATGACAGAAACATTAGCTGTGGTCAATTTTATTTTTAGTAACTTTTTGTTGTTGTTGTTCTGTTACGTTTAAACCAAAAATACTTAACAAAATTAGACATCACCAATTACTCTGTTCATTAATGATTTCACTATCGGAAAAGATTGCATTTATGCTGGATTTGACACTGCCTCTTACTATGTAGGAGTTTGCATTTCTGTGAAATGGAAACATTAAAAAGTTATCATGGGATTCCACGGGGAATCAAATTAAATAATGTAGGCAAAGACTCTTTTGACTGGTGGCTTTTAGACTATATTAATACTAAGTTCTCAACCAACCAACTTGTTAAATGCCTAGCTTGTCAACGGGACACATTTTGCCACTGCATTTTAACTTGAAAATGAAGATAAGTTCTGAGTGCATAGAATAAGAGTCTATAGAATAGAGCACTAAATTTTAAAAGATCATGAATTTTTAAAGAAACCAGGTGTTGGGAAAAATTGTTTTTTTCCTTCCTTATGACATAATATCTAAAACTCTCTAATGCAAATGAACTTCAACTACAATGAAGTAAGTGGCATTCTACCAAGCAATAACAAACCCTCCCTATGTCACCACATTCATCAGTTAACTTTTGATTATGTCTAATAATTTTGTAAAAAAAAATCAGCATGTGAGAGTCACAGAATATAGGAAAACAGTTTATACTAGACAAAAAGTTATTTCTCTGAGATTTTATTGGTTCTATTGGTCAAAACAAACACATTAATCATTATTTAAACTAAGCTTTTATAGGTATCCAAAAATAGTTTTTGACTGAAGGAGTAATGTGGTTGAGACCTTCCTTGCTACAGTAATTATAAACAGCCTTGAAACATTAATGTTTCCACTAGAGGAATAAGGTGCAATATAAAAAGTTAAACATGACCGGACAAATCAAATATAAAGCAGGCAGGGCATTCAGGATAATGCCATAGTGACAGTTCTGGGGACCAAAACAGTTTAGATGTGGCTATTGATGCTAACATGCATCATGTCCCTAAATTAAGAAAAGAAACCCCTATATGAACTAGTGTTTGTTTGTTTGTTTGTTTATTCATTTATTAGTTGACATAAGAAAATATGAGGGGGAGAGACTCAGAATTGCTGTTGGTCTACAAAAAATGACATTATTAGATCTTCACCTTCTCACACTTTATCATTGGACTAGAGCTGATTCATCAACAACCTCTTGAGGTGCCCACTGTCTTAAATAAAAATGAATCTGGACTAAATGTAGTTGGGCTGATAAAACAGTATTGAGACAAGAATTACCTTTAGACTTCCATATTATTTCCAAATTTCCAACTAATCCAGATAGTTGGGAGAGAAAAGGGAAATGAGTTCATCCTTAAATATGTTATGAGATAAACTTTCAACAAATTATATTCAATAGTAAAGTAGAGACACATGAGAATAATATAATAGAGCATACTAAAAACATCCATCCAATTCCAAAAAGTTTCACATAAGGGGAACATTTCAAACTGTCTAACTGGTACAGGTGCATTTTGCTCATTCTATGATCATGAAATAGACAAACACATGCCTTTTCCATATCATTGTGTGCTTAATAAGCAGTGATCTGTCAGCATCACTTTAAAAGTCTAGTTGAACAGACTGGATCTCTATCTTCCAAATAGAGGGGGATAATCACTGACATGCTTAAGCTCCACTGTATCTTTCAAACTGATGTCACCTGGAAACAGTCTGTAAGGGAGGGAGAAGTATGCTTCTCTGAAGTGACCACACCACAGGTAATTCACAACAGAGCTCAGAGACATCTACTCAATATAGTTAATGTTTGATTTACATTTAAAATGTTTTTTTTTATTACAAAACAATCACTGAGAATTAAATAACCAAATTCCAAATGAATACCAAATCAATTAAGGTATAATCAAAGACTGAAATGACCTTAGGAGAAAGAGCAAAGATAACAACAGCATATGTGATTTAATGTACTTCTTTTCATAAACACGCTTGTCCTCCAACCTCATTAATTTAATCGTTACTCTGGCACCCGGCCCAACTTAAAGTACAATCTTTGAACAGTTCTCTGCAGCTGTGTGAGAGCTCTAGGCTGATGGCGACATGAGATATCACTAGGTGTTGGAATTCACAAACCAATAAGATTAGTACAAGTTCGTATCTCCCTATCTCCAAGGATGCATTCTTTCTCATTTTTAAAGAATATCCACCTTATTATTTAGCATCTTTAATATTAAAACGACAACAACAATGATCCCTGTACTTCTAAGAGTAGAGAAATATTAGATTGTTCTGTTGAAGTAATATTTTTATTTCCCAGTTACATGGCAACTTTTCGGGGGCATGAGTAACTATTTTTTTCTTTTGGAAAATATTTAAAATAGACGTATAAAAATTAAGGTAAAAACTCAATATTAGATTTGAAGCTGACCTGAAAACCCTTAAACTCTATGGTCACTTAAAATAAGACTGACTCTAAACGTTAACCTGTGACCTTGTCTAGATAATTTCACTTCTTGGATAAATGTGCTATTAGTAACAAACTTTCTAACTCTTTGGCTGGAATCTTAATGTACTGATTCCTTTTTCTTATAGCATATTCCAGTTGTTCAGTTTATATGCATTATGAAGAATAATGAAAGCTTTATATATATATTTTATCTGGGAAAATGTATATTACTTTACATCACATTTGATTTCTCAAATGAATTACTATGGCCCTTTGAAAAAATTCTGAAAATACATCTTTGGAGCTCACTATATTAGTCAGGTCTTTTGGTATTCTTTATTTTTATTTTTTGACAATAACAAAATTACTTAATGTCATTTCAAGTTCATCCTATTCCACTTACACATGTTCACAGAGCTGGGGTAATTCACTTACGTAGTTCAACATCTCCTTTGTTGCAGATGGTAAGTGTACAGATTTCTCCCTCAAGGAAAGAAACTCTTTCATAAAATAATTGCATATTCTGCTCATTTTTTCTCTTTGCTGATGCTTTTGTATTGTTATTACACCCTGTCAGATTAGTAATTAGCACGCAGCCTCCATATGACATAAATGCATTTTTCCTGCTTTCGTAAAAGCCCCTTTAGCAACTCACAGCATATAATAAGTCTAGATGGCAAAGAAAGAGGAAATAAATAATATAAAAAGAATAACTGCAAGAGCAAGTGTAGCGTTAGGTTGGTGCATTTCTTTTTATCAAGGGGTTGAGTTGCAACTGTTTCCTGAAGAGTATGCTGGCACCTACAACAGGTATGTGACCTTTGAAATTAATTTTTTTCTTATTCCTATTTGAATAAATAATTGAATTAACAGCCTTGGTCATAGTTTGAAGGAGAAAACTGGCTAAGAAAGAATATCCTATTAAAAAATCTTCTGAAAATGAAAAACAAATAAGGTTAATTCACAGGTGCACCTTAAGTGAGACATAAGGACGGGCAAACTAAAGCAGAGTAGTTTTTGCCTACTAGTATCAGGCTGAAACTATGTCCATTGAAAATGAAATTACAGGAGGGTTGACTAACAAATAGTCATATTTGGGGGAAAATTTAGTCTCCTTGGATATCTTTTTCAAAGGGAACATAATTCAATAAGCAATAACCAAGGCAAAATTATTCTGTGAAATTCCTGCACTAAAACTGTGGAAAAGGATTAGTTACATAATTTGTAGATCCCACTGCAAAATGAAAATTCAAAGTCACTTGTTCAAATTAAGATTTTCAAAATGGCAACAGCACAGCCTTAAACCAAAGAAGGGACCCTTCTAAGTGTGGGGACCTGTGAAACTATATATGTCACATGCCTATGAAGCTGGCCTTGCTTCTGAAGGCAGTCTCCACTGGACTGACCTGAGGCTACTCTCAGACGAAGCCAGCAATGAAAGCAGGAACTCAAAAGGCACAAGGGAGTTGCATCTTGATTCTGATCCTGGCTCCACTGCTCAAGTGGGACCTTCAGCAAGTTATTCACCAAAGTCTCAGTTTCTTCACCCCCAAAGCTGATATCACAATGCATGAAGAACACCTTTTATAATGCTCTCTGTAGAGTAAGTACTTATTAAATGCTATGTTTGTCTAACAGCACTAACATCTAATATCTAATGATCAAACATCACAACTCATTGAATTTAAGACAGAAAATAGTTTGCACCTGGATATTTCTGTTTCTTTTACTTGTCATCCTTACTGATGTTTTGCCTAAACTTAGTGTGGTAATACAAGAAAGAACCACTGTTTAGTTAGCATTTGCATGTTTTGTGTTCTTTTTATGGAAATATTCATTCACAATATAAGTTAAATCACTCTGTCCATCTTAAACTTATACAGTGTTGTATGTCAGTTACATCTCAATAAAATTGGACAAAATAAATCCAAGTAAAGCTAATAAAAGTTGAATGTACTATAATCTATTTAATTAACAACATCTAAAAATAACTACCTCCCAGGGCTATGTGAAGTAGCAAAATATGGTAAGTGCCTAGGACCAGTTATCTGAATTGTTGATAAGATTTTACAAAGGAAGTGACTCCCATTGGACATACTTATTTCATATTATCATTGTTAGTGGTGCTGACCATTATAATTACTAATAACCACAGTTATAGCTATAATTAGAACATATTGACCATCAATATAAAACAAATGACCACATTCCTTCAATTCTAACAAACATCAGTTGTAACACACAAAGTACAGACTAACAGCCTTGTGATGGAGAGAAAAATAACTAAATAACTAAAACCCTACCATATTGTAGGTGAATCTGAAGATCACTTCTGGTTTCTAAAATATTGAAATATTTTATATGCATGCTAGTACTGGATATTTTATTCACATTATAATCTCATCACAAAAGTTTGTTCATTTATTTGCTCACTTAAGGGAATATATATGTGTGTGTGTATACATATACATATATGTATATATATATATAATGTAAAATACATTAATATTCTCATGACTATGAAGATACAAATTATTCATTACTTCATTAGTTCATTCCACAAATATTTACTGAGTACTTTCTATGTCAGGCACTATTTTAGTCATTGGATTAAAAAAGTGAACAAACCAGACAAAATTTTCTACCACCATGGAGCTTATATTCTACAATGGAAGATTTTCGATAAGCAAAATAATAAGTAAAATATAAACTAAAAAAGATAATGCTAAGCTCTATGGAAAAAAATGTTTTGCTTAAAGGAAGATTTGGATTTTGGAAATCTGTGATTTAAAATAGGTAGTCAAAGACTATATAACTTGGAATTCTTCGTTTGATATTCTAATACAAATGATGACTCATGTGTACTAACCTAGGTTGAACATAACTGTGATTTTTTGTTTGTTTGTTTGTTTGATTAGTATCTACTAGAGGCTTTTGTTTACTAGACTTTTGAAAAATGTTTAATTACTAAAAAATATTGATTCTAGGGGCGCCTGGGTGGGTCAGTTGGTTAAGTGTCCTACTCTTCATTTCCATTCAGGTCTTGATCTCACAGTTCATGAGAGAGAGCCTGCGCTGGGCTCTGTGCTGACAGCACGAAGTCCGCTTGGGTTACTCTCTCTCCCTTCATACGTCTGTCCCCTGTTTGTGCATGGACTCTCACTCTCTCTCTCAAAATAAATAAACATCTTTCATAGATTATTCTACATTTTAAAATGTGGATTTTCAAGTTTGAAAATAAAGAAAAATACATCTGAAAACATTATATAAGGTATTTCACATTTTAAGTGCTGAATTATATGGGTAGATATATAAATACAGACCATGTTGAGAGAAAAAGATGGATAATTCATATTAGATTTTAGAGGACTCATCTCTTTCTAAAGTTAGGGAGACATGTTGTAATTAGATGTGTGTGTGTGTGTGTCCCACCTAGTAAATATTGAGAATTGTCAAGAAGTGTTTACCATTTAATCACAACATCTTTCCTGGGATGTGGGATCATACAGTCAATAAAAAGTAGTAAGATTAACGGTACTCTTTCATTTCTTCAATCCATCTTTCAAAGGGAAGGAGAGAGCTTTTATAAGGAGGTGGTTCTTCCTTTTAAGCAGATTGTAATTATTTCTGAAAATTTGGTTATTTCTTTAAAACTCTGTTCATACACAAACAAATCCATACCCACGTTCTCCCAAATCATTGGGTGTATCATTCAAAATCTTTAATGAAAGGAGCCTTTTTGTTAGGATTTTGATAGAAATTGTATTATTTCTTGTTGAAATGTACTATAATGAATATATTATAAAGGGACAGATCTGTAAGTTAACCTTTAAGGAAAATAACTTCTAGAAAGAATACTAAATTGTTGAACATTTCAAGAAAGTAGCAGAGGCAGGACAGTAGACAGTATTCACTCTAATATCCATAGGTTAAGATTGAAAGTTGAGTATGAATTTCATTTTTATTGGTTTGTTCTCTAAAACTGCTTTAAGTGTGCTTATACCAAGCCTCCACATTTGGATCCGTGATCTAATTATCTATATCATAGCTGACTGTGTTGAACCAGACACGAATTATATTTTTACCCCACAGAACTCCAAGTTCTAATTAAAATTAGGCCACACTAATAAGATATCATAGTCACAATAGTTCATATTCTTACAATTATATTTTAAAAACTCAGGTAGAGTAAAAATACTGTTTCAGTGAGAGAAATCTCATTAATTTTTACTGAAATAGTAGGTCAGATTTTTGGTATTATATAGGTGAATAATATAACCTTGGAAATACTGAAATGATTTAAATGATTCATAGCTATTAATTTTCATCTAGCAGATTTTTGAAGGATTTCATAATAAAACATATTCTTATAATAATAGGTTTATTCCTTAAATGGTACTTTCATGATTAAATAGACAAATTACAATAAATGGAGAAGATGGCATTCTCTGAAGAAAGCAAGCTAACTATGCGACAAAATATTTTCTTTTCTGTTTTGAAATAATAAATGGTAATATGGTTCCTCACTTTTTGAGTGAATACATCATAGAGTCTTTTTTATTTCATTTATATTCTGCCTACTTTCTGTCAGCCAGTCACTATTTTAGGCTCTGGGCTATAGGAACATAGCCATTAACAAAATGGTAAACATCTTTGCTTTCCTACAGCTTACATTCTGGTATGGAAGACAGATCATAGATAAATAAATACATAAATTGTTAAAATTTCAAACAGCGGTAAGTGTTATGAAGAGAAACTACTCAGAGTAAGA
This sequence comes from Paguma larvata, assembly GCA_030068075.1. Lineage (NCBI taxonomy): Eukaryota > Metazoa > Chordata > Mammalia > Carnivora > Viverridae > Paguma > Paguma larvata. Next base: position 52,649,169 of record CM057826.1, on the reverse strand, counting down.
GGATGGGGTTGATGAAAGAGAAGACTATTGCAGGGAGGGTGGCCAAGGAAGGTATTTCAGTGGAGATGAAGTATCGGCAGAAACCTAGATGATACAACTTTGGAAGCTATTTAAAGATCTGAGAAAAAGCTTCTAGAAGAGGAAATGACTACAGAGATAGATCCTGGGTCAGGAATGAATTTGGTGCCTTTGAAAGGCAAGAAGATCAAAGTGATGAGTCTAGTGTCCAAGGAAGGAAAAGCAGGAGACTGGGTCAGAGGAGAAGTCAGAGGTCAACTCAGGGAAGGCCATGTAGACTGTGCTGAGGAGTTGTTTCTTCTAAGTGTGATAGCAAGAACCGAGGAGATGTTGAAAAGGATTCTGATGTGGTTTATATACAGTTTAAAAAGGAATGCCCTACTTTCTGCAGGGCAAGGATTAAAGAAGGGAAACAAGATTGCTGCTGAACTATAGGCAAATGATGAAATGGCATGCATTACAGTACTTAGGGTGCTAATGGTCCAGGTGGTAATATGTAGTACATTTCTATGCTGCTCAGAAATCCCCATGTTTATTTCTGTAACAGGGAGAGGGAGATAAATTTGTTTGATGATGTTGGGTATGTCCAAAGAAACTCACTTACATGAGATGAATAGAAAGAAACAATCGTATTTCAAGGTTAATCACTGGTCTTCCTTTAGAGAGTTACAAAAACCACAATTATTTGAGCGTAGCTTTTACATAAGGTACTAAAAAGGAAAAAATGCCCGAGAAGGAATTTTTGGAATGGTGGTCATTTAGTTCTGTTGTCTGAGGAAAAGAAAGTAGATATACTGTATAAATAAATAACTAGAGATTAAGCCCTTAGATATATCATTAAAAAAAGAAAAAGGAAAAAGGAAAGCTTGCAATCACTGCCCTATTGACTATGTATTTATGATCCCCTAAACAGCATCTATGTGCAATAATAATGGCATAAAAATGATGACTGCATTTTTGACTGTCAGTCCCTAGACATTCTGTTAGGTGATTTGCTTTATCTCATTTACTCCTCTCCACACTCGGGGACGTGGACATTATTATTACCCATGTATCTCAAGTTGAGGACATTCAGGCTCAGAATGTTTAAGCAGGTGGCCTACCCTAACTCACAGAGCCATTAACTGGTAAAGGCGGTGAGCAACCCTAGATCTGTGTACTGTGTACTAATATTGGTTAATTTAGCAAACCTACTTTCCCTTGAAATGATAAAAATAACCAGCTGATGAACACTTTTCCTGTTCCACTGGTTATTTCGAAATACAGACACAGTGCCTGTTTGGTAGCAGCATGCAGCAGTGAGGCAGCTTACAAAACAAATACACCCCGCTGCAAAGACGTATACTGACCATTTTAAAGTCAGTGAGTCAATACAACCACCAAGGACGTAAATACACCAACTGACAGAATAATTAATCCTCTGTACACAATCAATGAGGAATAGTAATGTTTCTGGGGAAATGGAATATCGTAGAATGAGCCTGAATTTTCCCTAAGCACAGATGTTGAGTCGCCATTCAATGAATCCTCCCTGGAGGAGATTGTAACAAATACATGGAACTCTCAAGGACAGCCAGGGTTGTAAATTGTGGGCTATAAAAATAATAATATAAATATTGTGCCAACATTTATAATTTATTTGCTGGACTCACAGGTGAGAAATAGGGGTTAGCTGGCAGGTCTAATTTGAACCAGTGTTAGCAAACCCATGCCGCACACTAAATCATTGCTTTCTGCGTTTTCTTTAGCTTAAAAATATATAATAAAGCTCAAACAAAGCTACTTCCTTTGGACAAATGAAGCCATGGACACAGATTTTTGCAATGTTACATTATAAAGTTACCGGAGTTCTAGTACACTGACAGGTTTTCTTCAATTGTAGTGGGGAATTTTGCGCAGTTAGAACACTGGGTGAAGGCAAAAAAGCAAACGAAAATTTTTTTAAAAACATGCAGAATGGCATAGTTTTGTTTAATTTGGCTGAAACTCACCACTGGGAAGTCAAAACTCACTAACTGAAGAAGGACATCACTATGACAGGAAGGGGTCATGAAAAGAACACAGAATTGAATAATTTAATATTTTTTTATTTAATAAATTGAATAGCCTGTATTTTAAATAAAGAACATATCTCAAAAGGTTTTTTGCCTGATTTCAGCTATGTCTTAAACTAGTAATTTTGGGCAAATCATACAGTCCTCAAGGGCCTGTAAATAGTTTAATCAGTGCTTGCTACTTTACACAACATGAATAAAATGTGACATGTGTCTGGGACACCTAGGTGGCTCAGTTAAGGTTAAGCATTTGAATGACTTCACCTCAGGTTATGATCTCATGGCTCTCAACAGGCTCTCTGCTGTCAGCACAAACCCTGCTTCAGACCCTCTGTCCCCCTTTCTATGCCTCTCCCCTGTTTGTTCTCATTCTCTCTCTCTCTCTCTCTCTCTCTCTCTCTCAAAATAAAAAAAAATAATAATTTAAAAGTGAGATGTGCCCTAGAGAAGAGCCGTATTACTTTGTCTTCAGTAGTGCCCTCAAGTTCCCAGCTGGGCAGCATTCGTTTTTCAGCTTCTAAGTACCCAAGTTACCCCATCTTGCCAATGAAGGTAATCAAACATACCTTTGAGAACTTTTTGAGGATTAATGAAAATACTGTGATGCTTGTCAATTTCTGAGTACTGTGCCTTAGAGAAAGCAAGAGCTTAATCACTGATAGCATTGTACATAGCATTTTCCATAGATCATACAAGGTAATAAACATTCAGTAAATGTTTATTGAATAAAGGAGTTAAGTATGGTCAGAAGTTCCACTGAATTTTTACTAGTTTTCTGTTTAGAACTAGTTTGCTAGAGTTTGTATGTTTGTATGTAAACTTATATGATCAGTAAGGCACAGAAAAACAAATCTGCTATTTCTATGTGAAGAAGTTAGGCAAGCATAATGGTAATGTTTACGGACTACCCTATCAAATGCACAGGCTTTTGTGAAGCAGACGTATGTGACAACACCATACTCCAAAAGCAAAGGGAAAGAGCGGTATCCCCGAGTTAATGGATAATTAAGTGAAAGGATGGGTTAGTGAGTGGAAAGGGAGATAGAGCAGCAGAAGAGGTAAGGAATGAAGTTTATCGTTTTTGAGTAATAAAAGCTTCCTGGAACACAGTATTAAAAAAATTAGAATTTATTTATTTACTTAATTACTTACTTACTTATTTATTTATTTATTTATTTATTTATTTATTTATGGAGAAAGAGTTCAAGAAATTTGAATGTAAAATAAAAAGTCACCAAGACACATATTTTCCATTGACTATCAATAATCACGGGTTTACTGTTTCCTGGGTCAATTTAGTCTCTTATCTCACTGTAGGATGTTGTTTTATCTCTCTTAGATTCTAGATACAAAGCTCATGAAAGGAAGACCATCTTGTCCTGATACAATGATCAAAGACAGCCTTTGGGGAGTATTAACCTGGGAGAGGTGGTTCAGGTGGAGTGAACAGATTGGAAGGAAAAGGGGAGACCCTCATGGAAACAACTTCACTAGCCCAGTAGTTAAGTGGCAAAGGACTCACCAAGTGTGATGACCTTACTGGAAATAAAATGAAACAGATGGTGTGTGTGGAGGGGTAGCTAAATACTGCTCACATTTAGTAGGACCATCCTTCCTCATTTTCTTTCATGATTAATTGAAAAACTTGATAACTTGAAGAATGGATGATCAATTTCAACTCTCTGTCTTTATATCTGTGTTATTACTCACAGAGGGTGGTAACATTGCTGAGTGTCTAAAAGAAAATCTTCAAAGTTGAAAATCTAAAATTTTCTTAAAGTTTTAATATACCAGAAGTCTTTTAATAATTAAATAACATCATACATCTTCTATCTAGGGTTAAAAAATTGGTTCTATTCTCACAACACAAACTGTAATATTAGAAAATCAGTTCCAAAGAAATCGTTTATTTTTCTCATATTTCAAAATAAAAATTAATCTCTAAGATACTTAAAAGGCTATAAAAGACAGGCAGGGCCTTTCCTTTTCAAATGACTGCAAATTATGTATACATTTCAGCTTACAGCCATATATTTTAAGCAACATGTGTATTTATCTCAGATCCTTACTTTTTGAGCAGAGAATCTTGCTGGCGAAATAACAATAGAATGTTAGAGAAGGTTATAACAGTTTAAACATCAGTTTGTCTGCATTTATCCAACTCAGTAATCTCTGCTGTGGATATATTAGATTTGTTTGTATTTTTTAAATCTCATTACAACTTTTTGAAAACAGGAAATTGCTTCTACTATGAAAGATCAATGTGCTCTTGACTCCAGCATTTTCAACAATGGCTTATCTGTGCCGATGTAGTAACAGAGATCAGGCGGATATGAGAATGAGTTTGGGTACTCTAACAGGCTTTGAAAGAAAGAAAGTCACTCAGCAGAAAAACCACAATAGTTATGAATTCTTAAACTTAATGATGCTTATCCAATTAGATTGTTCAATTGCCCAAAGAAGTAAACTCTCAGGTTCACACCTACTTCTGTTGCAAATTTATTTATTTATTTATTTATTTTTGAGGGAGAGGGGGAAAGGAAGATGATTTGTAAGATCAAGATTAATAGATTTAATTTAGAGAAAACTGTATTATATCATGCTCTGTGATTAGAAATGGAAAAAAGTCTTGGAGATTTGGCCTGAAACATAAGCCAAACCATTTAAAACTGGAAATGATTCCAGAAATGTAAGCCTAGGATTTTCATTTTGATTCATCTTGGTCAGACAGCATGGGATCAATTAGATAAAATTTTCTCTCTCGTTGGAGCCAGTTAACCTGTTCACAAAATAAACATCATGATATGGCCAAGTATGCTACAGATTTGTGTCTTCTACCTAACCCATTCATTGTGACTTTTGATCCAATCCTATGGCCCAAATTACTATTCTTAATCCTTTTTCTCCCTTTCTAAAAAATTTCACCAATTTCTAGGATTTAGGGCCAAACCTCAAAGCTCTATTTCTAACTGTCTACTGAATTCCACCTAGAAGTTCTACAGGCAACTCAAACTGAACAAAACATTTATGTATTCCCTAATAAAAATTCTCTTATTTTTAGCTTGATTTCTAGTGCAACTTATCACCAACCCTGAGTTTATTGGAACTTTCCTCTCTAATCATTCACCTACAAATGATCCCCAAAGAAGTTTCTTCACAAAAATTTTCCCAAGTTGGGGCAATCTCCTTCTGTTTAGGCTTTCACTGATTTTCAAAGTATTCTCAAAGCTTAATTTCTTCTTCCTGCTATCAGTCCCCTACTACCTTGACAAACTGGTCTTGACAGAGCTCCATGTTATCCCATTATTCACTCCCTGGAATCCTTTGATGATTCCAGTTGCCTTCAGGATAGTCTTGGGCCCTTAGCATGACCACCAGGCTCTTAATGAATTGGCAATAATGTTAAATTGCCAAACCGGGGGCGCCTGGGTGGCTCAGTCGGTTGGGCGGCCGACTTCGGCTCGGGTCATGATCTCGCGGTCTGTGAGTTCGAGCCCCCGCGTCGGGCTCTGTGCTGGCGGCTCGGAGCCTGGAGCCTGCTTCCGATTCTGTGTCTCCCTCTCTCTCTGCCCTCCCCCTGTTCGCACTGTGCCTCTATGTCTCTCAAAAAAAATAAATAAACATTAAAAAAAATTTTTTTTTTAAATTGCCAAATCGCAGGTTCCTTCCTTCTTCAGACCTACTTCTCATTTCATGGAAAGATTTTTTGTTTGTTTGTTTTGTTTCATGTTTTAATTTTGGTTTTGTAAATAAACTCTGGATACATTACATTAAGATACTTATCATTACCTGAGTATACTGAATCTAAATTCTAACTTTTCTTCTATCATACAAGGGGCATTAAAGCAGCATTAACAAAATAATAAAGTAAAAAATTTGCATGACTACACCAAATTTCACTTTTTTCTAATATCTTCTTGTTCTTATCTATGAATAAAAGCATTTTTAAAAGATTATTGTAGTTATAAAATGGGTAACATTTTGTAATTTTTAATATTTAACTCTAGGATTTCTTCTTTGCAGTTAACATTCTGTTGAATTCTTATTCACATCTTGAAGGATCCAGTTCTCTTGGTTAACATTACCAGTGTGACGCCTTCCTTGACTTGCTTGGGAAATATAGCAAGAAATTTTAATATTCCTTTCTTAGTAATTGATAGAAAAGTGGACAGTAAATCAGTAAGCATATGAAAGGCTTAAACAGCACTATGAACCATTTTGACCCACCGATATCTATAAAATGCTCCATTCAATAAGAGCAGAATACATATTCTTTTCAAGTGCATACAGAATATTCAACAAGAGAGGCCACATTCTGGGCCATAAAACAAAACTTAATATGTTGGGAGCCATCTTGGGCTCACAGGTTGAGACACCTCCCTGTGTGGAAAAGGCAAATGTTGCAAGGTCTCCTGCCAACCAGCTGGCACCCAGTACTATCTCCTTCTAATAACCTTTCAGGCCTGGACTTCTTGAACTGCTCTGGTTGGCCTCAAGAGATGTAATGCCCTTTGGTTTAATGGCATCTGAAAAAAGGGACCTGGAGTGCAACACCTTGGTGGATAACATCTGAATGAGAGTAACCTGGCTAGCAGTAACCTCAAAGTTTCCTTTTGGGGATAGGTTACACAAATTGATCATACAGAATAGCAGTTATGAGTTGGTTAAAAATTAGTGTAACTTATGTAGACTTTAGGCCCCTATTATGTCAATTCACTCACTCATAAGCAAAGGAACTTAGGCAGGCATTAGAAAATTATGTCCTTGCCAAATGTGTAACTACACTTCCCTCATTGTAGTATAGGAGGTTAGACAATAAGACTGACCCCTGACCTGTCTGTAGACTATTAGCATAGGTCTTAAGGCAACAATGTATGTGCCACCTGCTTACTCAAGGTGACACTAACAACCCTCCTTTCTCCTTGGACGACCTGTTTTCTCCCTGCCATAAATTTACCTAGCTCTACTTCAAAAACAGTGTATAACCCTTAGCTTAGAATAGAATCTTAAAACAGCTAAGATAAGACTCTCCTTCAAGGTCTAGGGGATTGACATAATACACACTGTCTACTTTAACTATGTTCTAAGAAAAAGTAATGCTCAGTGATGTGACATAATTCACTACCTAAAAATAAAAATACTGAGCCCCGTGGGGCAGAGTTGTCTGCTGGCTCCAGAAACCTTGCAGCTCTCTCCAGCCATTCATCGTGCCAACACCGTTCATCCTCCAGGGACACCTTAGACTGCCCAGACTGGCCCGCAGCATTAATACATTTAAGAACGCTGAAATCATACAAAATATGTTATCTGACTGTAATGAAGTGAAATGAGAATTCAGCAACAAAAATATTTTTGGAAAATCCCCAAAATATTAGGAAATTAAACACTTTATGAATAACTAATGGGTCAAAGCATAAATTACAAGGAAAATTAGAATACATTTTGAAACAGGGGCACCAGGGTGTCTCAGTCAGTTGAGCATCTGACTTCGGCTCAGGTCATGATTTCACAGTTTATGAGTTTGAGCCCCTCATTGGGCTCTGTGTTGACAGCTCGGAGCCTGGAGCCCACTTGGAATTCTGTGTCTCCCTTTCTCTCTGCCCCTCCCCTGTTCAAACTCTCTTTCTCTCTCTCTCTCAAAAATAAATAAATGTTAAAAATCTTTTAATTAAAAACATATTGAAACAAACCAAGATTAAAATATAAAATATCAGAACTTGAAGAGTGCAGTAAAAGTAGGGCATAGAGAGAGATGCATAACAGTAAACATTTATACAGATTTTCTCAATATATGACGAGGTTACACCCCGATAAACCCATCCTAGAGTAAAAAAACTTTTTTAATGTTTATTTTACTTCAAAGGGAGAGAGAGAGAGACAGAGCATTAGCAGGAGAGGGGCCGAGAGGGAGACACAGAATTTGAACCAGGTTCCAAGCTGTCAGCACAGAGCCCAACGGGGAGCTCAAACCCACAGAACCCTGAGATCATGACCTGAGCCAAAATCGGACACTTAACTGACTGAGCCATCCGGGCGCCCCCAAACCCATCCTAAATTTAAAATATTGTTAAGTCAAAATGCATTTAATACACCTGACCTACATAGCTTGGCCTAATCGACCTTAACTGTGCTAAGAACACTTGTGTTAGCCTACAGATGGACAGCATCTTGTAACACAAAGTCTGTTTTACAATAGTGACGAGTATCTCCCGTAACCTATTGAGCACTGTACTGACAGTGAAAAACACAATGGTTGCACAGGTCCAGAATGGCTGGAAGTGTCTCAGTTGTTCACCCTCATGATCACGTGGCCGTAGGGGAGCTGCAGCTCACCACCCCTGCCCCGGGTGAACACAGTGAATGGTACTGCCTATCACTACGCCACGGAAAGATCCAAATCAAAACTGTGAGGTGAGGTTCCACAAAATGTGTAGCACTGCCACACCATCACCAGATGAAAAATTAAAGTTAGGGACCTTCCGGGCTACAACAGGTCAAAGGACTCAGTTAATGATTAAGATTACAACCTGAGAAACTTATGACAAAAGGATAATTTAAACCTAGGCAAAAGAGCAAATTAAACCCACTAAGCAGAAGAAAAAAATATATAACGGCAGAAATTAATGAAATAGAAGAGTAAAGACAAGAGAAAAATCAATGAAATCAGAAGCTGGTTCATTGAAAAAACAACAAAATGTAAAATCACTTACTGACTGATCCGGAAAAAAGTAAGAAGGCACAAATTGCCAGCATTAGTAATGAAAGAGGGACAAAGCCCACAGATATTGAAAGGATAATTAGGGAGTATGTGAATAATTTTATTGCAATGGATGTGATAACTTCATATAAAATGGACAAATACTTTGAAGCACAAACCTCAAAAGCTCACTCAAGAAATTGCATTTATGGTTAAACACCTTCCCACAAGACCAGAAATAATACCAATTTTTCACAAATTCTTTCAGAATCTAGAAGAGAAGTTCACTTCTTTTATTCTACTTGTGCTCAATATGGAAATAAAAACAGAACCTAGAAAGTTCTAAGAACAATTGTTTTGCTCCCATTTAAAGCCTGGTGGCCAGCATTACTTGGATAACAAAACTGCAGGGCATACACCTCATAAGCATAGATATAAAAATCTGTAAAAATATTTTAGCCAATTGTATACAGCAATAACAAAAATAAATAAGAATTATAAGTAAGATTTATTCCAGGAATGAATGCAATTCACCACATCAAAAGAACAAAGACAAAAATGCTTATGGTCATTGCAAAAGATTAAGGAAAAGTTATGTGTCAAAATACATATTCATTCGTGATGAAAACCTTCAGTACACTAGAAGTAGAAGGGAATTTGTTCAACCTAATAAGGATGTCTAAAAACCTGTAGCAGGTTTCATACTGAGATCAAGAACAAGGTAAGAATATCCACACTATGGATATATTCAACACTAAAATGAAAATGTATGTGCAAATGATGGGATAACTCTCAGGAGAAAAAAAAAAGGAACTGTTGACACATACAATATGAATAAACCCCAAAGGCATTAATTTTAAAAAGCCAGGAACAGCAGACTACATATGTAGGATTCCATTTCACATGACATTGTACAAATACAAACTCTAAAACTTGAGGGCTAGAAAACAGGAAACCAGCTGCCAGGATAGAGAATTACAAGAGTAATTAATATAAACAAGCACAAGGCGACTTTTTGGGACAATAGAAATATTCCATATCATGATTGTGGCAGGAATTACACCACTGTATATAGATGTTAAAACACATCAAATTATAGAATTAAAATTGGCAAAATTTTGTATATGTAAATATACATACAAATGTGATTTCAAAAGTTACAAATTTTCTGAGGAAAATTAATTGGGTTTATGTATTAATTGATCAATGTGCTACAGAAGAAATATTAAATAAGTAATAGGAAGCATTTAGCTACTGGTTTTGTAGACAATCTGGGTCTAAAAATATCTGTATTCATCGTGTACATGAAAAGAAATATACTGGTGCTTTTATTAGTGAAATGTTTTTACTTTTAACATAAATATTCATTAAATGAATATTATTCATTAAAATGCTACAGTTCCCCAATTTATGAAGCGATTCAGCTAAAAGAATTCCTAAACTGTAATATCATTCTATTATCTTCTAACATATAAACTTTAGCTGGGCAGATACGTTATTTTCTTGTATCGGTATTTATGTAGGGCGAAATGGTAACCTCTGAAAGAGACTGTGTTTCACACCGTTTCTGATTAGGTACTAGGTACTCCCCAGACTGCGGTGAAATATTTTATTGGTTGTTACAGCCAGTGCAATAGATCCTAACTTATCTTTCATCTGACCTTAAATATAAATGAAAAACAATAAATTTATTTCAAGGTTGCACTGAGAATAAGCAAGGCCAATTGAAATAGAGGCTTTAAGCTTCCTCCAATTTATATTCCAAACTAAACTAAAGAAAGAGAAGAATAAGAATTATCTTTTCTGCTGTTGAATTATATTTAATATCGGAGCCCATTATTATATTTTAAATTTTATTTTTCGGGGGGAACAGCACTTTAGCACAAATAAGGGGCAATTTGTCATCAATAAATGCTATAAAGTAGCAAAACATAAGCATAAGCACTAGTGAACATTTCACTTAAGGGTGAATCATTTCTTTATTGAAAAGCATTCTTACAGCTTTCTTATGGGTCTCATATTGAAAAGTATATAACTTTTCTAGATACTCTTCAAAAGATCACAAATATCAGTGTAAAACTGTAAGATCTTATTGTTATGAACTTGAAGTAATTCAACTTGGAATAAAGCATACTTTCAATGAAGGTCAAGTGAATGACAGAGATACAGAGCTATAAAATTTGCTTGAAGAGCAATTACTTGCAAACAAGCCAAAACTTTGGCCCAGGGGAATTTAGAAAGATTTTTATAAAATATACCATCATGTCTATTCTACAGACATGCATGGATAGGAAACTTTCCTTGTTTTTGCTCCCAGTGAAATCTGAATTTAAAAAATCCACAACTCAAGTGTTCCATTTCATTACTGTGTATTGATTGTTCATGTGGATCCTTCTAAGAAAGCAGAAAAACATGGTTGTTACAAATCCTCTTATTGCAGACTGATAATCTAGTTTAAAAGGCAAGAGTGGTAAAAAACAATTAAAGTGACTGTTAAAAATTATCTTCAATTTTTATTCCTATTATCAGCAAGGTAAATTTAAGGTAGCCAAGCTAGAACCATTTCTACCAAGTAGAACCATTTCTCCACCTGCCATTCTCTGGTAGAGCCTAGCAGGCTCTCCCTAGAATATACACAACCAGCAGTGGTGACCAGCAAGGGAAAAAGGGAACGGAAGAATATGTTTAGGATTTATTTGAGGATAAAACCAATGTGACACAGGTCCACTTATGCAAAAATGAAAAAGCAAGTACTGGGAGTAGTTGCCAAGATTTTTAGAACATTGCAATTTATTTCTATGTCTTCCTTATCTAATTAGTCTTTTTCTTCCCTTAGGAAATGTGAGCCTTTCAAGTTTTCCCTCTGATGTCAGGCAAAATAAGTCACAAATTATGACATTTCATGCATCTTCTAAGCTTGCTTTCCTTGGAAATGGAAAACTGGAATATTGATTACCCAACCAATTTCTAGGGACTCTGTATCCCCCCCTTCTCTAACTGGAAGTTCTGTTAGCTCCTGTTCAGTAATGTAACTTGTATAATTTAGCTTTGGAAAATTAGGCTTATCTTACTCTCCATGGTTTTCCAAACATAAATGTACCATTTTGTCAAGTATATGTAGCAATATAAAGTGTCAGTGCATTAAAAATAAGGTTTTGATGTTTTTAACGTTCCTTTATGTCAAGAAGTTTTACACATTTTCCAAATAAGAAACGTTTTATTTTTAAAACTACGTTTGATCCAAAAAAACCCACACAATATATTTGCCTCATCTTCATTGTTCCTTCCACCATCCTTGTTCAGTTGCCTCAATTCTTCCCTAGAATAAATAATCGCATTATTATCTTTTCTAGTCTTTCTGCACCAGTTTTTTTTTCCAAACTTGTCTTTCATACCACTTCTAGATTAACCTTCAAAAATAATGTTTAATGCCTTCATGAATAGTACTTTACTTAGAAGAGAATATCAGGTTTTCTAGTAGTTCAAAGGCTAGGAAAATCTGGATTCGAGTTTTCATTCCAAATTTTCTCCCATTCTTCTCTCCCTCTAGGAAGGGTCAGTTATGATTCCCAAATTGCACCTTGGCTTATATTCAGACACTTGCCTGAGAAGTTTTCAACTTGAAGGCCTAGCAGCAGAAAACATTCTTGTACAACTTTTATTTCATCTCTGAATTGCAAATATCTATAACACTATCACTTACTTAGCATTTACTATTCACTACAGTAAATCTGAATTTAGATATCTGAATATATAAATATCCATGTACATACACAGATATAAATGATAAATGGATACACACATGTGTATATATACACACACACGTGTATATATATATACATACGTGTATATATATATACACATGAAACACATTACCATATGGTATTATTGGTCCAGCACTTTTTCCAGAAACTATGATTCCTATCAGCATCATCAGTGTAAGAATGAGCATTTTATATAAGCTGACCCTTTCCACTGACAGAGTTAGTCTAGATAGAGTTCAGTATCAACGTTAGAAGAGGTAAATTCTGAGGCTCTTCCACATCAATTTTAAAACTTCCAAGAATATTGAGTATATCTTTCTAATAATTAAATATTTCAATGATAAATCATCACTGGCATATTTCATAATTATAATGTATATTGTGCATTACTCAATATCCTTTATCCATTAGAGTGCCTTCTTAGACTGTGAAAGCTGGGGGGGCTGAAACTACCATTTGGGTAGGATTCTAGGCAGGCTTTGGACTCACTCAAATATATTTGGATAAGATGTGGTTTCAAAACTGAATTTCTGGAGAAAGAGCCATGGTGTGAGACACAGGTTTTATCACTGTGGAATATAGCAGAGGCAGAAGGTTCTGCAATCAGCAGCTCTGCTGGTGCCTTCCACTTTGGTTGGAAATTTCCCAGTACAGATGGAGGCAGCAGCGCCCCTGGTAGCCTAGTTCTGCAATGTACCTTTCAAAGTTGTTCCTGGAAATTCAGCCCAGGTTCTATTTTTTTCAGCTTTCCTAATAATCCATGCACTTTTAATAAATGTAATAAATATCTTTCTGCTGTTCCTAGATAGAGAGGTTTTATTTCCACCATTACCCTCTGGAAAAGCTGGTCTGTATTGAGAGAAAAGAGCAGAGATAAGAGGCCAGGAGGATACCAATGGCATCTGGTTTCCTGGTTTGAGGTGTACTGGGACAGGCAGCATACCTGCATTTTCTGTTAGGTTAACTGTTCAACTATTTCCTACACTGTATCAGCCAATAAATTGCACTTGCTGCTTTTAAATTTGTTTTAGTTTGGTTTCTGTCATTTTGACCATAGGAATCATTGCTAATACAATGTATTTCACTAATCCGGTTTCATTCAGTCAAAAAGGGACTCTGTACCTGAATGTCTAGTGTGCATATGTAACATGTTTCATGACTAAGACATTTTGACTAAAGTTTTAATTGTTGATACTATTATAAATGTGTAAGTCAAAATATTTTACTGGTTTCTTTTCTCAGTTACATATTTTTAAGGACATTATTGATTAACTGCAATTGGCCTCACGTAAACATTTCATGTGAGAAGAGCTTTTAAAACAGTTTTGAACTTTGGAAGAAAATCCTGGTCATTTTATGAACTTTGAGTCCACTTAGCCATACCCAGGATAATGCTAATAATTATACTGATTATCCCATCAATGGAAATGTCAACAATGAAAGTTAAGCGTATTTTGCAGAGGCCAGCAGAGTTTCCATTTCTCTCATGAAGAAAATTAGTCACCCAAAATTGATAATAGCAGCCAAACAGATCCACAGAGAACTAGAATGCCTTAGAGGACTATTAAATATTCGAAGATAATTTAACCACTGATTCATCCACTAACCTTTTCAGCAACTCCCTACTCCCATTTCCTTGGGGAAATGTACAAAAATTTCTCAAAGTGCAAGCACCTGATGGAAAGAAGATATCTGAATGAGGAAAATGGTCTAATATATTCAGGAATCAGCTAGGACCTTGACCTCATTTAAATGAGCTTGGTCTTGCATGAGGCAGAAAAGAGTTTAATAAAAAAATAAATAAATAATCTGATAATGATCAAACGTCTTGACTCACAACCAAAGAATGAATCACTTCTATTGGAACGACAAGAGGGAAGTTCAGCAGCGCTGCTTAAATACATTGTTTTAGTGCTTATTTTTACCTTGGTCATAGAATTTAACCTTTAAATGCACATAAGTGGAAAGCATTTTTCCAGTTTAAATTTAGACATGGAAAAATCAAAGTGAATAAGAGACTGTTTATCTTCTCCAGCATGTGATGGTAGCATTTATAATTTCGTATCACAATAGCTATCCCTCGGTCGGTAAATCTCTGCCTGGAATAAATCAAATTTGTCATGTCCATTTTGTATTTCGTTTGTCTTGTGCTGTTACTAATGTGCCAGGTTTGAAATCTCAGTGACCCTGTATCTGAGCCATGAATTCCTGTGAAAGACAGAAATATTACTCATCTCTTCACATTCTATTTCCTACTTGTATTTTGTTTTTCTTCTTCTTCATTATGGAGACTTCATGATGTGAGTAACACCATCAGGAAGGCTTAGTGGTTTTGAATTAGGATCTATCTTATGTGTGAACACAGAAGAAAGAGGCTGTCTATCTAGGACAATTTGAGAAATGTTATAAAAGATTCCTTCCTCATAAGCTTTCATAATATATCTCTCTCCCAGGCCTCACAAATTCTTACCAGTCATGATTTAATCTATGGTATTGTCTTCAAGTCTCTAGGAGTCTTCTTTTGAAAAACAAATACTCCCACCAGACAATTTTCAAAATAAGAAAAAACAAACAAAATCCGAAGCCATTAACACATTTATGTGAGCTAATTAATTGGAGATGTTATCACATAGGTTTTCTTGCAAGGTTCTTAGAGAAGGATACAAGGATAATTAGATTTTAACAGGAAAAGAGGGCACTACTAGGTGCCTACTAAAGGGCAGGTTCAGCCTTCCAAGGAGGAAGGAGGAATGAAAAAGGACTAAAATAAATAAATAAATAAATAAATAAATAAATAAATAAATAAATAATGAGAGAGAGGTCTCTGAGTCAAACATTCTTCTATCAGTGCTATATGTTTATTCTGTCTAAGTAGCTTCTAGGAAAATTTTTACCATTAACTACACATGTATACACTTGTAGTCTGACCATCCTTTGAGGCTTCTTTTACATGAGTGTGCTAATGTTTCAGGGTGCATTTTAAATTCAAGTTTTAGTACTTTTTTAAGTGCAAAATATTTAATAGAAGTAAAACTGACAATAACTGACAAAAATAGACAAAATAGCTTATTTAACCGGAGATGATATGTAGATAGATAGATAGATATAGACTATATGGCTATAGTCTATATCTATCATAATTTAATGATATATATATTTCTTATCTTGATAGATAAGAAAAGATGGGTATATAAATGCTTACATCTATACTTATATTAAATAAGTATATATATTTAATAAATATATTATATAAATATAAGTATATATTATATATTTATATAATACATTTATACATGTATATACTTATATTTATTATATATGTATATTTATATATAATACATACACAAAGCATGTGTGTCTATATGTATATATATAAGCATATATCTACACACAAACACACACACACATATATAATTCAGTAAGTGTTTTAAAGAAAAGCTATTACATTAAAACCATTATCCTGATCCAATAATTGTAAATACAGCATTGGGACTGGAGAATGAAAATGAGCCATAAAATTCTATTACTCAAATTTACAATGGCCTCTCTAAACATTTCTTCTTCATAGACAAACAAATGAAAATAAAACCATAGAATAAAAAGCATTCCAAATTTTAAGAAGTTTTACATTTAATAACAGAAAAAAAATTAAATGCATTTTTGAGAAACCAGAAGCATACCTAGAAATGTCATATACATATATTTTTTCCACAGCTTTGTTATGTTTCTAAAATAAACATTTATAATTGTTATTAGTGATTATTTTAAATCTCCACATAGATTTAGTTCAAACCACAAAATAACTCTAGTGAGTCATATCATATCAAAGAAGCATTGGTTGAGGCTTGTTAATTGAAATATACACATACTGTCCCTTCCCCATAGGAACTGGAATCAGACCTTGTGGGGGAAAAAATGTATGAAATAATTTTATAGGGTCAGTGGAATTCTTGCTCGAGTGGTCTCATTCCCTCCTCCGAGAGTGTACATGGCCCCTCTACTTGTCTTCTCAAGGAATCTGATCCGTAAGTGGACCACAGTATCAAGAGACATAGCTGCAATGCTCTCAGTGACAGGAAATTTGCTGTCATGTGGTCTAGCCCCACCTCTTCCCACACTCAGGGTACTGCTTTCTTACAGCTGAGTTGCCAGTGGCTACACAAGAGACTCAGCTTGATTTTCAGCTCTGTGGCTCCCTATAAAGAAGAAAAACGGTAGTCCTGCATTGCTCTGTAAGAAACAGTGACATTACCTCTCTTCTCTCTTGTTTAATTAACAATATTCTATTGGTAAGGATTATACTTTCAAATGATGGTGGCACAAAAATGCATAGCGAAAGTGTTGCATTATTATATATTTCATTCCATTTTTACCAGTTTACTGTTATCATGTGTTCTCTTATATGAGTCATAAAAAAAAGAACTGTGCTATAAACTTTATCAGTTAAGAAGCTTAAGTTTGCAGGTAACAGAAAATCCATCCCAAATTCATTTAAGAGAAGAAACAATGTTGGTTCATCTAAGTGAAAAGCCCAACACTCTCCCACATAGCTTGATCCAAAGGTTCAGAGGCTGGTTAGCACTCACTGGTATTTTCCACTGGTTTCGTTCTCATACTCATCCTCCCATACCCAAGTTCTTTTTGACTGACTCATCTTGCCCATCTTACTTCTGTAGCGTGGTGCCGAAGTTACACATTTACTCACTGCGGTCAAGGGCAGTTTGGTGTATTGCTTGATTCATATTTGGTAGCATGTGAATCAACATATTCTACTCTAAACCAGAGGGGCTTCTAGGGAGAGTCCTGGCACTTCCAAGTCTAAATGCTGATTCCAGAGAAACAATGAATGATGGCCAAAACACTCTTTCCTGCAAAAACTATAGTCATATATTTGATCTACTACTTAAAGGCAAAGGTAACATATCTCCCAAAATTTGGAAATAAACTTGTTTTTAGTAATAAGACAGATAATATTTACTGAGAGTTTAACAGACACCAGAAACTGAGCTGTATGCTCTATTTGCATATCACTCATTTTTTAAATAAGGGCTAATATAAAATAGTCATTGCTACTATCAATTAACGGAAAGCAAACTAAGGCAAAGACGGTTAAGCAAAATAGACAGGAAAGGCAAGGAGTAGAGAAGCAGAGTCAAGTTTGAACCCAACTCATCAAACAAAAGAACGTGTAGGTCAAACACAATTCTATCGGCATAGAGTCTGAAAGTGCCTAGATACACAAAAGTTCCTTAAAGAGACTCTAAGGGAGTTAAACTTCTCTTAGAGATTTTCCTTCCTGGTTGAAGATATGATTATCAACGTAAGAAATGACATATTACTCAGAAGGAGGTTTGGAAGCCTTTAGAAATGTGTGGAAAAGATGACTGCTGAGCAAACACAGACACGGCCATCCCAGTAATGGGGAGCCTCAC
This sequence comes from Paguma larvata, assembly GCA_030068075.1. Classification (NCBI taxonomy): domain Eukaryota; kingdom Metazoa; phylum Chordata; class Mammalia; order Carnivora; family Viverridae; genus Paguma; species Paguma larvata. The sequence continues at coordinate 52,631,204 of CM057826.1, read as the reverse complement.
TTACCCTGTCCCAAAGAAAGGGTATGCCCAGTGTGACACGGAGGGGTTAGGGCACTCTTTCCTGACACTGTTAAACTTTGTATTTGTGGAATTCTCTCTGGCCTGATTCAGCCGATGTCCTCCAAGAAATCTTCTAATAATGACCTAGTTTTCTGTAGGTCTACTTTTGAGAAGAAAATGAGGTGGCATAAAGGCTGTGAATATTCCAAATTCAAAATAATTATTTCCTTATTAAATGACAAAGGTGCTGTCTGCATTTATGCATCACTTTCAGAGGAGCCACTGTCGTATCTTCATTTCTTCTGAGCCTAAATGACAAATTCCTACACTGGGAAAATTTTCTCAAATTTTCCTCTTCTCAAGCCTGGAAAAACCCTTTACATCACATTTATCTTTTTGCGCATCTGGAAAGTAAAGCTCAGGGAGACACCTAAACTTAACAAGTGTAAAAGGTTAATAAGCTATGAGGCTAGGGTCAAGACTCCAGTCTCTAACCATAGTGACTGAGATAAAACTTTTTTACATATTTTCAATTCCTAAAAGTATATACATATTTAATTAAATGTAATATTATACTCACTAAAATTCATGAGGTTTAGTCTAAATAATCAGTCTGAAAAAGTATTCATAAAAGTTTCTCTAATGAATACATTTTATTTTTTAAAGAAGTTTTAGGCTTATAGAAAAACTGAGTAGGAAGTACAGAGAGTTTCCCTATATCCCCTTCTCCATCTCAACCTCCTGAACACTTCCACCATTATTAACACCCTGAATTAGAGTGGAGCATTTCTTATAATTAATGAACTAGTAATGATATATCACTGTAATCCTATAGTCCATAGTTTACATGAGGGTTCATTGTCACCCATTCTACGGGCTTTGCCAAAAACACAATGTCCTACGTCCACAATGACACCATCATACAGAGTAGTTTTACTGCAGTAAAAATTCCCTTCGCTCTACCCATTCATCTCTCCCCTCCCCTCTCCCATGTGAACGCTGGTGACCACTGATCTTTTTACCCTCACCATAAGTGGGTCTTTTTTGAGAATATCACATAATCAGAACCATTTACGATATGCAGCACTTTCAAACTGACTCTCTTCAATTAATAACAAGCATTTAAGTGTCCTCCATGTCTTTTTGTGGCTTTATCCAGACACTGGCTAATTTCTTTGTATAATGGATATGAATGAATATACCACATAATGTACACCAGCAATTTATTTATTCACCTATTGAAAGGAATCTTGGTTGCTCTTCATTTGGGGAAATTATAAAAGCTGTTTTATAAACATTTATGTACAAGTTTTTATATGGACATAAGTTTTCAACTCCTATGGGTAAATACCTATGGGCATGACTGCTTTATTATATGGTGAGACTATGTTTAATATTATAAGGAACTGTCAAACTGTCTTCTGAAGTGGCTTTGCGATTTTGCATTCCCACCAGCAATGAATTAGAGATCCTGCCGCTCCACATCTTTGCCAGCACTTGGTTTTTTCAGTGTTTTGAATTTTACCCATTCTAACAGGTGGACAGTGCTATCTTATTGATGAATTTACAATTCCCTCATGGCATATAATGTTGATCATCCTTTCATATGCTTATTTTCCATTTCCATATTTCAAGAAGTATCTCTTGAGATCTTTTGCCCAATTCTTAGTTGGATTGTTTGTTTTCCTATTGTTGAGTTTCAAGAACTTCTTGCAGATTTCAGACACAAATCCTGTATCAGATATGTGTTTTGCAAATATTTTCTCCCAATCTGTGACTTGTCTTTTTATCCTCCTAACAGGGTCTTTTACAGGGGCTCCTGGGTGACTCAGTCGGTGAAGGGTCCCACTTTGGCCTAGGTCATGATCTTGTGGTATGTGAGTTTGAGCCTTGCATTAGATTCTGTGCTGACAGCTCAGAGCCTGGAACCTGCTTCTGATTCTGTGTGTCTCTCTCTCTCTGTGCCCCTGCCCAGCTTGTACTCTGTCTCTGTCTCTGTCTCTCTCTCTCAAAAATAAAAATAAAAGTAAATATTTAAAAAAATTTAAAAAGCATCTTTTATAAAGCAATTTTAAATGTTAATCAAGTCCAATTTATCATTTTTTTCTTTCATGGCTTATGCATTTGGCAGTATATTTAACACCTCATTATCAATCCAATGCCACCTAGATTTTCTCTCTTTTAGCCTCCAGGACTTTTACAGTTTTATATTTTACATTTATGTCTATTGCCCTTTTTGAGTTAATATTTATGAAAGTTATAAGGTCAATGTGTGAATTCATCCTTTTTTTTTTTTTTTTTTGCATCTTGTTCCAGTACCATTTGTTTAAAAGACCATCCATTCTCCATAGAACTGCTTTTCTCCTTTTTTAAAAGATCAGTGGGTTATATATGATTTTTATCCAAATTCTTTTTTTTATTTTTTTCAAGTTTTTATTTAAATTCCAGTTAGTTAATATACAGTACGTTATATTGATTCATCACTTATATACAACATCCAGTGCTCATCACAAGTGCCCTCCTTAACACCTGTCACCCATTTAGCCCATCCCCCCCATCATCCTTCTAGCAATCTTCAGTTTGTTATCTACTGTTAAGAGTCTATTTTCTGTTTGTCTCTCTTTATCCCCCCACTATGTTTATTTGTTTTGTTTCTTAAATTCCACATATAAGCGAAATCATGGTATTTGTCTTTTTCTAACTTACCTGGCCTTGCATAATACTCTCTAGCTCCATCCACACCACTATAAATGGCAAAATTTCCTTATTTTATGACTAATATTCCATTGTTTATATATATCACATCTTTTTATCCATTCATTAGTCAATGAACATTTGACTCTTTCCAAATGCTGCTATAAACATCAGGTTGCATTATTCATGATTATTTTTTAACAAGAAATGGGTTAGGTTTGTTTCATGACAACTGTATAAATGAATATATGGTGTACTGTGCTACTATTACTGAGATTATTTATCTGAAGTTAATGCAAACTACTTGAAATCATTTACATTTTAAAATGAGCTACAGTTGAACAATGACTCTGTCATAACCACACTGGTCATTTCTTATTAAAATGAACAATATCTGTCATATGCCATGCAAGAATAGTATGCTCTATTTACTCATTTCTTCACTCTTCCACATTTATGTGCAAAATAAATAGTATTCAAACATGTCTCGACTGTGGATATTAGCCACAAAATGGTAATTCTGACTATGCACAGTTACTAAAGAACACTTGGAAGCTTGGTTGAAGACATCAAAGGTATTGCCTTAGAGACTCAGGAAGTCACAAGGCTGTTTGGGTGGGATATGATGAAAGAGAATTATAGCAAGCAATCAATACAGGTTACTGGGGCTTTGTTCATGTTTTTCCTTCTCCCTTTCTCTTCCTCTCGTTTTTGATTTCATTTGCTTAACTAACTCATGATGAAATGAATTGTGAGTCCTTAAGACATTAGCATTGCAACATTGATTAAGCTGTGCAAATCAGAACCCAGCAATTAAAATACATATAGATAGATATATGGAGATGTTATAAATTGCAGTTTCAAAAACTCAGCATTATTTTAGAACTAATGACTTAGCACCTAGAAGGACAGGTGACAGATGAGAGTGAAGAGAAATGAGTTGTACTGTGCTGTTCAAGTTCATGCCTAACACAATTCCTTTTCTTTTGAAAAGGATTCTTGTTTCTCTATGAACCTTTTACTGTAATAAAATTGAACTCACAGACCCCTAATAATATTTTGCTTGTGTTATTTTCTTAAGTTCCTTACAGTGATCCTTCTCACAATCGTAGGTCTTTAAGAATGGTCAAATAATTTTTAAGTCCCAGTGCAAAATGAAAATGTGGGGCATTATTCAGAATTTGAAGTTCAAGTATTACTGAGAATTTCAAGATAGCAATGGAGCATTAAACCAAGTATGAGACCCTTCTAAGTATGTATCCAAGTCCAACTGTGCAGGTCATTCATTGACAAGGACAGCCTTGTCCATCTCAAAACATTAGGTTATAGAATTCACACTCTTTCTCACCCCAGTCAGTATTAATATGTCCTTACTCTGAAGCCTCATGGAATTTTACTACACTATATCTCCTGCTTTCACACATTCCTGCACACTCCTCCACCTCTGTCTTCCCTAGCATTCCCTCAAACATGACTCTGCCAATAGGCACAATGGGAATTTTTAAATTATGTAAGTTTTAAGTTAAAAATAGATGTGTTATAATGGCTACAGAGGCCAGATTTTACCACTTGGATGATCATGATGTCACTGCTATCCTATTTACAAACAGGGCAATGCTTAATTCAAATAACAGGTCTGATTTTCAAAGTCAATGTGTTATATCTTTCACTAACAATTCTTTTAAAGTACAGCGCATTCTTTTTTTTCCCCCAAAGATATTTATATGGATTTTTCTTAGAAAGATGCCTACTTACACTCAAAATGAGCTGTGTACAGAAGACTTACTCATTTCCTGACACGTTTTTTGTTACTTATAAAATCATAATTTTCCATCTGTGTTTGTGGTATGCAGCTACCAATATCTCCTACTGACAACTCACCCCAAAATGCCATCATATTGCCATTATTAAAACATCTGGTATATATAAGTTTTACTTATGAAAAATAGGCCTTAAAATCACTAATGAATAAAGATAAGAGAGGGCACTTACATAACTTACTCATGTGCTGATGGTACAGGAAGGAATACATAGATATAATGGCACTTATTCAATAAATATTTAGTGAGTACTTTTTAACTACAAAGGCACCTTGTAATTCAGTTGCAAAAAAAAAAAAATAGATACATGGCTCCTGTCCTCAGAGAACCTGTATCCTAATGTTAAGAGAAAGACAGTGCTTTAAGAAAGCCTAATAAATTCTATGCAGTGAAATTCTGGGGGCAGAGAAAGCAAATGATGACTATGTGCTTGCCTGGGAGTCTAGAGAAGGTTTCTACTCTAGACTCTACTGTACACATAAACCATTTTATTTTTTTTTATTTCATTTCATTTTCTATGTGTGTGTGTGGGTACAAATAAATTTTAAAGCTGAGAGAGAGCCTGCCGAGCCAGATTGGGGGGAAGGAGAAGGCTCTGAACCTAAGCTCCGGAGGAAGTCTGGGGAAAACAGAACTTCCACTTTATCAATGCTAAATTAACTATCCTCCTGTTCTTGGCCAATTACCAGCCATAGTCACCCATTTCTCTTTGACACGGGTTCTTTATATGCCTTCAGGGCACCACATTCTGCTGGTTTTTCTCTACCTCACTAATTCTTCACTGGAGCTTCCTCTTCTCTTTAACGCTTAATGTCCAACATTTGAGATTTAATCCTTGGTTTCCTTCTCTTTTCCACAGTTGCTTTATGACCTCATCAGTCTCAGGGCATTCACGAGCATCTCAGTCTAAATGATTCCTAGCCTCCCATCTCCAGCACAGACCTTGCTACCATATCCAGACTCTAGTGTCTAAATGCCTCTCCATTTTTCCAGTTGGCTGTCTAATGAACAGCGTTACCTCAACAATGGCCAAAGCTGAAATCTGAATTCCCTTGACCTAATGACCTGACCCTGCTGGAAATATACCATTTCCCATCCCAGCTTTATTGTTACAAAGGCCTTAGAGCTGTATTTGATTTATCTTTTTTTTTTTTTTTTTTCACATACCACATCTAATCTGTTAGGAAGCTCACTGGCTCTAATTTGAAAATACATCATGGAACCCAGTAAAAAGAGAGTAAAGAGAACAGACAGTTGACGTAAATAGAACAGCTAATGGCCCCTCAATGTATGAAAAGATGTTCAATTTCACTCATAAAAAGTGAAAACTAAAACTACACTGAGATACTATTTCTCATATATCCTGTTGGAAAACATTAAAAAACTTGACAGCACAGTCTGTTGGCAAGGCTTTGGAAAAACTGGCATGTTCATGTGTTTGACATTGGAGTGCAAAATGGTACAGACTGGGTGAAGTAGCATTTTTGCTATACTAAACAGAATTACAGGTATGTTTCCTTTTTGGTTCAATAATTCTACTTCTAGAGGTGATTTATCTCTACTCTGGGGATAATATATCTTATATATCTCACAAATCAGTTATTATTCAGTTGCAAAAGACTGAAAACAATCCAAACGCCCATTAATAAGAGACCGATTCGATAAATTAGAGCATATCCACATAATGAAATATTATATAGTTACAAAACAGAGTAAGGAAAAGATCGTGCATGGATATAGTGCTAGTGTGTTTCTGTGTATGTGTGATTTAAGCAAGATTAACAAAGCACAAAACAGTGCATATACTATGCTGTTTTTTGTTTAAGGAAGAAAAATAAGATGCAAAAAGAAACACAAGTAGAATAAGGCAGAAGCTAATTTAAAAAAATGGCTATCTATAGCTGAATTAGCAAACTGTGGCCCACAGGCCAAATACAGCCTGCTGCATGTTTCTGTAAATTAGGTTTTACTGTGTGAAAATAAATAAAGGAAACCTCATTTAAAATGCAGTCAGGTAGCCCTGAAGAGGGAGCTCTCATGCACATACCTCTCATTATGACCTGCATAACCAACAGGGAAAAGGAAAGAATTATATTCACAAGAGAGCGCATTTATCACAAAGGAATTTCGTCTCCTGCATTTAAGAAAAAGAAGATCCCTCTCTGTCTCTGCAACAATGTGCTAACCACTGCTTGCAGCCAATTAGAAGCGTCCACAACTTTAAACTCTTATTCCTCCCCAGTAAACTTCTGTTCAAAACAGCCCTCCCCAATTTCCTCCTGAAACCTAAAAGCTGACCTTCCCTGTGTCTCTGCAGACCTGCCTATGGTTCACCATAGCTTGCATGTGCCAACCTGCAATTCCTCTGCTATCCCCAAATTAACTTGTTTTGCTAGCAAATAGATAAATAAATAAATAAAAATACAAAATAAAAACCAAAAACTCGGCTGTTTTATTTTTAAGGACGACATGATAGGGTGATCAGAAGTGAGATTTAAAGAACACTCAGAGAAACTATCAACAAGTATTTGTCACCTTGAACTACCTTTAGGTTCTTCCAGAAGGTCCTGGAACATCTCAAAATATGTGTTCTCTGTCCTTATAAAAGAGAGATATTAAACTAATTAGGCTTAGTTAACATGTTAAATTACATGAGGCACATAGTGAAATAAAAATACCCAGGCTCCATTATGTTACATCTGTATAGATTTAAAATGTTCCAGGACTTGAGTGAAATTCATGGAATTCTGATATGACCTGACAAAATGTTTTTAGTCATCATTTTAAAATTCACATCACAAAAATAAGCAAATCCTCTTGACAATTCCATTATAAGAAGCTCTCATCAGAAATTTAATGATGAGTACTTAAGTGTTTTGTTACTTATAGACAGTTACCGTTTCACTCAGCTTCTTTTACAAATGTGTTTCATCTTCCAAGAAGATCACGGAAAGGACTCTGGCAAGTACTCTGGAATACAGGTATGTTTAAGTTGATACACTGAGTTTAATTTAAGGAAATTGTTCTCTTGAGCTATCTATGATTTATAGCAATTTGGTAAAATTTTGTGAACAAAAATGAAATGATTTCTTTTCCTACCTGATCCCTACAGAATTTGGAAAACCTTGAGTATTTTTTTAAATGGCAATATAGTTAATTATTTAGGGAAGTTCAATAAAAATATGTTCTCCTTTCTGGCGGCCCACTGCCTCCTCTATAGCAAAGAGCCTATTAGTAAGGATCTTTTCACTGTGCCCCCCACCACCCTCAACAGACATACTAATAGCATCATTAACACTCAATTAGGAAAATTTGTAGAAACTCTTCAACTACTCTGACCAAAAGCACTGCCCATTAGTTCTTCTAAATCATGGGTCTATCTCTTTTGGCTGGAATATAAACTGGTGCATCCAACATGGACAGCACAAATGAGGTTCTTCAAAAAATTAAAAAGAGAACTATCATATGACCCAACGATTATACTTCTGGGTATTTATCTGAAGAAAAGAAAACACCAATTTGAAGAGATACGCACACCCCCATGTTCACTGCAGCATTATTTATGATACATGGAAGATATGGAAACCACCTATGTATCCAAGGACAGATGAATGAATGAAGATGTGAGATACATACATACAACAGAATACTACTCAGCCATAACAAATAATAGAGTCTTGCCATTTGTGACAAAAGGGTTGGACCTAGAGGGTAATATGCCAAGTGAAATAAGGGAGACAGAGGAAGACAAATACTGTACAATTTCACTTATATGTGGAATCTGAAAAATAAAAAAAAACTAAACAAATCAGAAAAAACTCAAAGATCCAGGAAAGGAACTGCTGATTACCAGAGGTGGGAGGATGGAGGGGGCATGAAAGAGGTGAAAGGGATTAAGAGGTCCACACTTCAGCTATAAAATCAGTAAGCCATGGGGATGTATGGTGACAGATGATAATTACACGTACTATGAGGATCAATTTGCAATGTATAAAGATAACGAATCACTGTGATGTCTACCAAAAACTATTACATGTCATTATATTTCAATAAAAAAAAATACTCTCACTCTGAGACAATCACAGGATGACCAATGCACTTGGGTCCTGCTTTTGACCCATACCTGATAAAGGAAATACATTTTAATATTGTAAGGGCCTGATTGTTTCTGTTGAAAGACACCAAGCTTTAGTAGAGCAATTTCTTTACAGCACACTCCCAGGAAACAAAGACCTTAAGCATCAATCATACCTTACAACCCCAGAGATTATGTCTACTGAAAAAAAAAAAAAAACACAAACGCAAAAACAAAACCTCCGAAAAGCCTCTCTTCAACTTAGTCAGAAAAGCTCCCATCAGGTACTATTAACAATCTCTGTGCTACCAAACTCCAAGGAATAGATTCTTCGGTTCACATGTCACATATAAAGAAAGTACCAAACCCCAACTGCACCTGCACACCAACCAGTGACTTCATTGTGAAGATTTCCAGGAATTAAAGCAGATGACAGCTAAAAGAGACAACTTTCCCAAATGACCAGGTCAGGACTATATACCTTTTTCTCCCTGCTGCTTCTTACCTTGTTTTTGCCCTCTTACTCTTGGAGACACAATGCTCTGATTAACATTTCTCTGTCTTTTGCAAAAGACAGAAATCTCTCTGACTGCTGGGTCTGTCCACCGGAAACTTCACTCTGTTCACGTGGTCACGGGACAATGTCCTTCGTCTTAGCTGTAACTCGTTTCTCTTTATTCCCAAATACCACCGTCAATCATCTCCAGGAGCCTATGAATGTCATTCATTAGGTCAGGCTATTACGACCAGGTATTTCCATATCTTGTCTCAACCTTTCCCCAGCTGTAACCATACTGGCTTAGGGGCGTGCCTCCATCTGCCAATGGTGAAATTGTTGCTCCGTCACATACTTTTTCTTATCAAGTGGATCTGTCTCCCTGAATCCAAGGGAAGTACAAATGGGCTTACATTCTTTGCAACACTTTTTAAAAAGTTCCCGTTAGGGGGCATCTGGGTGGCTCAGTCGGTTAAGCATCCAACTTTGGCTCAGGTCATGATCTCCCAGGTCCAGCTCCATCAGGCTCTGTGCTAACAGCTCAGAGTCTGCAACCTGATTTGGATTCTGTGTCTCTGTCTCTCTCTGCCCCTCCCATGCTCACACACTCTCTCTCTCTTTCTCAAAAATAAATAAACATTAAAAAAAATTTAAGAAGTCCCCTTCAGGAAGGAATGGCCTCTAAAAAATGTCATTCCATCCCATGGCTTGAGTCAGGAAGCTGTGAAGGGGGAACTTTCATACACATACCACTTCTTCCAGCCTGTATAAGCAGCAGGAAGAAAAAAAATATTTTGACAAGGGATAACCTTTTATCTACAGGAGTTTCATCTCCTGCTTTTAAGAAAAAGAAGGATGAACGCTCCTTACCTCTGCGATTAAATACTAACCACTGTTTGCAGCCAATGAGAAACCAACACAACCTTGAACTCTTTTTCTTTTCCAATGACGTTGGTTCCAAACAGCCCTCCCCAAATTCCTCCTGACACCTAAGCCTCACCTTCCCTTTGTCTCTTTGGACTCGCCATAACTTGCAGGTGCCAACTTGCAACTCCTCCACTATTTCTGAATAAACTCATCTTTCTAGTAAAATAAGCGACTGTTTCATTTTTAAGGTTGACAGCTATAATACAGCACCTCCATTTATGTGCATAAGACCTGTAACACCTAGCATATTTATTCTCTGGCCCTTCAAAATTTCATCAAGCCCTGTTCTATAGAAGTGGAAGATTATAAAGTGGAACAGATAGGGATGGAAGCAAGACTTCTCCAAGTATATTAGTACATTTTTGACCTTTGAACCATGAAAATGTTTTGTACACTCAAAAATAAAATAAGAAATAAAAACAAACCTTAAAATGGAAAACAATAGACACAAAATAATCTAATCAGTACATCGAATTGAAAGAATAATAACAGAATAAAGGGACGCCTCAAGTGACTGCATACTGCACATCATTCCAGCATCTCTAAAATTTGGATAATTCAATAATGTGCTTCGTAATATGTCATATTTCAACTTTATAGCTGTACTGATGAAATCCCATCAATGATATTTAACCTGAAACTAATCAAGACATTAAACCTAATCTCCAATTTATAGGAAATATAGGAAAAATTAAACAATACTATGATTAACAATCAAGAAGCCTAATGTGGGTAATTTTCTATAAGACAAATGTTCTAGGGCATCTGGGTGGCTCAGTTGGTTAAGTGTCAGCTTCTTGATTTTGGCTCAGGTCATCATCTTGTGGTTGGTGAGATCCAGCACCACGTTGGACTCTGAGCTGACAGCACAGAGCCTGCCTGGAATTCTCTTTCTTCCTTTCTCTCTGTCCCTCCACCATTTGTGCTCATGCATGCTCTCTCTCTCTCTCTTTCAAAAAGAAATAAATAAACATTAAAAAAAAACATACAAGGGGCGCCTGGGTGGCTCAGGTCATGATCTCACAGTTCGTGGGTTCGAGCCTCACATCAGGCTCTGTGCTGAACACTTGCTCAGAGCCTGGAGCCTGCTTCAGATTCTGTGTCTCCTTCTCTCCCTGCTCCTCCTCCACTTGCACTGTGTCTCACTCTGTCTCTCAAAAATAAATAAATGCAAAAAAAAAAAAACCATACAAATGTTCTCATTATTTAAAGGAAATGTAGTGAGAAACAATTTAAAAGAGATTTAACACTCAAATATAAGGCATAAACCCAGATTAAATCCTGACTTGGAATCACATATATACACACACACATTTATACACATGTTGTTGTAGGGGATACTTTTAGAATAATTCACAAAATTTGACAAAATCCATTTAAACTGGACATTAAGTGTTATTACAGAATTCTTGATTTTCTGATGCTGAAGTAAGGCAAGATGAAGAGGTATGAGGTCGGCTCCTTTCAAATGTTTCCCCAAGACAAATATGACAAAATATTAAACACTGTGAGACCTAGGTGCTGGGTAACAAATGTTTACTGTGGCCATCTAACTTTTCTTTACACCTGAATTTTTCATAATAAAGTATAGAAGAAAGAAGTAATTATATATGTGTGTGTGTGTGTCAGTCTGTCTGTCTCTAGGATCTGACCCCTTTCTACTACCTTCACTCTCAGCCTGCTGGCTCCCTGGTCACAGTCATCATCATCTCCCACTAGGATTACGAGGTCATCTCTTCTTCAGCTTCCCTGCTGCTCTCCTTGCTGCTGCCGTGGGTTAAAACGTAAGAAAAATTCGGGAGCCTAGGTGCTTCAGTCGGTTAAGTGTCTGACTCTTGATCTCTGCTCAGGTCATGATCTCATAGTTCATGAGTTGGAGCCCTGCATGGGGCTCTGTGCTGAACCTGTACAGCCTGCTTGGGATTCTGTCTCCTCTGTCTGTCCCTCCCTCATGCACGCTCTCTCTCTCTCTCTCTCTCTCAAAATAAAATGGAAGAAAAACCATGTCACCCCTTCACTTAACACTCTACAATGGCTCATCCATTTCCCTCTGATTCAAAATCCAAGTTCTCACAGTGGCCAACAAGGCCCTAATGCTCTCCCTGCCCCAGCCCCATGCCCTCGCTTCTCTGAATCACCTTCATGCCTCCAGTGCCTGGGTTCACTTTATTCTAGCCAGTGTCCTCCTTGCTCTTTCTCAAACGTTTGAGCTTCTTCCCTTCCTACAGTCTTGGCACTGCCTATTTCCTCTGTCCGGAATTTTCTTCCCTAAACCACATAGCTGCCTTCTCTACCTCCTTTATGTTTTTACTCAAAAACGCCACTTTACTGAGGCCTAGCTTGATCATCCCCACTTAAATTTGCAAACTGTTAGATTCCCCATACTCTCTCCTCCTTTTACCATTCTTCTCTAATTTTTAAATTAATAGACTTTATATCTGCTATGCTTTTAAAATGTTTTTTCCCCACATCTTTTATCACCTGTAACATAGAGTACATATCATGTTTATTTATCATTGTTGGTCTCCCATTGGTGGAATGTAAGCTCCACCATGTCCATGAAGGCGGACATTTTGGTTTCTCTTGTTTATTGATAGATGTACTGGCCAAACTTCTACAACATTTATGTCCACTTCAAAAACATAATTTGTTGAAAGAATGAAGAGTGAAGGAAGTAGGTGGGTGTTAGCCCTTGTAGAGTGGATTGTTTTGGTTTTGGTTTCAGAAGTTTGTGTGACATGGCTTTTCCATCATAACTGATACTACCAGGTAAGCTGTAAAAAATATCTTCCTTCAGAAGGCAGATGGATGCCAGACAAATCAATGAAAGTAGTATTTAAAACTACCATGCTTCTAAGTATGTTAGTAACACTTTTTGTTAAGAAGACATCTGCCTTAAAATAATAGAAATTGATTTTATGAGAACGGTTGAGTCGTTTTGTACTGAGTAATTTTCCAATTTTCAAAGCGCAGGAAGCAACCTCAAAGTAATATAAATTTTCTGTTTAACTATAAGTTTCTTGAAGATAGTGGTAAAATTTTTATATGCACCATGAATAATAGTCAAAACATCACAAATAAGTAAAGAAGGTTAAGAAGTAAAAAGAAGAAACGTTATTCACTCCAAAGTAAAAAAGTAACATATAGGTAGTCGACTTTATATTCTTATGATTAATATATAATGAATATGTTTACTTTTAACAAAATCATAGTTCGGCCCCAAGTTTATTTCTTTCAGATTTATATAAATTTCAATTTCATGATTGCTAATTTTTTGCATCTAAATATGCAAATTTATGAGCCAAAGTGGCTTCGACAGGGTGCATCACCAAAGAGGTCACTGATGTGAGGCAGATTACAATCTTGTTGGAAGTAATTCATCTGTAGGAAAATCATGAACTAAATTATAAATACATACATACATACATACATATATATATGTACATATAAAAATAAAGTGCTTAAAGCAGGACGAGGCACATAGTGCTACTTAACTATTAGCTATTATCATTACCGTGACTATTATTTAGCCTTCTAAGCATTAACTTCTTTAAGCCCCCTTTTAGTGTAGGACTTTGATACCCAGTGTGGTCTCTGGACCTGAACCAGCAGCATTATCATAGACAGGTTAAAAATAAAAAAAAATCATTTTGTTTTTGTTTTGTTTTTTGTTTTGTTTTTTTAAATGCTAGACTACTGAAGAACAGAATGTGAAGGGCAGAAAGTGTGACCTGAAGCTGGCAAGGTTGTCTTTCCAGCATAAGCCAAGATTAGAGCCTGCACTAAGGTCTTTATTCTAAATTCTGGTCTTGATTCTAAATTCAATGAGGGAACTATTGAAAACTTTTGACAGATGTATAATCAGGTTGCGTTTATGTTATTATGTTGGCTTTAGCATCAGGGTAAAAAATCTCTGAGGCATGGTGGAATGGGCCAAGTAAATGGACGAACATTAGTAAGGAGACTAACAGGGTAGTTTAGTGGGATTACAGAATGTAGACTGTAGGGTATAGAGGGGATGATGAATTCAAGAGACATTTCAGGAAGACTCAAGGATTACTCTTACATTCCAGAGTTGTTCAATCAGATGAATGATAGTCCCATTTAATGAGATATGTTACACTAAGAGGAAAGCAGATTTTATTTTAGATTGAGGATTTTAAATTTGTCCTCAGAGACATTAAGTTTGAGATGTCATTAGGACATCCGAGAGCAAGAGATGAATAGGCTTCATGATAGTAGTATCTAATCTCAGAGGAGGAATGTTGGCTGGAGATATAAATTTAGAAGCCATTGACTAGAGACGCTCCCATATCTACAGTCGAGTTAGAGAAAAAAAATTGCAAATAAAAAACTGATCCATAAAGTGAACACTAATGACACAATGACAAGTCCCAAAAATTCAGACGGTCACCTTAAGAGCATACCATGTGTAAGAGATGAAAATGTACACAGTATGAAAAAATTATGTGCTAAAAGAGGAACAGTCAAATAAACAAGTAGTCATATTATTCTAGAAAATGTATATCCAAGCCATACCTTCAGAATACAGAATGATGCATTTAGCAGACATTTATTTGATATCCTTTAAGCAACCTGAGTATAGATTTCACAGTTCAAAATCCAGTAGACAGGAATTTCATAACGTGATGAATGGCAGAATGTAAGCAATAGGAAACAAGATCCTTGAACGAAGCCAGGGGGGAGGATTATCAACATTTACACCAAACTGCGAATGTTATAAAAGGAAGGAAGTGATGGATAGTAACCAGAAATAAGGAGAAACCAGAAACAGGGAGGGGAAAATGCTACATGATTGGAATCTCATGAACACGGCAGGATTGGTTGTGAACCATAGGAAAGCATTCAGAAAACAGTTTCAAATTTTAAGGTAAGAAAGAGAGAAATCAATATAATTAGCATAAAGTATAAATAATTTCAGACTTGGAACCTAATATATATGAGATGAAGAAAGGGTGGAAAATTCTACTTTTGAGCTAATGACTACAAGAAGAATTACTTGAATTAGATAGGAAGGGAAAGACTACACAAAATGGTAAAGAATACTAAATATATCATTTCTCATAAGTATTATTTACCGAGGGGATCTTAATTTGACGCTTGTTTCAGTATTGCAGGCTGACCATATCTTCTTTCACAATGTGCTATTTCTAAGGTTTCAAGGGGTAATTCTGACCCAGAGCCTATCTTGTCTGTGTGAAAATGAACCATTTCAACCGATTTCTAAAAATAATAGGTAAGACTATTTTTAATCTTAATCAATAAAGCATAAAGTTAAGAGTTTGACTCCAGAGTCTCATTGTTTATGATCTAGTTATAGCTTGTAAACTGACACCTTGGGCAAGTTATTTTAATTTCCCTTTGTCTCAATTATCTCATATATAAAATGGGAATAATAATACTACCTATTTTGTTATTCATGATACATATGGAGTGAATAATAAATGTTAGCTATTATTATTGTACAAGTATATTAATTGTAAGTCATGTCTTCATAGTCGTTTAAGAGTTCTTGAAAAGATAAATGAAGAATGTACTTTCTTGCATATTCTATTTTAGAATGTTAGAGCTAAGTTGATAAAGTTGTTTGATTTACTGAGGAAGGAACAGGCCCAGGAAGGTGGGCAAATTTTCTTAAAATGATGGTGAGTCTAATTCTTCTTCTCCTAATCCAGGGCTCCACTTCCACATAAAAGTGACTATTTTTGGTTAAGCAAAGTTAAAGTTTTATATCTACATATATATAATATGTTCTAACCTCATTGCTTCATTGCATTTCAACCATTCCTATTCTAGTAAAGATACAAACATATATAGGACAATATTTAACTTATACTTTTTAAATTGATTTCAAGGCAAATATTTGAAAAATTGAAGACCTATATAATACTCACTTTTTAATTGGTTATACAAAAATAAATTTGTTTTACCACGTATCTCAGTCTGTTTGGATTATTATAACAAAATACCGGACTCTGGGTGGCTGCTAACCAACAGAAATTTATTTCTCACTTTCTGGAGATTGGGGAGTCCATGGTGCCAGTAGATTGTGTATCTTGTGAGGGCCCATTTTCTATTCATAGACAGCCATATTTTTGCTGTGTCCTCACAGAACAAAGGGAAGGGATTTCTCTGGGGCTTTTTTTTATAAGGCCACTAATCACATTTATGAGGGCTCCACCCCCATGCAATAATCACCTCCCAAAGGCCCCCACCTCATACCAACACCTTGGGGATTAGAATTCCAAAATATGAATTTTAAGGAAACACATTTAGACCATCAGCATCCCTTAAATAAGATAAAATAACTTGTTATTAGCATAATTATACTTAGAAGATGAAGATTTAGTATTTAGAACAGGCATTCAATAGAATTTTTTCTAGATTATTTTATTAGTCTAATAGGGCTGCCATAAAAACATACCTAAACAAAAACAGAAACAGATAAAAACAAAACCCACAGACTGGGCGGCTTTCACAACAGAAATGGGTACCCGCAGGGTTGGTTTCCTCTGTGGACTCTCTCCTTGTTTGCAGATGGCCACCCTCAAGCTTCCTATTTACACAGTCCTGCCTCTGAGTACAGGAGCCCCTGGAGTCTCGCTATATGACCTAACCCCCTCCTTAAAAGGACATTACTCATATTAAATCAGGGACCACTCTCCAGATCTTATTTTAACATAATTATCACTTTAAAGGCCCTATCTCCAAATATGGTCACAGTTTGAGGTACCTAGTGTTAGTTAGGGCTTCAATGCATGAATTATAAAAGAACACAATGCAGCTCAGAATACTTTTCTTTAAAATTATTTTAAATTGTAAAATGTCACATGTCTTAATAATTTACAGTTACATAAAACTGGCGTTTTATTCTCTATGTCCCTTTACTATTCCTGCCCTTCGAGAAATATGACTTTGCTTAAAAAATGAACTGGTAAAACCTATTCCATCTGCGTACTTTAAATAACCCAGAGAGAGTCTTTAGAACAAGCTCATGAATCATGTTCTTGACTTTACTTATGTCAAATCCATTTCTGGACCCTTTCTTCCTGAAAATGGTTAATGATCCATGTACTATCTGACAATTCGAAATCCCTTCTACTTTTAGGCTTACATTTGTGGCTGAATTTCAGGGGTACAACATTTTAATATCACTACTGAAACTGGATAAATTGTCATGCTATTAAAAAGTAAGGGCAGGAAGGATGTCAAAACCATAGCAGAACTGTATGTAATTTAGTCTGAGTTTCAGCTTTACTTGTTTAAATGATCTTACCTTTTCTGCTTTTCACACATACCTTTTTCAAACATATTTTTTCTCAGTCTTTTTTCATTATCTCCCTATTTTATTTCTCAGAATGGTTAAGAATACAGTAAGAGAGAAGAGCAGGGAGACATTTAGCTGCAATGCATCTTGCCTAAGGATCTCCTAATATAGGTTTTTCATTTTCTATCTTCATTTGTGAAATTACTTGTATCTTGAGAGCACGAACTTTTCATGAGGAATATCCAATCTATATAAGATAAGGGGAAATATGCATAAAAATATCTAGAATACTGTTTGAAAATCTAATTGTATTAGAGTCTATACAAGTGCAGAAGGAATTCCACAAAGCAAGGACTTAAAAAGCCAGTCACAGAAAGTTTCCTGGTGGAGACAGGACTATAGGAGATCTTTTAAAGAGAGGACTGATTTCGATAGGGATGAGTTTGATGGATGGCTTCTCTGAGGACTTTGTCACAGCTTAAACAGGCTTTGAGGCAAGAATTCGGGACGACTAGGACATGCTGAAGATTGCTTAGAATAACAGTGCATAGTAATCGCTTTTTCTGCATTTCATGAGGTATCGGTATGTTCAGATAACAATGACAAAATGTGAGAAGTATAAATGTCCACCACCTTTTCTATTCGAGCTTCCTGAGGCAGATTCTCTTTTTGTTTTATACCACTTGGGGCTTTCATCATACCTGTGGGATTACCATAATGAGTAGAAGACCAGAATAGAGGAAACCAAATGACAACACACAAGAAATATACTAATATGAGTTTGGGAAAGGATAGATCTAGGAGGCTGAAGGAAGGTGGAGGAAAGATGTGGATGGAATATTAGTTAAGAGTCATTTGGGGGAATGGTGCATACATTGAATTGTGGAAGAGAAAAGTAGTTAAAGTGCCACTAAAAGTGTCTTCCAAAAAGGTAACTTGTTTCCACAGGGAATAAATGTATTTTTTTTATAATAAAATTTCTTTACAAAGAGAGAGGGAGAGAAAGAGAATGGGCATGGGGCAGAAAGAAAGGAAGAGAGAGAATCCCAAGCAGGCTCTGCACTGCCAGCACAGAACCCCAACCTGCAGCTTGAACTCATCAACCGTGAGATCGTGACCTGAGCCAAAATCAAGAGGTAGATGCTTAACTGACTGAGCCATCCAGGCACCCTGGGAATAAAATACATCATATTAATTTATATTAATTATATTAATTTTTCTTAGCAAGTTTCTTATTTTGAGAAGAAAATAGTGATTGTGTTTTAAGAGATGAAACTAGTTTCTCTAAGCACTAGGATGAATAGGCTTCATGAAGATGCATCATTAAAATCATAAACACAGAGGTGCCTGCATGGCTCAGTCACTTGAGTGTCCAACCTCAGCTCAGGTCATGATCTCAGTTCATGAGTTCAAGCCCCTTATGGGGCTTTCTGCTATCAGGGCAGAGCCTGCTTCAGATCCTCTGTCACCCTCTCTGCCCCTCCACTGCCTGTGCTCTCTTTCTTTCTCTATCTCTCTCAAAAATAAATTAAAGTTTTAAAAAACCCATAAGCACATGTGAATGATGTCCCCCCTTGCCATTTCTAACAAGTCTTCTATAGCTCATTACCCTTGCTGTAGGCTCAGCTTCCCTAAGTGACTGAAAGGAAGCATGTGACTTCCCATAAATTCCTATTCAGTTTCAGCTCACCCTCCATTGGCACAGAAATTCTATAAACAAATACAGATGCTGTAAGAGATTTTTACGTCATTAGTATCAACAGTCTACTTGATAGTTTTAATCCCCTACAAGAGTGTTTCTCAACCTTTTCTTTCATTATTGCCCATCTAAGGAGACTCTGTTGACAAAACCTAGTTGTTACCTCTCTAAATGAAATATTAACATCATATTAACATCACTGATATACTGTCTATCTCTTTATGTGTTGTATGTACATCCACTCTTTATACATAAAAAGAGCAAGCAAGAACAACACTCCACTCCACTACCACTACAACCAAGAACCGATTTTTTACCGCTTGGAGTTTCTCTAAAATAATATTGTGGGATATCTAAAAAAAAAAAAAAAAAAGCAAAAGACCAATTGCCTTGATATTACTAACTTCAGCTATACTTCTACTTAAGTAGCAAACTGTATAAGGATTAACTTAAAGGAAACTGCAATAAGATGACATATGTCAGACATTTTGTTTCTCTCAAACCTTAGCCACATTTTGTATTCTAGCTTTATGTGGTAACGGAGTATAGCTTTTCTAACCATAGATCTTCTAGTTACATTTTAAGCAAATATTACAAATGTTGGTTCAAACACATGTCAGGTAGAATTACTGTCTGGAGTTTATAGTAATTCATTTATCAACCCATAAAGTTCAGACAAGGGAGACATGATGCTAAAAAACAACCTATGAGTAAATCCAAAAGCAGTAGCGAGGCTAACCAGCCTTTCTAAATAATAGAGAAACAGCAGCAAGCTCTTCACTACAGAGGATGGAAAGAGAACAGTAACTTGAGGAACAACTTTGGTGGAGTGAAGGGAAAAGGAAGATTTGACATTTACTGACTTAAATTTGTATATAATTTAACTTTGATTTCACACACACACACACACACACGCACACACACCTTCTTTCAGCCAAGATATGCTTATATTTCCTTGAACTGAGATATAAATTTTCACCTTTAATAACTGCAAACATTTTATTAGAAAAAAGGAAAATCTTTCATATAGGTTTGGAGTATGTTAACTCAGTAGTAGAATGTAATGAATGTTCCATATTACCTTTAATTGAAACATATATATTACTAGTAAAGTTCATAAATCACAAGGGAAGGAAAAAAAAACCATGAAGTCATGAATTTGACATATTTTACATTAAAACAGATACATCAACTATTAAAATAAATGTATCTCTTACTGAGAAAATAGATCAAAATCAAATCTAATAGTTCACTTACCAAATCAGACATCCACTATTGAATCATTACTTATTGAATACTGAAGAAGATACATCATCTATCAAATCAAATACCTTCTCTAGTAAATCAGCTTCACCATCTGATTTAAAACTGTCTCCTACTAAATCAAAAAACTACCCAATAAATCAAAGCAATATTGCATCAAGGAATTTCATTTAAAGTAAATATAGTGCATCACCAGAGAGCATATATCATAGTAAAGGTATCATTTATTAAGAGAAAGATATACTTTTTGCCACCTAATTCTTTCAAATGGGTTCCTTTTGAGAAGTACAAACTTATGCATTTAGACTGCTTTTAACTATCATTTTTAAAAACATATTTTCTAAGCAAATAATACCCAAACAAGAAGGAAGTATCTGAGGATGTATACGGTAAGTTTAGACTCTTAAACAGCTCCAGCAGGTGACAGAATTAAGTAGTTTAACAGTAAGTTAATTTTACTTTGTAGTTGTTGTTGTTTTTCTTGCTGTTTTTCTACTCTGTGTGATTGTTGTTTTGTTTGTTTAATCAGTTGGCGGGAAAGCATTGTAAAGTCTGAGCCATCTTTCTCTCACTCTTACTACATTTTTACAAACAAATGGGATGCGTTTAAAGTCTCCTCACATTCTGTATCACCCCCTCCACTCAGCGCTGGCTGAAACCAAGTGGTAAAAGCCTGGATGTGGGATAATGAGGAACATTACAAGAATATCTTTGTAATTCCTAAGTTTGCTTGAGAATTTAAAGCAAAACATTTTGTTCAAATTTATATTATTTTTTTGTTTGGTTCTGTATTTTGTCTTTGAAAGCAATACAGTACACAGATTTTAATTCAGACTAGACTTCTCCTAGCGGAAAAGATATTCAGTAATAAATCCTATCGAAAATTCTCCTCAGATATATATATATTTTTCTATCTTAAGTAAATTCTATGCCATGCATGTGGCTCAAACTCACAATGCCAAGATGAAGAGTTGCATCCTCTACCAACTGAGCCAGCCAGGTGCCCCCATCATATCGTAATTTTAATTCAAAAAAATTTTACCTCTAACTATGAAAATTGGAAGTACATGTATTGATTTGGTTTCATCTAAGAAATTGGTACATTTATCCATTCAACTATCAACTGTAGAGACATACAAACTTCTAGAACTTAAACTCACTAATATTACCAATATATTAAGATAATTTCCCATAAAGCTGAAATTCTTAAGTGGTAGGATATAGACAGAGGCAATCTACAAGTCGGCTATTTATTTTTTTGCTCTTTATGGTGGTTTGAAAAAGAAATAATTGCCTAAATTAAAATTCAGAAATTCTAATACAATTTTGACAATAGTTTCTCTGGAAAAAAACTGAATATTTGATAGTACTGCGCTGAAGTTTTCTTCCAGGAATAGAACTGGAGCTGACTAGTAGCTACTGTTTGGAGACAGAACTTATGTCTTCTGTGTAATCACTGGCCCCACTTACTTGCAAATTCTTTCCATTTTTTTAGTTCAGTTTCCTTTTCACATCATATATCTATTAATTTTACATGTTTTTGTTACCTATTTAGCCCCTGTAGGCCTTGAGTTTATAATCCTAACTATAAAGCTTTTCACTAAGTAATTTTGAGTATTACTTTGTCGTTGTATATTTCTGAGACCTATATGGATGGGAATGAAGTTTAAGACATAGTTCTTGCATTGAAGTAGCTTTCTGTCTTGCTAAGACTATTAAAGTATCCACAAAGGGCTTAGAGAGTTGGGCAAGAATATTATAACAGACTAAATGCACAGTGTAATAAGTAAATACAGGAGGTAAACAGAGACACATGGGGTGGAATTTAAAACTTCCACTCGATTTGATACATGCGGAAAACAGTAAAAGAATACATTAAGCAAACTGCAGATTTAAAACTTGCATAGTTTTAAGAACAAAGAAGGAAGAAGAGTGAGTAAAAGTTAATCAGTTAACAATAAAAAGAACAATTATCTTGAAAATAAACAAGGCCTAATTGCTAGATAGGAAGTTAAATTTCAACCAGATTTAGAGAACAATTTTGAAGCTATAAATCTGAGTAAAAGTATAGTTATGTTACTGTTGCATAAACCTTGACTTACCCTTATGTTATTCCCTGTACCCTACCCGTATCCCTATTCCACCCAAACTCTCAATTATAATTTAAAAGTTTTGTTTTTTCACTAGAAATATAGCCACTTTACAGGATGTTTTGAGATAATCTTGCCTGGTTAAGGCTCAAAAATAGATTGTAAGTCATTTATTAGTTAGTCAATAAGACCCAGCCCTCCCTTATTGCAAGCTATTTATATAATGTGGCCCAAACATGTTTATTACTGATCAGCAGTTTCTCATTACTCCTCTGTTTCTGTCGATAGGAACATTGATTAATTGTAATTGCAGTTTTGGCCGGCATGGATTGATTAGAACATAAAGTAACAAGAATTGTACAAGAATGTCAAAAGGAAAGAACAGTTCCATGGAACATTTGAAGGATATGCTGATCCATTCAATGTGGACGGCACATGGTGCTTGGGCCAGCAGAATAGAGAAAGAGTAATCACATTACTCTAACTTAAGAAGTGAAGTGGAGGATTAAAAGAAAATGTGGACCTCTATAATAAATACACTCTAGTTGTCTATTTTAGACGGAATAAATTACTAATTTGGAAAAAATAATACTTTAAAAATGTCTCATACTGCAACCTATGTGAGGTTAAGAATTATTGTCTTTATTTTGAAAAAAAATCGTAAAATATTAAGATATTAATGCACATGTCTAACTTTGTAATTTTCTTTATAAATGAAATGGTACTTTTAAAAATATAAATACCTTATAGAAACTCTCTTGATTCTCCCAGCATAATTATTTATAAACTATTTAAGGGATTTACCATATACTGAAATATTCTTAGGGAAATGAGTTTTTGTGTCCTCTCTGAAAAACAGTGCCTCAACATTCTTTCTGTTACATATTAAGCCAATAAATCTGAGTATGTACCTGGTTCAAGGGTCTGTGCTAAATTTACTTGGAAACTATGAAAACAAATTAAGCCCCAATCTTTGGCCCCAAATGGCTCCTAGCTCCTCTCCCTCAAAAAGAAATGAGGTACACACAGGAATTTATAATACAAAACAGAATGGGACATATCCCTAGTGCTCTGAAAGTTCAGAGAGATCATGAGTCATAGATCACTATATGTATATATGTGAAAGCTTCTTGGAAAAAAATCTCACTCGCATCTGATTTAGATGGATGCTACTCATACTTTTTATGGAGTAGTTACTTGAATAGAAGAGATTTCAGGGAGGAGTCAGACCACACCAAGGCTTAAGGGACAACAAAGCAATAGGCATCAGGTTTGAAAATTTCTAAAGAGTATCAATATTTAAAACAATTCTCCAAAAGAAAACATCAATGGTAGTTTGATTTGTAAGTTGGATACACATACAAAGTTGTGTTGATTCCAGGGTTGGGGCCCAGAATTGTGTTGATGTCAGTCTGTATCACTACCCTACCACTTCCACCATCAACTTTATCACTCGTGTGGCTGGTGAAGACTTCTAGCACACCTTTTCTGTTCTTGGTGAATGAGTATGTGGTGAAAGAAGAAAGAGAGTAGAAAGAAGGCTGAATTTAAAAAATAAGAAAGCATGAGGTTATAATGGATTAGAGATTGCATTGAGTATCAATACTTTTAACCACCGCTCAGCAGAAAATAGATGGAGCTGCTAGGAGTGACTTGTTTTTTGTTTTGGTTTAACATGGTAGTGATCTGATCAGAGCTCCACCTTAGAAAGATATTCAGTGCTCTTCGAAGGGAATTGATCTCAGCATAGTTTGTAATAAAAGGTCATGATGTCCTCAACTTGGTCTGGAGATGAAGAAACAAACCTATGACTAAGGGGATGTCAGGATTTAGTGGAACTGTGATTGGCTGACAATTACTCCCACACCGAAAAGAACAGTATTGCTATTACCAGATAGGAGAAAAAGACGTGTGTGAAGCAGAGTAAGTTCAGTGTTTCCCATTTTGAGTTTTTGGCACTAAGTGAATATTTATAAAAAGTAAGTGTACTAGAAGCTGTGAATGTCTGACTCATAGTCATACAGGAGGAGGAGAAAATAACATGGTGGAATACTTCATTAAGAGGGAACATAAAGAGTAGTATGGGAGGAAAGGGGCCCAGAATTAAAATCTTCATAATGAAAAATTAATGTGAAGTCCCATAGAGTTAATTGTTTTTTCCCAGTGTTTGAAATAAGTTGTAAAATTCACTCAGTAATTGCTTAACTATAAAACAAAGCATTTCCAATAATAATGATTCATTTACAAATGACATTCCTAGAAAAGTGAACTCTAATTCCTTCTTTAAAAGTATCTCCTGCTCTGGCTTTGCATTCACTTAGCCCTGCAGACAAAGCTTTTTGCTCTTCACTTAGCTCCCTACATGTTATCTGGTGCAACTTTTGTAGTCCAAACAGAAGTACAGGCCTTAAATCAATATAGCACAATCCATCAAGTCAATTACGAAACTCTAAAACATTACAACTCTCAAAGTTTTCTTTGTTTTCTGTAATGGTAAAAGAGAAGACAAATTTCTCACTCACTAATTTGGTTTTTTAAAAAGTTGCATAGACCTTAAACCTAGCATCAGGTATTGACTTCTCTACATAAAAAATAAATCTGCAAGACTTTGAAATTACATCCAATAATAGATTTTTTTGATCAATGAGTAAAAATTAACTTAGATAACTGTGTAATATTGCCAAGTAAAGATTATTCTGTTCCTGAAGATACAATACTACTTACTTCTGCCTTCATTTTTAAAACTCTTTCCTCTTGTAACCAAGGGCTCCTGTAACCTCTTCAAGGGCTACAAGTAGCAATGGCTTTGATCAAATACTTAAAATCTACCTCCTCCCAATATTGTTCATTTTATTTTTTTTCAAAATGTACTTATTAATTTTGAGAGAGAGAGAGCATGTAAACTGAGTAGGGACAGAGAGAAAGAGAGAAAGACATCCAAACTAGATCTCAAGAACCATGAGATCATGACCTGAACTGAAATCAACAGTCAACATCTAACCAACTAAGCCACCCAGGGATTCTGCTTATTTTAAAGATGGAACATAATTCAGTTCGGTTTAAACAAGTACTCATTTTAATTTTAGAGAAATATACAAATGTTCAGTTATTCTGATTTTCTGGTAGGTGATTTACAGAGATAAATGAGTGTCCCGCCCTAGTCACTTGAACACAATTCTTATGAAACATTGATCACCCTGAAGAGTTGGAAGAACAGATCAGGCAAACATATTAAAGAGGTTAATAGTGTGATTTAAATGATTCTGGAGAGAGACAACCTTGGTTTTCAAATGTATTAACATTCATTAAGTTACTTAACCTCTCTTAGCCTTAATATCTCCCTGCTAGAGTAATAGTGAGAATGCATGGAAGGCACTTACCATAAGAGTCCAGCATGCAGTAAGCACTGAATAAATGGTACCTCCTGCTACTGTGTTTCTGAGTTTCATGTGGCTCACATTCATGCTTTTGCCAGAGCTATTTCACTTCACAGGTAACTGCAATTAATTCTGTCTCTCTCTCTCTCTCATCAAGTTCTGTCACAGATTTGGTTTTTTCCCCATGATTCCCTGTGGAGTTCATGTAGTGGGGTATTTCCTTCATTTTAAAGATAAGGAGAATGAGGCCATGAAATATTAGAATTTTGTCCCAGGGGTCCAAATAGGAAGTGACTGACTGAAAGTAAAATCTGATTTCACATGAGATATTCATTTTAATAAATGTCATTTATCCATACAATCCCGTAATTCCAGTTATATTACATGCAGGGTGTTTCCCAAAGTAAACAAAAATACTAATTCAAAAAGATATGTGCACCCCTATATTTATGGTAGCATTATTTACAAGAGCCAAGATATGGAAGCAACCATGTCCACGGAGACAGGAATGGATAAAGAAGATGTAGTATATAAATACAATGGATTATTACTCAGCCATTAGAAAGGATTAGATCTTGCCATTTACAACGACATGGATGGGCCTAGAAGGTATTATGCTAAGTGAAATAACTAAGACAGAGAAAGACAAATATCATATGATTTCACTTATATGTGGACTCTAGAAAACAAAATGAACAAACAAACAAAAAAGCAGGAACAGATCCATAAATACAGAGAACAAATTGGTGATTGCCAGCAGGGCGGGGTGTGGACAACGGGCATGAAAGCGTGAAGGGGAGTGGAAAGTATAGGCTTCCAGAATGTAATGAATAACTCACTGGGACGAAAGGCACAGCATAGGGAATATAGTCAATGGTATTGTAATGGTGTTGAGTGGTGACTGGTGGTAGCTACACTTAGGGTGAACATAGCACAACATACAGAGTTGTTGAATCACTATATCACACCTGAAACTAAGGTAAAACATCATATGAAAACTACTTTTCAGTATTCTTTTAAAAATTTTTTTAATGTTTATTTATTTTTGAGACAGAGCAAGAGACAGAGTGCAAATGGGGGATGGGCAGAGAGTGAAGGAGAAAGAATTCGAGGCAGGCTCCAGGCTCCAAGCTGTCAGCACAAAGCTCGACGCAGGACTCGAACTCACAAATATGAATTCATGACCTGAGCCGAAGTCGAACGCTTAATCGACTGAGCCATCCAGGTGCCCCAGTTTGTTTGTTTGTTTGTTTGTTTAAATAAATCATGCCAGGGCACCTGGATGGCTCAGTCAGTTATGTGTCCGACTTTGGCTGAGGTCATAATCTCACAGTTTGTGGATTTGAGCCCAGCATCTAGCTCTGTGCTGACAGCTAAGAGCCTGGAGCCTGCTTTGGATTCTGTATCTCCCCTCTCTTTCTGCCCCTCCTCCCTCTCTCAAAAATAAACATGTAAAAAATAAAAATAAAAATAAATCATGGCATATGAAGTATCAAAAAGAAAAAAGAAAAATAATAATTTGTGTTTCCTGTAATTGTTACTTTTTTTTCTGAGTTCAGTAGAAAATAATCATGTGGTTGTATATTTTATTTGTTAAACTACAGAAATGCTACAAAAAACCTTAAAGAAGAATCTGATATATATGGATTGTAAGTTTAAGCTTCACTATATAATTATATAATGCTGTTATACACTTTAATTTGTTCTCCCAATTATGACTTGATTTTTCTTTTCCATCACTGAGCAAGAAAGAATTCATCATGCTAAAAAAGAAGACACTGAACAAGTAGGAAGTCAGTATCACTGCCCCATTCTCTTAAAGAGCAGCCATGAAAGCAAAGTTCTTAAATTTATTGGTCCTTTCTCCTCTGATAATGCTATCACCTACTCATCAAAGTTGAGTTGAGGAAGATAAGGCTGGGGAAGAAGTTCCATTAATACTTTCTTTCCTCTGTTCTTTTATAAAAAGTTTGGAGACTGTTGGTGTCTCTTGGAGTTATTGAATTGTATCATTTGGCTGTATTATTTCTGTTTGAAAAACGTAGTAAGACCCTGCTGTGTGAATTGTAGGGTGTGAGCAAAGTGAATATGATTCCATGAATGCTGATTTATTGCTGAACACAATGGTGTCTTAATTGAAGAGCCACCTGTGTAGCAAAAGAAGGACTTTGTTATTAGATGTGCCATGTTTTTAAATAAATAGGGACATGTAAATTTTTTAACCAAGAAACTTGTATTATTTCCTTTACTCCTTACAAAAGACTGATTCTCTCTTTTCTTCAATTGTAAAACATATATATATATATATATATATACATATATATATAAAGTTTTTCATTTTATGAAACCATAATTTGAAAGGAAAATGTCCATTATTCATAACTACATCTCTAATCAAAACCTAGAATTTCACAAGAACTGGAGAATTGGCAAATACATGTGAAATCCAGTCCGGAACAATTTTGTTTGATTTATAAGGAGCCTCTTGTCTCTACATTTAAATGTAGCCATGTGCCCATACAGTCATCTGTCAGACTGGGAGAATTTCCAGATAATCAAAATGTCACAAAGTTAGTACTTTTAATTTTTATTTTGTCTCCCACGAGTATGAACTCTGATTGTAATTACAGCTTCATCTGCTGTTGAATGATTTTGTTTTATCAGACAACGACAGTGCTCTAACGACCTGGAGAATAAGGAACCTGCTGAAGATAGAGAACAATAGGAATGCTGAGCTTTGGGAAGTAGGTAAAAACCCTGATATTATACAGTAACAATACGTGCCTTGAAGTCATAGTTAAGAGTTAAATATTTAACTCCCATAACTTACCTCTACAGCAGAGTCATGTTGTTTTCTTTGGGCAAAATATTAAATTGGTGGAGACAAAACTAGAGCAAATAATGCTTTGGTGGAAAAACCAAATTTACATGCAGAAGAAATTAAACTCAATAGGACTGATCACTTGAGGTAATAATTAATAATATCAGGGAATCTGAGGAATATCCGTCTCTGGCCTTATTCTCCCATACACATACCAGTTACAAAAAACACCAATGAGTAAGGCCTTCCCCAGTCACATCCTTGATCAAATGTCCACCATTTAGGGTTGGGCGGTACTTTTATTCTACTTCAGCCAGAGCAAGGCATTAATAAAACAGCTTATATGAAAACCTGGTTTTATTGCTTAACAGGCACAGCTATGTGATTTTGAACAAATCATTAGCAATGATATTTTAAGTTGCCCCTCTGTCAAAAAGTAATTATAATACCTGCCCTACTATGACACGGAGTTATTTTGATAAGGAAATGAGATGACATAATTTTCAATAAGTTTGAAATATTACGAAAATAAGTTGCACCAATGGCTAGCCATTTTTTAAAATAATATCTTATAAGCCATCCTTGTCTCAAGTTTATGGAAAGAACAAGCTGAAGACACATATTCTGTGAGGAAAATGGAATGAGAAATGGACATACATGAAGTATGAAGTATGAAGTCCTAATGGTTACCTACTTCGAAACTTCTTGTTTGGGGCACCAGGGTGGCTCGGCCAGTTAAGCATCAGACTAGACATCCTCCTTCTCTTCATCCTGGTCTCTCGCCAAATGTCTCTTCATTGTAAAGACACATGTGACTGACCACCTACCATATGATAAACAGAATCCTCTCCACACCTTTACTTCGTCCCTTACGCTACTTTGCTGGGCATTTATTTTGTGCATTTACTGTCTATTTCCCTCTACCTTAACTCTTTGAGAAACGGGACTTTGTTTGATACTATGTTCTATTTATTCTCAGCACCTATAACAGGGCTTGGCATATAGAAGAAGAGAAAAAAATTTTCAAAGGAAAAGTATTAATCTTTTAATATAATCCTTTAACAACTTTAGATTTCTTATTTAACCACCAAGAGAAATTCTATCATAAGAGATCCATTAACTGTCTTAAAAGAAATATCTTCATTTCCCTTAAGTAATAATTATTTCAATCATTTCAGTTGCTATATAATAATTTCCAAGTGTATTCTGAATTCTTAATCATCCACACGGTATTCTTCAATAGCTTTGCCTGTTATGTGAAACATCTACATATAACTATAAATATTCAATCAATTAAAAATGTTTTGAAATGCGCAGATGTTCACAGATATGTAAAAAAACCCTCTGTTTACTAAATTAATAACATTTGAGCTGACATATTATCATGTGTATTCAATGGGCCTATATACTTGTGATACATGGATTTGAAGCATTTCTTTACAGTGCATAGTGGCTAGCAGAGATCACAAAGTTCATTTTTGCTGACAGGGGTGGTGATGAAAAATCCATAATTTTAATATCATTGTCCTATCTTTCTCCTACAGAAGGAGAAAGAAGAGAAAAAAAAAGACACCACCAGAATACAAAATTCATTTTTTAATTTTGAGAATGCCTAGGGAAAATGAGGAGCTGACAAATGTGAAAATCTCAAACACATAAATAACTAAAACATATTCAGGAAGTAGAAAATGGAATAGACCAATAAATGGGGAAGAAATTGAAAAAAGTAGTGAAAGAATTGCCTCCCAAAATAGCCTCAGGTCTATGCAGTTTTATAGCCCAGTTCTTTCAAGCTTTCAAAACACAATAATGTCTTTTTTATATATAAGCCCTCTGGAGCATAAAAGAGAGACAGAGAGAGACAGAGAGACAGGGAAAGAGAAAGGAATGTTCCTGATTTGTTTTATACACTACACATAATACTGATAAGAAAATCTAAGAGAGCACAAAAACAGAAGATTTAAGACAAGTGATTATTATAAATTATAAATATGGAAACAAAAAATGGTAAATACAAAGTCCACCATATTGAATTAATGAATGTATTGAAATAATTCATCATATCCAAGAAGAGTTTGCACTAAAATGTAAGAATATTTAATTTCAAGCCTTATAATTAATCACAGTATATTTTAAGAAAAAATGTTCCTGACCATGTAAGCTGACTAAAAGCATTTGATAAAATTCTTTATTAAAAAAAAAAAGATCTTAGTATGTATACATCCTAATTATAATAGGAATTATTTAACCAGACTCATTTCCCATATCTAATATCACACTTAATGGTGAACACGAGCAATTTCATTAAAGTCAAGAAATAGACAAGAATCTTCCGTTTCATCTTTATTACTTAAAATATTTCAGAGTTTTTAGCCCATGTTGTAAGGTAGAATCAGAAAAGACCTCATTCCTTGAAGTGAATTTTCCACATTATTAGATAATCCAAAACATATCTGGAAAAAAGTTTAGTCAGATATATGGTTATCAAAATAATTTACTGCATATTAGCAATAGTATATTAGAAAATACAACAAAAGATGGGGCACCTGAGTGGCTCAGTCAGTTGAGCACCCAACTTTGATTTCGGTTCAGGTCATGATCCCAGGCACATGGGATCCAGCGCCATATCAGGCTCCAAGTCAAGCATGGAGCCTGCTTAAGATTCTCTCTCCCTCTCCCTCTGCCCCTTTCCCCTGCTCACACATGCTCTGTCTCTCTAAAAAAAAATAAAATAAAATAATACAATAAAAGACTATCAACAATAGCAAAAAAATAATAATATAAAATAGCTTTGGACAAAATTAGTAGGTATCCAAGGCCTATACGGAGGCAGTCACAATGTGTTATTGAAGGATATTAAATCAAAACTAATAAACTGGGAGGTATGCATATTCCTGTGTAGTCAAAATTGAAATTTTCAAGCTATCAATCCTGAGAAAGTGATTTATAAATTTGATGAAATGTCAACAGTTCAGGGGCGCCTGGGTGGCTCAGTTGGTTAAGTAGCCGACTTCAGCTCAGGTCATGATCTCACAGTCTGTGAGTTCAGGCCCCATGTCGGGCTCTGTGCTGACAGCTCAGAGCCTGGAGCCTGCCTCAGATTCTGTATCTCCCTCTCTCTGTGCCCTTCCCCTGCTCATACTCTGTCTCTATGTCTCTCAAAAATAAATAAATGTTAAAAAAAATTAAAAAAGAAATGTCAACAGTACATAGTTTGCTTTTACATGATTTTTTTCCAATCTCCAAATGAAACTTTTAATGATTTTATTAAATTCCCTATAATCTCTTTGGAAGTAATGTTGGAATTACATCCAGTAATTTTGTGGGTTTTTCTAGTTGATTTTCCAGGAAGAACAACAGTAACACAACATTCATAAGTCATGAAGAGCATTGTCAGCCATCTTTTATCATTTATTCAACCATGTCTGGGGGGAGAGAATTTGTTTAGATATGCAGTATTATGGAAAATCACAAGGTAAAAGTCAATGTGTAGCTTTTTTAACTTCTATAAAACTTAGAAATTGGCCAATTATTTCATTTATTCATTCAAGTAACATCTATTAAATACCTACTTTGTAACCTACTAAGCTAAATTTTAGACACACAAAGATGTCATAGAGTCAATGAGATTCAGACATATGAACTGATGCTGAATGGTGGGCCTGTAAGGATTTATCCAATATAATTCAAGAAGTTATAGTCTCAGTTACAAAGAACCGAATAGTAGTACAGCTTTCAATGAATAGTGTTAACCTCTTATAATTGTGCTCTTACTGTCCTGCCTGCCCTGTCCCCTTTCACAACTAGTAACATTTTGACAACAGTAAAGCTATTCCATATATATTAAAAGAACTAAGTCAGAGACACAAATTAAAATCTACAACATAAAATAGGTTTGGGCCAATGTAACCCATACCTTCCCTTCTTAACATCAACAGGCTACTATGGTGTCCATATTACCACCAAGTAATTGGTACATCTGACTCTCAGAGATGAGTGAAAGTATTGAGTTACTTAGGCTGTCTGCTTCAGAGTGAAAACTTAAGTGTTTTTCTCTTTAGGGATTCAAAGCATCCTGCATTTTAATTCATGTATGTATGAGTCCAAAGGGAAAATGTTTTTCATTTGCCAGTCAAGTAAGTTGATTTTGAGAGAAAAGTTTAATTAAGATTAAACAAA
Organism: Paguma larvata; assembly: GCA_030068075.1. Taxonomy (NCBI): domain Eukaryota; kingdom Metazoa; phylum Chordata; class Mammalia; order Carnivora; family Viverridae; genus Paguma; species Paguma larvata. Next base: position 52,598,475 of record CM057826.1, on the reverse strand, counting down.
CTTAGATTGTTTGTTAGCCTAAAGGAATAAAGCTCTAAAACCAAATTAGTTGCAGGATAACTGCTATTGTGGGAAGTTTTTTCTTGTGCACAAGCCGACTACTGTATATTTTATTTTTTATTTAAAAAAACTTTTAATCTGTTTACTTATTTTTGAAGGAGAGAAAGAGACAGAGAGTGAGTGGGGGAGGAGCAAAGAGAGGAGACAGAATCTGAAGCAGGCTCCAGACTTTGAGCTGTCAGCACAGAACCTGCCGCGGGGGCTCGAACTCTTGAACTGTAAGATCATGACCTCAGACAAAGTCAGATGCCCAACCGAATGAACCACCCAGGTGCCCCATTACTACTGTATATTTTAAATGAAGAATGAGCTGTCTCCATCTTTACAAGGAATTCATAGAATAACAAATCGAAGAAGGTGTTTCATTTCCAAATATCTGGTGTTACCAAATACCAGTCCACTGCTGCTATTTTGTAATATGGAAAAGTTGCTTAGATAAAAAAATGGATTATCAAAAACATGACAAATTTGGTTTTTTTGAAATGCGATTTGAAAATAAATGTTTTCTTTCCTGTGGCATTAAAACTGAATATCAGTAGTTAAAGTGGAAAGTATCAACCTAAGTATGGGTGAAAAGGTGGTCAGACTGAAAGATAAAAAGACAAGGTTAAAAAAAAAGATAATACAGGAGGACTGAAATCACAACTGTGTGTGTGTGTGTATTCATTTTTTTCTGGAAAGAAAACTGATACAAGCAAAAATATCAATTAGGAGGTGTTTCTATCAACAAGAAACAATTTAAAGAAAACAAAATGATTAGAAGAGCAAGACTCCAACTTTTAAAGAGAAACTCCCAAATTCTAGTTTTCCCCAGATTCTAAATCCAAAATTACTATGACACAGTGTGACAGCAGCAGGTGCAAAACCCTTTGTTATTAATCTCAGAAATGATGATACAACTTTGAACCTCATCTCAGGAATTCTATTTCAAATGTTTCTTCTTTGGAATCAGTTATAACATATTTAGCTTTTTAATTGAGTGGAAACTTTAGGTTACAGTTTCATCCAAGGTGATCTCTCAGTACATTTTATTATTACATATAAGGTAAATTTTACATATTTGGAATAAACTTATTTTAATAATCTATATCCTGGTGAAGGATTAAGGACAGGTTTAAGCAAGGCAGGTGACATTCTAAACATTGGGGAAATAATTAATTACAAAACAGGTACTCGTTAACCTATGCTCATCAGTAAAAAATTAGTGACATCCTATAATTCCTGAAAAAGAAGGAAACTGAAATGGCATGCACCCTTCTGCAAGGACACATACCTATGTTTTATACAGGGCATCCTCTGACCTCTTTGCTAATCTCACAAATAATATTTAAGAAAATGACAAAGCATTACTCTCTGATTATAAAATCAGCATTCTGGGGGCACCTGGGTAGCTCAGTCGGTTAAGCGTCTGACTTCAGCTCAGGTCATAATCTCATGGTTTGTGAGTTTAGCCCCAAATCAGGCTCGCTGCTATCACCAGAGAGCCCACTTTGGGTCCTCTGTACCCTTCTCTCTTTACCTCTCTCTCTCTCTCTCAAAAAAAATATTAAAAAAATAGTACTTTGAGAGATCCTAGATTTGTGTGTGTGTGTGTGCATTTTTTAAGGGAAAATCACCATTTGACAATGTAATTCTGGGAAATCATTTAACCTCCTGTGTTTCCATTCTTCTAACCTTTAAAGTGAGAGTAAAAATATACTTTGTGCTTTTTTTTAAAACATTAAATGAGTAAGATACTAGGAGCACTATGTGAGAAAGGTACATATTTAAATAAAGATATATGCAATACATGGTATAAATAATATGACACATATTTGATGAATATGTGTATGCTTATATATATATATATATATATATATTCACACATTCATAAATAGTGATTTGTTTGATAGAAATCTGAATAGAACGTATTAAATGTAGATGTGGTGTCTTGAGGAACACAGACAAAGGCTGACCTTGACATTTGATTAAAAGGTCACTATAAGCTACATGAGAAGGATAAACCTTTATTCAGAGAGTAAACTAGCCTTCCGCTTCCCTATCAGGGTGAGCTGATCATGGACTCTGCCGTCAGCCAGACTGGGTTTAAATCCAAATCCTCCATTTATTATTTATGTGATCTTAAAAATACTATTTAAAGTCTACTTTAAAAGCTGAGGTAACCAAATTACCTCATTCACAGATAGGATGAGGGGTGTCGGTACCTGACATAATTCATGTAAAGAATTTGAGTTTCACTTAATGTTTAGTTGTTGTTGTGCTACAAGGTCCACCTTATCCCAGGCCTTATACTGGCTGGTTACCAAATATTGGACTGAGCTGTGATTACGGAAAAGAAGTAATGGATATAAGAAATGGCAAATATATCATTCTTCAAAATTTGGCCTTTCAGAAAAATGAAAATGAGGAATAAGATTTAGGTTCAACTCTATAATTATGATAATAAAACCATGATATGTATGGAGTGAGAGCTTAATTTTGTGCCAGACACTGTGCTAAATGCTTTTTACTGCATGATCAAGCTTCTCAGAAACCATGAGAATTCGGTATATTATTATCTTTCTTTCTATAGATGAGGAAACTAGAGTTCGTTATTGTAAAATCTTCTACCTATTTAACCCAGTTGACTGATAAACAGCCAGTCTTGTTACAAAAAGTTTAAAGGGCTATACCAACCATTAATTTGAATAATACAGTGGAGGGCGGAAGCAAAGGGAATTATTCATTCTTTCAAAGAACTTATAATCTATCAAGATAAATGCAATAATGCACTTAAAGACATATGAGAAAATACAGAATTATCATGTTCAAATTAAGTACATAATTACCGAGGCAATACAGACTAATAATTATTCAAATAGGAATGGAAGAAAACATATTAGTGAAAAGGTATGAAACCGAAATACTTGCTAATTTACATATATATATAGAAATATATATGTGTATGTATAGACATATAAACTTTCATATATATAACTTTTAAACTTTCCTAAACCTTTATCTGTAATGACAGCTGACTGATTTCTATTTCTTTATTTCTAATTCAATTTTTGCTAATATAGGAACAATGTATATTTATTTTGGTTAATGAACCTTGTCTTCTTTAAAGGAATCCAAAAGACATTATGATAACTTATGCTGTGCAAAGAAGCTGTTCTGTTTTAAAACAGGAATCTTAGGCTGACACTGTATCGATCACACACTGCCCAATATAGTTTGAAACATTAAAAGAAATGTAGTTTTTCTAACACACATAACATAATATTATCAAACACAGACAAGAAGTCTTAGCATAATGAGAGTGTTTTGCAAATGAGAAATTACAGATAATTGCTGTTTGTTCTTGTTTTCATAGAATGAAGTATAATTATTATTAACAAGAGGCTTGTTTCAATAATTATTTCTGGTTATCCCAGGGCACAAATGCATTGAAGCAGAAAACAATGCATTTTTACTCAAGAGTTTGTGTTCCTAGATCATCTCTTATCACCGCCAGAGGTTATGTATCAACGCTTGCCTGAGTGTGTGTAAGTCTTGGTACTCTATAACCAAATGTGTGTGGTTTCTGAGAATATCACATCATTCTCTTGCAGATTAAGTACACTCTCTTCAATATTTAAAAAGAAATTATCTAACCGCTCATAGTATTCTAGGACTATAATCTCACTGAAGGAGAAAAAAAAGAATTCGAAGCATATACATCCAGCTGGGATTTGAGATTCCAGGTAACAAATTACTAAGAATCAACATATATTAAAAAAAGAATGAGATGGTGCCCATAGCAGTGACTTTGGAAACCTAGCAAGTAAATGCCTGTCATGCTCTTGGTTAAATATTGTTAATATTACCCCTGAATATAATGATAACCATTAGAGATACTCGGCTCTTATCATGTATAGACTCTCTGTTAAGCACATTAAATCCTAGCAGGTAAGTCCTATTATTATCAATCTCTTTTACAGATAAGAAAACTGAAATATAAAATAATTAGGCAATTTCCCCAAAGTCATTTGCTAAAAAGTGGTTGTACTTTTTAGCCAGACACTGTGCTAAATGCTTTTTACTGCATGATCAAGGTCTTCAACCTGGTAGTCTGACACTGTAGTCTAAGCCTTAACACACCCCTCTAGATTTACCCCAGACTTACATTATGCATGTGGTAATCTTTTATCCTAATTTTTTAATAAAAACTAATTATGATAATGACTGTCAGAATCAAGGGTTCGCCTATGTTGAAAGAGGTAAATATCTTTCACAGTGGCACAGAAACTAAAATTCACATAGAAGTAATGACAGAAAGGAGTCTAGACAGGCAGATGGAATGTCTCATTTCTGCAGCAGGCAAGACCCATGCCATAATGGACACAGGAAATTATTTTAGTGAGTGTGAGCAGAACCTTGGCAAAATAGGGGGGAAGGACGATTAGGCCCATTGGCTCAAGTGGTGCCCGATATCTAGTAATGGGCCAGGTTTTTAAGGCTATGATTCTAGCCACCCCAATACACAATCTCAAATAAATCAACTTTATAGAACAGTTATCAGTAAAGCAGTAATACCCCTCCTTCTTCCAGAACAGGAGCTTGAGTCAGGATATATTAGCAGACACTTGGAAAGGCTCAAATATTCAATATTTTGGATGAGAAACTTAAATGTTTGGCTTGAAAGAATGAGCTATTCCATTTTTGCATATGCAAGGCACTGTAAACATGTCCTTTGATTCCTATAAATCTTTTAAGCTTTGGGAAAGTATTGAAGTGACTCATTTGCCCAAGTGTCTGTTCTGTTATTAGAGTTTAAGAAACAATACAATATAACCCAAAGACTTTAAAAAATAGTTTTTTGTACTTATAGAACAAAATTTATTTTGGATGTAATGTGTTAAGTCATCCATCCTAGTTCAAGGCTTTGAGGAAGAAAAAAGAAATACGATAAACATGTTTCATATTAGCTATATTTACGATTAAGAAGCTAGACCCTGAAGGTACAGATACATTTACATGTGAGAGCATGCATACATACATACGCACACACAAACATGGGCATACCATACAATGCCAGCATATATCTGAATAGATGAACAAATGAAAAAATCTGTGTATAAAATCATTCGTTAGCATACAAAAATAAAATAAAAGAGTTAGTCAGAAAATAACAAGCTACCATGAGCATTTATCTCTTTGAGCAGCAAATGCAATGTGGACTTGCTATAAAACATTAGAATGGAAATCTCTTTTGAAATTTTGTGATAACCTCAGGGTAAAACTAGGGTATTACCTCATTGCACAAAATCATTATACCTTTTTCATAAATTTGTTAAATTAGAAGGCATCTATAAAACTACCAATTTTTCATACTTGCAGAATCAGTACGAGAAGTTCCTTCATTAGTATCATCTTATGTCCGATTGTAGGTATTGATAAGTGAGTTTGCTACTCTTCGTGTTAACTAAACTCTAGTATTTGCAATACCTACATGGTTGAATAAGCTTATATACAAATATGTATTCTGTGCACTCATTTCTTATTATAATCACACCAATTAATTATGCAATATGTTTGTGAATCTTAATGACTTATTTATACTCATTATAAAAGTATAATTATATTCTCCAAAAATATATGCCACTCTAGAGTAAAAGGAAAGGCTAGTGGAAAAGTCTTCTCTAAATAGATACTAGTAGATAAAATTAGTATGCAGACAAAACTTCAATGAAGATGAGATTGCTGGTTGGGGTTCTGTCAACCGTTTTAAACAGGTCTCCTTGGCTATTCTTCTGAACGCTGCAAAAAGTTTCTCGTTTACCAGGTCTAAAAATAAAGAGTGGAGAATACTCTTGCCAAAACAATCTGACTTTCCCCTATTCCATCCTCTCAGAACATTTCAAACCCAATAACCAACAGATGCATTTATATCACGACACATGATGCTTCGCACCAAATCCACAACATACACACATATATCCACACTCACACTGGTCAAGGAGCTGATTTGCTCTGAGGGAGCATCATGCTAATGTGGTCTTTCTAAATCATCTAACTCAGCCACATAAGAAGAGACTTCTGTTTTTCTACACCAGTAGGCAATTACTGAGAGCAATCATACACAGTTTAAAATGCTTCCTATGGGGGCACCTGCATGGCTCAGTCAGTTGGGTGTCCAACATCGGCTCAGGTCATGATCTCCCGGTTTGTGGGTTCGAGCCCGGCGTCAGGCTCTGTGCTGACAGCTCAGAGTCTGGAGCCTGCTTAGATTCTGTGTGTCCCTCTCTCTCTGCCCCTCCCCTGCTCATGGTCTGTCTCAAAAATAAAACAATAAACATTAAAAACAATTTTTAATGCTTCCAATGTAATATCTTTAACACTCACTATAACTATATAAGAAAAATGCTATTACTATTGCATAGCTGAAGAAAAGAAGGCATGGAAAGTCTGCTGATGCTGCTCACCAAGAAAATGTCAAACCAGATGGCCTGATGCTAACGTTTGCTCTCACTACCATTATATTACAGAGATCAGGAGACAGGTTAAAGTTTGTTTTGCTGGTTTAGTATTATTTTTAATAAAATAAGCAGCAGGCTCTACTATGCCCTACAGATTAAATGAGGATCGTGGAGATGGGCCAGCTTAATCTATTAAAGAATAATATATAAAAGTCACTCAAGTGCTTAAGTTTATTTAGAGTCATTAATTAGCATTATCACAACTTTTATTTCATGTAAACATGAGCTCCTACATGTTATGTAGAGCTTAAAATTTCTAATAAATATACGGAAATTGTAATTCTGGTGCAACTGCAAAGCCCTTTTGTCTTCTTTCCAAACAAAACTCACAAAGCTTGTTTGAAAATGAGATCATAAAGATGTTGGTTTCCAGCTTGAGAAAGCTTGCCTAGCATCAACCTAAAGAGGAATGAATTATCTCATGATAAACCTATTAAAGATTCATAATCTGTTGAGTTTTAATTGGGTGTGATTGATCCCTATTAGAGTATTCATGGGTAGTAAATAGCCTAAGTGGTTCTCCCTTCCTCTAATTAAAAATTGTCCATGTTTATTGAATTTGATTACTGAAGACAACATGAAATACTGTTTTATGAAAACCATCCTGGGAGTGACAATGTTCAGACTTGCAGAAAGAGAATTTTACTTGCAAGATCTCTTTCTGCAGAAAAAAATGGACTGTTCAAATTACTTTCTTAAATGCTCTTATCTCTATACTTTTCTTAAAAAAATATACAGTATTATATTTCTTCTATTTCTCTATGTGTCCATATACTGTAGACAGAATTTTATAATGTTAATACATGGGTCTATTACCTAGAGTTAAAAATTATGAACTCATAGCCAATCCTGATCCATTTATATTTCTGTTAAGTCCTCTCATTACAGATTAGTTTGAAGAATACCCGAAACATATTGTTTTATCTGTAAATAGGTCACTTTATATACATAAGATAGGGGCTTATCAAAAATGAGTAAAAAAATAAACAATATACAAAAATATAAAAATATATAGAGACCTGACAATATTGTACCTAAAATAATTTAACAATAGTTCTTTAATGCTATCAAATATCTACTCAGTATTGTCTTCTAATTTTCTCATAAAGCTTGTTTAATACTTCATGTTGTTTAAATTAGGATTTAAATAAGGTCCATTTACAGATAAGCTTCTTAATTATCTCCTAATACATGAGAATCACTTTCTCTTTTCCTTATAAATTCTTGTTAGATAACATAAAACATTTGTCCTGCACAGTCTCCCACATTTTGGATCCGGCTCCTACACCCTCTTACAGAGTAAATAGGAAACTCTGCTCCCTGTAATTTCTCCAAGTTGGTAGTTAAATTACACCTAGAGGACTGATGAGATTCTGGCTTGATTTTTCTGGGGAGTGAGTGGAGGACAAGACTACATTCGATGTAGTGCAGTTTTCTTCCACAAAAAAATTACCTAAATGCTTTTCCATCAGAAATTATAATATGTACATAGCGTACATTTTTGAAACATTAGCAATCATTGATTATCATTGCCAAGATTAATGATTTCATTTCAGTTTGCAAAACAGTGAAATTCTAATTCTCTCATTTCCTATTTGTTTATTCATGAAACATACCAGCAAAGAAAAATTTTCCATATCAATTCTTCAGTTACCCTGAGACATAGTTTTACATACTAATCTCAGAAAAAAAGATATTTGAGTGCTTCCTTTTATTTGTCAGTTTTCAAAATAATGAGCTCCCTAGCATCTTACTCAAAGGAACAATGGTGTTTTGTTTGTTTATTTGTTTGATTTAGTACCATTACAAATCTAAGCATTGAAATGTATTGCAGTTTTTATTCTTACTGATGCATCACATTGTTAAATGTTTGACCAGTGGAACATACCCAGGTAAATACTCTGCCCTTTTTAAGAAACTCTAATAGTCTATGAAAGCCTCCTGGCTTTCTGGTATGACAATATGTTGACATTCATTTTGATATTTCTGTCCTACACTTGAATTAACTATTTCTCTAAGAAGCCCTAAAACCTTAGTAGAGAATGGCACTTAAATTCCCAAGTCTGGGGGCATCTGGATGGCTCACTCTGTTAAACATCAACTCTTGATTTCAGCTCAGATCATGATCTTATGGTCGTCAGTGAGACCCAGTCCTTCATCAGGCTCTGTGCTGACAGCAGAGAGCCTGCTTGGGATTCTCTCTTTTCCTCTCTTGTCTCTCACTGCCCTCTTCCCTCAAAATAAATAAACTTAAAAAGAGTAAATCCCACATTCTGACTATTGCTTTCAAAGCATATTAGAGGGGCACCTAGGTGGCTCAGTAGGTTAAGCACCTGACTTTGGCCCAGGTCATTATCTCATGGTTTGTAAGTTCAAGCCCCATGTCCGGTTTGTGCTGAGAGCTCAGAGCCTGGAGCCTGCTTCAGATTGTGTCTCCCTCCCTCTCTCTCTCTCTCTGCTCCTTCCCCACTCACACTCTGTCTCTCTCTCTCAAAAATAATAAATGAACATAAAAAAAGAGAAAGCTTTAAAAAAAAAGCCTATTAGAAAAAAGAAAATAAATGATTTATTAAGCCTTACATATGTTATTCAAATTTTTGTCACCTTTATGTGAATTTATGATAGGACTTAACCATTTCTTTTTTGTTAAATGAGTTAATATATTTCTCATACAGTATAAATAAGCAACTTAAGTTGATTTATAAGGGACAAAATCAACACCTTTTTCTGACTAAAAACTACAACAAACTAAAATTAACAACTGTATTTTTTTATAGATTAGAATGTAAAAGCAATTGATCTTATTTTATTTCATTCAAAATGCCTTACAAGGCCTAGAAATTGACCCTGAGAATTTCATACAGATATGGGAAATTGTTTTCTTGAGCTGTGGGATTTAGGGACTGGAAATTTTTTCCTGATTTACAACATTCTCCCTTTCTATCTCTTTCAAATAGTGCCTTGAAACCATGCTAGACATAAAATTTTTTAAGAGGTGATACATGGTAATCGTGAAAGGACTGACAAAAGTTAATATGCACTAAGTGTTTCTATCACAAATATGTTTTTAAAGACTATTTTTTCTATTTTTCCATTTTATTTCCTCTTTTTTTTTTCCTTAGTCATTCCTTTCTTTAGCTTTCCTCCTATGCTATGGCTAAAAGTGATTCTTATGAGCCTATATTCTATTCAGGAACTTGGAGGCCTTCCATATCTGGTACTATGGAGTAACCTGACCCAGTTCAGTGTCCATCTACTAAGAATGAATGTAAAATCTGGATTTTTTTTTTAAATTAGTATTTAAAAGCTTCAGAGACAGCTAGGGAACCAGTCTTGGAAGGTCAAGATCTTAGAAAGAAGAGAATTGTATTGCACTGAGCATGGTTTTTACCTCTGCATTTGTGTCTGTTGTTGAATGTAGGGAGTGATTGTGCCAAGAGGCCTAGAAACAAGCAGAAAATGGCAGCTGAGAGCCTATGATCATTTTGTAGGACCAGGGAACCAAAAGAGTGGTATTCTTAATTGATTTTATTTCAAGTAATTTGTTTACTCTTATTATGGGACAAGAAGTAACAAGACAAACAAAAAGTGGCTCCCAAGTAGCTAAAAAGCTAAGCAGAACTGAAGGGGAAAATGAAACTCAGAGATTATCACAGAGGAGGAGCTATGGGAACAGAGCACTGGCATTAGTCAATATTCATGATGGGCTTGCTATATTCCAGTAGGAAAGAGCAAGCAGAAGTCAACCAGATCTCACAGAGAATGAAAACCTCCCTTGAACAATCTGTGTCTCTAATGAATGAAGATAATCTGCTAATGAAAGAGCCTACCAAAAGGAAAACAAAGAGTCTTTCTGGAAAAATAAAATATAGAACTTCTATAGTTTTTCATACATTCGATGACAAATGACTAGGAGATGGGAACAAATGACCAAAACCCAAGAGAAAAAAGTTCGATGAAACCAGATCCCCAGATAATCTAGGTACTAGCATAATTAGACACTGATTTTAAAATAACAGTGATTAGCAAGAAAATAAATGATATAATAAAAACTACAAAATAAAAGGAAAAGGAAAGAAAAGAAATTTCTAGGTAAAAAAAGTAGAATAACTGAAATCACGAATTTGACAGATGTGTTTAACAGCAAAATTATGAAAAGCAGAACAAATTTTGATTAATGAAGTGGAATATAGGTCAATAGATATCTAGACTGAAAATTAGAGAAAATAATTTGAAATATCAGAAGAAAATATGAGATAAGAATGGTGAAAGTACTCAATATAGAGCCTTATAAAAAAAGGAGGGGGGGGACAAAGTAATATTTACAGACCTATTAGCTAAGAATCTCCAAAGCTTAAAAATGATCCCGTCAATGATGTCAAAAGCTCTATAACTAAAGCCAAGAAAATTCAAAGAAATCCATACCTAGCCACATCACAGTAAAATAGGTAAAAAACAAAGAATATTTTAAAAAACAAAAAGCAACCAAAGGAAAAGAGAAACATTATCTTTAAAAATGAAAATAATGAGTGACAGTTGCCTTTCAGCATAAACGAATATATACCAGAAGACAGATGAGTACATATTTAAAATGCTGAAAGAAAATAACAGCCGTCATTGAAAATATCCTTCAAATAATTAAGGTAGAAGTAAGATCTCCTTAGAAAAAGGAAAATTTGTCAATCACACAGCTACATTAAAGGAAAAGCTAAAAAGATTTCTTTAGACAGAAAGAAAATGATCAGAAACCTAAGGAGGGAAATGACTGAAGAAGTAAAGAACATGAAAGGATAAATAAAGTAAACATATACCTAAATCTAAATGAATATTGACTGCAAAAAACATTAATAATACACTCTGGTTACCTTTAAAATACATGAAGATTTAAAACAAACAGTAGGCAAAAATGTGGGGGGTAGGGAAGTGGGAATAAGGGGTTAGGGATATTAACACATCTAGAATGGACCTGTTCTAGTAGAACAAACTAACAACAACAGCGGCAATAGATATGTAGAAAAATTGAACAAAACAATTTACAAATTAGACATGACTGACAAATATAGAACATTGCAACCAATAATTGTACAATGTAACTTCTTTTCAAAGAACATGGATCATTTACCAAAAGTGACTGTATTGTGTGTCAAAAAAAAAATATCTCAACAAATTTCACAAGACAAATTCATACTTGGTATAGTATGTAAACATAGCAAAATTAAGCTAGATACCAATAACAACAACAACAAAAGAACATTTTCAAATATTTATAAATGAAGGCAGATACTAAAGATAACGTATGAGTCAAATGAAAAACAACAACGGAGAGAGTTCAGAAATATTCTAAAATATGGGGCTCTGGAGACCAAAATACAAAAGTACTTAAAGGAATGCCATAGGTGTGACTTGATAATAAGAACTATGCAGCAAGCAAACAAGCAATATGTAATTTTCATTTTAGCCAGTCACATGCTATCATGGAGACAGAAGTGAACTGATGGAGTATCTCATATTTCAGCTGCTACGTTTGTGTTGTACAAATTCAGTTTGGGTTAGATTTAATAGGCTCAAGTATGACAGACAGAAGGTGATCACATAGTCCTAGAGCTACATACAAACTCTTTGAATCCTATGAAAAGGAACCCATTGCCTTAGTCAAATGATTTCATGTACATGCCATGAAAGACAAATTGCTCATCTAATGCTTAACATGAACTGAAAGTGAAAACAATTATCATGGTGGATGCTATTTTAAGGGAAAAATGTTTTCTTCACACAGCAGATGCGGGAACATAAGGCCAGCAGTGGGTATCAATGCTAAACTGTCACTGAATTACACAAAAACAACAGGCTATAACAAAATAACTAGTGTTTTCAAACTTGCTATTTTAAGATTGAGCCCTTTGCCGATCTCCTTTAAAAAAATATGATGTCCATCTACACTAATTTGCTTTGACATATGTCTTGTTAAATGAGAAGTCTCAGCATCAAAAGGGAAATCTAATGTTTATGTGACAAAACCACGTAGTTAGATTGTAAAGTAAGGTTTGTTTGTTTGTTTGTTTGTTTTCATGTTTTCTGTTCCCAGGACAGAGTCCATTCATTATATTTAAATATTTGCATCTTCAGTGATATATAACGTTGCCTCTCAAACCTGATATTCTGCCTTACATTCATATCACATTATTTAAATAAGGAAAGATAATTGGCTTTTATAGAGTAGTGGGATCATTCACTTAAAATTTCAAGTACAAAATGGCCCACAACTTACAAGTTATCCAACAAAGTAAGCAAGGGATTTTTAAATAATATTTTCTCCATTTTTTCCAATTCACATGAGTGTGACAGTTTACTCCAAGGTATGGTAGCAAGTTAGAAAACTGAAAATCCCTTATGGTAAGGGTATCCTTGAAAATTCCCTAAATATCCTACAAAATGTACATAGGTTTGTGTATACAACCACCTACAGTCATTTTAAGCACCCTAATATGTAAAAATAATTGGAATAAGAAAAAAGAAAAAAAAAAGGAATGACTACATGAAGATGTGTCTGTATTGATTTCTATGTACTTAAAAAAAAGGAAATCCAAGTGAACACAAAAGGTTTCAAGTCCTAAGAGATAAATGAGGGATGCTTAGAGATTTCTATTTCATTATAAATTTGATAGACGTTAATGACTGCCATTTACTGTTAAATACCTTTTAAGGTGTGACACTTCTGTATATTCTCTTAAATTGTTATGTATTTTGGGTAAATGGAAAACAAATATAGCCACCTGAAAGTTTTACTGAAAGAAATGAAAACAATACATACTGTTCATATTTTAGAAGATTTTAATACATTTCTAATTCCTAGATGCTTTTTCATGACCAAAAGGTATTAACCTTCAGTTACTAGCAAAAATATTTGTACTTATTTTTCTTTTTCATGAGTGTGATTTTAAGGATTTGGCAAAGGCATCACAATTGTGAGCTTTGGCCTTGATAATGATCTATTATAAATGGCCTTGCCAACTTCAGATTCTCTTGTAATTACCTCTCCCATTCTGGCCAAACAAGATCTTTCCCATGCTATCTTATTAATTTTTCGTATTCCAAAACCTCTTCTGCCTCCTTATATTTTGCTTACCAAAGTATGTAGAAACTTCATTATTTGACCTCTCTGTAGTTTTTAAGTCTTCCTCCTTCCATCTAATTACTTGTGCCCTACAGGGTTACCAGCTGCTCCCCTTCCTATGCTTTGAATTTTCTGATTCTGTTATATGCATTTTGTCCTTTTCCTAATCTACAATACTACCTCTGAATCTCTGCTTGTTACAATCTTTAAAATTTCAGCTAAAGTATCTTCATGACAACATACCCCAAAATAGTTCTGTATCTTTACATCTTTTATGGTACTAAAAAAGAAGAAAGAAAACTATCTCATTGTTTTTAGGTATACTTCTCCCTCAGGCACATAAATAGCTTTCCTCCTCAGTTCTTTCCTCCTTCACTCCTTCATTCCCTCCCTCATTTACAGGGATCCTATAACTTGCCATAAAAACGTCCTACTCATTTCATACACATTCTTTCTAATGCTCTCAACAGTCTTGTGCAATATTATTAGCTCAATTTGACAAACATATAAATTAAAGTTCAAAGTAAGTTACAGGGAGGAGAATCAAATCAAAAGGATTGTATCACAATGATGTTCCCTACTTTTTATGGTACATCTACTATGTTTTCGTTTGTTTCATTGAATAGATTAATGTTTTACCCATGTTGCATCATTTTTGTCTCCAAGCAAATGAGGTAGCTATTATCATAGGCAAATAAATGTCTCTTAGTTTGCTTACAATATCATACGTGATCACTTTTTTCATATTATGATGGCTAAATTTTAATGTGACCTTTCTGGAAATAACTTTATGTCTCTTGAGAAGTCAACTGGGTGATTTATGCATAGCCCACTGCTACTGAATGACCGTTCATTTTAGAGATTAATGTTCCACAATCCCTTAGCAGCAGGGGATGCCAAGTGAAAAAAAGGGGAAGGTACGAACATCAGAAAAAGATGGCACAAAACCAAAACTTAAAGCTTTTTCTCCCCACCCTCTACCCCCATTTCTCAATCACCATTTCCTTCCTCTGTGGATATGAACTTGTGAGCTGCTATACTTTAACTAGTAATACCATTTCCATAATCACCCCAGCCATGCGGAAGCATTGCTCTCTACTTCATTGTTATTCCCTAGTTGTTGGCAGTTCGAGAATTGCCAGTAGACATGACTACGTACAAAACATATCATTTTGCCAGTAGCACTTAAAACTGTGACATATTCAAATCTCACCATGTAGCTGCAGGGCTCACAGTTCAGACTGTATGGGACGTAGCAAGAGCTAATTGTTTATGTAATCATCACTTTGAACTTCTACATAACATTGTTTTCAATCAAAATTTTCCCCAACTTTAATGAAAACTGAACTCTTACAATTAGTTAAGTGTCTACAATTTGTTACAACAAAATCACCTGTGACTTCAGAAGCTGAATTTTCAGACCTGTCCCTAATCTATCAGCACTCAGATCCCCACCAGATTCTAAACCGGATTTTCCGGAAAATTCAGTGGAAGTGTCTTAGGGCTTTATCAAAATAAATTACAAGTCTTTGTTTATCTGCATTTATTTTTATTAGCTGGGGGTATATTTTAACAAGGATTTTGCTATAATTACAAATTTATTTTGAAAAACCGAACATTTAAAATGGGAAATGCCAGATACACCAAAAAATACAAGTAGTTATTATTGAAATGTGACTATATCAACCTATGAGTTCAAATTTATTCTCTTTTAGTTAATTTTTAACTGAATAAATATTATAGAAGAAAATGAACTGGAGTGTAAGTTTTGAAACTTTCATTAGTTAAAAAAAAATTGGAAGAAAGAAGCTCTGTAAATATTTAGCAAGCAATGATCAAAAGCCCCTGTCAAAAGTGACTAATAAGTTTTCCTTTTTTTTTTTTATGTTTCAGCTTCTCTGACAGCTTCTTCTATATTTCTCTTTTCTTATGACTCCTGTTCTGTCTGTTCCTGACATTTTTTCTCTTCCAGAATTATGTTATCAGCCATTTTTTCTTCCAACCCTATTTGATTACATCTTTCCAATGGCTCCAATTAATCTCAGATATTCTTAAGTTTTTCCACATTTTTATCTCTAGCCATTTTTTTTTTTTGCTATAGTCCCTGCTTTGGTATAAGAACCTTAGAAAAATTCCCTCTAGGGATCGAACTCCCTTTCTCTGTTCCTTCCCACTCCCCACTCAGGTAAATAGTCCTTTGAATGAGACTTGTTTATTTTAGTTAGTGTACTCCATCCCAAAACAGTTGGAGTCTTGTTAATGTACATTTTTATAGGTTGCAAGTCTAACACTACATTTAAAATGAGAGAATGTGACTTTCTTCTTTCTTTCTTTCTCTCTCTTTTTTTTTTTTTTTTTGCTATAGAGTATTAAGAGATGAGTTTACTATTTGTGTCTAGGAAGCCTGGCCTCTCTTAATAAAAGACTATGCCCAGTGGCTTCATAAGAGACGAAACACAATGGTCCTCTATTCAGGGAAATAGGTGACAACATGAAATGTACCCATCATGATGCTAGAGTTGTCCTTAAGTGACCCAGGAACAGAAAGTCTGCTCATCTCCTGACCAGAAGAAAGAATAGCGTGATAGCACCTGGCTACCCTTCCATCTCCCATTGTCAGTGTATTCTGTTCTGCTATTGGTTTAAGCCATTCTGTTTCACATGGTAACTGTAACCCTTTAATGCTGAAAAGGAAAAGGAAAAGGCATTAAAGCTTTTTTGTATTTGATTTAGACCCAAAAGATCTCCTTTTTGCATGTAAAGGCCCACTTATTCAGAGGAAAAAACAAGAACTTACCTCCAGTTCTACTCTTAAAACTACAAAGTTAGCGCTTCATGAGATCAGTATCAGTCCACATGGTGACGTCTATCACCTGCAGATGTTCATCTACAGGTCCTGCAAACACTGAACCTCAGCCCTGGCTAACTGATCTTATCTCACAATCTCAAGCCTTTCCCTTCTCTATTCATGACTGCTGGCATCAGTACCACTTCATCCCACTTATAATCCTTGAAGATAGCTTTGGCTTTTCTGCCCCTTTCATCTTTCATAACTGATCAGTCAGCAGTCCAGGGAATATCTTGAACCCATTCTTATTGTCCATCTCTTAGTTCAGGTACTCACCATCTCTTACTATTCTCAACGGTATTCTAACTTTCTCTACATCTTCCCAGCGGTTCTCTGAGTACAGAGTTCAAATCAGCAGCATTAGAAAGAGCTGGGGACTTGGAAGAAATGCAAATTCTTGGGCCCACACCAGACCTCCTGAATCAGACACTCTGGGAGATGTGACCCAGCTGTCTTTATTTTAACAAGCAGAAGATTTAACGATCAGAGGATTCTGGCGCGTATTCAAATTTGAGAACCACTGGTATAGAGTTAACTTTGAAAAACATAAATAATATCTTATATAAATTTTTGCTCAAAATACTCAATGACATGCAGAGATTCCAGATCACATCAGATAGTAGCATTTCATCATCATCTTCCTCGACTTCCCTGTATCTCCTACATTCCAGCCACATAAATTTCCTTATCATCATTTTATAAGAAACCTGAGATTTATGAAAATATTTAGCTTGCCCAAGTATAAATAACTAAAAAATGACAGACAAGTCCAATTCTCTTGTCCCGAAACAATAGTAATTATTTGTTCGTTGGTTTGCTTATTTGCTTGTTTGTTTTCTACAGGAAGTAGATGAGTGAATGGAGGAATGTACATAAGACTTTTTAGCATAAGCATCAAAATTTAGAATAAAAGAATTAAAGAGTATTCTACTAAAGTTTTCCAAAATAATCCTTGAAAGAAGAAAAAACATAGGCGAGGTCACAATAATTAAGTCTACTTGATTAAATACAAGTTACTGTATATAAAAAAGAGTTTATCAACACCAATATGCAGAGAAATGTCTCACTAGAAACTCGGATCCCTTTCTCCAACCCTGTGCTACTGTGTATGTTCATGGGGAACTTGGATATGGACATTGGCAGTAAAATTAACACATGTGCAAGTGATTAAATGCTAGAAGAGATATCCAATATGCAGGATGAGAGAATTTAAAAACAAAAAAGCCCGACAAGATTTTTAAACATTCAATTAAGCTAATAATAAGGAATTCAACGGGAATACATTCAGTCTGAAAAAAGCAGGTGTATAAGTTTAGAATGGGTAAGAGTATGGGCTTTGGAATGAGGCAGACCTAGCTTTGAGTCCTATGTTCTATTAACTTCTTACATGAATGATCTTTAGCATTTTATCTAATTTCTCTGGGTTCAATTTCCTTATTCGTATAATAAGAAAATTGTTACAACAACCTCTTGGAATTAGTGTTGACTAAGAATATGACATTTGTAGCAAGTATGAAAGTAGGAGCTCTTTTCACATATCACACAGATGTTGCTATCTGGGGAGAACATATATATCACCTAAGCTTCACAAAACCATCTACAGATCTGAGCATCGTATTATAGGAGAATTATATCTGTAAGTACTAAAAAAAAAAAAGAAAAAAAAAGAATGATGGGAAACTAAAGAAAATCACTGGGGTACCAGGGTGGCTCAGTCAGTTAAGGGTCTAACTTTGGCTCAGGTCATGATCTGACAGTTTGTGGGTCTAACTCCTGCATTGAGATCTGTGCTGACAGCTCAGAACCTGGAACCTGCTTCAGATTCTGGGTCTCCTCCTGTCTCTGCCCCTCCCCCACTCACACTCTGTCTGCCTGTCTGTCTCTCTCTTTCTCTCAAAAATAAATAAACATTAATATTTTTTTAATCATAAGGAAATGGTTGACTAGGAGAGTAACTACCAAAGGATGTGACTGAGTATTTCAAAATTCTAAGGCCTGCTTTATAAGAATCTTCAATACAAAATTTGGAATAATTAGAACTTATAAGGAAATAGATTTCTACTCAATACAAGAAAGAAGGTATTAACTATTAGAGGCGTCCAGGAGAATTTCAGAAATGACTTAAGTTTCATGACTGATAATAATCAAATAGAAGTTGGAGGTCACTTTCTGGGGTAAGTAGAGAGGGGAAAGAAACACCACATCAGTAGTTAGAAGAGAGGAAATATTCTAACTGAAGGGTTTGACTTTAATGACTAATTAACTGTGATTTGCATCGTTCATTAATTGTATCTTGGTAGTGTGAATGGAATGGAAATATTGCCACTTGTCCCTTCATTACTGACTCTTGAGTGAATTGTTAAAACATCATTATAAGCCTTCTCTCCTATGTTAAATTTATTTTTATGTTCTTCATTAGCAATACCAAGATCCTTTTAATTGGAGGCATTGATCTAATTTGGTTATGAATGGATTCCTTTGTTTCTCTCTTTTTTGCTTCAAAGCAAGAAGAGGATCTATAATTTTCAAAGAGAAGGTAACAGTATACATTATTGCCCATACTGGATTATTTTTGAGAGTGAAAAGGGGCAATAATAACATAGGCTACTAGAACAACAGGAGTAAACCAGAATATTCTGGGCAAGCTGAAATATATGGGAGAAAGTGTTTACAGACAGAACACAAATATAACAAACCTCCCCAAGAACTAACTGACCATAATGGACTCTGATATTTCAGAGGGGTTTAATTGTCCCTAAATGCATCACTGTGATTCTTTGGATTTTCTTCTTATGTTCTTTGATGATGGGTCACTATATCGATGCAACAATAAGAGATGACCCTTAATTAGTTAATAATGTCTCAATATAAATAGAAACAGGCCAAAATATCAAGTAAGGAGAAAACATTAAATTATATTCCATTTCTTTCCATTTTCTTGTATTTCCTTTTTTAAAATTTATCCTTTTTCAAAGAAGTGACTTACTGACTTAACATTTTATTTCTTCCTCTTGCTGTAAAACAAAATAAAAAAAAATAAGAAAACTTTCAGAAGGGAAAAACTTTCTGACTTTGTAATATATTTCCAATATGCCTTTCTGAATTCTGTACCTTATTTTAACATAGTTCTGAGATGACTGAAACTTTGGAGAAGCTTCATTATCCGAACACGTTTGGACTGATGGGAGGTTAGAGGAATAATTTGCTCAAATGATGGAGTGCCAATGCTGAATAATATGGAAAATTTTAATACCACAAATCATTCCAAATGTGCAAAACTGGGCAGAGAGCCAGGGAGATACAATGCATTAATGGGCCTGTCTGTCATTTCTGAAGATACGAGTTCAAATCGTCATGCCCAGAATGAAGAAAGCTGAGCTAACAATTGGCCCTTTAGGTGTTAGGTGGCAGACCTCGAAAGAATGTAGAGAAGGCATAAGCTTTAATAAAAAATAAAAAAATATAGTAAGCTATCTGGAAACTACTTAAGGAGGAGAAAAAAGGG